>CM002481.1:20449618-20501581 GCA_000325765.3 Leersia perrieri
GCCTGGGCATTCGGTCTACCCGAGAAATTCAGTCTTGGTATTCGGTCTTAGGAGAAAATTCGGTCTTTGTAAACTCGAGCCCGATCGGTACTGAAGACCGACAAATTCGGTCTCGGTCCCGACCGAAGTGATCGAGTTTTGAAATCCTTGCAAGGTTCGTCGGGGACTGAGGAGAGGTGGTGGCGGCGTCGGGCGGCGCATGGGGTGGAGCCAGGGAGAGGTGACGCTGTCGGGACATGGCCGGAGGAGGAGGCGGCAGCGCAGGACGATGCCTGGAGGCAGAGATGCGGCGGTGGGTTGTCTGGCGGCGATGGTCGCCTGGTCGGTGCGAGGCGGAGGCGGGAGGGCCGATGGGGGTGGAGGGCTGGAAGGTGCGCACCGTAGTCATTGTTTGGAGGCGGAAGGTGTGCACGCCGCTCGCGCCTCGCGGAGTCGCAGTGCGCTGCCAGGGGAGAGACGAAGGAGTCGGGGGGTGAGGGAATGGGAACGACGTACGCATGCAGTACAGGTTAGATTGGGCCCTAGGTTTTCTTACTTTTCATCTCTCACGCCTGTTATTGGGCCATCTTATTAGTCCTATTGTTCTATTAGGCCAAATTCGGTCTATTTGGTTAATTCGGACACCCGAGGTCTGTGTCCGAGACCGGGACTAAATAGATCGGTCTTTCACCTCCTACACCCGAGACCGAGCCCAAATTTCTCGGTCTCGGTCTTTTCGGTTCGGTCTCTCGGTCTTGGTCTTTTTTTGCCCAGGCCTACCCCCCTCCCCCTTCCATTTAATCATGCCCTAAGGTAAGCAAAGAGTATATGTTAGTAATACTTTCTCGTCTAGAAATTATTTTTATTTCAATGTTCATCCACACGTTTTTTAAAATACATATATAAATTTATTTTTCTCCATTTAAAGTGTCGTTATTCACGTGTAATCTATATTTCAAAACAATGTGTATACCCTTTTTGTGACGGCTGAATACGCAAAGTTCAATTCATCGGTTTCAAAAAGAAAAAGTTCAATTCAGAGGGAACCAGCTCCCTCGGGGCTTACCATAACATAATTTACCAATTCAATCAATCCCTGTCAAAATAATGATAATAATAATTCGATCAATGCATGCCTACTACTACTAACACACAGTACAGTTTCAGAGATCTTCATGTGCTTATCTACGATGAAATGATCCAAGGCATACATTCACCTTCAACAATGGAACATGCGTGTTCTCACGCATTGTCATGTAATGGCAAAACGAACTCTACTCCACACTATTAGTTCTTTATTTATCCAACGCAAAAATAAAGCGTTCCACATTAAATTAGAAGGGTGTATGGCGGGTGTTTGTGATCGTAATCACACGTGATCCGCGCGCAGAAACCAGAAATATGATAAGTAAGACATATATTTATATATGTACCACCATCTCACCAAACTATTGTTTGTTCTGTTCCTTTGTCTTTCACCACGTGTTTGACTGGCTATCACATTACACGCTGGTATTAGGTCTATTTGTTTAGGCTTAAAAGTTAGCTCTAAGCTAAAAGGTTTAAACCCGAATAAACAATCAATTTTTTAGATTTTTGAAGGCCATTAGCTACACTTACACTGCTAAATCAAAAGCCATATTGAAGTATTTTTCTATTTAAAGAAATGAAGTACATCTAGACGTGAGGCTTGAAAGCCACTGCTTTATAAACCGTATAAGCTAAATGTTCTACTTAAAAGTTTAAAAGTCTAAGCCAAGATGTAAAAGCCCAAACAAAGAGGCCTTAGTAGCCAAGCGTGCCAAATTAAGTTGAAATAACCCAGAGAAGCCCTAGGGTTGTGTTCGGATGTATGGGTTAGGAATAGTGGCAAAAGAAAAATAGTGTTACACGTAAAAAAAAACATCATTAGCTTATGATTAATTAAATATTAGTTATTTTAAACTTGAAAAATGAATTACTTTAATTTGTTTTCAACAACTTCCATATAGAATTTTTTTTCCAAAAAACATACCGTTTCTGGGCATATCTGAACGGAGCCGTATATAGTTGTCAGTGTTTTACATCGGTTGTTTTGTTCCTGTTTTTTATTGTCTGGAAATCGAATTGTCAAAGATGTTTTCCTCCTGTAATATATTTTCATCTAGAATTGCCCAAAGAATTACCGTATAATACTTACTACCCATCTGAATAAAAATTAATCATTAACATTGTGGGTTGCCAGTGTTAATACTATAACTTCTTTATAAAGTATTTAAATTAGTTACTTTGTTCTTTGAATCTTCATTACTACTCCCTCCACTTCATTCATAAAACAAGATGTTTTGACTTTTTCTTAGTCGTATTCAAATAATTATGGAATTTTCATTTATTTTGTTTGCTACTTTAAGCATGACCTATCTTTTATATTTACACTGAATTTTTAAAGGCAACATATCTGGTGGAAACTAACTCTCCGTACAAACTATGGAAACTCCAATCTAAGCCAAGATGTTGATCCAAGGGTGCGCTCAAGAGAGGTGGGAGAGGTGATTTGCAAAAGCGCATTTGTAAATCATTCCTTCCACCCCTTAAGTTTTGCAAATCACCCCTCCCACCTCTCTTGAGCGCACCATTAGATCAACATTGTGTGATTCAGATTGAAAGTTTTCATAGTTTGCACGGAGAGTTGTTTCCACTGGATACGTTGCCATTTTTAAATAAGACGAATGGTCAATGTTATAAGCAACATCTTCCATTATGAGACAAGGTAATAATTGGTAAAATGTTAATGTATAATATAAATTATTTATGGATTATGTCACATCCATAAGTGTTTTTCAAGTCCATCTTCCAATATTTCCCAGCATATTTGTTTCTCCCCTTATCCATTTTGATTTTTTTCTGCTTAAAAAATATGATTGTGGGAATAATAAAGTTGAGCATTTTCAACTATTTTATCCTAAATCCAGGCATGGAGAATTGGAGATGCTGGAATAGAATAGGAAGAAACCCGCACGATGACGGCGTTGCCCAATAATTGGAGCCATGGAGTGGAGTGGAAGGATCGAGGTTCGAGAGATGAGAAGAGAATCACGAAGAGATGGGAGGGTTTTGTCTGCAGGTAGCCCGGGAGGCTGGGACTGGGAGAGACGGCCAAGAGAGACACTCTCCTTCCTTTTTCACGTTGTTTGGTCGAACCGAATCACATCGATGCGTGCCCGTTCAATTATTGGTTGCGTCATTACACACATAAGGGTTGTTTAGATTAAAAAAATTTGGCAAAAAAATATCACATCAATATTTGAACACATATTTGAAGTATTAAACGTAGACTAATAATAAAACAAATTACATATTTCGATTGTACATTCCGAGACGAATCTTTTGAGCCTAATTACGTCATGATTAGCTATAAGTGCTACAGTAACCAACATGTGCTAATGATGGATTAATTACTCAAAAGATTCGTCTCGTAGTGTACAGTCGGAATATGTAATTTGTTTTTTTTTATTAGTCTATGTTTAATACTTCAAATATATGTCCAAACATTGATGTGATATTTTTGGCCAAAAATATTTTAGATCAAACACGGCCTAAATATAGTACATGGCATATGCTACAGTATTACTACTATGCTAACTGTCACATTTAGAGCCGAATATCATTTTAGTATAATGCTATTATCTCCGTCTTAAAATACACCTACCTCAAGCTTATAAATCTGTACATATTTCTTGTCCAGATTATAGTTATTTTGGAGATGTACGGAGAATGTCCTAAAAGTACTGACCTCAGCTGCTATACCACAACTCCCCACGTAACGACCTCTGTCTGCATCACAGCATCAGTAAGGTTCGTCCACATGCGTACACTCGCGAGAATAATGAACGCAGCTTTGTGCGGCTGGACGATTAACACGACTTCAGATAATGGAACAGAGGTCTCTCCTTTTTTGGAAAAATGTGATAGCCTGATAGGTCAAAGTTTGGTGTTGCAACTAGCCAACTAGAACAATAATATTTTGCGACAATTGGCCACAATACTGTCTAGTATGATTAATCAACTGCGGTCCTCTTCCTTTTTCCTGGTTAGTATAGAATGGAGATGAGAGCACGCATGCCTTGAAAAATTAAAGAGAAATCGCCTGAGATGCATTGCACAAAGGCAGAAGGAAGGCCTGAGGCAAAAGATAATGCTAAAACAATAGGAAGAGGAATGTAGTTTGCACGATTCTTTCAAGCCCACCTCCTTATCAGCATACTCCCTTCTTGCCGCCCTTACCTCATATCGGTATCAAGACTTCAAGAGTCTACACGAAGATCCCAAAAGCCTACATTACCTGCAATGTTTTATTCCTTCTTGATATACGATGAAGCTCCCTGAATTCCTAAGTTATCGATCCTCAATGGAAAAAGCTTAAGTCTCAATAGGATTGGCTCCTAATGGATTAAATTAGGCTACATTTACATAGACTCGAGCCCTCTGGAAATCAACTCAAGGCAACTAGCTAATTATCCATCCATAAGCTAAACCTACCATTAATTACTCAGAGATCGATAACTAACTAAAGTCATCAATAAGCTGAACCGTGGAAACAATAGTGGGAATAATGGAAATGCCCCTAAAAATGCTAATCCTACTGCTAACTAGTTCTCTTGGCGCCTCCCTACTTTTACAGACCGTGCACAGCATCAGCATGCAAAGCTTGGTTTAGTCAGCAACTCAGCATGCTAAAAGATCAATACCACCTGAAAAGACCGGTATCAGCTTCCTGTGCAGTTTCTTCTGATGAATTTGAGGAACTCTCGATGATCTCGTCCTCGGAGACGTCATCTTGTTGCTCTACTCGTAGGCGATGAGCATTATCAGCAACCCATTTGGCGAACTCTGGGGTTGCTGTGCACTCCGTAAGTGCCTTTCTGGTGGATTTTCGGGTGAAGTCATCCCATTCTTCCTTTGAATATTTCCGCGGTTGGATGTTGTGGAAGGTGGAGTAGTGGTCTTCATCTTGATGATTTGGTACCACCCTCTTCGTAAGTGTTGGGGAGACCAGTCCTGCAAAACCCAGTAGCTAGTCATGTCAAAAACATCTAAGGATATTCAAGTTAATCGTGCTAAAAAGAGCACCATCAGTTCATAGTACAAACACACCAAAAAACAGCACTTCAAAAGTTTATGTTAATATTCTATGACAATTACCATAAGGGGTATAGCCCCTGAAAAATGATTTGCAGGAAAGCAAACAACAGTAACAGTTATGTTACCTCCATTGGCTAAATTACTCCAGCCATACTGTGTGGCTGAACTGTTTGATGTGCTTCTTCCAATATCCTTCTTGGATGGGCTTAAGAATTGGATTTGGCGAGGATTAGGTGATCCTTTAGTATGCATTGGCTGAGTAGAAGCCTTTGATTGTTTTTGCTTCCTGCAGCAGAATCAGTGTTTGTGAACTTCAATGACAGTGAACATGCATAATAAAGACCAGAAATAGCTGAAGGAACTCGAGGCACTCACAGTGTCATTGACTTTGGAGATTTGTATGCTGTGAACACAGAACAAATCCACCAACTAGCAGCCAGAGCGAACAGCGCTAAAAGAGGATCAAGTGTGCTCTGCAAAATAAATAACATAGCAGACATAAACTTTTCTTAAGGAGCTGAATAAGATACTAAAATCTGACAAATTTAGTAACCACCGTTTACAAACTACTTAGATGCCTACAGAATAGCTACTTGGTCTGGCAAGGAGTAAAAAGGAGGTCACCTGCATAACAAAGCATATAGCAACAACACGCATAGCCCACTTGACAAACTGTGCTATCCCAGCATCAACAGTACCATCTTTTGAAAGGATGAATCTTCTGACCATCCAATAACCAAAACCAGCACCAGTCAAGATAATTGCTACCAGCAGGAAGATTGATACCTGTAATCAGTTTTCACGTTTTAGGTGGCACACAATATAAACCAACATATAGTAACACAATAGAAATCCACTGTTCCCAAGTCTACTGTATTTTCATAAAATGCAAGCGCTATAAAAGAAGTTACCGATTTTCCAACTCAATAAACTACGCTACCATATAGCTTTCTATCCTAGAAAAGGCATGCATCATTACTGATAACTGCCATAGTTTGTACATTGTAATCACATCATACCACTTAAATCATTCGAGAGGGCATTCTTTTAGCACTAGCTATCTTTACAGATAAAAGAAAAAACCTTAAAGGACAAATTTGAGGCAAGTCTCAAGGCAATTTACGGACAAAATGAACTGTTAAGGTAAAAATAAACTTTACTGATAGCTGTAGTTCAGCTTACTACAAGAACCAATTAGCTTCAATACAAGTGTACTGTTTCTATCATTTACTTTTCAAATTTCACATTTATCTGAACTTGTTTATTAGCATCATTACTACTTTACAACAGAATGGTCTATGTCTTGTGGAGCAAATGTTATAAGCCAGAAGACACAAGGCACATAAATTATGTCATGTAAATAAATGGATCGGTTAATTGTTATCATTAACACATGCAAGAGGAATAACTTACAGGATTGTGCATCTCTTCGCTCAAACCAAAGTTCTCCAGAATAGAAGCAACCAATGTGGAGAAATAGTGTACAGCATAGGAGCCAACCCCTACCTGAACATCAAAAGAAAAATGGTAGCATGTAACAAGAATTCATTACAATTACCTGGAAAGTGTGAACACAATTTATATCACAAAGTTGTGGGCATAGGAAACTTACCACAGATCCATAAATTGTGAGGTAAAATAAACTTTTCCTGCCCATTGGTAGCAATTTCATCCCCTAAAACAAAACTAGTTAGACCATCAATCAATTTGACACAACACATTGTTCCATAAGCAAAATAAATTCCTGGTTAAAATTGAGTCACTAACAACCTTATCAAAAGAAAATGTAATTACTTCATACTTTCCTACACAGTTTACCATTGGTGCATGGTACATTTTACAGGAAAGTAACATAATTACAAACAAAACTCGGTTCACTAAATATAACTAAGTTTAGACTACAAAATACTTGCGAATAAACTCAGAGGGAGGTGTTCAATAACAAATACAGTTAATCAACTTAACAATTGAACATTTCCATGTCTTTCAATACGTCTTTACTGAAAAGTAAATTAGTGTTCCCTTGGCGAGCCCCTAGCCTGTCTAGGAACTGTTTAGGCAGCTGCTGCCTGCCAGCCACCATACAAAAGTGCTTATACCAACAATGATTGAAAGAAACATATACAAGTATTTGATTGAAAAATACCTGGAAAAGGACAATAAGAACAACAAGCAGGACCCCAAGAGCCATAGAACTGCTATAGTAAAAAGGCGCCCATTTGCTAACAATAGGTGATAGGAATAGCAGAACAAATCCAATGCCAAGGCAAGCTAAACGCCATTTTTGGAACTCTGCATACACAAAACAGGAACAGTCATTATATGGAAAGGAAGGGAAATAGATGCTTTTGATTGCATGACTGACAGATCAAGTATTAGGTTCATAAACAATCCACACCTTCCTGAATGGAAAGACTGAAGCTAGTAGATGTCTTATCAGCCACTTTCACATCAACATATTTGTTCCCATATGGGGACTTTACAGCATTCCACATGCCATTTTGCAAAGCTTGCCATTCACCTGTCTCACATTGGCACAACCCCATAGAAGCATTCCTGCAGAGGAAAAAATACTTCATTTTTGTTCTGAATAATAAGGATATGTATATTTACACTTTGGATGGTATGACTTACCCATGAAAGCAAATCTCTATTTTCCAATGGAACTTTTCAGGCATTGATCGGGAAACATTCATTTTGACTTGTATTTGATTTGCATAGCTTCTAATGTGTAACTTTGGTATTCCAGATAAGCGGACTCGCTCGCAAAACTGTCCACCAAGGGATGGAGGAACAAAAGTCACCTCTGGATTTTCCAGACTAACATCTGCAGTAGTAATCATTAGACCAGCATGTTATGTATTAGACTGTCAAATAAAATACATAAATATTATAATAGTATATAAGAACCTAGAACCATAATGGCGAACTTAGGTTTACGACACAAACCTAAAAGGGGATTATCAAACAACACATATATGTGAACTGCATGGAAAAAAAAAATAAGGTGACAGGTGCTACGCTAAACGGAATGTGTAAATGAAAAGACTATATAATGGGTACAGTCTGGCTATTAAGAGATGTTATTTACTAGGTAATAAAAACCATACACCTGTATATTTCGGTAAGACACCAAAACTTTGCGAGATAGTACACAGGGCTTCAAGGCTTCAACCAAGAGGGCCGAAACCTGAATCCGAAGACAACACATTTTGATACATTACAAAAACGCACTAGTTTTGAAGCAAAAAGAGAGAGACATGATACTGCAGATTTATCCGCGGCAAAGGAAAAAAAAAAAGAGCAGGTTTCCAATCATCCCTCCCAAAACCCACTCCAAAACCCTAAGTACCAAACCCCACAAAATCCTAGGTACCAAGCAGCTACCCGATGCATCTTACAGCAAAAAACCCCTAAACCGCCCCCAAAGGCCGTAAACCCTAGATAGAGGGGCGCTGCAATCGCCGCGCGCACGCAGCAGGCAGGCCCAAATCCGCGCATACAGAGCGACCGCATAACCAAACCGCGGGCACGATTAAATTACCTTTGAGTGGGCGCTCCACGGGGGCGGAGTCGAAGGCCGCGGTGTCATCGCCGGTGGAGATGATGAGGAGCGCGGCGAGCGAGGCTAGGAGCAGGAGCGGGGGTGCCGTGCGCCGGTACGACGACGACGACGACTGGGGTGTCGAGGTGGCGGTGGCGGCCGGTGGCGCGCTGCCCGCGGAGGAGCCGGTGGTCTCCTCCGACGAGGAGTAGTCGGCGGCGGCGGCCATGGCCATCAAGCGCGGCGGCGATTGGGGGAACGTGCAGCGCAAACAGGCGCTGCAAATTCAAGCAGCTCTCTCTTTTTTTTTTGTTTTAGATTTTATTATTACTCCTATTAGAGCATTATTATTTCGAGGAAGCGTGGCTGCGTGCGCAATGGAAAGGAGATTGGTTTTTATGGGTTTTATTTGATGGACGATGACGAGTCACACGAGTTCATGACTCTTCGTGGGTAAGCAATGACTATTGTCGCTGACAGGTGGGCCTATATTAAGCTGACTCAGCGCTCCTCGGGTTTACATTGCGAGGCAATTCCTCACGAGTCACGGACTTGTGAGCTGGCCTCTGCATTGACCGTTAAAAACTTAGAGCAAAGAGGCTGACATGTGGGCCCATGGCTGCTGCGATAGTCGGTTCTTACGAATGTAAAGTCGGTTTTCATTTTCAGTAGCCTCACATTTGACACAAAGGATAAACATACACAGTTACACGTCTTTTTTTTTCGACAACATCAGTCTGAAAATCTCATCTGGCTGAGAAGTGGTCTAGGTAGTATTACAATAATAGATCGCAGTTACAAACTGAAAGGCAGTATTACATCTTTCAAAAAAAAAAAGTAGTATTACTTGGAAATTTTCCTTGATTTCTACAGAAAATTAGTTGGTTTTCACGGCATTTCTATGCTGCAGAACTCGTCATCGTAAGGTCGAAAGCGTAGTTGGCCAAGTTATCCATGTACTCATCGAGAGCACTATCAGAAATTTCAGAGTTGTGCTCCATCGCCTGCACACAATTGGGGGGGATTAGGGGGGCTATGAGCCGATTCAAGCAAAGGCAGCAAGTACCATAAACAAAATCGCACCTTCAACTCATTCATTAGCTCCTTCTCCATCGTCTGTATCACAATGTTAAAAAAGCAGACAATCAGGAGCAGAAGAGGCACAGTATTAGCGAGTGTCACAAAGTTTTGTTATATGATGGCAACGATGATTAGTCCAAAAGAGAAGTATATATGATTTCATTTCTACCTGCACATCGTCCACAGAGAAATTGGTCTCCACCATCTGCAAGGCGCGGGCAGCATCTATGGTAAGTTGCCATCACATAGAACAAGCTTAATGCAGTTGCATGTATGTCGAAAAGCATATACCTCTATGTCGTCATCCATAAGCAAATTGTTCACCATCTGCATGACATGTTGAATTCATCATGACAATATGTTTCACATCAGGAAGAAGAAGTAGAAACTTCAACTGAAGATGCAAGGAGAACTGTACCTCCATTTCAGCCATAACGGCATCATTGTCCCTAACCATCTCGGAAGTCCTGCACATTGCAACATGTTTAAGAATTATTTAATGGTATAACACTGGCTTGCAGCATGCGATAATAAAAGCATCTCTCAAAAACAGAGAGGGGGGTCCAAATATCTGATAAAAAGCTCCGAAACATGGCAGGAAGTACCTGGAGGTCAACCTGCCACTGGATCGGCATCCACCCCGCACCCAGACCAACCCAAAAGCATGACATCATTTTTTAAACCCCACCCAACCCCACCCGCATGTGTTTTACACCCAATCCAGACAACCTGCAAGTTGAACCCGCAGGCAACCCGCACCAACAGTCCATGGATTCTGTACAAATGACATCCATGGGTTTGCACTAAGCACACATACGCGTGAACACACGTAGAAACATAAGCTTGCTTTCTCCACCTGCAACACAGTAGCTTAGTACAATAGAGGATTTGAATATAGGCAGAACAACACAATACAGCAGCATACGTACGATAGTTGTTCTTTCTAATTAATAAGTTCTCGTTGAATGGAGATCTCTTGAACCAATATTACAGAGGCACCTTGTACTAGACCTCTTGCCAATACATGAATTAGTTAATCGAAAGCAAAGCAATAGATCAAATTTTTGAACATGAAAATGCATGCTACTTCTGCTGCTCCTCTTTCTGGCTCCACACAAACAAAAGGTGATTCTGCTCTTGATGCTCATCTTTCATTAGACCACTTTTCTGTATGCAGACTGAAAATGACCTGGCCTGAACATAAGAAGAGAAGTGAGAAAAATAAATAGTAGATTGAAAGGTGTGCAGACTACTAATGAGCTTGCTTCCTGACACCCCAAGTATATATATATGGCACAATCAAGTTTATATAAGTTGCAATTCACTACGAAAATGATGGTTTTGGATGTCAACAGATATACATCATGAACAAAAGAAAAGGCAACTGAAATTAACTGAGCATAGATTTCAATTCACTGAATTTGCCAATGCACATTACAATATCAAGCAAAAGTGCTGGCTATCAGCAATACACACTTCATGATGAAAAGAACGATATGCAACTACAAATGCTAAGTAGGGTCAGTAAATACTGTTATGCAAGAAGTAGTAGGTAAATACTGTTATGCAAGAAGCAGTAGGTAAATACTGTTATGCAAGAAGCAGTAGGTAAATACTGTTATGCAACAAGTAGTAGCTAAGTTTTAGACAAGTTTCATATGAAAGTTTCATAAACTAAAAAGTTTACCTTTAATCTCTCTCTTTTTTGGCATTATACAGCCAATCCTTTGCACAAACAAGTGCCTCGAGCATTTGCGGTGTCAACGAACTTCTTGTATCTCCCAAAATCCTTCCTCCAGTGCTAAAAGCCGACTCCGAGGGCACAGTACTAAGTGGAATTGCAAGGAAATCTCGAGCCATAAGTGCTAACACAGGAAACTTCTTCGCATTTTTCTTCCACCATGTCAAAACATCGAAATCCTCGCTATCATCCTCACACACTTCTTCTATGTTTCGATCTCTGACTTGTGCATACGTGCAACCTTCCGGTTTGACTTCAATAGGGCAAATTCATGCTCAAGCTTTCTTTTACCCAAAACCGGTGAACCTACAACACCAACTCTCTCACTAGACTGTGACATGGAGGATACACCTCTTCTTCGTGCAATTTCTTCATATACTTCAAAGTATGATTTCATCTGCTCTATAATAGAGTTGACCTTACTTTCAACATCATAATCATGGCGAGACACCTTCTCATAAAAGAAATCCAAATAGTCTCTTTTCCTTCTAGGATCTAACAAAGTGCTAATAACAAGTGCCAAATTGAAATTGTTAGGCAATTTTTCATCCCAGTATTTTGCAAACTTGGTGTGCATAGGAGTAGCCAATTGTATCAAAACATCGCTGGTTTGCCAATCTGGATCACTTAAAGCATGACGGATACAAAGAACCAAGGGTAAGAAAGAGTGTGCAGTTGGTGTCCTATAAGCCGACACACCTCTTGTGGCCTCTTCAAAAGCCTTGAGAAACTCACAAATTGATTCAGCAAGCTTCCATTCTTGGTCAGTTGGTACATTTTCACAATTTTCAATGGCATAGTTGGTGAGGACGGCTCTGTAAGGTAATATCTCTCTGATCATCCTAAATGTTGAGTTCCAACGAGTTGGTTCATCAAGAAAGAGACCAGATTTGGGGAGAAGACCTTTACTACAAGCAATTGAGTTGAACTCTTGAATGTGTGAAGGCGAATGCTCAATATACTTTATGATCTCATGGATCTTATCTATTGCCATACGAATCACCCTCATTCCATCCTGAACCAACAAATTCAAAATGTGTGCACAACACCTCACGTGAAAATGTTTACCTCCTAATACCAACTCCTCCTTGAGATTTTTCACTAATTCTTGACAAGCTGCGGTGTTGTTACTAGCATTGTCTAATGTCAAGGTAAATAGTTTTCCACTCAAGCCCCACTCAGTCAAACACCTCATCATGGCTTCTTCAATTGCAAAGCTAGTGTGTGGATACTTCACAGGTTTCAAACTTATAATTTTCTTTTGCATTTTGAAATCTGCATCAACATAATGTGCCGTGACAACCATGTATCCTAAGTTTTGGTTTGAGGTCCACATGTCCAATGTTAGGCATACACGTGAATCAATATTCTCTAATTCAGCATGCAATTCCTGTTTTAGCTTATTGTAATAGTTGTAAATCTTGTCACGAATTGATTGACGGCCCACAAGTTTAAAGGTTGGCTGCATAGACTCCATCCAATCTTCCACGTAAGGATCCTCAATTTTTTGGAATGGTATCTCAGCATGGATAAAAAATTTGATCATCAACTCTTCAGATTTTTTGGGATCAAACACGAAATTTTCCACGGGTTGTTTCCTAACAGTTGCTATGAACTTGTTTCTAACTTCACCATCAATTAGTGGACAAGATTCACAAACATGGTTTATGAGATGGCTGGTCCCTGATTTCCTAGTTGCGGCCAACTTTAATTGACAATATTTGCACTGTGCTTTTGGGACACCATCTATCATAATAAGCTCTTGCTCAAAATGTTCCCACACTTTTGCCCTTTTACGTGTTTGTGAAACCAATGCATGGCTAGAACTATTGGTAGATGAACTTTCTGAATTGTGCATGGACATATTTAATAAGCCTGTGTTGAACAAGATTAAAAAATTAATATTTACATTATGACTATGGCGGACTGGACTGCAAAACTCCCTCTAGAAAACATGTTTCGGTATAATAGCATGCAAAGGTACCCAGATTCAGTCATTCAACAAGTTATAATAGTATGGTGAAGTTATACCAATCATGTACAGAGCAAAGAGTACTACTAGGGAACAACTAGGGAACAGAGTGCTACTATCTTCGGCATAATTATCATGTGTGACAATATTAGAAAATTAAAATTATAACTTTAGCTGGAGAATAATAGCATGTAAAAGCAACTAGATTCAGTCATTCAGCAAGTTATAACAGTATGCAAAGATTATTTTTTAAGCCAACGTAAGTTACTAGAATTTTATCAAGCAAGGTGAAATCTTTCACATGATTACATCCAAGAAAACCAATATTAGAGCAGACCATGCCATGCAAGGAAGCCATACCTCAATCAGTCAATCTAGAGGGTGGTTGCACTCGCCACTGCGGTGAAAGTCAGCGTGCACCTTGCAATGCGTAAGAAGCGCACCAACAGGAGTGGACGTAGCCACTGCTCATCGCCACGCGCCGCCTCCGCTACGGCTTTCTTGTCGTCCTCTAACAGTATGCAAAATTACTATCAGATGTCAATTAAAAGATTCAAAACAGTTTAGTATAAACCACAGATTATCAACATGTACTGCAGCTCTGCAAATTTGGACATCAAATCATCCAAAGCTGCCCTTCAAGAAACCAAGAAAAAAAAAACACTGAATTGCAGCTCGGCAATTGCAGTATGCATGGACTTCTCCCAGTTTTCCTCCAAGAAACACCCAAAAACCACCAAAAAACGACATTCACAGAAAACCTAAATTGGTTGCTAAACAAAATCCTTTCATCAATCCTGACATGGTGACATCCAAGAAGAGCAACATTAGAGGGGGATTTTCTTTTTCTGAAGACTACTACCACAAAATAAATTGTTACAGATAGAAGTATATGAGTACATATATAATCAAATATGAATTCAATTAATAGATATGAGAATCGTTAATTTTTTCCATTGCAGCAACATATAAAACTAATAATGAGTTCCTCAACTAGTATCTTGAAAGTGCATACATCTGACCAACAAACCCAACTGCATCTTGAAAGTATTGAAAGTATTGTGGAACTGCATCTTGAAGGTATTCTAGCATTAAAATCATCAGAAATCCTCAAGAAAATGGTTTGCTCAATACGTGACCACACATGAGGACATGACTCATCAGCGGGAAGCAAACACAGCCACACAGGAGGAAATGTGCGGGGAGAAGAAGAAGCTTACCGAGACCAGTGGCCGGGAGGCGCGACGGCGTCGCCGGCGGCGAGCGTGGCCGTCGTCGCAACAGCCAACCCTAGTTGAATCTTGGGACCAACCAGACTTGAGTAGCAGAGGCAGAGGCAGCCGGAGGTGGTGCAGAGGCAGCCCGAGGTGGCAGAGATCTGCCACCTCCGGCGAGCCGGCGACGTGGGCTGCGACGAGCTGGCGACGTGGGCTGCGGCAAGGCGGCGACGACAAGGATTGCGTCGAGCCTCAAAGGGGATCTGAGGATGGCGTCGATTTGGGGCGTCGGTGGAGAATAGTCCATGGACTCAATCCATGGATTCTCTGTTGCTACCAACCCGCATCCACTCCAGCCCACACCGCAAATTTCAACAGGCCAGCCCGCTCCAGTCCAAAAAGAGATTTCAGGCCACCTGAGACCAACCAACACGATCCAATTCATCATCCAGCCCACTTGACCCTATGCAACCCGCCCCACTGGCAGATTTACCTGGAGGTGGCTCTTGATGTTTTGGGTCTTAAGGCCTGTGACTCCCATAGCTTCCATTGTCTCCTTCACTGCAGTTGGTTTAGCTTCTGCAGGTTGCAGCAATTAAAGAACACATCAGTCTTTTTTTTTCCCTTAAGAGCAATAACATAGCATAAGTTTCAATGAGAATTTTGAGATCCAAGCAGTGGATGATAATCTGTTTGTCATAGCACGATTTAAAGGTCAAGAAGCCAAACCATAGGGACCTCCTTGGTAGGCCACAGCCTCCACAAAGATCTTATGGAGATCATCAGACCATCGAAGGTAGCTCCTTGTTGGCTGCATAGCCCAGATAATGCGAGAAGCCAGAATGCTTGACATGTAAGAAGCATCATTGTCTTGTGCTGACTTGCTGTTGGACATTATTCTGCAAATCAAACTAACGGCAATTCAGTAGTTTGGATTGTGTAATTAAACAATACAGAAGTCATAAGAAATGTCTGTATGGTGTAACAGTGAGGTGTGCCCTTATGGGAACTGGAAACATTTCCAAGTAAAAATGGGAGATCAAACAAGAGTACAAATGTTTTGGAATCCTATATTAGAGATAGAACATGCATGAAATCAGCATGAGAGAAACTATAACTTGTTACAAATACTAGTACCGGTGTAGATGAGGAAGCAAAAGGAGTTGAGACTGCTGTTTATTTTAGGGAGAAGAGTGAGAGATGGCACCCCAATCTTTAAAGGATATCACCCACCTTTTATATAGCTCTTCCTATCACTACACTGCTTATGGGCTATGGGAAGTACATTCTATATTGTGTCTATCATACCAGTCAGCACAGTTGGTGATTTGGTATACATGGGAGGAAGGTAGGCAGATAAGTACCAGATTTCTCAAAATGGTAAGAAAACAAAATGAATGATTATCTAATATTTTTAACCATGGAGAATAGTCCCCGCAAAAAAAAACAAAAACAACATGGAGAATAGTAGGGTGCTCTTTCAGCAGCACATGCAGCCTCTGCCCAATCCATGAATGGAAATGCATCATAGGTTATGTAAAATCATGAATGTGATAGAGAAACAAACACAGAATTGCAAATATAAATTAGGTACAAAATGAATGTTGAGGTTAACTTACCAGGCAAGCTGGATGTTTAAGATGTGATCAAACTTCAAAGGGATATCCTTCCAACACCAAGCAGCAGCATAGAAGCATGAGCATGTCTTGTGTTTGTGATGCCATCTGCACATTTTTTTTCCAATCGAGAAAATATAAAATTACAGAAACATCAATTATCCCTACATGTGCCTAAATTTTGATACGGCAAAGCAAGCTTGTCCACGCTTCCAGTTGCAACTGAAAAAGTAGGGAAACAACTCCAAAAGATCTGGGAGTACTACTGAAAATGAGTACAATCATACATGTAGTTGCATAGATATATCATGAGGTTCTCTTTACATGCAAGATGAAACATGCAAAATGCAACTTTTGCCAAACTTGTGTTCTAGGTATGGTTGGTCATTTGGTAGAGCCGTAGAGATCACAAGGGTGATAAGTGCATCACACAAACATAAACTGAGTTAGTATATGACAATAATTTTCATGAGGTAATTCCTTATATTATACATAGGATTACATTGATGTTCTTTTTGAAATGCCATCAGTAATACATGCTATTTTTACAAAGAATGGAATTATAAGAGAGAACAGGAAAATATCTCTAGATCTCTTCCAGGTTGTAAGCGGCGGCGAAACAAACACTAATCCTCAACAACGTACTTGTTCCTACGAGCGCCAAAAGCAATCCTCTGCAAGTGAAATCAGGGACAGTGATTATCTAACACAGTGGAATTGACAATGGTTGAGGATTCCAAATGATAACAAAATAATGCCCAGGGTCGAAGGAGATCTTACTGAAAATATTCTCGAGTAGGCTTTCAAGCCTGTGAGAAAACGGATGTAGGTCGGTTTCATGGATTGGTTGGCAGGAATTGCTCTGATGTTTGGTACGAGATAGTCCGCAACCTACCATATTTCATAATAAATGAAAAAGGGACTTTATTTTAGCCTACAACTTACTAGAGGACATCAACTGTACATTAAAATCAATAACATATAAGGCATGTACATTGGACCATTTAATGATATGAAGTGTTACATGAAATTAGATACCATTGGTGGTATAAAGTACTGCCCATGTCACGTAAAGCTTTACAGCCTTTCAGGTTCAATTGAACTAAAGTATTGAACAAGAAAAGTTAAATTTGCTATGTTTCTTATGATAATATTAGATAACCAGTTTTCTCTGACCAAAACAACTGAAAGCTGTGTGAATAATTGTTCTCACTGAAATTAATAAATACTAAGGTATGCATGTTTTCATGAGGTCAACAGATCATAAAGATATGCAACTATGCATAACATGGTACTCATTAGTCATTAGCATTTTGAGCATTGATAATACAAATGAGCATTGATAATACAAGTCAATACAGTAGGTTAACTTAACCCTTCAATGAAGAACTGTCTCGCGATTTCCAGGAATATATAACCAGGTCCAGAGATCATGTTAAGCAATTTAGTTGGACATTTCTGAACAACAAACAGACAGTACCGCGGTAGCTAAATTATGCTTGCTAGTCCAGTCTACAGCCATATGGAAGCTAGAATAAACCAACATTATGCTTGGAAAAAAAGAATCAACATGGAGCTCTTACCACATTAGGAGGTTCAGCTAATATATTGATGAAAAATTTGGCCTGCCATCAGTACAAGTCCAGATTTTAACAACGATGAACTATATTGTCAACAATTGTAAAAAGGAGACCAAGTGGGTCACTTACCTGCTTTGTTGTAGCACCAGACATTAGAAGATCAGTGGTAACCATGCCAGGCTGCATAGATTATTATGTACTTAGCATAATTATTCTTACATTGTTATTAATTAATTGATTATAAAAGAAGAAAGCCGCCACTAGCTTCCTGCAGGTACCTGCCTCAAAGTTTACTGGAACTAATTTGTTAAACTACTCAGATGATTAATTGTCTTTCAGTGATAAACTAGTTAAGTCTATAATACCAAGACACGAGGAAAAAGGGTGGAGTAATGTACCGACAAATTGTGCACCATAACATTGTTCACTTCATTCATCTGCAACTCTGCCTGCAATAAGAATCAAATTAGTTTTCTCCCTGCAATTTCTGATAAACAAAAATTCGAGAAGGAAGGAAAATGGAAATGGCAACTTAAATTGTGAGTTCTAGAGAAAAGTCGTTCCATTTAAGAACAAAAGAGTCAGAACCTCAAATCCAAGGACTATATGGATGGTTACAGATTTATGATTTTTCAAATTACTAACGTGTACTTAGTAATAACTCTATAGTCTCAGATTTCTCTTGATACTGATAAACAATGGTAATCAATGTTGTATTATAGTTGTAACATCACAACACAGTCAACAGTTTATATGAAGCTACAATGGCACAAATAGTGCATTATGAATAAATGCTTCATTGAACATGTTCTGACCAATCAGCAGCAGCAGGCATGGCTCTTGCTGATATAAAAAAAAAGCAGTAACCTAAATAACTAATGCAGTTGGCTGCTGCTGATCAGCAGCAGCCAAACGATGGCAGCCTAATATATCCTCATAGAAGGGTTATCTTTACCTGTAGAGATTTTGTAAGGTGCACTACACTTCTCTTTGTTGCACCATATGCAGCAAACCTGATCATTATCAACAATAATTAGTGTCACATTTCTACAAACAATTAGCTGGTACTCCAGTGTAAATGAAAAAAAAAAGCATTAGCACCAAAAGATACTTATATTTAATATTGTTTGGTATCTCCTCCCCCTCCCCACCACCCCAGGCCCCCAGTGGGACAATTTTGACTTGGTTGAAACTACCGATAAGGCAATAACATTACAATATTCAGCACAGAAAGTAGAAGGCACATTTATGTGGAAACGGAGGAAAGGAACTACTCTCCTATCAGAATAAACCAATAGGAATAATATATGTTAAACTTCACAGCTTCACACCGTATGAGAATTCAAAAGAAATGATCAAATTGTGAAGCAGCACATTCCTCTATTGAGCTTCCGCATCTTATTACAAAAGAGAACAATTTGAAATGCATACCTTGGGGTTGGCCTTCCATCAGAACCAGCACCATCAATGTTAAATACGTGGCCACCTCGAGGTTGATTTCTCATCATATTAATTGCCTAAGATGGGAAGAATATGAATATTTGGAGAAATGATGCCATAGTTGTTGTAAATGAAATGCACAAAGCTAATACTGAGTTGAAAGAAATACCTCACGGCAACATATCATTAATCCAAGAGTGTTAGTGGTGATGACTTCCCTGTTAAAACAGAGGAAAGTGTTATCAAATCTTCAAAGCACAAATGAATAAAGATGTACTTGGTAGAGCCATAAGTAAAAAGCAGCAAGACAATTACATGAGAGCTTCGTCAGAGGTCTCGACCAACGGTTTGTAACTATATGCATTTGATCCAGCATTGTTGATCTGTGCCAAAGGAACAAGAAAATAAGGACAAAATCATGCCATATGGTATCTAGATTTTAGCTCAAAAAGAGTCAACATTGATATGTTCACTCAAAAATAAATTTCAAGCACTGTATTGGATTAGACAGAACTATGAAGTACTTGAAAGTAATGAAATATAGAGTAACAGTCAGCATAATTTTATAGCCAGTGAGTTTCATATTTGTACAACAAAAAAGAGCAAACATGAGTAGAAGTTCATGTGCAGATATCAGATGATGACGGGGTGATTATGTACCCAAATATCAATATATTTCATCTTATCACGTGCAAAATCAACAAGTGCCTTTACATCCTTTCCTTCCCTAACATCACAGACAATTCCCTGCAATAATACAAATAGAAACAGTCCAGAGTATAAGATACAAAATATTGCACTGTAATATTATCTGTCAGAAAACATAATGTATGAATTGAAATGCCAATGACAGTATAAGAGTCAAGTAGCTCAGCAGTAGGAAGTAGGTACCCACACATGTTGCTCTCCAAATTCCATTTTCAGGTCATTCACCGCAGATTCTACCCTTTCAGCTGTAGAGGATAGACTGCATGTCAAGGAAAGACTAAACTGTAACTTACTTGTTTGCTTTATTTTTCATTATCTCTAAACGTATGCTCAAGAAAATAAATGTGTTTACTCATTTTAAGATTTCATGAAGATCTATTTTGGTCAGTTATCTGAAATAGCTGACACCTATGTAGAGCACCTCATGCACAGTAATTTAGAATAGTTCAGGAAGTATTAAATGGTAATAGCTGGATAACGCATTTTTAGGCAACCCAAATGAGAAGAGAGGAAAAGACACAAACAGTTAAATAAGCCATAACCATGCAAATCAACTTATAATGCATCTTAGGCTCGATAACATATCCAATTTTATTCATGCCATCACTAAAAACTAATAATAATTAAAACTAACCCTCTCTCTATACCTATGGTAATCATAAGGTCAAATCCGTACCTGATCTTGAGCAGATTATAACATTATCACCAGCCTTCAGAAATTCCTTTGCCAGAGCATATCCTATACCTTTTTAAGAGTAATAATGGTCATTGTGTAAGCACATAGAAATTTACCGATCTTATTATGCCAGGATTAAAATATTTCTTTACCGCAATACAATAAAAACAAAAATATTGATTGACACGGTTTCAAGTTCGACTTTGCATTTCCTTGCAAAAAAAAAAGTTCGACTTTGCATTGTTTGATTAATATATCAAAATCGAATGCATTCATGTACATCCAAATTGGCCTTGTTCTCTGCTCGGCTACACATGGCACAAAACATGAATATTCCTGGCTACACCCCACCAAATGCATGGACCAAAAAAACCATCTCCACCGCACCATGGGGGTATCTGAATCATTTCCAGCATAAGCATTCAGAATTCAGAAATACTACTATAAATCACCAAACACCAGTCCCTATATGCTATTACTGTGAACTACGGAAACTGCAGCACACAATCATCCACAAATTCACATCTCAACGAGCGACAGAACCAACAGCACCTTTCGTGGAACCGGTGATTAGGACATTATACGGAGGCACCATGGGCTCCCTCCGCGCGACCCATCCACCGCCGGGGAGAGCCTCCGCCCGGATCCCCACAAGTTTCCTGCCCCCTCTCGCCGCAATCCGGCGCACCGCCGGCCGCAAGGAAAACCGCGCCCTGGCGGCCGAGCACGACGACGGCCGGAGCGGGGCCAGGCCCGCCTGGGCGGGCGCACGGAGCGGGAGGTGGGCGGCGGTTGCCGCCATTACGGCGCTAGAGATGCGAGACTAGAGGAGAGGCGGGCGCAACGCGGTGGGCGTCGCCAGTTGCGCCGCTCGAAGTCGCCGAGTCCGGATAACGAGCAAGGAGGAGGATGCGAGCTAAGTACGGCTGTTAAGAGGTAGGAGGTGGCCCACACGTCAGTGTGAGCGATCATCACTTTCTTCTCTTTTTTTTTTTTTTTGAGAAATGATTCAAGCAGATTTGCCATGGTTTTGAGAAGAGAGTTTTACTTTTACGGGTAACAAACACTGGGGGTTTGATGGACTGTAGTAGTGTGTGAGACTGTTAATGTTTGGTCTCATCTGGTTTTTCCTTGTGAGGTTAGGCAAGGAAAACAAAAACGTGGTTACTGAAAATAAACACTACCTTGCTCTTGTTGCATGATTGCATCTAGCGGAAGAGATTACCATACGTATCCCTGGTGAACAGAGTAAGCACGAGATTTATGATTACGATTTGTTGCCGTTGCTTGCGCGCAAGTGATACTGTAAGTCTCGGCTCGTACGTCGCTTTCATTATGCCATCCTCTCGGTGTGCGCATTGCTTGCTGGTTTGAGCATGCCGGCTACACCGTATGCACTTTGTTTGTCCAAAGTCTTCAGCCGGTCTATTTGGAAGAGCTACAATTTTTTCACGTGGCTCGTATCCAAGATAAAGTGTGTGGGGGGAGGACCCACCAATTGGACCATGGGTCGGCCGACCCAGCTACACGCCCGTCTCAACTCTCACCCCATGTCAGCTAAACCTCCTTTTGAATAGTATTACCGCTCACATTTTTCCTTATTTTTCCCTTAATTTTCTTTTAGTTTACTATTGGTAGACCAGCGCGTACTAAAATTGGATGTTGAAATAATAAACCTTTAAACATAATGTTTTTCTCTCGTCATATCACTTTTATACTTCCGTTGTATAACATTTTGCTGAATGAATTTTAAATTTTTAGAATATTCATGTTATAGAGTTCGCAACTACTACCGACATACGGAGTATTAAAAAATACATTTGTGTCGGCATATGGAGCATTAACACGAAAAACTGATTTTTTTTGTGTTGTATATTAGTATGCTTTAACAATGTTGGCTTGCTACTTGTTCCAAGTTCCAACTGCCAAGCTCCACAACTAGTTGTGCATATTAGCCACGTATTGTACAACTTGCAGCCCAACAAGGCAAAAAACACACACAGGCTCGCTCGATAAATACAACTGAATGCAACAACGCATGCCATTGCATTGGCTACTGGCGTGGTACCCGACGCATCGAACAAGACGTTCCGTCGAAGTACACAACCAACGTGATGGCATGCCCTTCGTTATAGAGTGAGTAGAACTTCGCCCCATCTATAAGTTGTATCCACCACTGAGTGTGGACGGGTAACATATTGTTCACTCTGCTGCTCTATTCACGAAACAAAGATACATCTCAGGGTTAAGTGCGAAATGTAGAATACTCAATAGGATTTGGATAGAAATTCAGCAAGGGGGTGGCCTTGATCTTCAAATACAAGATTGGGAAACAGTTCGTTTGACATCCACTTTTCATTGACGTGCTTAATGGCATGTGGACCCAGGCCCACATGTCAGTGGGCATGCCTATATATACTTAACTGCAGAGGATCTTTTTTCAATATTAGGAGGAACTAGACGTAGAGGACTGATGGGCGTGCATCTTGGTCGCACCACACAACCCAAAAAATACCCGCAAATTACTAATCATCCTCATGGTCACGGTGTTGTAGTGTGAACGAAACACATGAAGTAGCAACCGTATTCCAACACATTGCACCATGTCTACCACCATCCTCACCAAGATTAAAGAAGCTGTAGATTAGGCAAATGCAGTTGTAATAAATCTAAAGCCCTATAAATATTTTTAAAAACTTTGATCCTGGATAAAAACAATACTATCTCTGTATCACATACTGTAAGTCATTTTGACCTTAGTCAAAGCCAAACTAGTGTAACTTTGACCAAACTGCCCAACATCTACAGTAACAAATTAGTTTATTTAAATTTACAACCAAATATATTTTAGCATTTTCTCTTTTTAAAAAAAGTTAATATTTTTCATGATATATTTCGTCAAAGTTAAAGTAGTTTGACTTTGACCAAAGTCAAAACGACTTATTATATGATACGAAGAAACTACTTCATTTATTTTCTAATATAAGCATTTCTAGCTATTATGCACTCAGAAATACTCTCTTGATCCTCAATGTAAGAAAATTTGGCATTTGAATTTTGTCTCTAAGTATTTGGTTTAGAGGAAAATCAGGATTTCGATTTGTAACGATTAATTCCTATGATTGCCACGTTCGGTTTGTAGAAATGAACCATAGGAAAGCCAAAAAAATTGATCTTTCCTACAATTTATAAACAGAAATCATAGGAAATTCTTTATCCACATAAACCACATCACAGGATTTACAAATTTCCCAGCAACAAAACCTATATACTTGAGACATTGAATAATTATTAAAACATCAGCCGGGAATAATAATAAGCAAAGTGCCACAAGACATCATTATTGATTATTATTGCACAATGCACACACAGAACTGCCAAAAAAGTAATAATAAATTAGGCAGGATACTATAGCTCTGGATCACAACAACCTAATAATAATAATCATCGTTGTCGCAAACCATTATTATATTAACATCTAGGCCTTGTTTAGTTCCAAAAAATTTTGGATTTCGTTATCACATCGAATGTTTGACTTGGATGTCGGAAGGCTATTCCAGCGACTAATTAAAAAACTAATTACATGGGATGTTAGAAAACCGTGAGATAAATTTATTAAGCTTAATTAATCCACCATTAGCAAAAATGATTATTGTAGCACTTATGGCTAATCATGAACCAATCAGGCTCGAAAGATTCGTCTCGCGATTTACATGACAACCTCTAATTAGTTTTTTATCTAATATTTAATGCTCCATGTATGTGTTTAAAGATTTGGTGTAATGTTTTTTGGAAAATCTTTTTGGAACTAAACAAGACGCTAGTATCATGTTTCCATCAATAGTCAGCGACATGCACTCTACGGCCCACCGCGTCAATTTGATCAGCGTCGATGCGTCCGGCCTAGACAACGGGTGGGCCATTGTACTTCATGGGGACGATCCGAGCATCCCGCGGGATGTCGGCGCTCACCGGTTTCATCCATATCAACCCGCGCTTCTTCCGTGTGCTCATCTTACGCCCGTACTCATGATCTGCAAACCAATTAAGATGGAATTAACCCAAATAACTCTTCGTTTAACCGATCCGATAGATAGAATAATTGTTCTAGTAATTAATGTTGTACTTACTGCGATGGAGGTTGAAGGAGTAGTCATCGTAAAAGGTGCACTGGCGATGGTTCCCCGTGGAATATGGCGGTGTGAGGACGTCAAGGAAGGCGCATGGCTCGTCCCTGGCGGCGATGAACCGGTGCAGGTTCCCGCCGGTGGAGGGGTATAGCACCCAAGTGCGGTGTTCCTCCGCCGAAACGTCGTGGTCCCGTACCCTCTTCGCCAGCCTCATCGTCGCTACATAATTTAAAGAAACATTGACGACCCAGAGTCAAATCATACATGCGGCGCTGAAAAATACAGGGAGAGAAGGGATCAATGATGTATATATGTAGTGATGGCTATACATACAGTGCTTGCCGGGGCCGTAGATGGCGGGGCTGACCCAGTCGAAGGACTCAACGTGCGCCGTGCCGGCGATGAGCTTGCTGAACACCGTCATGCCCGGGTGATCGTGCAGCGGCATCACCGTCCCCGCAGGCAGGTAGAAGATCGCCACCTGCATATTTATGCATGCGAGCAAGAGCCAACCACGCAACCAAGAACTGATCAGTCGAGGGAAGATCAAAACAAATCATCGTTAAGAAATTAGTACAATTATATGTGCTCATCAGAAATGGGTATCAGCAGTAAAGTACGCACGGTGAAGTCCTCGCAGTCGTAGATGTACTTGGCCCCGATAACCGTCATGGGGTGTAGGAATGCGGCGGCTTTCATTACCCGGGAGATGTTGAAGTCTCTGTCCAGCCTGATGTCGTCTGGACTAATTCCATCTGGAATTCAAAATCAGGGTCATCATTTTGTCAACAATATTGTGTGATGCGACAAAATGACAAAACTTTGACAAAACTAATTCCATCTGGAATTCAAAACTTTGATATCAAATAGACAAACACTCCCTACCTCCAGTCAAGCCTTTTTAACTAGGGGAAGTAAGTAGAAATTAAAGGCCTGGACAAACAGCCCCCCCCCCCCCCCCCACCCACCCACAAGCCACAACCATGCATGAATTTCCACTTTTATGACATATTTAAAAAATTTTATCTTAAACTTCATTGTTTCAATCAGTATTTTGTCTTTCTAAAGACAACATCTATATGAATAAGATATTTGTTGGCTCCACATATTCACTAGCAAAGATGCAAAATGGACAACCACCACCTATTGTCAATTGTCATACATAAATACCTAAAATGCCCATCTACTCAACAATAAATATATTTTCAAGAGACGACATATATCTTGACTAGTATGGCGTCACTGTGGCTATCCTAGAGATAGCACAAATGCACTTCATTAACTACACCGCATGACTATGTATTATTATCGAAGTCAAATATAAATCTAAATATATGACAGACGTCTAAAATAAAGATGACGCCATACGGCTTTCTGCACTTGGACATATATGCATGCCATATAAATATCAGTCAACATGACATTTTGACCAACTTAGGAGCGGCCTACAGGACCTAATTAACAGCAGACAAGAATATACTTGAGCATAAATAGCAATTTAGGTAATAATTTGATCATCCTTCAAACGAACAATAGCACTGTCAACCTATACGATGTATGTTCACCTCTCAAAGAAAACATAGTATGTGTTTGTGCAGTATCCCGACGTGATCAAGAGTGATAAACTGATGAGCACATGGACTATATTGCATATTATATATATCGTGAATCCTAAGAAAATAGTCTTTCCATACCTTAACGAGATAATATCCCTCTAGTTTCCCGAAATTTTGATTTATAAAACCGTGAGAGATTTATAGAAATGGATGCAAACGTACGTATATGATGCACTGCAAGCATGCAAAGATCGATGGAGAAGTTGAAGATAAACATAAATAGGTGCACGTAGCAACGTACTGAACAGGGCAATGATACGCGAGACGGTGAGCGGCGACGGCGGCACGGAGTGCTGGGAACGACCGGCCAGCAGCACACGGCACTCGTCGACGAGCCGCTGGAGAGGACTCTCCTGCAGCGGCGGCTCCACCTCCACCTGCATCATCGCCTGCGGCACCGCCGGGACCACCGGCAGCACAGCCTCCTCCTCCTCGTCGCTCCCGCCTTCGCCGTTGTCGTCGGTGTCCATGATGTCGTCGTCCCCCACATCCACCGTGTCCCACTTCCTCTTCCTCCCCGTTTCCTGCTCCTCCTTCTCCTCCGCCGGCATCATCGCCTCAGCCTCATTCTCCACCGCAACCTGCCCCTCTATCGCTGCCACCTCCTGGTTCAATGCCAGGTCCATCTCAGTCACCGCCGGCGCCTCCGGGCTGAATGCCACATCCATCTCCGTCACCGCCGGCAACGAGGCACTCTGATCCGCCATCGCTATCGATCAACACAAAGCTAGCACAACGCACATAACAGAAGTCAGTCGTCAGAGCCGAATTACTAATCGGGAAATTAACCAACGGGACCGAGTTAGGAAACCATGGAACACGACGCGAGGGTGCTCACCGTACGTGCAAGTGCAACACCGCAGAGACAACGACCGCGATCACAGGAGATCAAAGTGAGCTAGAACAGAGGGCAGATCAGAGCGCTGTGGGAATGACCTGAAGGCGACCAAACTGGCCCTATTTATACCCGGCGCGCGCCAAGGCTGCGTGAGCAGTACTGACACGCGTACGTACATGCATGGCATTGCCGCGTCACTGCCCCGGGAAGAGAAGGAACACTTCGGGGAGATGGAGACCGTGCGGGACACTTCGGGGAGACGTACGGTGTTTGGCCGAGGTCGGGACGGGACGAAACGGACGGACCGTCCCCCCGCTGTTTCACGGTGCATGGCGTACGGGCATTTCCGCTGCATGCCTTTTCCCCGGCGTCCCGACGAACGCGAGCCATCCCACCGGGGGTGGTCCACCACACTCCTCCTCGCATGCGGAGGTGGAGCTGGCGAGAAAGGGGTGACATGCGGTTCGCCCGTTTTGTTGTGTTGCGACCTTGCGTCGCGTGCGGTGCGGGCGGGCACGGGCCGGCTGCATGCGCTTGCGTTAGCGTGCGTGTGTGCGTGCGAGGCTGCGTGCACCGTACGTGCGCGGTGCGCGCGCCGGAACTGATCGAAACCGGGGCCTGGTTGGGTCGTTTCTTGTCGTCCGGGGGAGGGTGCGCCCGCGTGCGCACACGGCTGGACACACGTACGAGCGAGCGTCCAGCTATTAGCGTGTGTGGTGCTAGCGTGTACCGTGCAGTGCTCTTGTGTTTACTTGGGGGGATCGAAGTGACCTGGATCGGTGTGGGACAGCAGAAATTAAGAGCCGAGCGTTTCTACGCTCTGCCGTACACGTGTAGTCCTAAGTGTGCGTTGTGCTGCGTGTGCTAGGCAGGCTGCGGGGGCATATATGCATCGCGTGATCGAGCGATGCTGCGTGCTACGCGTGCATGCCCTTGCCCGGCGCCCGCTGGATGTGTGGTTTACTTGCTAGTAGTGTGTAGAGGCTTTGATGTGTGAACCACTGGCGAAGTTCCTCTGACGTAAAGTCAAAGGATATGAGAACTACATGTAAATCTATAGAAGACGGGGCCCTCATATCAGCCGTAACGCCAGAGAGTACCACATGTTAGAGAATTCCAGTCTGTAGACCACATTCAAAACATGCTTAAAGGGAAGTAGGATAGCCTAGCTAAAAGTGATAGTCTGGTGGAAATTAACCTTCTTTTTTTACATGTACAAATTTATGGTATGTTCCATCTTCATGCGTGTGAGGAAAAAACCATATAAACTCTCGACAAAAAACATGATTAGATAGACTGTGATGGTGCAAGTCACTACACAAATTTGTGTGTCTAAATTTAATATGCACTAGAAATAATAGCAAATTCTACTTGTGTTGTGCATGAGCTATTTTTCACCATTGTATTATGTCACATTTGTTTTCTCTGGCATAGATCAAATTTAGCACTGCATGTTTGTGCATACACTTTTGGCATCATATTCTACTTTACCATTTATTTTTAATTTTGCTACAACCATGAATCACATGCAAACAATGGGTACATATATATGCACCTAAAAGTAATAATCTAAATCTTGGTACCTGTTGTGTTCACTTCCCCCACACTGCTCATCATGTCTTGAGCCATATTTCATTGCCTCGTGTGATGAAGAGGAAGGCGGTCGATGATGAAGAGGAGGGGTGTGATGGGGAAGGAGCCAGTGGCGATGCCTAAAAAGTTGCTCCCTCCGGTTCCGACTTTTACATGCAACGTTTGACCATTCGTTTTATTCAAAAAAATTAGAAGTATCATTTAATTTGTCTGTGATTTACTTTATGGACAAAAAATACTTTAAGCACAACTTATCATTTTTTAAAAAAAATACTCTAAATTTTGGAATAAGACAAAAGGTCAAACGTTGTAAGCTAGATAAAATCCCTAGTATTATGGGGAAGAAGGAGTAATAGAGTCAAAGTATGGTTGAAAGAAATATGAAATACACAATAGGATTCAGGATTGATTCAAGAAAAACAATCATTGATGATTTTTTTTAATAAATAGGCAACACTTACTTGCATTTGAGGATCACGACGATAAATTACCCGATGGGTTAGTGGAATTAATTCGCGCGTCGACATATCCATCCCAACTATGAATCTAAATCAAACATCTAAGCAAGGGTACGGACATCTCATATGCTTCATAGAAAATGAACAACGATGAGAAGGTTGTTGTGGATTGAATTGTTGTTGTTCTAAGCAATGAATAAATCACATATGTAAGGAAGGAAGAGAGAGGTCGGTAAGGGTTTGCGTGACGAAAGAGAAGGGGTGTCGGATACGACAAACAATGGATGACAAGTAAATTACACCACCCATCCTCACGTGCATGCCAACTCATATAGTGTGTGTTGTGCCCGTGCCGCATACAGAAGGAGGTTGGGGTGGTCCATCAAGTGCCAGGCTAATTTTCATTCCATCATCTTCATGATACATGTTTAAACTTTGCTTATCTTATTCTTCTTCTTTATTGGCAGTTGGTGTGTTTGTCGAAAAGGCATTATATAAACTTATTGTGCGAGAGATGTTACACCCAACAAGTCATAAAAGCATCGTTTTACCATCATCAAGAGAGTTTTTGAGCCATCCATCCATTTAGATCTAATATTTGGTACCTCATGGTGATGCGCTTTGTGAATGATATAGAGGAGGAACCATCGCTGAAAGCAAAAATATTAATTTCCTCACTCTAATGTTCCATCAATGTGGACCAATTCTCCCTAATACACTTGTCAAGTCGACAACCCTCCCCAACCCAAACACCATCCTTCAACTTTTCTTTCCCTACTTTCCATCTCCCTAACACGTCATCTTAAATTGTCGCACACTCTCTTTTCAATGCCACTGCTCTGCAATATTCACCATTCTCTTCTCGTGGTAGCTAGGTGGGCCGAGGACCAAACCGTCACATGCCATGGAATGGAAGACAACTTCAACGACCTACCTTTTTTTTTCTTCTACTTCACGCGGCCCTGCCTTTTTTTTGTTACACATCATGTTTATCTTTCTTCCTTCTCCATGAACACAACCTCTGGTGAGCTCGATCCATACTATACCTACTTAGACATGCAAGCTAGGACGGACCCGAATAAAGCTCAACCCAAAAAGTTTGGTCTAAGCCCGATGATGGCAAAAGAAGCCAAGCCTAAGCCTAGTGCAGACATTGGGCTTTCTCCGACTAGAGCGAGTTTTCTTGTGTTTTTCAGGCTTCAAAACATAGGCTCGAGTCCATCCTAGTACGCCTTAAAGTCAAGTCGAGCTCACCCTTTTCATGCCAAGCTAGGTCAGAATGACCAAGATAGACCCAACTTGAACAAGCCTACTCCGTACTTTCTATTTTTCACATTGTAAGACACTAGCTTAAATAGATCCATACATAAACCAATGCATATGTTTCATATATGTGTCTAGATTTATATGGATGATAGTGGATCTAAGCGAGAGATGAAGAGACTAAATCTTTTTACAATACGAAACGGAGGGAGTATTACGCATTCCCCTCTGCTCCCTCACATTGCTATACTAAACTAGCTCATGCTTCGCCCATATTTAGATCTTCCGTCCGAATTCGAGGAAATATACACATAACATATTTTTTTATATCAAAGTGACTGATTAGGTACCCAGTAGAGATACTTCTCACCTAAGTTCAAATCCTATATTTGACATGAATGCTTGCATTTACAGCTATATTTTTTAGTGATAGATGATGTACTGTCGACAATGAGCCGCATGTGGTGACTTATTCAATATCAAAATATGCTGGTCATTTGACTCATTTTAGTGGTAGGTGATGTACCCGTCGACAGCGAGCGGCATGTGGTGACTTCGTCAATGCCAAGATACACTGGTCTAGGCTTCACATGTGTTAATAGAGATAGAGTGTACGTGTGTCTATTTATAGGGGTAAATGTGTACTCGTTTGTGGCCGTCTTGACCTGTATGTGTTTCTAAAAGTACATACTTGTTATAAACTAATATTTGAGAAGTCATTGTTGATTAAAGTATTAAAAATGACTAATTAAATTATAAGTATGAGGGCTTTGCATCCTCCACATATATAGTTGGGTTGATATGGGCTGTCTATAGGCCTACAGCCCACATCACCATTTCGTCCGGGGGCAGGCCTACCCTTGATCAACTGATTCGGCCCATGAAGCTCTATATGCACATATGCTCTTCGGTGCAACGTCAGTTGTTCGTTCTGTGTGCCTGTCTGCCGCGGGTGCATCAGACGGTTACCGTAACCGTCTACCTACCCGACTCGACACCAAATCCCTCGGTGCGCCGCTACCGGCACCGGAACGTCGAAGCATCCGTATCCCACTCCATAATTTTGTAGGCCACCGCAGTTTTGACAACGGGCGGTTGCCGGCCGGCCGGCACGTAGATGCCAAGGCTCCGTAGTGGAGCACGTGCGTCGCGCGCCGCGAAATATCCACTGCACGCCCTGTAACCGGAGTTACACAGTAGTAATTCAGTAAAGTGCCCGCTTTTCTGTTTTTTACTCGTACTACATGCACAAAAAAGCACAGCAATCGGCCGGCGGGATGAGAGGGGGCGAGCAGGCAGCTATGGCCCCCAGGCTACGCGCGGTCCAGCCGAAAACCATGGGCCATACGCCCATGCGTGCATGCAGCCTGGCAGTTATGCCGTCAGGCTGGGCCTTCCGTTGGGGGCGCCCAGGCAACATGCGTGCGCACATGAGACCGGGCAGTACGTACACGATACGACCACTGGAATTCCAGCAACTGTGTGCTCTTTCAGCCTTTCCCGAGACCCTAGACTCCAGAAGAATCATCGGTAATCACGACTGGATATCATGAATTCATGAGGCAGCAGGCAGGATTTCTTTCGGTTGGCCCCTAGCTAGCCACCCGCCTAGCCTTTTCTCGCCGCTAGGACGAGGTCGTACCATGAATTACGTCGCGATACAGGGGCTCGAGAAAATGTTATGTTAAATAGTCTATTATAGTACACTAATATGCTTGGATGTTGGTTAGGATCATAGATACGGTGTGCGCTGGGCCGCTGGCTGCTACGTGACAGAAACTGCCTAGGTTGTTAACTGTACCTGGCGAGTAATTAATCCACATCCAGGGTACGTGCAACGAGTGGGCGTTTACCATAACATCTGAAGTAACTTATCCGCAGACAGCAGGGTATGAACCATTTGATTAACATATTTGTATAATAGAGCTCGGGGTACACAACCGGTGATTTTCGGGCCTTTTTTCCACACGAAAGATCCGCAATCACAACTCCACAAGCAGTCTGTGTGCGTTGAGTAGTGCAGGCAGTACCTAGTCCTAGCGTGTCAATGACGCGCGTCTCAAAAGTCTAAATTTTTACCACCACTTTAGAACTCGCTCTTTTTCGCTGCTTCCATGGAGCTCTTGACCACGTCTAACCGTGCAGCCACGAATACTACACCGGTGTCATCTCATCCATCCATCCACATCCAGCATCGCGTGCGAGACGGACAAGCAATTGGTCGTGAGTGACGATGAAGTAAATTCGCATTGACTCCATCCCCCTGCGTGGCACGCCGGCAGCACGCAATCGTGGCCGTCCGTCCGCACAGCGGTTTTCCCGCGAAAAGGCGGGCGCCCGACACCGCGCTGAGAGAGCGACCAACCGAAATGCTTCCGCTTTGGTACCGCCTCGAATCCGAGAGCGAGAGCGAGAGAGAGAGGCGATCGCGAGAGCCAGCTAGTGAGGAAAAAGTACACGCGGTTCTTGGAATCCACCGGTATTGTATTTTGATCCGTTTGTCCATCCACCTCTCCACCGTCTCTCCATGGCTGTTCGGCCCCTGGTTTTTGCTGCTGACTTATATTAATATTGGCACGCGTCGTCCCCTTCCTTTGCCACTGATCCCCACCTCCTTATCCGTCTCCCTACCTCTCCGCTTGGCCCGGTTAATTCTTCTTCGTCGTCGTCGTCGGTGAGGTCACCGTGCGAACAGCAGAGCGGCGGTCTGGTTTAAGTTGTGTTCGTTAATTGTTACCGAGACATTGATTGTGGTGGGAGGAATTGATGAAGTTGGCGGCGGATCAGGGGATGAGCAACGGTGGATCAGGGGCGAAGAGGCGGAGGGACGCGAAGGAGAAGGGGAGGAGGAGGTCGGGCGGCGGCGGAGGCGGCGGCGGCGTGGTGCGGCGCACGAGGAAGCGCGTGCTGCTGCGGACGCCCGAGCCGGCGCCACTCCTGCAGCGGCTGTTCGCCGCGTGCCGCGACGTGTTCAGGGGCCCAGGCACCGTGCCGGCGCCCGACGACGTCGCCCTCATCCGCGCCATCCTCGGTACGCGCCCCGCTCGCGCTTGGCTTTCGATCTCTCGACTCCGCGCCAGGGGCGGAGCTACAGTATTCTCATCGGGGTCAGCCGACCCCGATGATCTTCGGCGAAATACATAGATAAATTGCTTAACCGATGTATATAGTAACATATAGCAATCAAATTAGTGTACTTTACCACCGATGACACCGGCGGTCTAATTTTCTATCTCCGCTCCTGCTCCGCGCGCGCCGCATTGCGTGATTCGGTCGCTGATAAAAAACGGTAGTCTTGATGTGCAGACGAGATGGGTCCAGGGGACGTGAACCTGAGCGCGGAGCAAAAGTTCTTCAAGGCGACCGACGACGACGCCGCGCTGCAGCGCCCGCTCGCCATCACGCGGACCACCATCTACACGTGCACGAACTTCTCGGTACGAAACGAAACTCGTACTACCCGTGATGAGCTGAAACCGACGCGACGCAAATTGCAGATTTGGTAGAGCCATATCTACAGCATGCTGATGTGTTTGCTTGATCCATCCATCGATGGATGGATTGATGAATTGCAGATAGTGATATTCTTCCTGCCACCAACGGCAGTCATCCCTCTCCACAACCACCCGGGGATGACGGTGTTCAGCAAGCTGCTCCTCGGCTCCCTTCACATCAAGTCCTACGACTGGGCCCAACCTGCCGTCTTCGCCGCCGGCTCGGCTCCCGACGATCGCCGTAAGCTCTCATCTCAATCCATCCAATTCGTCGCAACCAAATGATTAATGTACACGTCATCAGACACTGAGGCTAGCCTGTGATTATCATTCAGCAGCGAGGCTGGCGGAAGTGGTGCTCGACCGTGGGTTCAGCGCGCCGAGCGACACGCTGGTTTTGTACCCGGCTGCTGGCGGGAACATGCATCGGTTCACCGCCGCGACGCCGTGCGCGCTCCTCGACGTCCTCGGCCCTCCCTACTCCGAGGACCGGGACTGCACCTACTACCAAGATTTCCCCTACGACTCCCACTGCGCTGGTACGACACCACTCCACTGAATTCTCTGCACTAGCTCGAGTACTGAATTCTCATTCTCTGCACATCGGAAGTCACGAGCTGACAAAGTCGTGTACAGGTGACGACATTGCTCAGTTGCGTCACGGCGGCATGGAGATGGAGGACATCGAGTCGATCAACGGGAGAAGGCGACTGGAGTGGCTGAAAGAGACGGCCATGCCCGAGGATCTGGAGATGTACGAGATGCAGTACAGAGGGCCGCCCATCCTGTAGAACGAACGTACTCGGTGTAAAACACACACCGGGTACACACCGACAGACAGGATTAGTTTTCTCTCCCCCCCCCCCCCCTACAGAGAGGTTAAATTGCAGCATTGCAGTTGCCTCTTCAAGTCTTGATCGTCTCATCGTAGATTTTCTGTAGCGAGAGGTGGTAGTAGTAGTGCTGGACTGTCTCCATCTCTTCTCTTCGTTGGGTGCGCACGTCGGTGCATGTGAAGTACATATTGACAGGCGTGTGTGTGTGCAAGATGTCTCGATCCATCCATCTGTGTGTTTCTTTTTGATTGATGGTTAATAGAATGTCACCAGTGATGTGTGATCGATTAAGCAGGGTTTAACCGGCCATTGATGATTGACGCCTGGATACCGGGCCGGGAGTCACAGTGGTTGACGTTAGGTCAGTTAGGTACGACTTGGTGCAGTTTTGTCGTCTTTTGAATCCTGCTCGTAGTTTTGCCCCCTTGTTTGAAATCAAAATTTCTGCAGTTTTGAAGACAAAATTGAATCGGTCCGAACTTGGCCCCACCTGCCCGGCCATGTTGAACCATTCAAAGATAGAAACCATCATGTTCTTCCCATGAATAATTTGCCGAATTTGCTTTCGAAACATGTACGTACCCGAAGTACTTGTTTTTATTTTGTTAATAAAACAAGAGACATGTAGTGTGGCTGCTTAGCTAGTTCTTGCAATTAACAAAGCCCTGTGCGATTTAGTCGTCGCTTGATAACAAAATCACGCTGCCGCACAAATTAGCAAGTGGTGAGGCGTCACCGTTCACGTGGTAAGTACGTCGAGACCAGCACAGTAGCACACCGTTTCGGCTGGGCTCGTGGATTTGTCAAGTGAATGAATCTAGCCGCGGAAACAGCATACGGAGAGCAGGGGGGAAGCCAAGTGGTTCGAATTCGATGGACCGACGTAGTAGCAGCGGTGCGGTGCTTTCTCCTTTCTTCTTTGTTCGGGTCAAGTAGACACGTATGCATATGGAGCAGTGTGCATGGCGGCGTGCTTTTTTCTTTTCTTTTTCCCTGGAATTGGCAGCTCTCTGGTTTCCGGAATCGGTAAAACCACGTGCGGACATGCCACTCCCCTTTTAGTTCCCTACCTGCGCGGCCCTCGCCTGCCAGCCGGGGATTGGCCTTTTTTGGGGCTCATGCCCGGCCCACAGAGCTTACTTAAAAAGGGACAATTAAAAATGTTACCTCGGCTAGTCCTACTCCTACTCCCAACCATCTTACCGCATAAAACAACAGAAGACTATAAAAAGAGTATCAATTTTTAACAAGTACAATAATATAGGACGTTTTAACTTTTTTCTCGACGTTTGATCATTTATTTTATTTAAATTTTTTATGCAAATATAAAAAATAATAAGTCATGCTTAAGATACCTTTTATAATAAAGTAAGTTATAAACAAATAAATAATTTTTTCATAATTTTTTTAATAAAACGAATAGTCAAACAGTGAGAAAAAAAAATTCAAAACGTCTTATATTCTAAAACGAAGGGAATACAAAACACGACAAAAAAATGTAAAGAAAAAAGTGAAAAAGAAAGGGACAATGGCAAACTGTTTTGGGAATTAAATTGACCTTAGAGTGAATCTCAAAGAGCTAGTGTATCTGTTTCTTCAGTTTGATATTGTACTACGCTGCAAGCTTAAAAATTGAAACAAGCTGACGCCAAACAACAAAGTGCCAAAAAAATTGCCAAAATGCAAGCAACTGGGCGTGTTCTGATTTTGTTTGCCGTTCAAGACTTCAAGATGCACATGAAACGAATGTTCTTTTTTGTGCTGAAACCATAATAATCATATAAAAGAGGGTGAAGGAAAGGAAATCATTAAACTTATGCTTGTACAGAATGAACTAGAAACCGCAGACAGTAATATTGTACCAGTATTTCTGTACACAGTATGTATATATGCACAGACCATAGGGTTACATTTGCATCAGAATTGTAGTGATAGTAGACTACTGTGCTGTGCATACAGAAAGAATTTGATGCGCACTGACAGTGGTAGTATGCCGGAAACCAGAGTTGACTCAGAACAGCAACTATTATGGTCCCTCCGCACAGGAATTTCAGATAAAGCTCTTGTGAGATTAGTTACCAATCAGAGTTGAGCATAAGCAAAAATGGCGAGTTGTGGGAACCAATCTCTTGCCATTCAGTTGTCGAACTACACTTTGTCTAAACTCCCAAACACAAACATATTTTCAACACACTGCAGCTCTAATGCGTCCAGCGCCAAAACACAAACATCACCACCACGGTGATTATCATACCAGCATATGCAATCCACTTGTCCACACGGTGCCGCCTCTCAATAAGCTTGAAAACAGAATTTGATAAACCAACAGTATTCAGAACATCCAATGCTTTCCTTTGGGCACTCTGCAATGCAGTGAACATACTATTATTAACATGCAGAAATAATTAGACCATCAGAAGCTAAGAGTATTGACCATGGCAATTAAAAACTGATGTTTCATGGTGAAAATTAATGGGAGATACTTTTACCTTAAGACGATCTCTTTGGTCAGCATACTTGTGAAGGATAGCTACTCCTGTTTCATATGCTTCATCAAGCATACGAGAGGAGCTATGAGCTGATTTCAATGCCTGGGATTCATCGTCAAATATCTGAAGGACATGTGAAGACTCACCATTCTGCAACGATAATTTCCAACTCTTAAATCAAACAATGAAATTATTATGAAAAAAAAAAAGAAACTAATGCTTTGCTTGAATGATTTCTTACAGCTCTCTCAAATAGCTCCGCCCTTTCTTTTGCTTCTCGAACCCTCTTTTTCTGCCGGAAAGAATACTTATCAAGGGTTTCCTTTAGCGAATCAACCTCTTCAGACAACTGCTCCACTTTTCTATCAGGACACCACAAAAGTACAAAATAGTGTCACCAATTGAAATAATAAACCTACAACATTCTTTTTCGGCAATAAGACTAACAGTAGCACAACAAGAGAAATAAAATTGGTAATCTAACACATTCTAAAGCTTTTGGTTGATATCCAGAGCACCAAATGTAAGGATCCATAGCAGACACCTTCAAAGTATGATGCAAGAAACTTAATTCTTAAGCATAGCAATAAAAAAATCATAAGCCAAATATGAAAAAGGGACCCAGGTTCTTTAAAGTCCCAGATTGATAGTTCGATCAAGAACGACAAATAACAGAGTAGCCCTCCTGATGAAAACAAGATTTCCAAGAAGTTCACAACTGGCATGTCATACTGTCAGTACGAACAATTAAGGCAACCCTGTTATGGACTAGCCATCAAGAATTGTCTCACAGTACTTTGAATATCATTGTTATATACAGAATAGATAAATTAAGTGCTACTGATCTTCAAAAAATATGAGCAGCTGTTATCTTAAAGATTTAAAAGAATGGTTTTACCGATGAGTACAACAAAGAACACAAGCCAATCATCAAGTATGGGTAAAGCACGACGAGATGTTCCAACATTGGTGAAGGTCATATAATTCAAGGTCAAGTCTCAAGTGGCACTATCTGGTAAAATCAAGATTCAAGGATGCAAAATTATAGCCTTTCAGTTGCACTACGAAGGTGAAAAGACAAGAGAGCTAATGAGTTACTTCCTCCGGTTTGATAATAACTGACATTTTGGATGGCTGAAGTCTCTAAAACATATCTTTGACTATGATTTTCTATTATAATATATATAAAAAGCATAAATGTTTATGTTTATTAAAGTATTTTTAAGACTAATCTGTATGTGCTGTTCTAGTGCCTTCAAACTAAATATATTAAAAGCTATTGATAGTCAATGTTCTAATGGCTTGACCTCAACCTTGTGCGAAACGCCAGGAGTAGAAACAAATGATAGAAACAAAGAGCAGAAATTTCAACTTGCTAAGTTGTTCATGCCAATTCCTGTAAACCTAAGATTGTTTCCCTAATATAAAATATGGTATTCAAACAATCAGTGTATTTTTGTCTGCTGGCTAATTTATGAGTAATCACTAATCAGTGTGATATTACACAAAATTCATGTATCGGTTGTTTATTGCAGAGCTCCCTCTAGCAGCATTAGTATTAACAACTATTAAGCAAAGTTCACGCATGATACAATTACGCAATTTTCCTTTCCAACTTAAACTTATTTTGGCGATTATTTACGTAGCTAGTGGACTATTGGATATTCTGCACTAGCAACATTGGAATGCGCCTTTGAATTGAAATTGATAATCCACGATGACTACTTAGCATGTGCATGTTGCTTGTAGGTTCAATCAAAGTACTCCACCAATGCTTTATTCTTGTCGTCTTTGCCCCTAATCATCAGAATGCATATGGTCCAATTTGAGAAATACTACTGTTTTCTAGCAATTTTTTTTTAAAAAAAGATATTCTAATGTATTTGAATCTCCTGCAAGCAACAGACAGAATTGGAGATATAACTCAACGGGATCAGCTCTGCACATGCCATTAAGCTCTACATTCAGTTCCTTGCAAAAGGACTGATAATGGCAAACTAAACAGATAACCACTGAAACCAGATAAACTATAAGTAAGTCCAATGGGCTAATTACGTTATCGAAATATTTTCCCCGTGCATATTGAACAACCTAAGTTCTCCGTAACACTTTAGCTAGTATAGAGCAACAGTCTGCACACAATTTGCACAAAAGCACAACAGCAAGCTAAACCACATCAGTTCGAACAAACAACTGAACAAGTAGCACAATATAGAATACTCCAAATTAAACTTCTGAGCATGCCATAATCAGTTGACACTAAATGCAGTACGAAAACAACCAAGTACCAGATTTGTCATCATATTTACCCACGCATAGAACAATAACAACAAACATACGAGAATATTGCCATCTATGCCACACGAACAGTCCAAAGCACTTTGAGATCTATCTGTATTCAACGTCGATTCACCCTCTCCATGCCAAAAAAAGAGTTAGGGATTTAAGGCTATCCTTACCTCTTCCAGATATCGCGTTGGCTCTTGGCGGGGATGGATCGCCAGAGCCCGTCCATCTGCGCGCACAGGCCCTGGATCTGGGCCACCTCCCGCCGCACCTTCTCGGCGGCGGCCGAATCCACCACGCCGCCGCCGCCCCCGACGAGCGGCGCCGAGGAGTAGGAAGACGAAGTGGGCGCCGACGCGAGGCGCTCGACGTGGGCCACGCCTTCCCGGGCTGACATCAGCAGCCGCCGCGCGTTCTGGTGCATCTCGGACAGCGTCGCGCCGCCGCCGCCGCCGGAGAAATCCATCGCCGCCGCGGTCGGCCTTGTCGATTGTCGCGAGCTTCTTCTAGATCGAGAGGAGGGGGAGGATTAAATTTTCTTGCTATTATTTGATCAATTTTTTGTTGAGGGAAATTCTTTGATCAATTTGGGAGGGGGGACGTTGGGAAGCTTGGAAGTAGAGACCGGATGGTGGGGCCCGTGCAACCTCATGACGTGGATGCGACAGGTGGCAGAGCGTGGTTGGTCATGGTTTGACTGCCGCGTGGGCCCCACGGAGAGCAAGAAGCTGCCTTCAACTTGAAGGCTCCTCTACGCTTCTTCCGGCGTGTTGAGTTGCCTTCCGCTATTGAAAACGTATTTATCTTCTGAAGGCGTATTTCATATAGAGTTGTACTATATGGGAATTTGCTGAAAGTACAGGGGTATTGCGGGGAAATTGCTCCCACAAATAAAGCTGCAACAGCAAGCGAAAGCGGAAGAAACAGTAGTGCCCCTGCCGCCGCTGCTCTCCTCATCGTCCTCTGCTCGCCTCGCTGCACTCACTTTCCCCACCACCAATCCCGCAAACCCTACTCCTCGGCGCGCTCCTCCTCCGCGCCTCCATTCCGCGATGAGGTATCCATCTGTCCTCCCTTGTCCATGTTTTGGGGTTTTTTGTGCTTCGCCGAATGGGAAGCGCGCGATTTCTTTTCTTCGTGCGTGCGAGGTTGTCGCTGCTGTTTATATGGTTTTCCTAGGGATCTGAATACGAGTACGTATCTATGAATTGGTGGACTGCGCTGGTTCTTGGGACTGCAAACGTTAGGCCGTTGGTTTGTTGTGGATTGATTTGGAGTTTGATCAGATGCTGATCAGGTGGTAGTTTTGAGGGTGGCTCAATTTTTTCCTTTTTGGGCAGGGCAGTGTATCTAACAAGAATGCTGAAATCGGTTCTTCTTTCTCTTAAGAATAGAAAGGTTTTGTGACAGTACTGCAACTGCGGATATAATATGATTAACCAGTATGGTATGTTCATATCTTGTACTGTTTATGATGTTTAGTTACTGGAATAGCAAAGAAAGAGGACCATTTTCGGTGATTATTATTATTGAGACTGCTGTACTGTGTGTAATAGAGTAATGTCTACTGTTACATTGGAATGGTTGCTAAACTATGTGAAACATGGCGACATCTGTCAATAAAGATGTACGTAACATGCTAATAGGATATGCATTTAGCAATTACCTAGTACTGCACTAACTCCATCCCACAAAAACTAACCTAGGCCCAGATGTGATGTTTTCTAATACAATGAATCTAGACGGTCCATGCCCTTGTCTAAATTCGTTGTACTAGGACGTCACATCTGATCCTAGATTTATTTTTCGTGGTACCGAGGGAGTACTATCATTAGCATCCATTTGCTCACCACATTGTGTGTGACTAGTAGTAGCTTTACCGTATCTTGTCCTTTGTGAAAGGCCAGTAGCCTGGGAAAAGGTTTGGATTTTGGACTAACTAGGATACATGCATTGCATTACCTCTTTTTCCCTCTGTTCTATGCAGTCTTGTCAGCATCCATTTTACCTGTCTTTAGTAATTTTGTTTTCATTGACCATTAAGAGTATTGTATTGATGTATAGAGGGAATAAGATAGAACTGTTACTGGTATATCTTTTTCTGGGATTGTTTTCATTTCCCTACTGTGTGGCCGTGATTGACTCTGCTGGCTGCTGATGCCCCTTGCAGGCATTTTGAATTGCCGCAGCCGTGGCCGCAGCGGCTGTGGCAGCAAGCTTTGACAAGCAATCCCTATACCTGTAACTGACAAAGTTTCGATTGATTTATGTGTTATGGCATAACATAACGCACTTTCAATGCCATGCAGCCGTCAACCTGAGGTGCTATGGGCTCAACGCTCTGAGAAGATTTACTTGACTATTGCACTGCCAGATGCTAAAGATGTTGTGCTGAAGACTGAACCTCAAGGCGTCTTTAACTTCTCAGCTGTTGCTAATGGGGAACCTTTTAGCTTCACTTTGGAGCTGTTTGATTCTGTACTGCCAGAGGTAAGTGTTTGTGGATTTCAGTTCTGGGTTGCATTATGGGTATGTATGAAATTTGTTCATTTTCCACTTTTGGATTGATCTTGCATGGATGAACTTAAAAGGTTGATGAGATGATCATATATGTAATAGCTAATGTATTGGCTCTTGCTTGGCCTTTAATAGTACACATTTCATCTGTTCGAGAGTAGGAATCCACACATAGTTGGATATGTCTTCTGTATAATGTTTGGAGGCATTCACTAATGCATGATGTAAACTGTAGTATCAGCAAAATAAAGAAGCTAAACAAACAAATAACTGGATCTCTTTTTTGTAGAGCTGCTAATTGATGATGATAAGCTGATAACTTCCTGATCAATCTTGATGACATATATTATCAATCTCAATTTGAATTTTTAGTTGTTTAATTGTCATTTTTGCTTTATATATAGGGAAGTAAAACAAAGACAAAGATGGGCTTGCGAAACATTATCTGTTCGATCCAGAAAGAAAAGAATGGTTGGTGGAAGCGTTTGCTGAAGTCAGAAGAAAAGCATCCATACATCAAAGTTGACTGGAACAAATGGTGCGATGAGGATGAAGAGTCTGGTAAGTACTGATGATATGCATACACAACTGCAAACATTTTTCTTCTACAGAAATAAGACAATTGTAGAAAGAAAGTCAAAAGTTGCAGCTCAGTGAATGTTAGCATGTAGGATTCTGTAATAGCAGGGGGCCTTGACTTTGTTTTGTTTTCATCTAAATGCACCGCCATTATGAATAGGTTCATACTATTTTAATTTTAAAAACAAGCGCCTTTTGCATAGCATTTGGGTTGCACAGATATATATGTTTCTGATAAGTTCTTTTGTATTTCAATCACCTAGAATTTTTTATTAGTACTGTGTGTCCATATTTTTACTTTGGAAGACCACCCATTACACATGAGGGTCAAGTGAATAATATCACCTTGTTTCATAATGTAAGACATTTTGACTTTTTGCCTTTAACGTTTGCCATTCGTCTTATTCAAAAATTTTGTACAAATATAAATAATAATAAGTCATGCATAAGATACTTTTGATAATAAAGCAAGTCACAAACAAGATAATGATACTTTCATAATTTTTTTGATAAAACGAATGGTCAAACATTACAATCAAAAAGTCAAAACGTCTTACATTATGAAACGGAGGGAGTGGTATTTTTCAATTCCATGGTTTATGTATTATGTGGCAAGCATTTTTTTGTGAGAGATTAAATAATTTGTGAATGTTTTCTTTTTTATTAAGTAATTGTAATGTTAATATGCTGGCTAAATGCTCTGCAATCTTTTCATGAAGCCTTCTATTGCAAAATACTGCTCTGCTTTTATTTCAGTCTCTAGTAATTGTTCACTTGAACTTTCAAATTTATTCACTTTATCTGCATTTTGGATCGCAATGCTGCATTCTTACATTCTTTGACCTACCTACAGATGCACCAGCGGATTCCGATGATGACTTTGATGAGGTATGACTTTGAGCAAGCTTCTCTGCCTCCCTTTTTTTAGACTTCAGATGTATAATGCTTTAGTTTCGTGGTACTCATTGCACTTCACACTGTTGCAGGGAAATGACAGAGACGAAAGTGATGATGATGACGACGACGGAATGCTTTGTGAGTGCTAATCTTGTGCTTGAATACCACTAGGTTGTTGTTTTTGTTTTGCTTACATGAATTAGACCTGATGTGTTACCCAACATGGTCAAGACTTTACTAATTACTATACAAGAGTATGTATTCTTCTTCTAATTGAAAGGACAAGTATATTGAATCACTGCTAGATCTTGATCAATTCTTTTGCATGCTACTTCCTCTATTTCACATTCTAAGGATTAACTTTTAAATAGATTTATGCACGGATCAATCTATGTGTTTCATATATTTGTCTAGATTCATATGGATGACAGGGAGTACTAGTTTTTTCCTTCAAGTATTGCTGTTATTTTTAACTTCTGAATAGTTTGGTGCCAAGGTTGACACGAATTGATAAATTGTTGATAATTGGTGTCAACACATGCTTCAGAATTTCATCTGATCATATATGCATATACTATGCAACAGTTTCTGCACCTTCCTATTCTTTTTTATTATTATTTCAAGTTGATATCCGTCTATCTGCTTCCTAATTCAGCTCTATTTGTCTTCAGATCTCCCTGACCTTGAAAAGCTAAGAGGCAAGTGATTAATCTGCTTCGATGAAAGCAGTGAGACTTTCTGTAGCAAGTGACTATTGACGTGACAAAAGTAGACTTGTCATGGGCGTAGTTGGTAGTTTCGCTGAACTTCTGCTAGCATCAGACTAATTGCTTGGGATGCCCTTTTATGAAACTGATTACTCTTTGGTGACCACTAATCCAGGGTTCTTAATGTAGTGACAAGGTACTTGTTGTCTGTTACCGCTAGTGAATGACTTAAGGCTAGTATGACAAACTGGGAATGCAGTAGCTAAGGATGTTGTTATGCTACTATGGATTCTGAGCACCAGGTCTCAGTTCCCCTATCTCAGTTTTTTTTGTTGAGATACATTTTCTCTTATCATGTTATAAAGTATTGGCAGAAAACGAACCATATGAAGCCCGACTGTTTACTCTTCAAAAATTCATGGTCTAATTATTCCTGACACTAACTTTGCACTGATATCTGATCGTGGGCTTGTATTCAGCCCCACATGGTCAATCTGATGTGGATGCAGACTATTTTTCTTCAATGAACTTTAAAATATACTACCACCGTCTTGGAATAGGGACAACGAATTCAGATTTGTTATCGTAGGATGCGTTCCATCTTTGCAAAATGATATATTTTGGGATGGAGTGAGTAGACATTAATCAGATTTATGTTAGAGCATACGTGTTAAGTGTAACAGAGACTACATGCCATCAAAATCCGTATGTTTGTAGTACTGGTTTATTATTGTCTTCATTAGTTGATTTATGACATACGCAAAAGATTTGTACATGAACTTTTTTGGATCTGAAAAAATCTGATCCTGTGAATCGTGCGACACGGAGATGAATTGCTGAGCGACACAGTTCATGTGCGGCTCACATGCCAGTAGGACTTAAGAGGAAGATATCGTGCGTGCATGTCGACATTGCATTAGATTCCATATGGTTCAATTATTGTCGAAACGTCAAGGCATGGAACAAGACGGGGAGCAACTGGGATCACCTTACGGTTACCACGTCTAGATATTCTGCTGCTTATTAGTGCTTGGCGAATCGTGAGGAATCGTCTCAATGACAACGAAGCCGATTAGGACGAACCACTCAATTTGGGTAGAACAGTGAGAAATCAAATTGAAAAAAAAAAGGTATTGCCTTGTTCACAGCAAAAATAGAGAAAATAATGATAGGAAAGCAAAGCATACAAAAGCTTCGAGGCTACTCAAAGTCCAACCTGCAACGTGCAGCTAGCTCAGCACAGTACATTTGCCTCCCACGATTACTTCTGCCCAACCACTCGGAAGGCGATCGATCTCAGGCTCTCAGCCTAACATTAACTACTCAATCGTTCAATTTCAACGACAGAAAGTGAGATCGGATCGTATGGATTGCAAACTTGCTATTCGTAGTAGAGAGTCAGCGAGGATTAAGAAATGGATAACGCTACAAGTACATGTACGTACGACCGATGGACGGTGGAACCGACCGCGACCATCTGCGCGCGACGTGAGCGAGCGAGCCCGCACACGTGGCCGGCACATCGGCACAACCGACGACGCCTCCCACGCCACATCGCGTCCAACGCAAACCCACACGGGGCGCGCCGCGTGTGCATAATAACTGTGCCGACAACGCCGTCGAAGTCTACGCGGCGCGCGCGCCTCGGCGCCGGCCGGCCCATGCGTCGATCCGCTCGCACCGACGACGCGGCACGACAAGTGGATGATCAAAGAGCGGAAAACGATGGAGCGCAAGGGGAAAAAATATGCACAACGGTTGGTGCGTTGCACGGGGTGCACGAAGCCATGCATCGCCCTGCTCAACCCGTCTCCTTTTTTAGCCTGATCTTTTCCTCCTTATCCGATGAGCCTTCCGTTTTTCCAGACAAACCCCACACCGTCGGCCACGGACCACATTGGCAACCCCGGCCCTCTATAAATACCAGCCACGACGAGCCAAGCAAGATCACCCCACCAGACTAGCAATCCATTATTCCATTCCCTTAATTTGAGATCGTAGAGAGAAACAGGAGACGCCATGGCCGGCATCATCCACAAGATCGAGGAGAAGCTCCACATGGGCGGCGGCGGCGAGCACAAGAAGGAAGACGAGCACAAGAAAGGGGAGGAGCACAAGAAGGCCGAGGAGCACAAGAAGGAAGGGGAGCACAAGGAGGGCATGGTGGAGAAGATCAAGGACAAGATCTCCGGCGACCACAGCGGCGAAGGCGAGCACAAGGACAAGGACAAGGACAAGAAGAAGGACAAGAAGAAGAAGGACAAGAAGAAGGACGGCGAGGGCCACGACGGCCACAGCAGCAGCAGCAGCGACAGCGACTGAGCTGCCCGGCCCTCCGGCGCCGTGCGCCCGTGCATGCGTGCAGGTGTGCAAGAAAAGTTATTGTTTTTCATGTTCTGTTCGTATGTTGGTTGCTTTTTGTTAATTTCTGATTAGGATATGAAGAATGCTGGCGTTTGACATGATGCTATTTTTCTTGTGTTAATTTTTTGCAGGCGATGCTGCAGATGATTGGAGGAGTACTTAGCAGGGTTAATTAGTATCTGTGGAATATGTGATGCAGCGATCTGTCTCATGCATGTTTATGTGCTTCGATTGCAAAAGATAAGGCATGGTTTTGCCTTGTGATGTACTGCTAATAATGGCTGCACGGTGCCTTGTAATAAGAAGGTTAATTATGATGAAAATGATGTGTATTGGCGCCAATATGGTGCTCCAGATTCTAATGCTTTTCCTGTTTGTCTAAGTTCAGAGTAAAGCTCAAACTCGCCCCCATTTCTTTGTCATGTGCTCATGCCTTAGAGAGGATATTGATAATGTACTCTTTCTAAGAAAAGGAAAAGACAGTATAATTACGATTTCTAAAGTTGGATTGCTGTCGAAGCACTGGATGGAATCCAATTCCACCGCACGACAATAAATGTGAAATCGACACTCGCACATCGAAAATGAAGATCGTGGAGTGTTGGCTGCCGAAATCACCGTTTTGAATAAAGTTTCCTGTGCACTCTGGCGTGTAGCTTCACGCAGCGGCGTCACCCTGAACCACCCGGTGATAGTTCCTTCCACCGGCCTCGGCGTCCGCGACTGCATTCGGCAGCAGCAGCTTGGCAGATGGATCGGACGTTCCGGAGCAAAACAGTAGAGCGGATAATGGGCTAGCAGCTATCAAAGAACTGGCCCAACTATAACAGGGCACGTTCCAGACCAAACAGTATGGGCCACACGTTCGCTGTTGTCCCGCTCGGGCCCATAATTAGACGGGCTTAATGTCGGCCGCTATCAAGTTCCGGCCTTACTGTTGCAGGAACGGTGTCGCTGTCCCGCTGGAGACTGGAGTCCGTCCGTCGTCAAGACGTCGCCGTGTTCGCTTGCGGTGACGGGTGCGGACGAACGAACGAAGGCGCCCGAGGTTGCCGCCGCCGTCCGTACATCGCTGGTTCCACGACCCAGTTCACGCCTTCACGGACGCCTGGTTCGATCTGAACTGCGGCTCCAGGTCCAAATGTGACATTTGGAGCGTCCCCTGCCCAAGAGACATGCAGGACAGCTGCAGGTGTGTAGCATAACCTGGTCAGCACCAGCACGATCTCTCTCTCGCACACAGACTCTGTTTTCAGATTCCAAATGTAACGCGTCCCTTCATTATCGTAGCATCATCTCTTCTCCACTGAGATCCTTGCTAATCATTGATCAAGGATTCATGCACTACAGCTAAAACATAGCAACACTCCACATATCTGTATCTTTCTTGGAATTGTGCACATGGCGTGATCGCCTCCTATACTAGCGGATCATGCGTTTGGGCTGATTTGTTTGGTGGTTCCAGAAACAAGCATGCCTTCTTCGCTTAGATTAAACACGTTGCAGATTCAGTTGTTCCTCTTAATTCCTCCATTCAGTTCTGTACTTCTGCCAGTACGGGACTACAGAGTAGATTAATAGCAGCCTTTGCCATGTGGTGAACTCACAGAAACCCTGCAAGAAGTGTGTGAGCTAATTTCAGAAATGCAGTGGAGATAGCTGTACACACAAACACAGATACGATGTTTCTTTAGCAAGATGAGTACAGCTACGGTGTGGATTAAACTGACCATGACCACACAATGATTAGGTGAAATCCAGAAACAGCGACGTATATATCCATGTCAAATTAAGTACTCTGCATTTTATCATACTTAGCTGTGAGGCTAAGCATCGTACGGCTAGCACTAATCTGCAATGAACCAAACATCTGACGGTTAAACAACTGAGAGTCTTATGCATGTCAGTACTCTGCAAGTACAGATATACGGAGTGCCCGGCCAATTCAGAATGCTCCAACCAGAGTATTAATCCTACTTGATATCATCGTTGATAGCGAAAGATAAGCAGAAAAATGATCTCTACTAAACTCCATATGCCTGAATATATGGGCAGTTTGATCATAACGTCAGTATAAACGTGTGATGATACGCAGCGTGGGGAAATCGAGCATAATTTAGGCTCATAGCCAGCAGAGGACTTTCTGAGATGTGCTTGTGGTCAATTTTTTAACTCAAGTCTTTCTTCTTTTCATGTCCTTAAGGTCATATACAGTTCTATGGACCTAGACTCAGTAAGCTTGCTGTTGCCATTCACGGTTCATTAAACTTGGAAAATTATTTAGCTATGTTTATCATTCTTACGGTCAAATTAGAACTGAGGTTGTGTACACATCAGAAACACAGCAAGAGATTGCATGATGCATTCAATACTGCAGAAGTAATTAGAAGATAAAACTGGAAGTACAACAATATCTTTAAATCTTAATCATGGCAATGACTTGGTGTTTCATTAATTATTTGGCAAGGTACTCATGGCAAATGATGATGTCAAGTAAAATTCAGGCTTCATCAGGACACGCCTGTGGACCAGGGCAGCGCTATTCTACAAAACGCTATCTATTCAGATTACCTAGTCATACAGCCGGTTAAGGCATCAAAAACTTCTCTGAAACAAGCTGGCCTAGCTACTAAAATGGGATGTGTGGACGAAGTCAACACTCGCCAAATAACTCTGGTCTATTAAGACTAACTATATTCGCTTTTTCAGCAGAAATATTAAGGGCCACTTCTTTACCAAGAGCAAGCCAAACAATGTATTGGAACTTGCATCAAAGGAGAACTTGAAAATTGTAATGCATGTAACAATGACATGAGAAATTGTACTTATTCTTTTTCAATGAAAAATGGGTAGGGGAGGTTACTCTTCAGATCTGAAAAGTTGTACGTACCTGGCAACATGCATATTATGAACGGATAAACATGACGCGATGAACAAGCCAATAACTTCACCTTGTAAGCGCAGCAACGGCCAACGGGGAAAGGATGCAAACAAGGGCATTAACACCATCAAATAATTCCCCAACTCTGAATATCAAATGCTGGTGCCACAAGCAACGACACTCAGCGTTTTCAGTAAGTACTAAATTATCTGTCCATGTGATTTGCAGATGACAAGCGGTCGCGATTCACATGCCCATATTGTTGGAGGGTGGTTAATATGACAAAGGAAATGTTCCTATCAGACCATTGTGGTGTCTTATACGGAAGGTTTCATAAAGAGCAAGAACATTTTGTCACATTGATGTCATTTTCTTAGTAACAAACAAGAACCAGAATAGTCCATCAATGCGCTAGAGTTAATAGAAGGAATTATACTAGTGTGAGGATTTCTAAGAACTAAGAAGGCGAATTGACATTCCCTCCTGGCACTGCATAATTTAAGGCTGCCTGAAATTCCGAATGCTACTTCAGTTTGTTGGTGACCATCGAAATGAATAAACAGCAATGTTGGTCTAGACTAGATGCGATTACAATTGAACTTACCAGCAGGCAGCAGCAAGTTCCATTTGAATATTTAATGTTTGGTTTTCTTAGTGGCTAAAATTTTCTGCAGTGTGCATGTAACTCAACTTGGTCTTAGGATAGGATCAGTGAAAGAAGGAAATCAGGGGCAAGCAGCCTGGGCATGAGCAAGCATAGCGAGGTGGCAGTTGTTAGTCAAGTCTCTTCACTTCAAGTATGCTGCAACCCTGTAATTTGTTGAATGGCAGACGCAAAACGAACATTCTGAACAACCGAAAATATGCCATTGCTCAACTCACCGATGCTTAACTGTAAATAGTGTCAAATTACTACCAACTACTACCAAGCACACACACAAAGAAGCAGTTGATATATAATTGTGACATCCAATCACCTCTGCTTTGATCATATCATTAGTTTATCCCCTACAATTAATGAACAAACACAATGACAAGATCGACGGCGACGGGCAAGGTCGCGGGGAAGTTACCGCCGCTAAGCTCCATTCCACGTCCACATTGTTCTCACTAAACAATCTTAGCCGCCAACACATAGAACAAGTCCTCCTTGTTCTTGACACCCACCATGTGGCATCCGGCCACGCCGCGCCGGCCAAACCATTGTTACTACTCCTACTACTACTTAACCCACCTCTGCTACTTACACTCCTCTTGATGGCTTCTTCTTCCACCTCCAACTCGACCAAAAACTAACGAGATCGATAAAAGTTGAGTCTTTTCGGCAATAGGAGGTGATGGACAGGTTGGTGATACCGGAGCCGACGAACGAGGTGGTGGTGAGGGTGGAGCCAGGGAGGCCGGCGAGGGGGGAATTGACGCTGAGGAACGCGATGCACACGATGCCGGTTGCGTTCAGGCTGCAGCCGGCGGTGAGGGGCCGATTCTCGGTGCGGCCGCACACGGGGATCCTGGCGCCGCTCGCCGCGGTGACCGTGGAGGTTGTGTACCTCCCCGCGGCGGCGCCGGACGGGCCGGGCGGTGGGGTCGGCAGCGGCGAGGACGCGTTCCTGCTCCACAGCGTGGTGGCGCCCGGCGCGGCGGTGAGGGAGCCCGTCACGGCGCTGGACTCGGTGAACCCGGAGTGGTTCTCGGCCAGGAGGAAGCAGGTGTTTGTGGATAGTGGCATCAGGGCTTGCTTCGTTGGCGCCGCGGTCGCGTCGCGCCTCGTCGAGGCTGGCGCGGTTGAGGCGCTCAGGGAGGTGCTCGATCGCAGCGAGCCCGAGTGGCGCGCCGCGGATGCCGTTGATGAGTCCGGGCGCACGCTGCTCGACCTTGCGGTTGGACTCGGCCGCGCGGATATCGTGCAGGTGTTGCTTGAGTATGGCGCTGACGCTGACAAGCCGAGCCGCGGCCGCACGCCGCTCGAGACGGCCGCTGCGTCGGGTGAGTGTCTTATCGCCGAGCTGCTTCTCGCGAACGGCGCGACGCCGGCTGGATCCGACGCGCTCCATGTCGCTGCTGCAGCCGGGCACGATGATGTATTGAAGCTGCTTCTTGGGAAGCCCGCGTCGGCTTCTCCCTCACCGTCGGTGGCATCCTCCGCGTCGTCGTTCTCGTCGTCGTTCACGTCCATCGACGCGGCGGGGAGGGACGGGAAGACTCCGCTGCGGGTGGCGGCGGAGGCCGGGAGGAGGGACGCCGTGAGGGCTCTCCTGGCCGCCGGGGCGCGTGCCGACGCGAGGTGCGGCGCGGACGGCGGCACGGCGCTGCACGCCGCGGCGAGGCGAGGCGACGAGGC
>CM002481.1:20501681-20530817 GCA_000325765.3 Leersia perrieri
GTCCGTCGAGGGGCGCGATGCGCACGGGTGGACGCCGCTGATGCGCGCCGCGTTCAAGGGCCGTGCCGACGCCGCCCGCGACCTCGTCGCACGTGGCGCCGACGTGGAGGCCGCCGACGCCGAGGGATACACGGCGCTGCACTGCGCCGCCGAGGCCGGACGCGCCGACGTGGTGGACCTCCTCCTCAAGAGCGGCGCGAACGCCAAGGCCACGACGGCGAAAGGGCGATCCGCCGCGGAGGTCGCGGCCGCCGCGGGAAGGTCGAAGGTTGTCCGTCTTCTCGAGAAGGCCGGCGGCGTGGGGTGCAAGGAGATCGCCGAGAAGGCGTCGCCGGCGGCGGTGGGGAAGACGGGGAGCCTGGACAGGAGGCGGAGAGGGAGGAAGGGGAGCAGTGGCGCCATTCGGTTCGGTGGCGGGAAGGAGGGGTTTGAAACTGCCGCGGTTACCGTTGGCTGGTCGCATTGAATTTGCGCTTCATATTGAGGTGGCCATTTGGAACTCAAAGATTCAGATGGAGATTAGTTGGAAACTGTGATTAGTTTGGACCAAAGATGGTTTACTGATTTGTTTGAAGGATGGTATAAATGTGTTTGATGTATACTAGTATTGTGCTATACATACATTTTGTAAAGAAAAGGATTACTATCTTAGAGCAGTAAGAATAGTTCAAAGATATTTACTGTTTTTGGTCGTCGACTTGTCGTAAGATTTTCATAAGAAAACAGTGGGTCCAAGATGGTCCAAGCGGAGTGTGCATGTAATTAATTGTTCATGTTAAGTTTAAGAAAATAAGAAGATCAGGGGTAGATCTGCCATTGGGCGGTGGGGGTCTATAGCCCCCACTACCCAATATCCCTGGCTGGACCATGGGAGTCCCCACTAAATTTTTATGGCATATTTTTATTAGAATGGGGGCTGAAAGCTCTGTTTGGAGGTTGAAGACAAACTGTCCAGTCTCCACTATTTTTTTGTTCTTAGCTCCACCACTGAAGAAGATGAACCATGTTCTTAACATAGTTATAAGTTTCATCAGCTATTTTGACATTAACGATGGAACCTATACGTGTACATGGACAAACAGCATCTTTTTAATTGTCGTGCATATATTGTACAAACATTGGTGCGTACTTTGCTACTCCTAGTTGTGTTCTCTGTTGTAGCACCAAATCACATGCTATCTTCACACACCACACGTTTCTTTTCCGTACATTTGCACACAATTAAATTGCTGCGTAACTTGCATGTTGACTTGGACCTTGGAGTTCCTTTTTCCTATTCCTCTACCGGGCTCAGAATTAAAGATACTCCAAATTAGGTTTGGTCATTTTACTTAGTTTTGTGTTTCGGATCAATTAACTCAAACTATAGAAATGCTGGTTCAAGGCTCTTTTGGAAAATAGAAATTTCATTGAATTTTCGGAGAAATTTCAAGAGAAAATATTTCAGTTTCACTATATATTCTCAATTTCAAAAGGAAAACTTAAATTTGGTTTTCCTTTTTTTTTTTCCAATTTACAACCTGCGTTGAAACGGTTACCGATGCCAAAAACATTTTTTTGTCCTACCTCTCCGAATCTCCCGAAAGGTTCCAAGGGAAAAATGTCACTCGTGACTCGTGAGTCGTGACTGCAACGGGAACCAGTTGATCCTCCCAAGGAGATCCAACGGCGCAGATCGTCTACCAGGGTGTGCAGCCGGCCATGATTCGAGGCAAGTGTCTGTGGCCTCAAAAGAAGAGACGCAACGGGATGAACGGCCTAGGTGAGACAACCGGGTACAAATGCAATCCGGATTCACTAACTTTGTCCACAAAAATTATAGAAATAAATAGTAAAATAAGTCAGTATTCTCTTCAGCCCAAAATACTTGTTGTTTTATGTTTTTGTTTAGTAATGTTTGACCATTCGTCTTATTAAAAAATGCTAAAAACCTAAAACGATAAATATTTTAAGATGGATGTAGTACCATGCAGTTAAACACTGTAGCAACCGTAGAAAATAATAATGAACAGAAAAATTCACCGTTACTGTAGCGATCAATCTCAGACGTTCGTTGCAAATCGGACGACTGAAAATACCCAAAAGTCACAATCCTATTCACCCGTGACTTTTTTTAAGGGAAGTCAGAGAATATGAATGAAATTGGCTCATCTGGTACGTTGCACTTCGTAGAGCAGCGTTGTGGCTTGTGAATTGTGATTTATGGAATATTATCTTTTCACTGTTTATTGACTTTGCAGAAATAAATTCATGTTGAGAACTGATTTCCACCGTGGAAGATTTTTTTTAAAGATGGCCTCAAACGAGTTGTTCTTTTATGTTTATTCCTTGAACAGAATGAATTATTCTAGCCTAAACTCAGCACAAAAAATCATTCCCATGATAATGAAAAAAAGGAGACCGGCTAATTTCAGTGTGAAGCATACGACTAGAAAGATTACAGTTATTTTATGCTTGAAATAAATTGCATTTTGTAATGACTAAGGACCTTAGTCTGGAATTCTTAAACTCTATAAGCATGTGCATAATAATAGATAAACCTACATTTAGGATTGATTAAAATTATCCGCGTCATACACAAATATTTTATGTTAGGATAATTAAATTTGGTTAAAATTTTAAAAACTTTCACTATCAACTTGTGTTAGCAAATATCTACATCGATATCGCCAAACTAACCAATACTTCTTTTCTCGCAAACTATTGATGTTATACATCCCAAAGTTGTATTGCATCATTTTATTTTATCCTGTCAAGTACATATTATGTTTTCTTTTTAGAAAAACAGCATTGAGCATTGTACTGCAAAGCGAACTGTATGCCTCACCAAAAAAAGGCAACAAACAAAAAACAAAACACAAAAAAAAGGAGGCAAAAAGCAAGCACACCACTATTTTAGGCCTTTTTGACCATCCGATGATCTATTCATATTCCATTCCATTCCCTCCCTTCTGTTGTTGTTGCACGTCAAAGTATAGGGAATCACGGTGGGCCACCGGAACAAAAGAAAGCTAAACCCCACACCCCACAAACACAACACCAGCCAGCCAGCCAGACAGGGGGCTGTGAGGACCGGACTACCGGAGAAGAAGAGGAGAGTTGTAGCCTAGGGTGTGGTGCTCCACACACTGGAGTGGAGTGCAAACAAACCCTAGCTTCCGGACCCGCTCCCTGATCCGGTGCGTCCGGTCAAACCCCGAGCCGCCCCACCCGGTCACGCCCCTTCCCCTCTCCTCCTCTTCTCTTCCCCTTTCTTCCCCACCTCCCCCTGACCCCACTCCTCTTCGCTTCTCGCCGGACCACCTCCGCCGCCGCCGCCGCCACCGCCAAGTGGGCCCCACCTATCCCCCGCTCCCCTGCAGCTGCCGGCGTTGGTGAGTGGTGATATACTGATAATCTAATATCTCCCCTCGCGCTCTCCCGCGTCGATCGCCTCCGGTGCTCGGAGGCGGCGATGGGGAGGATGGGGCGGTGGCTGCGGATGGATGAGCGGCGGTGGGGTTGATCTCGGGGGATTTGCCCGTTTGGGGTGGGGGCAGTGAGGATATGGAGAGAGGAGGAGGAGGGGTGGTGGTGGCGGGGAGCGAGCAGGGGACGCCGGAGAGCGAAATGGGGGACGGCGACAACGACAGCGTCGACTACTCGGCGGAGATGGAGGTGGACGCCGGCGGAAGCGGAGGCGGCGGCGGGGGCAGCGGGTCGTACGCGGCGCGGGCGGCCGGGCCGTACGACGGCGTGGACCCGTTCGAGGGGATGGAGTTCGACGACGAGGAGGACGCGTGGACCTTCTACAACGTCTACGCCCACCGCGTCGGCTTCAGCACCAGGATCAGCGTCATGCACCGCTCCCGCCGCGACGGCGCAATCATGTCGCGCCAGTTCGTCTGCGCCAAGGAGGGATTCCGCACCTACCGCGGGAAGAACAACGATGTGTCCCCCGTCGCCGGAGGCAGCGGCGAGGACAGCGGGAAAGGGAGCCGGCGGACCCGGGCCGTGACGAGGGTTGGGTGCAAGGCGATGATCCGGGTGAAGAAGCAGGACAATGGCCGGTGGGCGGTCACCAAGCTTGAGACCGCGCATAACCATCCTCTGGTCCCTCCTAACCAGGCGCACTGCCTGCGTCCTCATAAGCCGCTGTCAGAGTGCGGGAAGCAGCGTGCGTTTGGGATTCCTCGGAATGGTGGTATGCTTCTTGCTATTGAGCCTCCAACAACACCTATCTCGCCGCCTGTTATGCAGACAAGCGTTGCGCAGGTGGTTCCCCAGTATGGTAGGGATGGCATTGGAGATCATGCGCGAGTAATTCTGGATTACGTCAAGCGCATGCAAGCTGAAGACCCAGCTTTCTTTTATGCCATGCAATTTATTGATGGCCATCCAGTTGGGAATATCTTCTGGGCCGATGCGAGAGCGAGGATGGCGTACAAACACTTTGGTGACACCGTTTTCTTGGATGACTACTGCAAAAGGAACAAGTATCAGCTCCCGCTTGTCGCGTTCACTGGAGTTAATCACCATTGCCAGCCAATTCTGTTTGGTTGTGCGGTCATAGGGGACAACTCTGAGGCATCGTTTGTTTGGTTGCTTGAGACATTTCTCTTGGCAATGTCTGGTCAACACCCTGATTCTCTTACCACGGAGTGTGATTGTGCCATACAATCAGCCGCCTTTAAGGTTCTTCCCCAAACTAGGCACCGTTTCTGCATTTATCACATCTTGAATGAAGGGCACGATAAATTGGCACACTTGTCGAATGAATTACCATCCTTACATGAGGAGCTTGTCAATTGTATCAACATGTCTGAGACAATTGATGAGTTTGAAGCAAACTATAAGGCATTAATTTCCAAGGTTGGCCAAGGAGATAGCGAGTGGCTCTATTCAATGTATAATTTCCGGCAGCACTGGGTTCCAGTATACTTGAGGGATATGTTTTTTGGGGATGAGGCATCAAAGCAGGGCTGTGCAAGCAGGAGTACATTTTTCGATGGTTATATCAGTGCAAAAACTGATTCACAGTCATTCATTCAGCAGTATGAAAAGGCTCTGGACTGTTGTTATGAGAAGGAAGTGAAGGAGGAATTTGAGACAAAGTACTCACTTCCAGAAATCAAGACATCATCTCCTATTGAGAAGCAAGGTGCGGACTTATACACAAGGTTGATGTTTTTGAAATTCCAACAGGAACTTGTTGATGCCTCTGTTTCCTCTGTGGAAATAGTAAACGAGGATGACAAGTCTTGCAGATATAAAGTGGCCAAATCTGAAGGAAGTGGGAAGCCTCATATGGTTGAATTCAATTCTTTGGAATGTTCCGCAACATGTAGCTGTCAGATGTTTGAACATTTAGGTATTGTCTGTCGGCACGTACTTACTGTCTTTGGTAAACGAGGTGTATCTTCACTTCCTTCTCAGTATATTGTAAAAAGGTGGACTAAAGATGCCACTGAAAGAACCTCAGACAAGAAGATTGATGAAGTTATCAGAGTTATTGAGCCCAAGGAGGAGCAAAAATGTGGCGTTGAAGATGGCGAGCAATCTCAGACATGGCGCTACAACAGTTTATGTCGTGAAGCGCTTAGATATGCTGAAGAAGGAGCATCATCAGTTGAGGTTTATATTGTAGCAATGCAGGCACTTCAAGAGGCTGCAAACAAGGTCAATATGGCAAAAAGAGGTATCGGGCAGGTAGCGCCTTTGGCAGTGATGCCAATTGCAGCCCAGCCACCAGAAGGCTTCAGAAATGTGCATAGTTTTAATCAGCAAAAGAAGAGAAGAAGGAATTCAAAGAACAAAACAACAGAGGATTCATCAAATCAACTTATGTATCTGCAACAGCCTGTTAATTTTCTGTTTGTTGCTCCTGGTACATCAAGCGGTCCACAAGGGCCTAGTCAAATAGTTGCTGCAGCTCCTGTTTCGTCGAGTGCACTGTATGGTCACACATCTGGTGCAAACCACCCAATTGATGGGAATACAACATCCTGTTCTGTAGCCGCTCAAAAACTTTCTGACTTGTCCAACCACAACATACCAGCACATTCTTTGGGAAATGTTGTGCAAGAAGGAGAAATGAAATCTTCGGGGTTTGCTTCACAAATAAAAGAGGTAATTTTTTTGCATTGAGTTAGTGACTGCCAAAAACATCATATTCTACATATTCGTATTTAGTATCATGCCTAGGATAACCAAGGGATTATAACCTAAATATTTACTTCCTCCATTCTTTTGTAGATGATGTTTAGGAGAGATTAGTTTTGTACATGTGATATTCTACATTTTTTTACAAATAGAACTATATTCTCCTAAACTATCCTTTTGTTGTATGATATGAACTCCATATGGGCCATGAATCACTCCCGTTATAGGTAGGGTTACAGTGGACGGATAATTTTAATGAGGTAGCAAGAGGCATATCCTTAAAACGATCTGCGCATATTTTTTTGAACCCCCCCCCCCCCGGGGTTTCAATACTGAATAATAGGATTAACTATGTGAGAGAACAAAGGATTTAGATCACATTAACACGCATTTTCTAAACAATGTTTATTTCCAAAGCATTTTCCCAATTTGACATATGGCATACTCGCCTTGTCAAAGTTACCCTGGTTAGTTAATACCTGTCAGATACCTTGACATTTTTCACCTGGATTTTTTACCTGGTTACTTGTTTGGAATGTGGAGCTGTGCTGTTTTACTACGCTCTCCATCCCCGAATATAACTCTAGCATCTTTTGGAAAGATTAAGGATAAGAGAGAATGACTAGAATACCCCTTAATAAATGATGGGTGCAAGGAAGTGGGAGGGTTGTTGAGGGTTTGATGGGAAAATTTTTTAATAGGATGTGATTGATTTGACAACTAGTACTCCAAAACCCCTTAGAATTTGGGACAAAATTTGAATCCTTCCATCCCTTACATATGGGGACGGAGGGAGTAATGTTTACCATATTAGCCAAATTTCAGGTATGGCATATTTTCTTAGTATACCTTCTGTTTGTTTACAAATACCCCCTAAAGAAGTCTGGTTAATGATCGTTTGACAGACATTCTCTCTCAGCAGTAACTTATCAAGCCAAAATTTCTGTTTCTAGCTCAACATCTGTAAATTACTGGGTAGATCCCAGCCAATAGTTCTGGAAGGGCTTACGCCATCGAAACATCTCCTTTTCATTTAAGGAAATTCAATTAGCTTATTATTTAAGGACTTATCCTTTTCTTTTTTGGATATCATTGATCGGAACCTAACTATTACACTGATATTAGCTGTAGTTTTTTCCTTGTGTGGGATCAACCATTTTATGGGTCTATTTTACTTGTGGCTACTTTTGTATTTCTAATCCTCTTCAGAAAAAATGGTGACTTGCTAATATACGAGATCAGCTATAGTGGCCAGACTTTGCCAATTTGCTTATTTTAGCTTCAATTGTAGGGTTGCAGATACTGTTGCAGCCTTTTCAGTGGTTTCATGTTTTTATTCAATCAAAAGAAAAATAGCAGATGCTCCTACAATGTACCTAGTGTTTGCATTGCCACAATGACCCCTTTTTTTTTACAATTTTTTCTTACTATATTTGCACAGTAATTGCCATTTTAATCAGCCTTCATGATACTGATCTTGATGAATACTGCAGACTCATGAACTTTACCAAGGTAATGGCAACAAGGGAAACAATACCACCATAGCAAGTTCTACTTCTTCACCACAGCTTGTGACAGTTCCTGTTGGACTGTGCTTGCCTTCCATGGATAGCTCGAAGATATCTGCAGGTATGCATTGGCATTATTGTGCTTCGCTACTCAAATACTCCTATCTAACTTATCCCTAACATCTAGTGCTAATTACGTATACAGATTTTACCAATTACACCAAATCATTCTTGCTGTTACACATATGTTTGTTTGTTGCTGCATGCTAGTAATTTGACTGTTTAAATATGTACATATCTACAATTTTTTTAGTGAAACTCATTCAGATATTATTGTTAATGCAGACGCGATGAATTCCACAAACTCTGGTAGTGTGATTAGCAATGGCAATGCATCATTTGGTCTTTGTCAATCTCAATCTACGCATGCACAGACAAGAACATTAACAGACAATGCTGAATCTCGGACAACTCCTGAGGGTTCTTCTATTAGGGCAGCAGCTATTGCAGCCGGTGCACGCATTGCATCTCCATCTGATGCCGCTTCAATCATAAAAGCGGCACAGTCAAAAGGTGCTATCCACATTAGACCAGGAGAAGGTGTCCCAAATTATCTGAAACCATTAGCCCCACTACCGCTCTCCTCGCTACCACCAGGCAACATACCCAGTTCGGTGCATCCTTCCTCTAGCCATGTGCAACCTGGACAGTGCAGCTTTGGTGATTCTGCCGCAGCCAAGGATGCAATTTTCGGTTCCACAGACAGCAGCGATGATGATGAGTATGATGAAGATGATGACACTGACGATAACGATGAAGATGAGGGGATAACCGGTGATGAGGTGGAACAAGAATAATTTCCATATTGGCACTTCTTCGGCTCTTCAGCTGTACTTGTACTAACCTCGCCTAATGGCTTCTGAGGCCCTGATCTTTAACAAACCTCTTCACCCATGGAATCTCGTAGAGCATAGCTGTATACATGTTTATAGCCTCTGTATTTAAGCTCCCAATTACTGCCTCCATGAGCCTAGAAGTTGCCCCCTCCCACCCTCTTTTAAGCATGCCTGGAAGTCCCTTTTTGTCAACCTAATCATAAACATTGAGCTTTGTTAAGCTTGGTTTTTGTTGGCTCTTTCTGGGGTTCGGTCAAATGCTCAGCTCGCATATGAGGTTTTGTACAGAATTAGTAGTAGTTGTTTGCTTGTTAAATGCTTCAAACAGCTCAAAATTTTGTACTCCCATTTTTCTCTTGGAGAGAGATTTCTGGACTTGGGTTCACTGCCCCTTGACGTATTGTTCCAGCAATCCTGAAAAACAATAGTAATCGATACAAGTGACAATGTTTTCCCTTCGTGCTGCAAAAGAACAGATGTCTTCTTTTTTTTCCAGAAAAGAAAATGTACTCCCACCGCCCCTTATATTGAGGGACGGAGTGTTTGCTCAAATGTTTCACCATACTTGGTTTAATCTTTTAATACTGCACAAAATCTTAGCAAAATGGATGGATGCATCATGCATCTTTCCTTGGCTGGCTACTGGCTAGGGCAATCAGCTCATTAAAGCAACACCGTTTTGTTCCTGGACTTGTGGTGGCAAGTTGTATAAGCAATTTACTTGGAGTATGCGGTATATCCATCTGGCGTTTCTGGACTTCACTACGCAGGAAGAAAGTGTTGCTTGCCTGCTGCTTTCAGGTCTCCATTGAGCATTGACTGGTGAGTAAATGACTGGCAACGGCAAATGGCAAATACCTAGCACAGTTACACTAAGTAATTGCAGCATAGAGCAAGTTTAATAAATTTATCATAAAGCACGAGTAAAGTTGGCTGTTGCATTAAATACAATACTTCTCTGTTTGCTTTGTCATTCTCCTTCATGTAAACTTATAGCCACTTTATAGTTGCTATTATACCTACTCAACGCATTTGGTGAGTAGAGTTAAGTTTGCAACATAAATGTCCATTACTCTTGGCCATTTTTCCATTTTGGGCCAAGACCGACGATTCGCACCAGAACTGTATTAACAAGAATATAGGGCATGCCAGAAATTAGGTATAGGCTTTTATGCCGCTATAATTTGTCAAGCAACAAAGTGGGTCTTTATGGGCTCTAGCCCATAACGACCTTCACCTTCTTTTCTTATCGGGTATGTTTGTTTTAACATTTTGCACTTTTTCCCCATCTGTCTTCACTGGGTTGAGTTTTTCGTTTTTTTATTGGAGTGAAAAAAATATAGGATCAATCTTTATTAAGAAAATGTCAAATATTACACATATTCTAGAATCCAAATAAAAAGAGAGGAGTAAAATGCATTGGTAGTATCACAACTTGTGAGGTGGGTGCAATTTAGTCATCCATCTTGCAAATTGTTTAAATGAGTCACTTATCTTGTGTTTAGGGTGTAAATCACATTAATCTATACGATATGTTCACTATATTGATATAGTTAACGAATATGGCCACATATGACCGATAAATATCAATATTATTATTAATAAACTCAATACAAGATGAATTATATTATATTCTTGGAATATTAACTATAGTTTGATATTGTATATTAAAAAGACGCCTACAATGTTGCATGTAAAAACCATGGAGTTAACTTTCGTTTTTTATCGTTTGCATATCCATGTCGGTCACGAGCGACATGTTATGTCTAACTTGATAGCACAATTCTCGTGATATGAATTTGATAAGATTTGCACCACCTAAGCAAAAAGTGGCAAAACGTAGCGCTTAGGGGAGGAACCACGTGTGCATAACTTGGTCTTGAGCGCCACACGTGGCAAAAAAAAACAAAATGAGTGAACTTCAGTTAGAATTTATACATAATTTCATACTTCAAGCCATGTTTGAATTTAGGGGATAAAAAAACATAAGAATAAAAACGTTGAAAGAAAAATATATGAATATATGTGTAAACTGATGATTGGAAAACACAAGAAATTTTATACGGATGGGTGTTTGGAACACATGAATTTTCGACTTTGCTTAAAATAACAAGGTATTAAGGTGTATTAAATTATTTTTTAGGTAAATGTAACCTCATTGTTGCTCTCCTCCTTTCAAGGTAAAAATTCCATTAGATTTAAGCTCATTTTTCTTTTGCTTTGATTTGTACTAGAATAATATAACAGACAAAACTTAGGAAAGTTTTCCAAAGGATTGCTGAGTATATTCCTCCATTCCAAATAGCCTAGGTAAAAAAAAATGATGTATAATTTTAGATTTCTTTGTTTTTTCTTTGAAATTCTTCCATACCAAAGAGGAATAAGTCCATCTTGAGTGCACTAATCCACCCCTAGTGGGTTTTGGTGATAATTGACAACATTAATTAAGGGACTAACGATTGTTGATGAGTTATGAAGCTTTGCAAGAAGACAAGTGACCTCCAATTGTACTTGAATTCAAATGAAGATGATTAGGACAGCGGAACGGCTCAAAGGATTAGATATATGATTGTATTTATACTTTGAGTCGTAGAAAAAGCCGTACTATCAAGGGGGATCGGCTAGTTAGAACTTGGATCAACCTTTGAATGCTCTAAAGTATCGAGTCTATACTAGCGTCTGAGAGACACACTTACAATGCACAACACTTGCACGTTTTGGTTCAACAGTACGTCCGGAGTGTCCGGACATGGGCTATCCAAAGCCTCCGGCTACTTTTGCCGGAGTGTCCGGACAGGGGACCACTGTTCAAACGGCTAGTGGACGTCACAGTTACACGTCACGGTGTAACGGTTAGGAGGTCTGGAGTGTCCGGACAAAGCGTCCGGAGTGTCCTGACCCCCCGTTTCCAACGGCTAGTGGTTAGGTGTGTGGGCTATTTAAGCCCATCCTCTCCCACTAAGCTAGGTTGGCTGCCACGTTCACTTCCTACCACTGCTAGGGTTCTAGAGCACTTATTTCTCTTCACTTATACTTAGATTGATCTAGGGATTAGGTGAGAAGAGAGGGTGAGCTGTAAGAGTGTGTGGATTTGATCCTTGAAGAGCACTTGGAGCTTGGGCAAGATCTAGTTGGTTGGATTTGTTACTCTTGGAGATTTCATCTCCTAGACGGCGCGGTGTCGCCCGGAGCGCCAATCGACGTGTGGTTGCCCGGAAGAAGTTTGTATGGGATTTCCTCTCCCTAACGAGTTAAGTGAGTATAAAACTTAGCTATCATATAGAAGTAGAGATCGATAGAGCAAGGGTGCTACTAGGTGCTAGGACTCCCGGCTTGGGACTTGATCATGAGATCATCTAGGGAGTAGCTAGTCCAAGAGCTCCTTGGAGATCGAGGCCAACTTGTGTGAGATAGCTGGGTAAGGTTTGAGATCGTTTGATCTTGCTCTCCGGAGTGCCTCAACGTGGAGTAGGATCTTTGGGTCCGAACCACGGTAAAAGCTTGCTGTGTCTTTGTCTCCTTTTCTATATTGCTTCCTATACCTCCTACACTTGGGGAATTTCGTGACTGTAGGTCCGGAGGCTCTGACTGCTTTTGCTGGAGCATCCGGACCCACCGGACTGTCTGGACCATTGGACCGAACCGTCCGGAGATCTGACTTCGGATGTTAAGTGTTTGCAGGATTATTTTAGGTTGTGTCTATTCACCCCCCTCTAGACCGTTCACATCTGAGGTCCCTCAACTTGTCAGCGAGTTTACGAAACGTACCTGGACCACAATACCAGATATAACGCGTCCCTTAACTTGCAAAACCGGGTCACATTAGATCCCTCCGCCGTGTTTTACCTGGTTTTCGCTGACGTGGCCCATGGGCCCCACATGTCGGTAAATAAAAAATATTATTCCCTCATGTCTCTTTCCCTTCTTTCCTCTCCCCCCTCCTTTCCAATCCTCCCCACAGGCGGCAATGGCAACGAAGCTTACACCGGCTCCCCGCCGTGTCGATTTGCTGCCGTTGTCATCCTCCATCGCCGCCGGCGCACGCACCGTATTCCTCCACCGCCCCTAGCTCCGGGCGCTCAACCATGTCGGAGGAGGAGAAATCGAGTAGCCGCCGTCGAGCGCGGAAACTGCATCGGCGGGAACGTCACCGGCACATAAATGGTGTTCGTGGCGCCGGCTACCTGATTGTAGGTGGTGCACGTCCCCTAACTCTAGCGCACGGGGACAACCTTGTGGATGTTGGTGTTGTGACAGAGCGGTGAGGAAGGGGATTCGCAGGCGAGTGACGACATGCGGCAAGCACAGAGCAGAAGGGGCTAGAGGGCCTCCTCGTCACCACAACCGCGACGAACAACTCCCCTCCATCTCCAGCGGTGAGATCCTCAATCCAATCCTCTATCTCCCCTCTCTCTCTCACTCGGTCTCTCCTGCCGCCACCAGCGAGGGCGGAGCAGAAGAGTCGGGAGGGCGACCGGCAAGATTAAGCGGAGGTGGCAGTCGGCAAGCCGGGATCCAGGCGCAGAAAAGGGTGGGGCGGGGCGGGGCTCGCTGCTACGATGGCGGCAGCTGCGTTGCCCGGCAGCCGCCGTCGCCCTGCAGCCACGCCCCGCAGCGCCCGCTGCAGCTGTCATTGGCCCACGGCCGCCGTCGCCCTGCCGCAGCGCCCGCCTTTGCCCTGCGGTCGCTTCCCGCAATGCCTGTCGTCGCCGCCGGCCGGCCACGCCCCGCAGCGCCCACCGCTGCCCTGGTGTGTGTAGGAGGTAGTTAGGGGAATGGGAGAAAAGAGGAGTGGGGATGAATAGAATTTTATTTTATTATTTTTCTATTTGATTGCCATATGGGTCCCATACCTTTTTTTTAAGTTTCCTTGTGCTGACCAGGATGCCACGTAAGCCAAAACCATCGAGAATACTGCCTAGGGACCTAATGTGACCCGATTTTGCAAGTTAATGGACATGTTATATCTGGTATTGTGGTTCAGGGACGTTTCGTAAACTCGCTGACAAATTGAGGACCTCAGGTGGACTTATTCCTACCAAAGATGGCCTTAATGATTCCTTTAGAAAATTGATTCTGTACCACTGAAATAAACCTAGAATGTTATTCCCGGTTAAATTCTAAGGGGCCGTTTGTTTGGCCACCACAACTTGCCTAAGGTTGTCACAACTCAAGTTAGCACATTTTAGCTAGGTTAGATGATTGTTTGGCTCATGCCACACTCGTGGCAAAGATTACTCCTCCACTAGGTATGACCCATATGTTATTGAGAAAAAAAAATGTGTCAAGAATGGCTCATGCTAGCCAAAAGTGTGGCTCCAAATTTATTGGCCACACCTTAAAGAAGTTAGCTAAAAAATTATGGTAAGTATTGACAAATTGGATGAAACAACCCCTAAATACAACCATAACATTTTTAACTTCTGAAAAGAAAAGCACACGAACGGAGTTGCCACAGCCCACAGCCACTCTGGGCGAGCAGCAGGTTAACCTCGCCGGGGCGCGGAAGAAACGCGGGCTAGTTGGGGGTCTTCGGGGACGGAGGCGCGCCTAGCGCGCATTGTCCAATTCTTCCCTCGCTCCGCTGCACGGGCGCGATCTCAACGCGCGGCAGCTCTGCTCCGGTCGCCGGTGGTTTTTTCTCCCCAGCCACTTCTCGCTTTCTCAGAGCAATCGGTTTTGAACGCTTTTTAGCACCAAAGCAAACAGCCCAGGTCCACCACCCCCTCACTATCCGAAAAAGAAAAAAAAATGCCTGTCCAAGCTAATCCCCTCATCAAAACCCTAGCCCTGTCGCCTCGGCGGCGGCTGGCGGCGCCGGCGCCGGCGCGGCGGCAGATGGCGGCCGCCGTCCGCTGCACCGCGGCGAAGAGGAGCTACAACGTCACGCTCCTCCCCGGGGACGGCATCGGCCCGGAGGTGGTCGCCGTCGCCAAGGACGTCCTCTCCCTCGCCGGCGCTCTCGAAGGTAGGCTGAAATCTCTCGAGGTCCAGTGACGATTTCTAGCAGCGGAGTGGGTGACCTCCCCTTGTTTCCTTCCGCCGCAGGCGTCGAGTTCCGGTTCCAGGAGAAGCTGATGGGCGGCGCGGCGCTGGACGAGTACGGCGTGCCCCTTCCCGAGGAGACGCTCGCGGCGGCTAAGGCGTCGGATGCTATCCTCCTCGGCGCCATTGGAGGGTGAGCAGTTTATTCGGGTAGAAATGTGAGAGGCTCAGAGTCGCAACAGTAGCAGCAGGGAAATGTTCTCGGTTGGTTGAGAATTCGCCATGTGACATTCGTGTTCTGATAGAGTTGGATACAATGCTGTGTTTTCAGGTATAAGTGGGATAACAATGAGAAGCACCTCAAGCCAGAGACTGGGTTGCTCCAGATCCGTGCGGGGCTCGGTGTCTTTGCTAATCTGAGGCCAGCTGCAGTGTTGCCACAGGTATACCAAGTTTCCACCTTAGTGCTGGATTAATTTCCTCTACTGATCTACTCCCTTTATCACTAAATGTAGATTGCCTGCCCATTTCTGTTGTATTATGTTTATCAACCTCAAAATAATTATGCAGAAGTAGTTCACCAACTTCATGTAGGCAATTGTTTTTCTTTTGTCTTTTCAAATACTAATGGTAAAAATAATATTGTTGGGCTGCATGCATATATTTAGTGATAGATAAGTAGTTTATATCAATCTTCAACCTTTTATATTCATGTACTAGCTATGTTGTCCTTATGTCAATGGTATTCAAGAATACTCTGTAATTACCTTGTCCTTTGAGCTAATTATTTCTTTAGTTAATAGATGCGTCTACCTTGAAAAAAGAGGTAGCTGAAGGAGTTGACATTATGGTTGTTAGAGAGCTTACAGGAGGTAATATTAACTAATGAACATGGAGGTTTCTCCTTCATTTTTCATATTCATACTTTGATGTACATTCTGGTGAAACTTGTAACCGCGAAAATGTGACTTGTATACATTTGCCTGTCAGGAATATACTTTGGACAGCCTAGGGGTTTTGGAACCAACAACAAAGGAGAAGACATTGGCTTTAACACTGAAGTATATTCAGTTTCCGAGGTGATTCTATTCCTCATTACATATCTTAGCATTTCTTGAACAAATGATAGTCCCCCACATGGGCAACATGGTACCCAGGAATTCACACACGCATTCAATTTTGATATTTCTTCTCACAAATGTCTGGACGTGATTTCGGATGAAACGCATGTCTGCTGTATAGGAAATGTTTATTTAATATTTTTTATTAAGAATGCATTCATGTGCAACAATTTTATGTGTTCATGGAAGTCTGTTTGATCCCCAGATCGATCGAATTGCACGTGTTGCATTTGAGGTTGCTCGCAAGCGAAGAGGGAAACTTTGCTCGGTAGACAAAGCAAATGTGCTTGAGGTACCTCATGATATATTTATGTTGCAAAACTTCTTATTGTAGTATGTGATGTATGGAAGTGTTTCTTGGTCCTTTCTGTTTGAAGCGATTCTTAAATTTAACATGGACTCTGAACACCCATATATGTGGTACTATGTTTGCAATATTTAAAAGTATTGTTCAAACATAGATTTGGTGTTTCTATCTTGGATACATAATTTGATTCACCTAACATTACTTATCATTTTTCTAACACTAGTAAATCTTTTGGAAGTTTGAGAAGATTTGTTTCTGATCTATTGTTTCTGCACCTAATTAACATGTCCCTATCACTCACTTTTGTAGGCATCTATGCTTTGGAGAAAACGGGTGACAACATTAGCTTCTGAATATCCTGACGTTGAGCTTTCGCACATGTATGTTGATAATGCTGCCATGCAGCTTATTAGGAATCCTAAGCAGGTTCGTTTCTTTTATCTGTAACTTATCTTCCTGATTGTGAGCATTTGTTGACCTACTAAATTTCCTGCATCATTACAGTTTGACACAATTGTCACAAACAATATTTTTGGTGACATATTATCTGACGAAGCATCAATGCTTACGGGAAGCATTGGAATGCTCCCATCTGCCAGTGTTGGTGAATCGGTAATACATGCCTCCAGAAGTCTACATTGTTCAAACAATTCAGTTTTTTATGAAAATTATAGGTGCACAACTGCTAAAATCCTCCATCTGTATGCAGGGCCCTGGTCTATTTGAGCCTATTCATGGTTCTGCACCTGACATCGCTGGGCAGGTTGAGATGACTCTAAACTTCGAAAAATATTGTTAGATGCTACATTGGCAATAAATATGTAGCTTTATTTGAAATTTTTCTCTATTATTGTTGATTACAGGATAAGGCAAACCCATTAGCTACAATTCTTAGCGCTGCCATGCTATTGCGGTATGGGCTTGGAGAAGAAAATGCTGCAAACAGAGTTGAAGCTGCAGTTACAGAAACACTAAACAACGGGTTCCGAACTGGGGACTTATATTCTCCTGGAACGGTAAGACTGATTTGTCATCCTTTTATCAAATGTTCAATGCCTAGTAGCTACATGCTATTTTTCTGCCAAACCACAGTTTTGATGCTTATTAGCTTTACATAGTCTACTTGGGCATCAAATAGTTGTTACACCTAGGTATAATCATTTATACAGTTAGCATATAAGAAAGGTGTGATACATGAATGCTGGGACTAATATCTTCAAGCTTATTTATAGTGTAGATAAAAATATCAATTTCTTTAAGCTGATGCTGTGGCATCTCAAATTTGTTAACTGTGCCACTTGTTCCAGAGTGGTAGTTGCTTAGTACCAAACTACCCATTATGTTTTCTCCCTATTCTCCCTTTTGAAAACTTCCTTTCCTTAAGCAGACATTGGTTGGATGCAAGCGGATGGGAGAGGAAGTCTTGAAGACTGTGGAGTCACAGGGTGCAGTTGCTGTAAACTCATCATAGCTTTCAGTATTTTCAGCTGTGCCCAGTGATTGTGATTGTCGAAAGGACATCAGAGTTTGATACCGCCAAAGGATACACTGATGCCGGACTGCGTGATGTTTTTTTGCCTGCATTGTGTTATTCTCGAACTCAAGCGCATGAATTGCCCCTTTTCTTTTTTCTTGCCTATTGGTCTCTTTTGTACCTTGAATGTTGTCCATTGTGATGGACCAATAATTGACTTAAACTGTCTAGCCCAATAATAATAAAAGAACGGGAAAAAATGTGGTTAGTTCCCTTTCCCTAGCTGAACAAGATTTTGGGTGTGTGACAAAGGTTTTGTATATTATTCTCGTGCTTTGTTCATGTTGCAGGACTCGTTGATGCCTTAAAACTGTGGAGACCTGTTCAGCTGGCCTTGTGCTGACCTCTCCCATTGGTTTCTGAGGCACTGATAATTGTATCAATCGTTTGACCAACGGAATCTCTTTGGAGCACAAGTGCATATTGCATGTATTATCCTGTATTTAAAGGTCCAAACTACTAAACTCTTGCCTCCATAGCCCAGAATCTTTCCACCTTTTTCGCTAACCATTCTTAGCTGGAAGACCTTTTATTCTTGGGATGATCATTAATACTGACGTTATGCATGCAGCCTTGTTTGATTGGCTCTGGCTGGGCAGCTCGAGTTTGGTAAAATGGTCAGCTCACTGGTGTGCTGTGAAACAACATGAGTTGTTTACTGGTGAGTTGATTCAACAACTTGCCTGCCACTTTTTTTTTTCTTCTTAGAAAGAGATTTGTCAAGACTTGTTGAGCTCACTACCCCCTTTGTCATGTCTCGAAATAGTGGCTGGTAAAAGATCCTTCGATCAGGACGTGCTTTTCCTTTTTTTTTTTTACATAAAGGATTAGATTAACCCGGCCTCTACACATTTTAGGGGGGTACACAGCCAAGGACGTGCTTTTCCTGCCCGCGAAGTTGACAAAACAGGTGTCTCGACAGTGACACTGAAGCAGAAACGTTTCGATTCTGCAAATTGGAGCTTGCTGATGCTTTTGCTGACCGTGCTGTTGCATCACTCACTCATTCAGCATTTCAAGTCCATGAATTTCTCCAGATTCATGCATGGCTTGTTCCAAAATTTGTGTGTTCCCGCGGAATTAAACATTTCTCGTAAAATAACTGCGTTCCAGATAGGCCTTAAACTGAGGTCTCCAAGTATCAAACTCACTGCATCAAAAGGAAAAAGGAACCAGCAAAAAGGAGTAGGAGAAAAGAACCCAAAAGAATCCAAGCTGGAGATGCAGTGCTGTATGTTGGCCATGGAATCACATTTGTACCAAACCTTAAAAGCATACGCGCGCACGTAACATCTCATTGTCGTCCACCAACCCCCGGAGGTAGGAGCACCAAACGTGCCTGTTCCTTTCTTCAGTTCTTCTCCAGTGGGACCCCACCCAGCGGGCACATCATACTATCACAGAACCAAACTCTACCAGTTATATACATGTCTTCAATAATTTACTTTGACTATTAATCATTCCATAAAACATTATAAAAAAAACTTATATAATTGGTAATATATAAAAATATATTTAAATATAAATTTAATAACGTCACATACATAGCACTATTAGTTAAAATTTTTAGATATCAACTCTATTATTTATATAGACTTGAATTTTAGGACGCTGGGTATAATTAATCGAGCTCCTGCATTTTCACCGTGATTGCAAGCAAAATGGAGGGAATCGTAAGGTCGTCTCTCGTCGTCACAATCAATTCAACTACCGCGAGCCCCCCGCTCTGGTCATCATCGCAACAGTTATAAATAAGACCACCCAAAAACCAGTCATTCCCCGTGCTGCTCACCACCTCCGCCTTCCTCCCTCCGACCTTCCTGGTGCTCGCGACTCCCTTCCCCCATCTCCAAGGGTAAGCAATCGTCTTCTCCACCTCTTCTTGTTGAGCTCGTATGGCTACACCTGACTTTTTCAGGAGGTAGCTGCCTCGCTAAGTTGAATGTATTATAGAGACAAGATACTGTATATAAGTTTTACCTTTTCACTTTATCATTGTCGCTGTAGAAATCGATTTGGATCTTGTTGGATTTGTGATTGAACGGTCTAACTGCATCGGTTATGTCCATGGTTTTCCATAATTAGGGAAAAACCTTTTAACTCCATCGATATAACTCCATCCCAAAATATAGCAGCATTTGCACGAATACGGCATGTGTCACATTCGTGCAAATGTTGCTATATTTTAGGATGGAGAGGGTAGATTGAAGAAAAGTCACTAAAATTAGCTGTCACCAACAAGGGTTGTAAGAGGCGCTTTTGAACTACACCAGCTTACAGCTTTGCTTTGTCATTCGGCATTAAATACTCTGTCACCAATTTTTCCACCGCGAAGCACATTTTCTAAGGTTTGAGATAGCAACGCTCTAATGTTTGGATTAGTGGATGACACAAAAGATGGCATATGGTCTTGCAATAATGATGTAGGTATATGATACACTCAAGGACCTACAATAAACATTCTGTAAGACTATGGGCATGTTCAGATTGTTGCCATTTTCAACATTTCCAAATTCTGGCATTGCCAAAATATAATTTTAGAACTTTCTACCCTCAAAACTTCTACAAAAAATTGGTAAGATATCAAACTAAAAACCACCATCAACTTCTTGCAAGATTTTGGCATTACCAAAGTTTGGAATTTTTTTTTTGGGATGAAGTGAACAAGCCTCGTATATAAGTATATCCTCATTTTGTAGGGTGTAATATATTTGTGGACTTATTTCTCTAAGTAATCCCATTCAAATATGACATATGGCAAGAAATATTGTATGTGATAGAGCCAAAATACTGTATATATATATAATTTTACCTTTTTCACTTTATCATCGTCACTATAGAAATCAATTCAGATCTCGTTGGATTTTGATCGGAAGGTCGATTTGCATGCATAGGTCATGCATGTGCTTTTCCATTATTAGGATTAAAGAAAATCCTTTTAACTCGGTCGATGATTTTCATGAGCGTGATGGAAGCCAGATTGGAGAAAAGTAGCTAAAAGGAGCTGTCACAGTAGGTGAGGCAGGAACTACTCCACTTGGGATGATTGGGATGTCCGAGGCTCACAATTTCACATATGCTAAAATTTAATTGTCATTATCATCTAACCAGGAGCCTATACAACACTTTAATCCCCACCCCTCCGCACTATTTGGATGGAATTTAGATATTTTTCCCTAATTAAAGTTTCACAATTAACACTGGTTTATCATGCACACGTGTCAACTGCTAGCTGTAAATTTTGGTTTCGGAGAGATGGCTAAGAACCAGCTGCACTGAGTGCACTCAACTTGCCATCTTTTTAATCTGTATGGATTTGGTGCCAACCCGTCTTGTTTTCTTTGTTCCCATTCAAAATATTCAGGAGCTTATTTTTATATATGACTTACTCTTAAACTTTGAATAATTGATTAGTTGCACTAATTGGAGGGTACAAAAGAAGTTCAGGAAAAGAACTTTCAATTATCAGTATTTCACCTGAGCTGCACTGACTGCATTACATTCATTTTTGTAGCGTGGAAGTTAATTACCAATCAAATTCTTCTTTTGAAGTGAGATCACTTATGTAAATATGTACAATTAGCATTTATATAGTACATTTATGTACTATATAAACATATATTGTAGGATATTTTCCTAGGCCTCCATAGGCAATTTTAATTACTTGGGCTTGTCATTGTTTCGTCACCAACCCTGCTTTTTCTGTAAATGTCCTCTTGTACTGTTCCACTTTTTTTTGAGAGAACCTCAAAGAGGGCAAGGAGCTCCTGCAATTCACTATTAGAAGAAGAGAATTGATCCAGTTTATAAGGGAAACCGGATCCAAAAACCTTACAACGACCGGTTAATTAGGGAAAACCGGCGAAAACCCGGATACTGTTCCACTTTTAACTCCAAGTTGTGTGTGTGTGTGTGTTTCATAAATTCCTCTTGCTCCCCACTATTCATATATCCAAGCGGCATATTGTCAGCCTAGTTTTCCAATTAAAAGTAAGTGGGGGTGTTTAGTCAACGACAATTTTGCTAAGTCATGTACTCCTAATTGCGCTTCAGTCCGGTGCTCTCTACTAGTAGTAGGATGCGATTAGAAATGATCTTGGGCGTTGGTTTCTTTTAGTTCTACTACTAGTAGAAAAATATTTTACTATCGGAAGTTGATGTGGTAGTATAGATAAATATAAACCATTGGATCTGAAAACATGAATCGTTTAGAGTGACTATACTACCAGTAGACCACCTCAACTACTGGTGGTCACACTAGTAAATTTGTAATTGAATTGATATTTTTTTAACGGTCACTTAAATTAATCTTAGTTTATTACATTGGTTATAGAAAGATGGCGTCTCACATTGTTGGATACCCTCGCATGGGCCCCAAGAGGGAGCTCAAGTTTGCCTTGGAATCTTTCTGGGATGGGAAGAGCAGCCCCGAGGACTTGGAGAAGGTTGCTACCGATCTTAGAGCTAGCATATGGAAGCAAATGTCAGAGGCTGGGATTAAGTACATTCCCAGCAACACCTTCTCATACTATGACCAAGTCCTTGACACGACAGCCATGCTTGGTGCTGTCCCAGAACGCTACTCTTGGACTGGCGGTGAGATTGGTTTCAGCACCTACTTCTCAATGGCCAGGGGAAATGCTAGTGTCCCTGCCATGGAGATGACCAAGTGGTTTGACACCAACTAGTAAGTCAGACTTGCTTTCCTTATATTATTACCAAAGGCAAAATGATTTTAGTTCTGGTCTAAATTTTTTTCCTTGCTTGCATTTGTACTCTTTGAAGCCACTTTATTGTCCCTGAACTGGCCCCAAACACCAAATTCTCCTATGCTTCACACAAGGCTGTGTCTGAATACAAGGAGGCAAAGGCGGTATGCTGTTAATTTCTCACCTATTTGTGGTTTTATTGTTAGATTCCTTTCACATACGAGCTTGTTACATATATGATCATTGTTAGTTTCTCACCCATTTGTGGTTTTATTGTTAAATCCCTTATACATACCAGCTTGTTGCATATATGATGATCATATGACTTAGGAGTAGAGAAAAAGGAGATTTTCACTCATTTCACGCTTGTGCTAGTTGTCTGCATTTATTTTGGCACATTTGTAACTCAACATGTTTGCCTTCCTACAAAGGCTTGACATTATTGGCTTAAGATGAACACTTTAACGAATGTTTGAAAGCGGCGTAACATCTTTTGCTTTGACAGTTGCAATGTTGTTGGATGCTTATGCTGAAAAGGGACTGCAATGCTATTTCTTATGAAAACCTTTGAATTGATTATGTGTTGTTATCTCCTATGCAGCTTGGTATTGACACTGTTCCAGTGCTTGTTGGGCCTGTTTCATATCTGTTGCTCTCTAAGCCTGCCAAGGGTGTGGACAAATCATTCTCCCTTCTTTCACTTCTCGATAGCATTCTTCCTGTTTACAAGTAAGCATCTACTGAAGATCATTTCTTCTTTTTTTCTCTCTCCATTATCAGTTGATATGAACATTGTAAATTGCAGGGAAGTTGTTACTGAGCTTAAAGCAGCTGGTGCTTCATGGATTCAGTTTGATGAACCCACCCTTGTTATGGACCTTGATGCTCACCAACTGGCTGCATTCTCTTCAGCATATGCCGAACTTGAGTCTGCATTTTCTGGATTGAATGTGCTTATTGAGACATACTTCGCAGATATTCCTGCTGAATCCTACAAGTATGTTTACCAAATACATCGTCTTGTCCATGGTGTTCCTTACAAGTTTTTCTATTAAGAAAACAAAATGCTCATGCTTTGCAAATATAGGACCCTCACATCCTTGAGTGGCGTGATGGCATATGGTTTTGACCTTGTCCGTGGAACCAAGACCCTTGACCTTGTCAAGAGCGAGGGATTCCCATCTGGAAAGTACCTCTTTGCTGGTGTTGTAGATGGAAGGAATATCTGGGCTGATGATCTTGTTGCATCTCTTAGCTCTCTTCGGTCTCTTGAGGCCATTGTTGGCAAGGGTGAGCATTAAATTATCTGTTAGTTGTTTTTCTGTTTTCCATAGTTTTGTGTCTCTCTCAACAATTCTGAATATGATCTCAGACAAGCTTGTGGTGTCCACTTCTTGCTCACTGATGCACACTGCGGTTGATCTTGTAAACGAGACTAAGCTCGATAATGAGATTAAGTCCTGGCTTGCATTTGCTGCCCAAAAGGTGGTTGAGGTGAATGCCCTTGCCAAGGCTTTGGCTGGTCAAAAGGACGAGGTATGATATATCATTCTACCCTTCACTCTCCTGGTTCTTTTTATGCTATAATTGTGTGCTTTGCATCGTTTGGTTAAATCATAAATTAACTTTGTTGACAAACATCCAACATTTCAATTGCAGGCTTACTTTGTAGCAAATGCTGCTGCTCAGGCCTCACGGAGATCATCACCCAGAGTGACAAATGAGGAAGTCCAGAAGGCTGTAAGTGCATTCTGCTTTGTTCATACATGCATATATTACCAGTTAACACATACAATTCTTAACCAAAGATTTATTTCTTACAGGCAGCTGCTTTGAAGGGATCTGACCACCGCCGTGCTACGAATGTTTCTGTCAGATTGGATGCGCAACAGAAGAAGCTCAACCTCCCTGTCCTTCCCACAACCACAATTGGTTCATTTCCTCAGACCATGGACCTCAGGAGAGTCCGCCGTGAGTACAAGGCGAAGAAGTGAGTTTATCAATGAATACTTTTCTTACAATATTTATTTGTATTCCCATACTGAAGTTTTGTATTTTGGTAGGATCTCTGAGGAGGAATATGTCAGTGCCATCAAGGAAGAAATTCGCAAGGTTGTCAAGATTCAAGAGGAGCTTGACATTGATGTACTTGTTCATGGAGAGCCTGAGGTGAGCACTATTGAACTATAGTAGAAGAATAGTTTGCACTTTGCTCATTTAGGTTATGAAACTGAAGCCTGTGTTTTGGTAAGCATCGATGGAGCAAAAATTTATATTAGCAATGCTAACTAAATTTCTATGTATTTACAGAGAAATGACATGGTTGAGTACTTCGGTGAGCAATTATCTGGTTTTGCATTTACTGCCAATGGATGGGTGCAATCTTATGGATCACGTTGTGTGAAGCCACCCATTATCTATGGTGACGTCAGCCGTCCCAACCCCATGACTGTCTTCTGGTCGAAGATGGCACAGAGCATGACCTCACGCCCAATGAAGGGAATGTTGACTGGCCCTGTTACAATCCTCAACTGGTCTTTTGTGAGAAACGACCAGCCAAGGTTTAATTTTACTACTTCCTGGCTTCTTAAAAACTGTCCTATACTCCTATATAGTCTAGATAGCTACAAAGACAACTTTACTCCATGTGGAGCCATTTCAATTGATGAATGTGTTGATTTTCAGATTTGAGACATGCTACCAAATTGCTCTTGCGATAAAAAAGGAGGTTGAGGATCTCGAAGCTGGTGGTATTCAGGTTTGTGTCTTTTGGTTCCATTTTCTGTTATTGTTTTATATATTCGTCCATATCCAACAATTTTTGTCCCCATTTTACAGGTGATCCAAATCGATGAGGCTGCTCTAAGAGAGGGTCTACCATTGCGCAAGTCAGAGCATGCTTTCTACTTGAACTGGGCTGTCCACTCATTCAGGATCACCAACTGTGGAGTTCAAGACACCACCCAGGTAACAATCTTATCGAAATTAATTGAGATGTCTAAAATTCTTCTCCTTCGTCGAAGAACATAATATTTTTTTAAAAGGGGGAATAGAAATATTTAGCCTTGAATGCTTATATTCTTCGACGAAGGTGGTAGATATCTTTGCTAGGCGTAACTCCTGACGGTTCTCATTTTCTACCAGATCCACACTCACATGTGCTACTCTAACTTTAACGACATCATCCACTCCATCATCGACATGGACGCCGATGTGATCACCATTGAGAACTCCCGGTCTGATGAGAAGCTCCTGTCCGTGTTCCGTGAGGGTGTCAAGTATGGAGCTGGCATTGGCCCTGGTGTGTATGACATCCACTCCCCAAGAATCCCCTCCACCGAGGAAATCGCGGACCGCGTCAACAAGATGCTTGCCGTGCTTGACACTAACATCCTTTGGGTGAACCCTGACTGCGGTCTCAAGACTCGCAAATACACCGAGGTGAAGCCTGCCCTAACCAACATGGTTGATGCTGCCAAGCTCATCCGTACCCAGCTTGCCAGTGCAAAGTGAGATTATTCCCAGTAGTGCAAAATGAGATCTCAAATAGTGCTGATGTTTGTTTGTTGAAAGGAGCCAACATGGCAATTTGTTTCTGAATAATATGGGTTTTGTGTAACCCTAGTATGTGGTTAGGTTAGTTTCCGGAATGATATTCCGTTTTATGTTGTATATCCTAAGTTTGGTGGGTAATTTGAGGCTGTGTTTGGGGCATTTTCTTCTATAGTAGAAAACAGAACCACAAATGCGGTCATCGAATTGCATCGTGCACTGTCCTCTTTTCAGAGTTCCATAATTGAATTGCAAAACAAAATCGAATGGCACTCTGTTTGGAACCATATGTTTTTCTAATTCACCTGCAGATGTCAAACTATCAAATTCATGGCATTCCAAAAAGACCTTATAAAATTTAATCAAATAAGGATGCAAATAGTACGTAAATTTTTTGACCGTACCGATATTGTTTTCAAAAACAATCTGAACATAATATCTTTCCAACCATTACCTTTTTTTGAATTATATTTTTTTCAATTTTCTGTCAGCATCATATTATAGTTGGCACTAAATTGTTAAATTCGTAAATATGGAAATTTGTTAGCAGAACTGACACCATTTCTGTAAATATTATATAAATGTTCTGACCATTTTGATCTGTGACTGTTATTAGTACTTCATCCGTTCAACATTGTAAGAAGTTTTAGCCTTTTCATTTCTATTCTAGATCCACTAACATCCATATGAATTTAGATATATATGAAGCATAATCCTAAAAAAAGATATATATGAAGCATATACATTTATCTATATATGGATTTATTTTAAGGCTAAAGCACCTTATAATATGAAATAGAGGAAATATCTTCTATTATACACTATTATTATTTGTTTTGCAGGAGATACTATTATACTCCATTCATCTCAAAATATATGGCGTTGCTGACTTTTTGGATACGTTTGATCATTCGTATTATTGGAAAAAAGTGCATAATTATTAATTGCTTTGTTATTATTTGATTAATAATTAAATGTGCTTTAACCACGGCATAACATTTTGCAATTTTCAAAAAAAAATTGGATAAGATGAACGGTCAAAAGTCAATAACATCATATATATTGAGATGGTGGGAGTAGCATCTGGCCATCTAACAAATCGAAAGCAGATATATCACATATGTTATTATACATTCACATTGGTCAATTGACAATTGCTTCTCTGTTAGCAAACCAAACCCAACTGACAGTGACAATTGTTATGCACGGAAACGACACATTTACAGAAGCAGTTAATGCACATATGCAGACATGCTACAGAAACATTAAGCACAGGACATAGACACCAACAGCAGCCACTGCAAGGATGAGAGCAATGCCGAGAGCATCCATACGCCTAACCCTCTGCCACCATCTCTTGTTGCCATCGTTCACATCACCATGTGTTCTTGGTGCATCCTGTGTTGTGACAATATCATCTTCTTTCTCCCCCAGATTTTGACCACCAACCCTCCCCATCTCCTCATCTTCCTGGGCGCTATACAGGCTGCCACTGCTGCTTGATGAGCCATCAGCTATGGGAGCAATGGCTGCTCCTCCTTCAGGCTGAGAGCTCACATTCTGCTCGTCTTTCTTCTTGTCCTGGGAGGGGGAGGAGGAGGAGAACGATGACGCTGACGATCCCTTCGGCAGGATGACGTAGAGCAGAGCTTCCTCCTTGTCCATGACTGCTCTGATGGCGCCGGTATTGCAGCTCTTCGGGACTGGAAACATCTTGAGGAAGCGTGCCCATTGGCCGCCGTCGGCCTGGCGCTCGCCGCTGATCTTCAGCTTTCGGTTGGTGTTGTAGAGCACCTTCAGCTCTTCCTTCCTGAAACCTGAAACCAACAGGCCAATCAATCCTTCAGTTGATTAAATTCGCAAGGTTCATGGGCACTTGCATTCCAAAAATCAAATTCAGATAGATATGAAGTAACTTTTGCTGAATTTGATATTTAAACAATTTGAGCTAAATTCAGGTAAATTCGAAAGAGGAAGACCCCAATTTCAGAATTTTCTCTTCCAAGATGTGAACTCTGAGTCATGGTACATAAATGATAGAAATTTACCCGAGACATCAACGACAAGGGTGTCCTCGTCTTCCGTGCGTAACCACTCGCACTGGGGATCGACGGCCGTGTACACGCGGCGGCGCGGCGGCGGGGGAGCCGCCGGCGCTGCAGCTGCAGCTGCCTGCATGGTATATGTGTTTGGATGACGGCACGTACACAATTCTGTTCGTTAATTTGGGATCTTCCACTATCAGCAAGGAATGGTAAAGAGTATATAGGGTTATAGGGGAGGATTGTAGTGATTGTATTGTGGTAAAGAAAATACTAGTTGGTGCTTAGCGGCAAAAATGGTGTTGCCTCCTAGATGAGTTAAACGGTGATGGTAGTTGCTAGGCTACACCTTTCTTTGCTTCTTCTGGACTCAGATGTTTTGCTTCAACTCCAAGGTGGTGTACACTCCCGTGTTGGAACTTGGAAGTACCTCGTATATATCCATGTATGTATGTGGTTTACCTCCCGTGCAATGCACATTGGGAATCAACATTGTGGTGTAGGTGTAATTGTGAAACTAGAATGATCAATTACCTTCTCTGTTGGAGCAGAGTGTACACCACAGGTTGCTCCGTCTTATGAAGCCCAACTTCAAAAATATATGCTGATAGTTTTTGGAATTCCCATTAGCGCACAGGTTTAATTTCACTTGAACCTTCTTTTCAGCATAACATATACCGTCGCATTTGATAAAATTTCAGCGTACAATACATTTCTTTTTCAAATGCATGTACCTCCGGGTTAGCATCATTCGATCCCCTCAACTATGTAAAGTGTATCCCATGTCACTGCCCTTCTCCTCTAACCCGAAGATTTGGATGAGGTCTATCATGTCGGACGTCACCAAAAACTCTTTTAAACCCTCGAGAGAATGTCCCTCAAGTGTTTTGGATGCCATCTAAATAGTTAAAAAAAATAAAAAATAGTTAAGATGGATACATATATGATAAATCATTACACAAACATGCAATTTAAATTTTGACTTATATAAGTTCAAAAATAAAAAAATAATTGTAAGCTCACGTATACTAATTTTAGTCAAATTTGTTATTTTTATTACAACTTGTATAGGTCGAATTTGAACTCGCATGTTTTTTGTGATATATCACATATCAATATATGATAAGGATACAATACATGGGAGAAGTCTCAAGTCTACTTTCTAACGGATCAAACGGCATATGATTTGGATGTTCCAATCAACAGTGGCGGCAATTTTACGATTGGTTATGCAGGATGCAAATTGATGCAAAGAAATTGCAATTTTGGAGTGTTTGTTAGTCATATGGAATTATTAGATGGTTTCCATCTATTCCAAGACTCTCCATAAGTTGACAAATA
>CM002481.1:20530917-20574160 GCA_000325765.3 Leersia perrieri
CAACTTATGGAGAGTCTTGGAATAGATGGAAACCATCTAATAATTCTATATGACCAACAAACACTCCAAAATTGCAATTCCTTTGCATCAATTTGCATCCTGCACAACCAATCGTAAAATTGCCGACACTATTGATTGGAACATCCAAATCATATGCCGTTTGATCCGTTAGAAAGTAGACTTGAGACTTCTCCCATGTATTGTATCCTTATCAATATATCTTGTCAAAAAATTTCATAATTTTTCATAACTATCTGGACCACATGCAATAACGAGAGGACATCCCCTCAAGGGTTTAAAAAATATCCCGGATGTCGCCCCCAATCATTTTTAGCGGTTTCGGGTGTTTGTGTTGTAAGCGTATGGTGTGGCTATTTTTATTTTCCTAATTACATAGGTATAGTCTTGTAACATTTTACTTCTGTTGTATCAATACATATGAGACAAAGCTTTGTGTCTTTTGTGTCTTGTTTTACACAAAAAAGATCCTCTCAAGGTGATTTTAACATAACTAAAGTACTTTCTTGCTTATGCATGTGGCTTGCCCAGTGAACAAAATCAAAAAAAAGAAAGAAAGAAATGTCAGTGTCCTCTTCTCCTCTCCTTCTCTTCACTCCCTCTCTATTTTCGTCGTTGCAGCTGCCTCCACGTTGTGTGCAGAGAGAAAGATCTGACAGAGAAAAGAGAGACATGTGGGCTCCTCAATTTTTCTAAGGTTTTTTATACTCAATGAATTGCCGTGTGTTTGTGAAAACCAGGGTGGTCTGGTCGATAGGGGAAATGGTGCTTACTCTTGATATCATCGTAATGTAATTGTCTTGAGAACACATCGGGCCTCTATGTATAACTAAGATACACATAACCGAGCACATACACGCACATACTCAAGTGTATAAAAAGGAGTATGAGTATTATGGGGTAAAATACACTTCAAGTGAATAGAATCCAAAAACTATATCGCCACCCACGTCTCAAGGTAAAATATGGTCTAAACGTAGATATGCCGTAACAACCAAATTATGTGAACCCACCTTTTATAAGTTGAAGGCAGTCGAATGCCCTGTTTGAAAGATGAGGTGCACCATTTTGGAGAAACACAACAGTTGAGGGTGCAAAGTTGACTTATCAATTTGATTTCAGTCCTCATCCAAATGCATGCATAGCGAGTTAGAAATATTATTGTAGTTAGTGGTTTTCTCCTCGTAATTTTTTTCAGGAAACCATATATCAATAAAAATACTAATTTAATTTATATGTAGATCTTGCTTCTGTTTTGACAATATAATTGAAACAATGTTTCTTTTTCTTTCTCTTTATTTAACACTCTAGTTTGTAGGCACTAAAAAAGTATATAGTGAGTAACTCATTTGTTCCAAACTATAACAATTTTCAGAGTTGGGCACTGGCATTGAAGAAGTAGGTTGTATTGAATGAGGGAACTTATGATTAGTTGAGAAAATTTGGAGAAAAAAAAACGAATATGATTGTGCTGGGTTGAGAGAATATATGAAGATACTATATTTTACATTTTTATAATAAATTTTAAATATGAGATATTGCTACATTTTGAGACCGGGGAGTAACATTCAAAGAGAATAGAGGGAGGAAACAGAGGACAGTCAGTAGCAAATTAAGTGTAAATGCCTCATGCCATCATCATCTTATTTCATCAAATTGATCCACCAAAGCAAAGAACATGTCGATCTTTTGCAAGTTGTGTAACACCCCCGTGATTAGTTAACAATCCACACACACACATATATATACTTTCCCCTTCCTTCACAGACGAAGCCCGTACGTACGTCAACAGCTCGATCGTCATTTTGTTCACATCTCGTCGTTGTACCTCTGTCCAAGCAGGCCGCCATGACCATGGCCGTGGCCGTGGTCACCGCCGGTAGCGGCGTTCTTGAGGGTATTCCACACGTAGACGGTGATTCCGAGGAGCACCACCACCGCCACCACCACGTTCACCAGCTGCCGGCGGCTCGCCGAGGCCGTCTTCCCCAGCTGCCCCATGCCAGTCGTCGTCGTCGTCGTTGCCGTCGCCGTCGCCGCGCCATTGCCCTTCTCCTCCTTTTCCTTCTCCTCCTCTTCCACCGGAGACTTCTTGTCTTCCGCCATCTTCCCTCTCGCCTCCATTTCCATCCGCTTCTTCTCCTCCTCTGCCTTCACTGCCGCCTCCGCCGCCGCCGCCTTCGTCGCAGCCGCCGCCTCTTCCACCTTCTCCTCCTTCGGTTTCAGGAGGGCGGCCAGGTCGGACTTCTTCCGTTCCGTCGCCGGCGCCGGCGCGGGAGGCGGCGGTGGCATCCTCTGGGAAGGAGCAGTCGGCAGCGCCGGGGGCGGCGCTGGCGTTCTGCGCGGCGGAAGAGGCAGCGATGGCTTCGGCGGCGATGGGAGCGCCGGCGCTGGCGCCGGAGTCGAGGGAGGTGGGGAGGGGTTCTTCTTAGGGAGAGTGATGGTGAGCGCGTCGTTCTCGAACTTGGCGCGGATGCCGTCGACGTTGCAGTCGGCGGGGAGCATGAAATCCTTCTGGAATCGGCTCCACCGGTTGCCGGCGACCGGCCGCTCGCCGCGCGTCCGCAGGTGCCCGTGGTTGTCCACCAGCACCCGTATCTCCTCCCTCTTGAACCCTACACATTACAATGCATCCATCCATCCATGGATCGATCCCCCAAGTTAATCATTTACCAGCAGCTAGAATACTGGCGAATTAACTGTTGCATTGATCATTAGTTTCTTGCCTGGGAGGGAGATCTTGACGGCGTCGGCCTCGGCGCCGCGGCTCCACTCGACGGCGGGGTCGTACTCCTCGAAGGTGCGGCCGATTCCCCTCTCCATGGCTTCGCTAGATTTCTAGCTCGACTTGCTGCTGCCGATGATGATGATGGTTATGGAATGCCTGATGCCGATGAGCTCTTGTGGCTGATGCATATATAGTCATCAGTGATAGGAAGGCTCAGAGGGGAAATGCAGGACAGCAGGAGTAGGAGAGGAGAAGAATATGATTCTTGGATGGATCGAGCATATGGCTTCCTTTGTGGACAAGTGACCAATCAACATGGCTGCATTTTTCTGTTCTAGCCAGAAACCAGCGTCGGCAAGGCAAGCTGATCAAGTATTCCTTGCTTGGTTTTTGGGCTGGGAAAAAATGCATGTGGATTTGCAGGGGGTGTTTGCTCCATCGCTCAAGAGAAGCATCTAAAAATGCGGTTTATTTAGTACAAGTTACATTTGTCAAACTTTGTAGACTTTGGTAACAAGCCTTTCATGTTAATGGGTTTATTGACATCTGAATTTCTAGGTCCTTGCTTTCATCTTGATAAGAAGTGACTTCTCTTGATAAGGAGTAACATTTTCATGGCAAACATTTTTACCTAATTGGTACTAGTACATATCCATCTTTCATTGCAAACGACAACAGCATTAAGTTTCACGCTGAAGATCTTGCTTCCTGGAGCCTTTTGTCTGCACTACAATAGTAGAATGGGTTCATCTGATATGTCGAAAATCACATCAGCAGGCTGCATATGGCAACGCTTCAGCAGCGTTGGCATTGTAAATTTGTAACGGGCGCTCTCTCACAAGTCATTACAGATTTACAGCTGGTAACTCAGCCTAAAATACATTGTTAAACAGAAATAGTTCGTACACATTATGTGAAAATCAACTATGAATCTCTTTGCTTCTCTACATCAGCATAAATCCCTACCGAAGTAGCCTTGGAAGATGCTACCTGAATTCCTTTGCCTTGCTTATGAAGCCCAAACCGTGGCAATTCACATGTGTCCACGGCCTCCGCACTTTGAACACATAATGTTCCCAGTGCCTCCACAGCCTAAAGAATTTGCAAAATAGGTGTATTTTCAGATCATGGATCATCCAGATAGTTGTTAGAAAATTGCTGCAAAAAATATTTGTCAAGTTGTATACCTAAACATCTCACTTTTACGATGATTCCTTGGCTTTCTAAAATGGAGTCGATGTATAAGCCTGAACCAGCACAGGTTGCACACAACACTGCGCCTTTAGTTTCACAGCTTAAGCAAGGAGGATTCTTCCCAACGTTCTTCTTTTCCAAATCTAAACCAGCTGGTGTTCCAATATTCTCCTCCGGAACAGATTTGTCATAGCAGAATAACGATTCGAGGTTACTTTTGTTTCTTTGCAGGTCATATGTTGCACCTGCTCTGATCTGAATTGAGAGAAATTTGTGAATCCCTTGATGCAAAATTGCACTCCCTCCATTCTTAAATGTTTGACGTTGGTTAGTTCAATTATGTACATTTGAACTAACCAATGTCCAACAAATAAAAGCTAAAAGCAGAGGGAGTATTATAAAAGAGAACGGCTACTTATCTAGTCAATCTGAGCTAGCATCACTGCCACACAAAGTAATGTTGATAATGAATGCTATCCACTATTAAAACATTTCTGTACACTGAATACCAGATACAAAGATGTATATTGCAATAAAAAATTACAATGACAGTCGCTATAATAACATGGCATACTAAGAATAATGCCTTGTAAAAAGATATAAAACCAAAATAACAACATAACTTTTTGCTACTGTTGCTCCCATGACCCCCACCAATGTTTTTGTCATGTGATTTAACCTACAACAGTGTCACAATGTTGTAAATCCCTACTATGGGGTGTTAAACACAATTTTCCATCATAGATACCATTACGATGAGCTAGATTTCACAATAAGAACACTGACTTCCAAACACATATAAAACATACTATGCATCAGCAATTAGAGTCGGTTACTAATGAGAAGAACATTACATAGTTCCATCCCATGTCTTTTAATATGTAAAGACACATTTGGTATGCATTATATCCACAGAAGAAACCTGCTTGAGGGATATGCCGGTATCACCTTAACGCAGAGCAGCATCCCCATAGTCAGCAATCAACTAGGTTAATAGGCAAATCACACTAGGTAAACTAGTGTTATCTCTAGCTCATAAGCAGACAAGAGCAGCTGATATTGGCATGGCTAGTTCTGTATCCTTTCTGCTGCTATTTTCTATTTGTTACAACCTACAATTTCTTACTCAAACAGCATGCCGATATTCAAAGTTATACTGTGAAGTATGCACAAGAGAATTCCTTCTCTGTCTCACAACAGCATCTGACATTACTTTCAGAAATCTAACTTCTAAAGGTATTTTATTCATATGAATCATAACTTCCACCTGAACAGCTCTGCAGTGCCGCCCATCTTGCACACACACACATCTATTATTTCACTCAATAGTTTCAGCAGATGCTCGCATAACTCATAAGGCACCAGAACCACCAAAAGCATACGGCAATATCTGTTGGGTATTTTAGAGTCATAGACGCAGCATATGCATGATCAGACGCACTACTATAATTCACAGTATTCGTTCTACAACCTCTCTTTGTAGCTTCTTTTGACGTAAAGGTCAGAATGAAATCCATTATCTAAAATAACACACTAATCGTCGCGAATTTCACCATCAGCATTACAACAACTCCTCACCCTAATACATTTCGATGTTTTGGTTTCCGCATTATCTTAGCTAATTCAAATAACACGATTCTCACGGGACATCGATTTAAAAAAATTCTCTCTCAACATTATGCAAAGCAGTGGATAATTTGGGTCAAAAGAAAAACGAAAAGAAAAAGGGCTAGAAAAAACCGAACGCAAAGCGCCACAGCGAAAAATCCCCACTATCTCGGAAGCACAAGCGGGAAGAAAAGCATCAAATTCTACACCGCTAAAACTATCCCAGACATCCACAGTTCCACACCGACCCAACGCATCCCGATAGCTCGCGGAGTAATCGTAGAGGAAAGGAATCGAGAGGCGAGGGCACCTAACCTTGGCGGAAACCGCACGAGATGCAGGCCGGGTCGACGCGAACCCCGGCGGCAGGGATCCCCGGCCGCGGAGCGGAGCCGGCGACGCGGGCAGCGGGCGGAGCCTAGCCGAGACCTCCATTCCCCACTAGGACAAGCAGCGGCAGCGGCAACAAATCTCTCGGTCTCTCCTCGACTCCAGGAACTCCGTCGCGGTGGAGAAGACAAAGGCGGCCGGCCTTGTCTCCTCGAGCTGGACTAGCTTCGGTTGCATCGCCAGGACGTGGAGCCCACAGGCAGGGAGACAAAAATGTGGGTCCTATCTGGCAGTGGCCTCGGCTGGCCGACTAATAAGGCAGGATACTCCGCTGGGCCGAAATGAGTGTACCTTGCGTTATAGGAGTACTAATAATGGGTTGGACGGGCCGTTCTCCCCTGTTATTAAGGCCTAGTTTGGTTGGACCAAAATTAGGCTTTAGTCTCTAAGTCCAAAAAAAAACCTTAGTGGGCTCAAATTGTGGGCTTTAGTTATATGAGCCGTAAATCAGGCACAGAAACACCCGTCACCGGTAGTCCGGTACGTACGTCACCCGTGTGGATGACATGGCATGATGTGAGAGTGAGGCTGCACTACTTTATTGCACGAGACGAACCGGTAGCTGCAGGATATAATAACTATCGTCTACTCGATCGGTTCGCAACAACCGCCCCGCACCGCACTGCCAAACGCACGCACGCAAGACACCCCTAGAAACGAACGGTGGACACACACGTAGTACACCAAAAGCAACGGAAAAGCCACCGGGGCCAATCTTTCTGTACGTAATCGACCCTGATACGCGCCTCCATAGCTAGGTTGCTGACGCGTCAAGCCGGCCGGCCCAAAGATATATCTAGAGCGGATTATGCACGCACCTAACTGTGATACAGCACACTGATATCACCGTACGTATGTACGTGGCTCGATCAGGCGCGGTAGATACAGAAAGATAATGTATACGCGTACCAAAATTAACGCGCGAAACGGCGAATCGATCGGCCGGGCGGTCGCCTTTCGATAGAGTTGACGTCGTAATCGATCAATCTCCCGGCCGGGTTGCAGGTATCTGCGACTCTCGGAGGTTTTGGCTGGCGCGAGCGCGACGGATGTTTGATCCGTCGCGGCAGAGGTCCCGCCGCGTCTCCGTGACGGTGACCGGGTCGGGAACTAATTTGCAATAGTCGGCAGCCGCGCCCGCGCCCGCGCGCGCGCGCCAGAAAAACAGGCCGGCGGAATGTCCGGCTGTGTGTTAATCGGTCGATCGGCACGTAGGGTCTAGGGTCGTGCACATCAACCGGAAAATGCATACTCCTATGCTACTACTCCTACAATGCTAGCTTCCCAGGGCAGTGCAAGCATATCGTACGTGCGGGCTGTCATTCATTAATCAGTGCGTCGCAATTATTGCCTGTGTCAAATAATTCTTCCTATGTGGTGATTAGTAAGTCGATCATCGAGCAGTACACTGCTTCGCAGACACGGTTGCTGGCAAATGAGAGCGATCGAGTATTGTTGGATGGTATGATATGAATCCTTTTTTAGATTTATCCCTTTGCTATCTATCTGTATCTTGCTTGGTTTGATTTAAGATTGATTTTATAAAATTAGAATAGTAGTAAGTAGTACACGTCTTATCGAAACGAATGGTTGGAGTAGACATGACCACTGAAAAACTCAAACTGACAAAAGACAAACATACACTTTCTTAAGAATGAATTCACTACACGTTATGTTCATGGAGCACTCACAACGACCGTATATCGACGTTTCCAAAAGTTGCTCTTTAAGTCTTCCAAGTCTCTGCATGCCCTAACCCCAAGATACGTATGCCATTTTTGGGATGTATTTTATTTAGCAACATTGAACAGTAAGGCATATCATTTTTTAGTGGTTATAGCTTAACCATTTTGAGAATTAGACTCACAGTAAAGCTAGAAGGTCTCAAAAACAATTTTGTTGAAAAAGAATTTTATAAAAAAAACTAAACATTATAATGTCGCATTAAATATCTGGTAAAGACGGAATCCTAACCATAGTAATCAAGTCACCTCTATGTTTGAATAACTTCACACGGACGTTCACAATAAATTAATCATCATAGCACTGTAGTAGTATAGTGATTGACCAAGTGCATAGTGGCAAACTGGCAATGGAGGCATGAAGGGGCCTCTTCATTCGTTGCACGCTGAAGCTTGGCCATTGGCAGAGAAAGACAGGGCTACAGTCTGAACTCTGAAGGGCTAGGAATCGTACCGGAAATTCGTTAGGAAAATAACATGTGCTACACCTGACGCGTTGCAATCCGGTAGAAACTACAACCGTCAAGCGATGGTACAGTACATGCGCCGGAGCCGGAGAGCAGAGAGTTACAGGGTCACAGGAGTAGCACGTAGGACCGTCACCGCTCTCGGACGGGGACACGCCACCACACAATCGCTCTCCGCCACGTGCACACCCGGGACCGCGCCTCACGCGGCACCCGATCCCAAAATCCCCAATCTCTCCATTCGGTCCCTAATCCCCAATCTTTTCCCTTCCTCTTCCTCGGCGGCTCGACGCCCGCGCCCCCACCACGCCGCCCGCTCGCCGACCCAACTTGCACGGTTACTTAACCCACAAGGACGGCCCACACTTTACTCCTCGCTCGCGTTTCCTCGCCTCCCATCCGCCCCACCCTGTTCGCGCGACACGCACAACACACACCTCACCCGGCGCCGAGCTGCGCACACGCGCCCGCGCGCGAATCCCTCCCCGCCGCTCGTCGCGCCCGTGCCCGCGACCGCCTCCGCGCCGAGATCCCGAGCAATCGCGGCACGCCCCGCGCGCGCGGCATGCCGTTCTCTTAGGATAGCACAGCTGCACACACGCCTTGCTCCTCCCCGTTTTATGGCGCTTCTGCGCAGGCGCGGGTACAGTGCCGCCGTCCCCAGCGCCTGCTTCCTCCTGCTCCTGCTCGTCCTCTCCGTCTCCCACCTCTTCCCCACTCGCCGGGGACATGGCGGCGGCGTCCTAGAAGGCGTGGCCCTTAGGGGAATCGCCTCTGGTTCTGATTCGTCGTCGTCCTCTGACCAGGAGCAGGGGAATTGCCAGGAGTTGCAGTCAATCGAGGGCGGGGAGGCGAGGTGCCAATACCTCCGAACGCATCCGCCGTGCTCGCCGGCGGGGTACGTGGATTACCTCAGGCTGTTCTACTGCGGGTTCGCCCACGCGCCGGCGGCCGGGTACGCGGCGGCGCTGCTCTGGCTGCTTCTGCTCTTCTACCTGCTCGGCGACACCGCATCCGAGTACTTCTGCGCGTCCCTCGAGGGCCTCTCGGCGGAGCTTCGCCTGCCGCCGGCTATTGCCGGCGTCACGCTGCTGTCGCTCGGGAACGGCGCGCCGGATGTGTTCTCCAGCGTCGTCTCCTTCGCGGCCGGCGACGGCGGAGGCGTCGGGCTCAACAGCGCGCTCGGCGGCGCGCTGTTCGTGTCGACCATTGTCGCGGGAGTCGTCGCGCTCGCCGCCGCCTCGCGTGCCGGCAGTGGTGGGGTTGTGGTTGAGCTGCGTGGGTTCGTGCGCGACATCTGCTTCCTCCTCCTCGCGCTCTGCTCCCTCCTCGCCATACTTGTCACCGGAACCGTCACCGTCTGGGTCGCCGCGTCCTTCCTCTCGCTCTACGTCGCTTACGTCCTCCTCGTCTGGACGTCGCACTGCTGCTCCGAGCCGGGGAAGCCGCCGCAGGCGGACCTCGCCGCGCCGTTCCTCCTCCTCGACAACGACGACGACGACGGAGTCACGATTCTGCCGTTCTACAGCTCCAAGGACTCGGCGTCGTCGACAACACGATCCTACCTGCATTGCATTCTCTCCGCGATGCGCATGCCGCTGTACCTCCCTCGCCGCCTCACGATCCCGGACATCGCGGAGCACCGGTGGTCCCGTCCATGCGCCGTGGCGTCCGTCGCGCTGGCCCCGGTGCTCCTCGCCGCCACATGGGCGAACTCGTCGCGCCGCCACGGCCTCGCCGTCCTCCTCGGCGGCGCGCTCCTCGGCCTCCTCCTCGCCGCGCTCGCCGCGGCCACCACGGAGCGCGCCTCGCCGCCGCGCGGGCGGTGGCGACGCGTGCCGTGGCTTGCCGCGGGGTTCCTGATGAGCGTGCTGTGGGCGTACACCCTCGCGCGCGAGCTCGTCGCGCTGCTGGTGGCGATCGGGTACATGGTGGGCGTGAAGGCGAGCGTGCTGGGCGTGACGGTGCTCGCGTGGGGTGACTCGCTGGGCGACCTCGTGTCGAACGTCGCCATGGCGCTGCACGGCGGCGCCGGCGGCGCGCAGACGGCGGTTTCGGGATGCTACGCGGGCCCACTGTTCAACACGGTGGTGGGGCTGGGAATCTCGCTGACGCTGGCGGCTGGGTCCCAGTACCCGGCGCCGTTCGCGATCCCGGCGGACGGGGCGGTGTACGAGGCGGTGGGCTTCCTCGGCGCTGGGCTGGCGTGGGCCCTGCTGGTGGTGCCGGCGAGAGGGATGCGGCTGGACCGGGTGTACGGACTGGGCCTCATCGCCATCTACCTCGCCTTCTTTGCCATCCGCGTCTTCGACAGCCTCGGCGTCTGGACATACTCCTGGAACGGTAGCTAATGCCGCGACCAACAAAAAATTCACAATCGATCGAGCAGTGCAACCCAACAAAAAATTCACAATCGATCGAGCAGTGCAACGTGCAAGTGTGCAACCAAAGCTATTGCTCTCGGGGCGCCATCAATGGCGACAACTGATCGATGTAGCACGTATTGTACCTAGCTAGTGGAGTAGTGCTAGCAAACCTAGTGAAACGGAGTGATAGATCAAATTCAGATTGTGTATATATTACTCACAAACCTTTAGCTAACAGTGATGTACTATCAATTTGTTCATTTCTTCGTTTTGGCATCCTGTCGCGATCCGCCATTACCGAACAGTACAAGGATTAATTTCTTGATTTGCACTCACAACTCACAAGCAATGGGCTCACCTCCCGACCGATCTCCCACGTTTTTACGATGCTTCGGGCAATCGATCGTCGGTGTTGGTCGAACCATGCTCCGGGGGACCAGTCCAATGGCGTTAAATTTGTTCGTCACGTGGTCTTTCCGGTGTTGTATTAACGAGGCCTTTTGCTTGGGCGTCGTCGTCTTCCTCCTCTACTGGCTGCCTAGGCCTAAGGACTTCCGAGAGCGAGGTCCGGGACAAATCGAGGAGGACGACGGCACGAGGGCATGAGGTGTCTTGTTTCGCGAACTAGACGTAAAGTCAGCAAATTGGTGGTTTTGTTAGTTGATTTGCGTCGCCTCCCTTTCAGAAGTCAGCTAATTGGTGGTTTTGTTAGTTGATTGCATCATCTTCGCGTTGTCTCCAAGTTCCTATCAACCTAAGCACTTATTTGTCTTTTGCATACTCGCAGCCTTTTTTATTAGGGAAATTAGGCGCAGCAGCTAAGGTGCATGCTATCATAATAATGGACTTCTCTAAGATAAAATCAGCGTGTATATAGTACTAGTGATAGTTTAATTTAAACTGTCTTTCTTATTTGTGGACTCGTGGCTGTTCTTGAATATAAGGTAGTGACACGTACCGACACAGAGACATGCACGCAAACATCTGCTTGCCCTTGACTCTGCCAGACAGCCAGGCCATAATAGTATAGTACTAATATCTGATTGCTGAAGCTTCTTTAATCTCACTACTTAGTACAAAGTTCGATTTTCCCTGCGTTGACCGTGGCTTCGATTCGGGTCTCCACGCGCTAACGCGAGACTCGGGATCAAATTCGTCATCGCAGAGGCAGGTTCTTGTTGATATATTTTTTCTTTCTTTCTTTTTGAGTGGATTAGTTGGGATTAAGCAAGAAGCATGGTATCTGCTGCTTTGCTTGGAACGGCATATGTCGAATGCGCGAATTTAGCGTGCACTTGCACGCTGCAGTGATCAATACAGTAGCATCCACTGACAACTTTAATTTTATTACATATCATACACAAATAATTTTATAACTCACACATGTAATAAAAGATTTTCATTTTAAGCTTGTTTTATCATGATAATAATATCATATTTTTCATATATCATATCATCTCTTTTTCTAGCTCCAAATTAAACACCCACTCATCTTCTGTTTTCTATTTTTCTTTGCCAACTCAATAATAATTATTTTTAGTCGACTTAGCAACCTACTGTACATGTTTTGAACACTGCCTCATCTTCTCTCCCCCTCTCTCTCTCAGCCTCTGTCTCGTTTTTTTAGTTCTGCTCCTAAAAGATACTGGCATCTCGTACTCTCTAATTTCTGCTCTCCTTTTTTATCTGCCGATTTCACTTTGAATCCACCAAGAATTTTGTTCTCTCCAAAGTGACAAAGAAAAACAATAGGGCAAGCAGTAAGTGTTGCAAGATATTTTTCTTTTACGGGCTGACAAGACACGGTATTTGTATTGCGGCTTTCTCTGCATGTTACTCCAGTTGACTAGTACTTGACTTTAACATACTTCGGCTTGGGTCGTTCTCAATATTCAATTTGACGCCATGTTTCCGAGCAAATTCGACAGCTTCGTCGTTTTTCTACTTTTTGCAAACATGAATGAGAACAGTTTTGGTTGAGTCAATGTAACCTCTGTTAGTGGTCGAATTAATGTCATGAAGATGGAGTATCTCATAGGCGAACTCATAGGCGAACTGGCAGTAATTCCTATTTTACTCTGGGATAATCATTCCTGTTCGGTGAATATGAACAACTGAACACGATTCCCCTTGCGGCTGGATGCTGGAGCTGGCCGGCAAGCCGGAAGCCCCATCCTTTCGGGTTACGTCCGGTGATCGAGCGAGCGAGCAGAGGCCGCGCCGCGCGAGCGACGTCACGAGAATCGTGTTGCGCGCCCCGTACGTATGTTTTCTCCCGTTTCGCACCGTGTGTGCATGCGGCGGCGGGGCCGCGCGACACGACGGAAGACGCGTGGTCCGGGTGGTGCCGTGGCGGGTAGCAGGGACCGGTACCTGCCTCTGCCTCTGGCTGTGTGTGTGTGTGTTTTGGCCTCCGCTTCTGCCTTGCGTGCGGTGGCCGGGTGACGTGCCCGGGTACGGGGTGTCCCCCAACAATAGTGTCGCTCTCCTCTCCCGCTGTGGAGGTGTGGAGTGTAGCAGTGTAGCGTTCGCTGGCCGACGGGCCCGGCCGCCGTCCGTCTGTCGTCTTGGGCTCTTGGCGCTGCCGCCGTCACGGGCTCGCGGCCCTGCGTGCGCGTACATACATCCAGCGACACGGAACGAGTTTGTCGACCGCAGTGACGTTTGTTGTTTGCTAGATTATCTGCTCAAACTGCTTAATTATGACTTTTAAGGATCTAAAATTTACCTTTTGAACTTTTACAACAAGGCACCAGTGGTCTAGTGGTAGAATAGTACCCTGCCACGGTACAGACCCGGGTTCGATTCCCGGCTGGTGCAAAAAAAAATTTTTAAAAAAATCGTTTTGGTTTGCTGTCCGAGTCTATCGATTGCACGACATTTTTTGACTGTTTCAGAATCAGCGTCATGCTACGCTAATGCAATAGTTCCGGTTTGCACATATTGATTGAGCTGGACAAACGGAGGTGCGGAGACCGGGATGATCGAGTAAATAAACGATCGGCGGGGGCTTGCAGCGAAATGGCTACGTACGTACGTGGCGGCCCAGCATGCGCGCCACGCGCGCTATCCATCTGCCCATTCCTGATGCTCCAGAACCCATAGCTCTACACGTGCAGGCGTGCAGCTGACAACCAATTTATCTGTTGACGTCTTGACGACCTAGATGGCACATTTTTTGCGTAGTCTATTTATTAGCCATCCGATTTACGTTAAGGTTCGTGCTGCTGAGCGGCGGGCCAAAAAGTCTCACTCTTAACTATGACATTTGTTCCACCCCACCCCCACACCACCCGAGACGCTATCCGACCCGGTTGCGCGCGGTGTCGGTGCGCAACGGGGCACGTGTCGCGCGGAGGAAATAAACGCGCGGAACCGGGCCGCATGGGGACAACGCGTGTCCCCTCCCCCACGTACGGCTGATGAAGAAGAGGAGGGGAACGGCGGGGTGGCTGGGGCGGCACCAGCGCCGGCGACAAGGAAGACAATGACGATGCCGCCGCCGCCGCCGACAACGCCAGTGTTGGAGGAGGAAGAAGAAGGGGAAAAAGAAGAGAAAAGAGAGAAGGGAGGAGGAAGAGGAGGGGACTTGGTTGCGCGGTTGGAGGGGCAACCAGGTACAGGTTAGCATCGCCCCACACCACCCACACGCTTCCCTCTCTTCTTCTTTCCCGCCTCCAACATTAGAAGCTCGCGCCGTTGGAGTCGTCGTCGATTTTAGTCGCCCCTGTCGTTTACCGCGTCCACCGTCAATCTTCATTGCTACGGCTTTGGCGGCGTCACCGCCACCACGCCGTTAGCCCGTGCCCACCGTGTGCATCGCCAGTCCAACTGTCGTTCTGGTCATCCATCTAAACCCTTCGGTGAACACTTTACCCTTACGTCACCTCACCCTTGAAAACACTAAATAGTTGGACCAGGGTTCGTCGTTGAGGGCGTCAAGCCATCGACGCCGCCATTAAGGTTAGCCGTCATCGTTGTTGCAGGAGACGCACAGTGCTACTAAGATCTAACGGTGTTGTCCTACTCGTCCAATAAAAGGTTATATTTGGTGCTTCACGGTAACAGAAATACGTAGTACGGATTCAGCCCGCGCGACACGTCGCTCCGTCAATTTTTTCGCCCTTCATCTGTGATCATGTGGTATAAAATTCCATTGCTTTTTTACGAGAAATGTGCCGAAAGATGAGTGTAGTCCCGTATCATAATAGAGGAGTATTGTTCTCGTCGGTAGTCGGTACAACGCTTTCAGCCTTTTTCAAGGTTTTCCGCATCTGCATGCTGCATCACTTGTACCATTTGAGCGCTGAACACGATAATGTGTATTACGCGGATGGCCCGGCCCATCCCGGTCAGTTCAGAATAATAAAAAAACGGCCCAAATATATCCTTCCTCCGCGATTTCCCCTACCTGTGGCCGATCTCCACTTTTGCCCCGTCTTTTGTGTTGGTAACATCTGAGCGATTGTGCCTACTCTATTACCCTTCCTTTCACTGTCTCAAGCTACAAACAAACTGCAAGATTACGATGTTAACCAGCACATAGGCACAGCTCACCACAGAGGCAACAGCGAAAGGAAGTACAGTATAAGAAACCTGTTGCACTTGGCTACAAAAGGCTGTTCATAATTCGTCACTGAAAAAACAATAAAAACGTTATAATCTTCCAGAACTCAAAAGGTTTCTGTAGACAGCGACGCGCCCGGCGACCTACTACTCCGGTCGGTTGGCTAGAATGCCACAATCAAATTGCAAACAGCCACGAGATCAGGTGGGATATGTTAGCTAAATGAAGGAGAGAACCCCGGGGAAATCAAGAAAGCAGCTCGGCGGTTTGCTCAAATGGTTGCATGAAAATATGAAATGGATGGAAGCAAAAGTTGATTGGATCCATCCTTTGTCGATGAAACGAAAACATATGGCGCACGTACAGGAATTGTTTTCATTCGATTCCCGTGGGGCTCTTCTCTTCCTTTTTCCTTCGCATCCATCAACCATCTATTCGGATAAAACCTTTATTCTCTGCTTTTTTGACGAACTTATATTGTTTGTTTACACATGGTATGGCACGACAGTAGCAGCTAACCCTATAACATTACTGTTTGTCTTTAAAAAAAAAGGTAGAAGAAAAGCAGCCGCCCGTTTGGTCAAATTTCCACTGCTTTGTACCATGCGCTGTAATCGAATAACACCACTAATTTCATGATCTTGATGTCACTCCATGAGAAAAGACTTATATATGAGTAGTTAATACCACAAGGACATACACGCTGGTCATTAGGCCCAAGGAATGTGTGAGATTGGCTTGGTTAATTAAGGAGAGGCAGAGGTAAGCACTTGTGCCTTTGAGCATAAATCAACCGTTGGATGAAAAACAAACGTTTAGATCTTCTTTTTATGGAAAATATTTCAGAAGTAATATTTATAGCTACGTTGTTAGTGTTTTTAGGAAAACTGGCGTTGCAAACTGTTTCGGCAATTATTGCCATTGTTCTCTCTTGTGTTAGCGTGTTCACCGTCGCTTCATGCCTTCATGCTAGCTTAACCAAAGGCAGAGAATCTGAACCCATTTATGTGTGCTCCTCATGCACGATGCATCTAAACATGCTTGATGCAACCTTAAAATTTTCCATTTCAGCGACATGCATGACAAAACAAAATGGCTTCAAAATAACATGGGATGCTAAACTACTACAATATAGATTCTGCTTGGTTGTGATTTTCCTTTGTTACAAAACAAAAAAAAAAGATTTTTAGAGAGGTTCACAATTCTATTTAGCTCATTCACCGGATTATTGAAATGGCTTCTCTATTTCACGCTTCAAAAAAATATGTTTTCTTAAAAGCAATTCTTCTACTGGTTGTTGAGATCACTTGTTTTGAACTATTTGTCAAGTTCATTTTTAATAATATTTAATCTGTCCCTTCAATCAATTAGATAATCCATGGAAAAAAAAATCTAAATCACACAGGGCTTTAGGAGAACATAAATGATAAAGAAAACATAAACTAATTTAAAATTAAGTTACAAAAATCAAATTTGTCTACGGCTTATAAGAAGCGGAGATGTCAACATGCCTCAGTTGTGTTTTTTCCTTTTACGTACAAAATTATAAAAGAAACAATACGTGCAAGAGATCATTTAGAGCGTACTGCTTACATTGATTCCTAAGAAATCAAACAAAATATCAGCGTTCTAGAGAGGCTGGATCAGAAAAGCTCATGCTGGTTTCACAGCTGGTTTCAGAAAAGAATAACCTGTATTGCTTGTATGAACGAAAAAGATCAGCCTCACCTCTAGCTTAGTCCCATGGTTTAACTTTAACATCACTTCAGTCTCAAAAAGGTAGATTTACTAATTCATTATTCACCTATATCCTCCAACTTTACAACCCAAAAAGTCTAAAACAAGCATTTCCAGCTGGATGCTTAAGTTAATTTCACACGGAATTTCATTGCACACGTTGATTTAGCTTTAGTTAGCTCAGCTTTCACCTTGCCTTGCTTCCTGTTCCTCCTACTTGCAGTTGCAGCAGTGCAGGCTGCCAATCCATTCTTGTCATCTCTAACCCATCCCCTAATCACCCAATCCTCTTAAATTTTTTTGCAAATTGCATCACTTCCAGCCCTTGTGAATTGTGATACACACGAAAGCGCATGTAATAGTCGTTCTTGAATGGTAAAGTTTGAAGCTTTTATTTGCTTCTGCTTTTTTCTCCTATGTGGTTCTTCGTCATCACACGTTCAGTTCTATCCAAAATCCCCTGTCCTTGTCCCCCCTCCAAAAAAGCAGGCCACTAGAATAATCGTTCCCCCCATGCGCATCCCTCCAATCTCCCCATCATTCGATTCGCACCACGGCCATTAGCTCTAGCTCTCTGTCTCTCCTTCGCGCCACCGAAACGGCGGTTTTTGAGCTTTCTTGGGCTAGCTAATCTAGCTAGCTTGCTTGCCGTCGATCATGGCGCGCTGTTCTGATCGGAGGCTGGCCGTGGTTGTGTTCGCAGCTGCCGTGTTGGGGTTCAGTTGGTTTCTGCCGGCGGCGGAGGGACTCGGGGTGAACTGGGGCACGATGGCGACGCACCCCCTGCCGGCGAGTTCGGTGGTGCGGATGCTGCAGGACAATGGCATCAACAAGGTGAAGCTGTTCGACGCCGACGCCGTGACGATGGAGGCGCTCGCCGGCAGCGGCATCGAGGTGATGGTGGCCATACCGAACAACCTGCTCGACTTGCTGACGGACTACGACGCCGCCAGGGATTGGGTGCACCAGAACGTCAGCAGGTACAGCTTCGACGGCGGCGTCAATATCAAGTGAGTCCAGAGCGAGCTGCATGTATGCTCGATCATCTCCTGTCTGGTTCAGATTTTCATGTGCTCTGCATGCACAACATGGTGCAGTCTATTTTGTCGTGTTCTTTCTTCCATTCAGCTGAAGCTTCTTCAGGTTCCATATTAATTGTGCCTGTCAAAGTTGCGTTGGATTGTTTAGTTTGTCTTTTTCAAAATAGTAATTGAGGTTTTCTTCTGAATTTGACACTTGGTGGCTATAATTATCTCAACCCCGTGCATAGTTGTAATTACTCATGGTTCCGAATTCCTCTTTTTTTTTCTTTTTTTTTTTTGACAAACTCATCGTTCTAAATTATGATCCTATTATGCATTCAAAAGTCATTCTGAGCTGATCTTGGTTAAAACTCTGGAGTAGTTTAGTGATTTGATTACTACGGGGTGACGTGGATATTCTGCTGGCTGATTCAGATAAGCTTTTTGATCAGTAAAGTGGCAACCTTAACACCAACAAGTTGCTGGATAAAGTTATGCATACGCGTTGCATTTGTTCCGTCCAAATTATGTCTGAAGAATCTACACTTAGGCATTATCTGCTACTAGGTGTTTAGGTATTGACAAAAAATCTGAATATGACGTGTTACAATTACTAGTGATCCTACAAGGTTCGTCCCTCCCAATTCTTGCCTAAAAAAACCTATCTTTGAATAGGGCACTTTGATCTAATTTTAGTGGCCATAGGCATCTAGTGGACATGCACTAGATGGCCGGAGTCTTTATGACACGGAACTGTTTATAACTCAAAGTGTAAAAGACAGAACTGTTTTTTTATCCAGAAAGTTCATCGTTTGCACAAAGTTGTTCAGTTAAACAAATTCTGCAATCCTGAATCTATCTTTGTACAGTTTAATGAGAAATGGTGGTATTTCTCACTAGCTCTGCTAATCTGGAAAATTATGCCGAGATTCATTCTGGCTGATGATAATTCGATTTCATTTTATCTGATGTAACATTCCCTGCAGATATGTGGCCGTCGGGAATGAGCCATTCCTGACGACTTTGAACGGCACGTTCCTGAACGTCACGTTCCCTGCTCTGCAGAACATCCAGCGAGCCCTCGACGACGCCGGGCACGGCGACAGCATCAAGGCCACCGTGCCGCTGAACGCGGACGTGTACAACTCGCCGAAGGACAATCAGGTGCCGTCGGCGGGTCTGTTCCGGTCGGACATCGCCGACCTGATGACGGCGATCGTGCAGTTCCTGAACCAGAGCGGCGCCCCCTTCACCGTCAACATCTACCCGTTCCTGAGCCTGTACGGCAACGACAACTTCCCCCTCGACTACGCCTTCTTCGACGGCACGAGCAGCCCGGTCGTGGACAACGGCATCCAGTACACCAACGTGTTCGACGCCAACTTCGACACGCTCGTGTCGGCGCTTGCCGCCGCGGGCGTTGGCGGCCTGCCGGTCGTCGTCGGCGAGGTCGGGTGGCCGACCGACGGCGACAAGCACGCCAGCGCCGAGCTCGCGCAGCGATTCTACGCCGGGCTGCTTCGGAAGCTGGCGTCGAACGCGGGGACGCCGCTTCGGCCCAACACGTACGTGGAGGTGTACCTGTTCAGCCTCGTCGACGAGGACGCCAAGAACGTGGCGCCCGGAAACTTCGAGAGGCACTGGGGGATTTTACGGTACGACGGGCAGCCCAAGTACGCGATGGACTTGACCGGGCAGGGACGGAACACGGCGCTCGTCGCGGCGCGAGGGGTGAGCTACCTCCCGCGCGTGTGGTGCGTGCTCAACCCGGGCGCCGCGTCGCAGGACGGTGTGGGGAGTCGGCTTGGTGATAACGTGAACTACGCGTGCACGTACGCCGACTGCACGTCGCTCGGGTATGGGTCGACGTGCAACGGGATGGACGCAGCGGGCAACGCGTCGTACGCGTTCAACGCTTACTTCCAGGCGCAGGACCAGGCGGAGGAGGCGTGTGGGTTCCAGGGACTCGCCGTGCGGACGCTCAAGGATCCATCGACCAACACCTGTAATTTTACCATACAGATCGAGACGTCGTCGGCGACTGGGACGCCGGTGGTGGCGATGGCGATGGCCGTGTTGGTCTCGGTTCTCGCCGTCATGGTTACGCCCTGATTGAGATGATGTGACGATGTGGTTACACTTGTAAAGTTTTTCTGGTTGGTTTTGTAGATGGAGGATACATCTTTGCTGTCCGGTTTGTGATTACAACGTGGCCCCATACGTACACGTACACATGTTCGTTTCGATGTTACCCGATGGGCTGAAATTTCGGTCCATATAGTTGATGGGCTGTAGAAATTACGGCCCATATTGGCCTGGCCCACTTAGGTTCGGAGGAAGCAGCCACCTTATCCCCTCGCTATCCCCTCCTTCCTCCATTTCTCACCTCGACGCCACCGGCGCCTCCTTCCTCCTCCTCCCTCTCCTCTCCTCTCCTCGCCGGCAGCCTCGCCGCCGCGGCGCGTCGCGCAGAGCAATATGGAAGCAACGGGCGCCGCATTATCCGCCTCCTCCTCGTCTCCTGTGGCGCCTAGGCCCAGCCGTCTGGTCCCGTGGCGCGGCGTCCGCACGCTGCTGCCGCCGCGGGCCGTCGCCTCCTCCCGCGCGACGGTCCTCGTCTCGAACCCGCCGCCGCCGCCGGCGAATACGACGACGAAGGCGCCCGCTCCTACCTCGGTCGGGCAATCCAAGGTCGATCGCTCCGGGCGGTTCTGTAGCCCGCGCGCCGCCCGCGAGCTCGCGCTGTGAGTCGTCCTTGAACCCGATAATCTGGGTTGTTCGATTTGGTTCGTCTATGTCACTAATGGCTGGCTTCCACCGTGGTTTGCAGGATGATTTCCTACGCGGCGTGCCTGGAGGGCGCCGACGTGGTGCGGCTGTTTGACCGCAGGATTAGCGCAAGGAGAGGTGAGCCCTCTTCTGATGCCTCTGAGCTTCTTTTTACTATCCTTGTGGAGTTGTGGTCTACCTGCAACATGATTGTGCTACATACAATGGCCGCAAATGTTTGGCCTTCAATAGCCGGATGATTTTGGTTTCTATCTGCTCTCATTTTGGTCTTGTTTTATATAATTTTCCAGAGCCTGGTTATGTATTCGATAAGGCGTGCGTGCTGAGTTACAGCCATATGAGCTTCGGTGGGGGACCTCTTGAGGTTGGGACGGAGGAAGAGGCTGACAAGCTCATGAGTCAGAACGAGACAGATTCAGCAAACGGTAGAAAGTTTTACTTATATTTTCAAATGTTATTCTTATTTGATACTAGTACTGCATCTTTTTCGATGGAAATTGGGGATATGGCACATGATGTAACTTGATCACTTCCTTATGAACATGGTTGATTGTAATGACTTCATTTGTGCAAAATGGCTCATATAAGGGGAGAGTTTGAGTTTTCAAAGACAGAAAATGCAAATCCGAATCACTTCTTGCAAGAGGAAAAGTTCCCTAGATTAAGCACATAATTTTGGTTATTTTAGATAGCTATGTACAATATGTCTCAGTACTCTATACTTGACTACTCATTTCTATGAAATTTGACATAAGCTTCGTTGTCTTATAATTCAGAAGCAGAAGTTCTTTCAGCTCCTCCAAAGCTGGTGTACAACAACTTTGTGTTACGGTATATTTGTTTCCCACCCCTTTTTTGGTTGGCATACTGGGCATATTGTTGTTTGGGCAATGTTTCAATGTGGAGTTCTTGTAGGTTATTGTCTAATTAGATAATTTCTGAACAGACTGGCTCGGGAAATTTTAGTGGCTGTTGCCAGTGGATGGGATAAGCACGTTGATATCATCAACAAAATAACTCCCCAGAATTGGAAGGTTGGATACTCTTTTCCATTCTTGTAGATTGATCTATCTTATCTTTGTACATGCTTCTCAAGTCATTCAAATACAGATATGCATGTTAGCTGAATCAAAAGGTGGTATGTATGATTACAGAACATAATGCCTCACTAATTAATATGAGTACTAGCAATTTTCCCAACAATAAAAGCATTTCATTACTATGTTATCTTCTCTCATAACCATGCTAAACTATTTTTTTGGAAGAAGGTTGTTGGCTAAATAAACAGCTTATCACTTAATTAGTTCAATACATATTTTAACCCCAAAACAACCAGCTATTAATAGAGAGGACTCAGACGGGTGTCAAAGGAGGGCATGATAGTTAAGTTCGTATGACGAAGGGTATGCGAGGGTTAACCAATAGTAATAAAGGTGAAGTAGACATTGAGATTGCCTATTGACAAGTCACAACCATTTGCTGTAGTTGTGTGCCTGTGTGCATCCCACATTGCGAAGGCCAGGATTTCACATTATCTAAAACAGTTGTTACTTTGTCTAGCGGCATTGTTCATCTCCCGTTGTCCCATTTTTTGGGGCTTTATTTTCCTACAGGCATATGCATTCGATAGATGGGCTAGCTATTCGACTCATTAACTATCTTCTTGATATATCTGAAATGTTTTCCAGTCACATATGTTAATTCTATCCAAAATCAGTTTTTCTAAATGAACTTTTAAGAATATGGAAACAATAGATTGCTTTTGCTGACCTTTTTTGCTCAATTAATTGCTGATTTCAATAACTATATTTTGTTAGTGGTTATTTTTTGCTGACTATCCAAAATTCTGTGGGCAGGATGAACCTATTGCAAGGATCCTTGAACTATGCATCCTTCATATTGCCATGGCAGAGATGACATCAAAAAGAACACCTCACAAAGTAGTCATTAATGAGGTTACGATTTTACCACCATCCCCTTCATATGCAAAGTTTGAAAAAATAAATATGTAAATAATCTATCTTATCATATGCATGACGCTAGGCTGTGGATTTGGCAAAACGATTCTGTGATGGAGGTGCTCCCCGGGTAATCAATGGATGCCTTCGGACATTTGTGAAGGATCACATGAACGTTGACACTAGTAAGTCAGCTCCAGCTGAATCAAAAGCGTGAAGTTTTTACAAATATGAATCTTGAATCATAAATAAAATTGAAAGAATATAACCATGGAGAAAACCTTGCTCTGTTTGCCCAATCTCCATTGGTTGTTTCAAGATTGAATGGCAACTTGAAGGAAGGGAAACACTGCTGGACTTGAGGGGAACTAGAAGTATCTTCAATATTTAACAGGTGGTTACACCATGTGTTGAGCCATTCTCTTCTGAAAGAACCGAATGCTACTGCTTCTAACAACTTTTGCCCACGCTGATCCCTGAGGTTCATGGAATCAAAAAACCTGTAAACGTAGTGTAAATGCAATTATGTAAGTTTGTAAAGCTTGCATCTTTTAGTTTCACAATACCCTGTATGAGCAGCTGAGTAGTTTGGAAGTTGGGTATCTGTAGGTTGTAGCTGATATTTTGGAAGATACAATCATTGCAAGATATTGATACGACAATATTGTGTAATTCTACATGCACACGAGTTCTGCTCAAAGTATAAATTATGGTCATCTTTGATAATGTTTATTGTATTCTCTGCAAACTTCCTATGACTTGAGTAATTACTAAGTAGCACGATCTGTAACTTGCTAAACGATGCTTGTAGCGTTAATTGATATGAATAGTTGAAGAGGAACTCTCTTCTTTAGGGGAGTTTTTTAACTGCAAAAGATCCAAATTTCTTTTGATCGAAGCACTGTTTTTTGTTTCGCCTGATTGAAGCACTGTTAAATTTGACCGAACGGCAACAAATCTGTAAGAGCAAAGATAAAATAGTATTGCTAGTTACCGGCTCCAAAAATTGGCATGTCATTTATAGTCAATTTAATAGCCTATTTATACAATAGTTTGTTCTTACACCATTATTTTTTGACCCAACTTACCTTCCCATACAGTTTGTTTGTGTCTGTGTTGCAGCTGGCTAAGTCTGTAGCCTGTTTTTCTTCTCTCTCCGTTATTTTGTTTATCTCTCCATGTGTTCTTATAGTTGCTGGCTTATGGCCTTTGATTATAGCTGCTTTTTGAGCAAGTACAATAGTGAGCTATATAAGCCAACTATAAGCTAAGCTGATGTGAAGGAGAAAAGCAAAGCAAAACAAGGAGCATTGGCAGAGATTAGCGAATAATTTTAAGTATGAGCTCAATCCTCATGTTTTTGACTTTTTTAAGCATGAGCTGGGGAGGGGGATTTTCCATATTGTATGTTTCATTCGAGCAGGAAATTAAAAAAAAAAGGTTTTACATGAATTTTAGTTACAAATTGCTGAATGGCATAGCCGTAGCATTTTCCCAACAGGTAATGAGATTCCTAGAGCTAGGGCAAAGTCGTTCCTACAGCAGAATGTTTTCTTTTAAGAAGTTGAAGACACCATTTCTCTATCTCTTTACTCTTAACATCACTCTAATAATATTTTCCCTCTAAACTTTCTATCAGTTTTATGTGGGATATCATAATGAACTACTATACAAATTCCTAGTTTCTAATTCTAGTTCTATTGCATAGAGCGTAGTATTCAATTCCTACCATTTTTCATATTTCCTTTTTCATTTCCTATGTTCAAAAGTGATTTATCCAAAAAAAAAAGGGCATGCAAATGGTTTTTTAAGGATAAAAATGTGTTACTACCACACATGAAAAATTAAGCGGGCATGAAAATAGGGTTTTTTAAGGATGAAAACGTGTTATCACCACACATGAAACATTGAGTCGTTCTTGAATGCATGGCCTATTCAGTTTGTAGTTACTTTCAACCCTAAAGAATTTGTCAAAATTAAATCTTACTAGGCTAACAAGCCAAACATAATAATCATGGCAATTTGCCAAAATTGGATAATTCTGAAAACTTACCTTCGTAAAAATTAAGACCGGTAGGGTAAAAAATGATGATAAAACTAAGGTTTAATTAGATCCGTGCCATTAAAAATTTCGCGGTTTGGATTCATGCCATTACTATTCGCATATTTGTGCCGATGCTATTAGAGCTTTGGTTTAATTTCAATGGTGCCACCCAAATAGGTATTTTGCACATATTTGACAAAAATTCCCTCACATTCCTCCTTCCTCCCTCTTCTGGATGAAATCATCCCGTCCTTGCCGTTGAAGTCGTCACGCTGCCGCCGAGCTCCATCCCTGGACGATGATGACTTCGCCAGAGCTCCTCGTCCTCGCCCCACCGCCGTTCACACCACACTAAGTCATCTGGCGGTGGTCGGCGAGAAAGACAAGGTGGTGGCAGCAACAACGAGGGAAGCGGCTCTAGCCCTCGGGAGAGGAGTCGTTGCTGCCTTGTCTTCTTCCCACTCGTCGTCCTCGCCTCACCTAGATTTGCTCGCGGGGGTGGACGTGCAGCGACGGAAGAGAGGGGGAAGTAGTGTCGCCCAGGGCAAGAAGCGGCGGTGACGGAGCGATGGTGGGGCGGCGGCATTGTACGGTGTCAGAGCCAATCAGTAAGGCGGCATTGTGAGGGAGAGGGGAATTTATTTGGGCCTTTTTTGAGCTTCTCCTTCTTCCGCCATAGCCTCCCACGAGAAGATCCGGCCGTCTCCGACAACTACGGAGCAGCAAGCGGAGGCAAAACCCGAGCATGTTTTCTCCCTTGTCCTCGTCGTAGTGGTCCTGTTCGGTGGTGCCGACGCGGCGTAGGAGCTTAGATCTAGCAGACCGCTACCATCCTCGACCCCGTTCCCACACCCCCTCCCTTCCTTATGGCGCTGGCACAGTGGGTGGTGGCAAGGCTAGGGCGTCGAGCTCTGCGCAGGGAAGATGAAAAGAAGAAAGAAGACGACCATAGGGTATTTTGGTCTCAACAATAATTAGAAGTGCTTCGAAAGGGTAAGTAGTGACATATCTCCAACATTTACAAATGTTAATGACATCGTTACAAATAGATTAATACCAATGAAATGTGTAAAAACCGTGAAATTTTTAATGATACTGATCTAGTTAACCTAAAATCTAATAAATAAGCTGGCAAAACACCGAAGTTTTGAGGCACTCTTACGGTGACCGGCTGCAGCAGGTCACACCCCTCACCCTGTAAATATCCCACCGACTAGCGACTACCCCTGTCCAGTCGTCCACCACCACCGACCGGCTCCTCCCCATCCACGACACCCAGATGGGCCCCACACCCAACCACCCACCCCACCCGCATCCACATCTACCCCTCTCGGCCTCTTCGCCTCTTCCACACAAGCCGCCTCTCCCGACCCCGGCGGCTAGATAACCCTAGCCTTCCGCTCCCCTTCTACTCCTACTTCCCGATCTCTATAAAAGACTCGAGATTTCGAAATTTTCCGCCAACTTACAGGCCCGCGCGCCTATTCCCGCCGGTTCCGGCCTTTTTCAGCGGTGGGATTCGTGGGGAGCGGAGTCGTCGGGGTCCGGTTTTGGTGTGTGTGTTTATCGATGGCGGAGACGGCGGCGGCGGCGCTGGAGGGGAGCGAGCCGGTGGACCTGGCCAAGCACCCCTCCGGCATCATCCCCACGCTCCAGTAAGTCCCGGATCTGTGCGGATCTGTGGGCGGGGGGAGATTCAGATTCTGTTTTGGTGTGTTGGGGATTCTTGATCTGGATGGGTGTTGAGGTGTAATGGTTAATTCCTGCCGCGCTGTTGGTTTTGTGTTTGGGGCTGTTGCAAATAATCGGAAATATGGTAGCTTGGGTTAGATATTGGGGGCCTCGATAGAGTTTGCTTGCCTGAAAAGGGGCAATCGGAGAAGAGGCAGTTCTCTGGTGTTATAATCCATTGAATATTAACAATAAAGAAGATTTTAAGCCACCATAGGTTATTATCATGACACTCGGTTGGAGAATCAAATGGTCAGCGGTTTTATTTGCAATAATCAGATATGCAATTAAGCATGCATTTGATTGTAGCATTAAATTTTTTTCTCCTCACGGAGAGTGCACAATGAGACAGTTAACATATCTCAAATTATTAGAGGGATTATATCTGTGAGAGTTTATAGTGCTTGCAGTATATATGTTGCTGATGCATGTTTTTAAACAGCCCGAACTTTTGAACATTTAGGCTTGATCCATGTGTAACCTAATAAGGTTTTATACTAGTACTGTCAATACTGATAAACTCAATGGCAACATGATGTACTTTCTGGTGTGCGTTGAAACATTGGACTTGCCTAGTGCCTACATTTTGCTACCTGGCATGTATATTTGCATGCTGGTGTGCATTGCAAAAAAGTTGGGCTTGTGTAATGCTTGTTATACTTGATACCATGCATTCTCAAGCTGTGATTGTTTCGCTTTTATAGATAAGCCGCAGCCACATGCATGAAGCAACGAAAACTATTTCTTAAAACTTCTACTTTGTATCATTCACGGTCTGAATGCAAGTCTGAAAAAAAGACTACGATGAAAGAACCTCAAAATCATATGTAAATTTAAGTTTTAAAATTGAAATTTTGGCTGTGGCAGCCTAACGATCGGAGTGTCAGAAGTGCACACCTCTATTTGCTGCCTTGCTGGGTTGTTTTTGTTGCAGTGGTTGACAACAGCTGCTAGACTGCATGTGTCCCGCTATGTTTTGGCCCATGACGTTTCCTTTGGCTACTTTCAGTAAGGAAATTGAAGTCTTATGATGGATTCTCTTCTATGTTTATGGCAGAAACATCGTATCAACAGTCAACTTGGATTGCAAATTAGACCTGAAATCCATAGCTTTGCAAGCACGGAATGCAGAATATAATCCAAAGGTATTATGATGGCTTTGGTGTGTTCTTGTGTGTCTGTTTTTTGCTCAAAAGGATATTTTCTTTGCATTTAGATTTGACATCTATGCTATTCTTGCTAGCTAGCATGTAATATGCTAATAATGTAGACAACTCCATACATTTCCTATGGTCTGTTCTTAGGATGGTACTTCCTTTGCGCGTTATACAAGTGGTAACTGAGCTGAGTGCAATTTTAGATGTCAGCGCGGGTAACTCCGTAGCTGGCAGTCCAGATTTATAGTGTAAATCTCAGTTGAGATCATGAGCACAGTCAATATGACCAGCTTGTCCCGTGGATAAACGAATTGCTTTGTAAATATGATCTTAATTGCTCTTTTCAATACCTGTGGACTTTCTAATCTGTGCTGCATGTACCAGATGCAGCATAGTGTATTTGTAGTCTCTGTATTTTATGTATTGTCGTTGCCAGAATCTAGGCTATTAATTTCACTTTAGTAAGGTTATAAATTTATGGGGAAACAGTGATATGCGCACACTGAGGTTATGACATCTCTAGATATAGTAACTTAGATTGATTGATATGCGCACACTGTGCTTCATAATTTCTTTCCCATTAGCTCTGTTTTATATTCTATTTTGCTAACAACTTTTTTCATTACCAGCGTTTTGCTGCAGTTATCATGAGAATAAGAGAACCGAAAACTACGGCACTGATATTTGCATCGGGTAAAATGGTATGGTTCAACATCTGCAATCAAGACTAGTCATCTGCTTATTGACACATGAGTTGTTTTTTTCAACTTTGCCTGTGTTTGTTTTAGCTGAAGAAGTTTGGATTATTGTAACACGGAAAACACGGTAGATCATCAGGACATGATCACATGATTCAAGTGTTTTTTTTTTTTGATAAAAGGTCATTTTTGACCCAGCTTTGTTAGAAAGCCCAAAGGGGGGATGATGATTCAAGTTTTAACCATTAAAAATTAAAAAACTGGATTTATTTGAAAATTTTAGAAAACTTTGATTTATAAAGTTTTGAAAAAAATACTCCATTTATCAGTTTGGGAAGAGTGCTCACACGAAACAAGGAAGTAGCTGATACAAATAGCCAAAAAGAACGAAGCCTCTTTGCCAGCTGTTAATCTTGTACTAGCTTTTATAATGCATGTTGATTCATGAACTTATTTTCCTGCCGTGTAACTGTTTGTTACTATTTTTTCTTTATTTTTTTAACAGATTTCAAATCAATACCTGATCCATGGATTTGTAGTTCAATGTTAAATCTGTAAATTTAATTTTGCTCTGATTTCTGACATGTTGCATTTCTGTGTTATACTGCTCTATAATAACTGGATCTGTGTTCTTACTGTAAATGTATAGTATGCTCTTGTTAGCTTCTATGTGGCCTCAAAGCTGATCAGAACTGCTTATTAACATTAAATTGAACCTGACAATTATTTGTTGAAGGATGATCAGTAATGACACATTACATGTACTTTCTTTTAGTTAATTTATTATTATTTTTTAAAAAGTGTGTTCATAATTGGCTATGGGAATTTACTTGATTTACTTTTGGGTTGATATCATTATCCAAATAAGCGTACGCTTTGAAGGATGATTGGTGATCAACCATTTTTTGTTCAAACATCTTCATTAAAATTTGTTTTGCTGGTTTCCATCACAAGGGATAATCTCTGTCGCTGTTATCGGTTGGATGTTTTTGCCTTCTGCTGATCCACATAAGCCTATCAAATGGCTTATTTTGCTGGGCCTTTTCAGCCTAATCAATGCTTGCACAGTGTATATGATCAATTCAGCACAATCAGCCAAAAAAATGGGATGTTTGGGCTGAAATAAAACAGGCTGTTAAGGCTGATCAGCCTCAGCATATGACCATCTGATGACAGCGTGTGTTACTGTGCTGATAAAAGGATTTCAGAGTAACAGTTTAAATGTCAGAATAAAGGAGCTCACAAAAAATACCTATACCGTGGGGGCCTCCCCTACTGTGCTTGGTCAAAAAAAAAGGAGCTCACAAACTTAGGCTTGCTAGTTTGACCTATGAGGCATGTTTGTTAGGCAGTTCATTTAAAATCTAGGAAGGGGCTGTCGAGGATTTGAGGCATCAGTTTAATACATCTTTGTTTTTTTTAAAAAAAATGGGCTCTGAACCAAATTTTCTCCGTGGCTATCAGACTATTCTTGACATTGCCGGCGTTTACAGCTGAAAATTTTGTTTATAAGAGTATGTTTTGGTGTCCTGTACCAGGTCTGTACTGGGGCAAAAAGCGAACAACAGTCCAAGCTTGCAGCAAGAAAGGTACTATCAGATATCATTTTTTCATTTTGCTCTATCTGAAGTCTAACAATAGCATTTATTACCAGTATGCTCGTATTATCCAGAAGCTTGGCTTTCCTGCAAAATTCAAGGTAACTATTTTAGGTTTGCTTAATTTTCATCTGTGTACTGTTAAATTGTCACCATTTCCAGTCTGTGAGATCATAACTAACTTATTGCTCAATATCAGGACTTCAAGATTCAGAATATTGTTGGCTCTTGTGATGCTAAATTTCCAATCAGGCTGGAGGGCCTTGCATATTCGCATGGTGCTTTCTCAAGCGTAAGTTGAATTCATGCATGTTTCTTTTAGGATCTTTCTTCTGCTATATGTTTTGTTCTCATATCTTGTGTCTTCTGTCTTTCATAGTATGAACCAGAACTATTTCCTGGTCTGATATATCGGATGAAGCAACCAAAGATTGTTCTTCTGATTTTTGTTTCAGGCAAGATTGTTTTGACCGGAGCAAAGGTAAGCGATTTTCACTTTTGTATACTAACCTTTGATTGTCTATTCCTTTTGCACATCTGAATATACTCTGTTTGTAGGTGAGGGATGAGACATATACTGCCTTTGAAAACATATACCCTGTCTTGACGGAGTTCAGAAAAATCCAGCAATGGTATGTTTTTATGTTGATTAAGTTTGGAATGTGTGGTAGAAACATCCAAAACAGTAGACTTATCAAGCGGATAATTACAGATTATCTGTTTTTTCTGTTATATGTGGGAGTGGAACCTTGGGCACACTGTACCACTTATCGCCGTATGTTGAATTCTCAAAGATTACATGTCCAATGAATCTTATCTTTCCAATTAGAAAATCAAGATGGTTTGGGTGTAACCGAGGGTTCAATTCATATCAAGGATAATCAATTTACCACTACCTTGATGTTTTTGTTTCCATGCATCAATACCTGTACTATGGTTGTTCTTGCTTACTACTGATTGCATTACTTCTTCTAATTTAGGAGAAAACAACTTGAAATAACAACAATTTCTTGTTCCTTGCAATTTGCAGATAACTTGATGGAGGTCATATAAGTACAAGCTTCCTTGAGATTTTGCTGCCTTGTGAGTTGTGACTGCTAATTGTATTGTACATATAGCCTGGAGGAGCTTATAACACCTTGTAATCTTATGTGTGCCCCTCGATGGATGAGCGCTGTAGACTTGTAGCTGGCTCCGTTGAGTATGGCTGTGTTTAGTTTCAAAATAACCTGGACAAAATATGTCACATCAAACATTTGAAGTATTAGACGTAGGCTAATGACAAAACAAATTGCATATTCTGACTGTACGTTGCGAGACGAATATTTTAAGTCTAATTAATGTGTCGTTAGCACATGTTGATTACTGTAGCACTTAAGGCTAATTATAATGTAATTAGGATTAAAATATTCGTCTCTCAGTGTACAGTCCGAATATGTAATTTGTTTTGTTATTAGTCTATGTTTAATACTTCAAATATATGTCACATATTTTGTCAAACTTTTTTTTGAAAGTAAACGCGGCCTATGTTGTAGACTAGTAATTGTAGTATCGGGGCATGGAGTTATATGTCGAACTGACTTGCTGTTTTCCCCAGCCCTTTCCAAATAGACCTGTAGCGAAGCTATTTCCAAGGCAGAACATATACAGTAGAAAATCATGTGGACTCTTTGTTTGTGGAGCTCTTTGCCTGACCCCTCTTGGAAACAAATAGGAGTACCCAGCCAGCCAGTGTTATTCTCATAAAAATGCCATGGAAATCCATTTTGCTTTAAAAGAATTAATGTCCTTAACTGTGCTATACATTCAAGCTGTCAAACCAAAAAGGATCACCAATCCAATCGAACAAAAGATAAGGAGGAAAATGAAAAAGCATCAAGCGAGAGAGGTAGAAGACACGCTGCACAATCGGCAATGACAACCAGATCCACCCGTAGACGATGAGATGCTATGAGCGTTTGGACTGGAAAGCGGCGGAGAAGTTGGGGATCCTGTCGAGGTGACGGAGCGCGCGCTCCGCCGTCTGCCGCGTCCGCGGGTCCCCGTTGCGGTACGCCTCGACGAGCGCCGACGCCACTGTCTGATCAGCGGCCACCTCCCCGGCAATCTCCTCCACCCGCAGTATCCGCTCCACCGCCCAAACCGCCCTCCTCTGCAGCGCCTCCGTCCGGCTCTCCACCAATATATCCACCACCGGCCTCAGCCCATCCGCCTCCCCAATCACCACCACTCCTTCCCTCGCGTCCACGCCATCACTCACCAGCGTCGACAACGCCGCGAGCGCCGCCTCCACAACTTTCCCATCGAGGTGATCCAGGCACGCCACCAGCCTCTCCACCGCCTTGCATCCGTCCTCCTGCGCCAGGCAGAACGTGTCCCGCAGCGAGCAGAATCCCCCGTGCACGCGGCAAATCCCCACCGGCCTCGCTGACGACGACGCTGCCGCGGGTTTCCTCCCGAAACACGCGCATACGTGCCCCGTAGGCGGGGATGGTGGCGGGGGAACAACAGTTAGGCGGCTCGACTGTTGTGACAGCTTCTCCAGCGCCATCGCCGAGTAGAGCTGCACCGTGTCGAGCCCGTTTGTGTGGAGCAGCTCGACGAAGAGCGGCGCGAGCGCGGCCTCACGGGCGAACTCGATGTAATCGGGATCCTCATCAAGCGCGCACGTCAGTCGGTACATCACCTTCACGACTCCCTCCGTCAGCGGCGTCACGTAGCGGTTTCCTCCCCGGATTGTGCCTCGCCGGAGCTCGGCTAGTTTGGGTGCCAGCGCCCGGAACGCGCCCAGGTCGAACAGCTGCCGTGTCAGGCTCGTGTCCCCTTCCGGGAGGTCGCCGAGGAGCCCCACGGCGGCGGATTGCTCCTCCGTCACGACGCTGCCGCCGTCGGAGGAGATTGCGCGGAGTAGGCTGCCCAGGCTTCCCCCCAGGGCGTCGGCGAGCTCGACGCCCATGTAAGGGGCGAGGTTGCGGAGGAGCTTGAGGGACTCGACGCGGATTTCGCGGTGCGCTGCTTCGATGAACTGGATTAGGCTGATTGTCGCGCCGGAGCTCTTGACCGCCGCCACGATTTCGGCGACCGTGGTAGGGGAGCTGGTGAGGCCGGCGAGGACGCTGAGGAGCTTGCATCCGATGGTTGGGCCGGTGTTGCTGATGAGATGGAGCAGGCTATGCACGACGTCCTCGGAGAGGAGCGTCCTTTGGCGGCGGCCGTCGTCGTCGTCGTTGAGGGGGATTGAACGGAAATCGGCGCCTGAGACGGCGACGAGGTTGGCGAGGATGGTGGCGGCGATCTCCTTGAGCCGCATCGGGAGGTGACCCGTGGAGAAGAGGACGCCGTTGACGAGCGGCCGGAGGACGCCGGCGTGGTTCAGCAGCAGCTTGGCGCTGGCCTCGCTGGAGGATATCTCCCTGAGCGCCTTGAGCGTGGCCTCCCTCGCCGGCGTGGCGCCGGCGGTGAGCATCCCGACCAGAAGCGGCCCGGCCTGCTCCGCCACCGCCGCCTTGTCGTCGTTGGCCAGCGCGAGCTCGCCGAGGTAGTCGGCCATGGCGACACGCGTCTCCGGCTCTCCGTGGAGCAGCCTGGTGAGGAGCGGCTGCAGCCTGCCGTTGTCGGCCATCTGCTTGACGTTGGCGTCGAACCTGTCGAGGTTTCGGAGCGTGCTCTCCGCCTTGTCGACGGCGACGGCGCTCTCCGACTTGCTGCTCCCCATCCCCACCAGCAGCAGGATCGCGCCGTACACCGCGCCGATCCTCTCGCACGTCGCCTCGTGGCCCGACAGCTCGTGCAGCAGCGTCACCGCCAGCTCCCGCTCCTGGACGTGCTCGTTCGACAAAAACTTGATGATCGTGCGTATCGTGTCCCCTTTCCCCAACTCCTCCTACGCAAAATCACACCAAAATCAAGAGAATTTCTTTGAGAATTGAGGTGTTCGATGTGAAATTGGGGGTGACCTTGTTGTCGTCGTTGTCGTCGACGAGGACGCGGAGGACCTGGAGTGACTTGAGCCGGAGTCGCCGGCTGCCGCTCTTGAGCATGTCGGCGACGGCGCGGAGGACGCCGCGGCGGCGGACGATGTCCTTGCTGGCCTCGCTCCTCTGGCATAGCTGGGACACGTACACCATGGCGCGCAGCGCGGCCTCCTCCTCCTCCTCGCCGGCGGCGGCGTGGTGGGCGGCGGCGTTGAGGAGGGAGGCGGAGGCGCGGTCGAGGTCCTTCTCCTCGTTGCGGGCGCGCCACTCGCCGATGACGCTGCGGAGCGCGACGCTGGGGGTGACGTCGGTGGTGCGGAGCTCGCGCTGGGTGAGCGGGCAGGTCGGGCGGCGGCCGTTGTCGCGGCACTCGCGGAACCACTTGAGGATCGCCTCCCGCTCGAACGTCTGCCCCGTCTCGATCGTCACCGGGTCCCTCATCACCTGCTTCGTCAGCGGACACACGAACGCCTCGAACGCCCCTTCCTCTTCCGACCAAACCTCCATCCCCTCCCCCGCCATGGAATCAATCGATCGAATAGCCCAAGGCTGGCCTCACCGGAGTTTGGTCTGCTCTCGCGAGTCCGTCGTTGCTGGCGTGGCGTAGAACGAGGTGGAGGAGGAAGATGGCGAGGGTTGGTTGGTGGGGGTAACGAACGCCCTCCACGGCCACGTCAACTTGTTCTTGCATTTATTATTTTCTCACCTGCTAGCTGCTGTTCCATGGACTAGTTAAGCTGCTGAGCTGTGTGTGGTGCAAAAGCCGAAACAAACCAAGGGATTGGATTCTGTCTCTCCATTTTAATCAGTCAAGCCTAGCGTCAAACATGGATTGCTTTCTTCCTTTCCCGTCATGGTATTATATACAGGGAACACTATACTATTATGGTTTGGTTGAGTAGTCATGTATGCCAACATACTTACATACAACAGACAATTCATCCGTGGTTGGTACAAATGGCTATATACTTCTTGGGAAGTTGGGACTTGGGAGGGACAGTGGATGAGTAGAAGGTTGATGCATCATGCACACCTTTGCATCACACTGCAAACAAACTGAACTCCTCACATTTTTCAAGGAACGTTTCGGAACGACGGTCAACAGTACTGGCGATCTAAACTGGCCGGCAATGGAACTCCACCTCTGAGAAATTAGATAGAATTTTATGTTGTACGGAATGGGAGGAAAAATATCCTTTATTAACTGTTCTAGCTTTAAGTAGAGACATTTCAGATCATACTCCTTTACTTTTAAACAGTAATTCGGCTTCCTCTACTTTTCAACAGCCTTTTTTTTAAGTTTGAACTTGGTGGTTGTTGAGAGATGGCTTTCATGATATGGAAAATGGAAATTTGGTCTAGTGTTAATACTGATTTGTCACCTATGGAAAGATGGCAAATGAAAATTCGTAAGCTTAGACAGTTTTTAAGAGGATGGGCTAAGAATGTTAGTGGAACTAACAAAAAAGAGAAGAAAATGTTGATTGAAAGACTAAATGTGTTAGATAAGAAGGCTGAAGTTACTTTACTTTCTCAGGAAGAACTAGATATTAAACAGGCTTTAAATTCACGTCTTGCTTTTCTGTTAAGGGAGGAGGAGATTAAATGGTACCAGCGTTTAAAAGTGAAGAATTTGTTAGAAGGTGATTTAAATACTAAGTATTTTCAATTAGTTGTAAGTAGTAAACATAGAAAGACTCGAATATTTTAATTGCAACATGGGGATCAAATAATTAAGGGTGATGCTAATTTAAAGAAGCACATCACTATTTATTATAAAGATCTGTTTGGTCCTCCTGATTCTGTTACTCTAGATGAGACGAGGACCGATGATATTCCCCAAGTAACATAAATCACATGGATACTTCACCACATCATGCTCCATTAGCCCTGGCAGATCGATCGATAGAGAGCGTGATCAGTCTCTATTACATGTGAGAGGCTAAACATTATGCTTTGCGTAGCTATCTCCTGGTAATTGACAGCCGGATGTCTAACTGTGCGAGTTAACCAGCTGACCACGGGACCACACGAAGGAGACGCCATCAGGAACAAGGCAGAGAAGAAGAAAGCCCACCAATGGTATATATAGCTACAATACTTTATCGGGTAATAAATATTTGACGTTTGCAATAAGAATTGTCGAACTTTTAAGATTTCAACTTATATACCGGAGGTGGATTTTAATCCCTCGAGGGGATGTCCCCTCGTTATTACATGTCATCCAAATTATCATGAAAAATATTTTAAAAAATTAGCAAGATAGATATATGTGTGACATATCTCTATACAAACATGCAACCTGAAATTCGACTTCTACAATAAAAATAATAAATTTAATTAAAACTAGTATACGTGAGCTCATACTTAAATTAGTTATTTTTGTTGCAACTTGTAGAAGTCTAAATTAACTTTGCATGTTTGTGTGGTGATTTGTAAAATATTTATCTATCTTCCAAATTATTTCATAATTTTTTATAACTATTTTAGATGACATGCAAAAAAACGAGGGGGCGTTTAAAAAAATCATGTAATTATAAATTAGTTTGCTATCATTTGTTTCATTATTAAATGTACTGTAAGCATAGCACATAGTTTTGCGTATTTTATAAATTTTTTTTAATAAAACAAACGGACAAACATATCTTAAAAAGTCAAGGTGTCAAATATTTTGGGATGAAGATAGTATCAACTTAACAAAATAATTTTATATATAGTAATTACCTTTTCAAGACAAATCTACGTATGCCATCTCTTCTGTTTCAAAAATAAACAATGAAGAAATTATCTCTTTGATGAAAATGAAGAAATTATTAGTAGTTACAATTTTAAAAGCTAGACTTAGTATTATGTCAAACGCCAGATATTTATGACAGGACAAATTAAGTGCAAGTCAAAATACAAAGGAGTACTATATATATCAATATGCTGAAATTAATGTGTTTACAGTAATCAGTTTTTTGCCGGGAGTCCTAGCTAATCAGTCTATATCTATCTACTTAAGGAATACGTGACAGCTAAAGCTGCTAGCGTCAGATGCTTAATTCTACTAATCGTCATGGACGCACGTACTGCTAGCGTCCAACAGCGTTGACTGCCCATAACTGCCGGTCAATGTCACGTTGCACCGGCGCAAGCCGTCAACCGGCACCTCCACTTGCAAACACGTACGCATCTGATCGATCGATGGCAGCCAGCCGGTCGCCGCCGTGGGCCCCACCGCCCGCGCCGCTAGTTACTCCGGCGAGAGAGACGTTGAGTCTCTGAGAGCGAGAGAGAGAGAGAGATCTATCGAATTACACGAGACGAAGAAGAAGATCGAAGAAGAAGGCCGGCCGCGAAAGGACGTCACTGGGAGCGGGCGCCGCCGAAGTACTGCGTGCTGAGGTCGTACTGGTTGGCGGCGGCGGCGGACGAAGAAGAAGGAGAACCGTGGTGGTGGGCACCGTCGTAGACGACGCGGAGGTTGAGGGTGGGGTCGTGCGGGTGCCACTCCACCTTCTTCTTCGCGCCGCACCGCTGGTCCCGGCACCGGAAGTAGCTCCTGCGCGCGTGCGGGCCCGCATGTCAGTGACGCGTATTACACAATACGGTGGATGGAATGAGCAGATCGGTGTAGAGCGCACGCACCTGTTTTTCTGGATGTTTTTAATGAACTTCTGCCCGTATTTCTTCCACTCGTACCCGTCCTCGGGCATCACTAGCTGAACAGCGTCGTCGTCGCCGCCGCCGCCTGCCGATGCTGCTGTCTCCGGCGGTGGCGTCTGCTTCTCCTCGTCGCCCTGGCCTCTCCCACCTCCGGCCGCTCTACAACATGATCGCCCAGTGAGGAAAAAAAAGAATATTATTAAGAGTACGTGGCCCAAATTAAATATAAATAGATAAAAAAGCTAATCTTCGGAACAACAGATAAATCAATCATGGCAACCCTAAAACGAAATCAGTCTCTGTAAAAACAAACATCCAAATGATACCAAAAGTGTTAATTTGGGTCAGAAGGAGAAACTGGGAATCAATATCCTTTTGTAATAGTGAGAGAGATCTAGAGAGAGAAAGATATATACGTTGTGTTAGGCTGTGAGTTTGATGCCATGGGAGATGGTGGTCACCGTACGTGGAACTCCGGTACTTGCATGTTAGTTGCAACCTAAATGGAGGAAGCTTGTGCATGTGATGCCATAGGAGAGTATATATGCATGGCCATGGGTCCGTTGGGAGAGATCGATCGGCATTCGGGTTGTGGTGATGAATTAGCTCTTTGGGTCTTGTATATTTATCGTGTTGGCTTGGTCAATTCGAACCTTCTTGGATACGACGTTAACGTCGTCAAGACGGAGCGAATACTTTCGGCGTGGGTACCCTTGCCTAAACTACCTTTAGAATCAATAATTCATAAATACCTGATAGTATTATTTTGTTATGGACACCGCTTATAGGGATCAGATCCTCGAGTATAGCGAGAGGTGTGAATATATACTCTCCTATTTTGATGATGGAGTGAAGGACCTATTTGGTATAGCTCCAACTCCGAGATTTTTGTCCTATGGAGTTGGAGCTGTACCAAACGCTTTTTAGATCTTATGAAATATAGAGTGGGGCTACAACTCTGCTCTTAAATTTACGCTACGAAGGTGGGGGCTATATTTCTCTAACTCCACTTCACCCCTGGAGTATGAGCTGTACCAAACATGCCCTAAAAAGCTAGAGAAATACAACTCCAACCTTGTAGCATAGTTTTTAAGAGCATAGCTACTGCTCTACTGTAGGATCTCAAAAACATTTGATATAGCTTCAGTAGTACGAGACGAGGATATCAAAATTGGAGCTGTACCAAACATGTGTAACGAGGAAGAATAACCAACTGCAATATAAGGAAAAACCCGACAACAGCATGAAAACAAACAATAACTCAATAAGGACATGTAACATAAAAAAGTTAATTGCAACATCAATAAAAATGAGACAGCGGAGGACATGGTGCACACAGTTTTACAAACAAAGTGTAATAAGATAAAACAACAAACGGCAATTGTTTGCTCCTGTATATAGCGGCATCCACCAGCTTCCGATTGTCGATATTCATTGCTAGATAGGATGGCTACGTATTTTTATTTTATTATGGGTAAATATAAGTTAACTCCAATAATGGCAAATCAGAAAATATCATATACTTCTTAACCATGTTCAAACCGTTTTAAAAACCCTATAAGGCAATTTAACATCGTTTTGTTATTTATGATTTCCACATGCATCCAGTTAACTTCCTTATTGGAAATATGCATGGCAGCTACTTTTACATCTAGATCGATTTTTTTACATCAAAATACTGTGATTTACGCAAAAACATGGGGGTAATAATTTGGATGCTAATAATAAAAAAGAGTGAAGCGGATAGACGGTCTCTAAACTGGTGTGGAAGACGGTGTGGAAGACAGTATTTCTTGAAAAGAAAAGAAAAAAGACTAAGGCCAAAGAAAAGTACTCTTATGGTACTTTTGGAGAAGAGAAAAAGATTTTGATACCTTTGGTAAGAGTAAGATAGGCAGCAATTATATAAGAGGCTATTCGTACCAATACCACATAGTGAGTTGAAATAACTAATATTTATTGGACAAACAAAGTATATATGACGCAACCTGAGCGTTTGTCTTTTTAAGGCTCCTTTGACCACCCTATATCTATATTCTGGTGCATCCATAATTACTCCCAAGGGCGGATCTATAGTAGAGTCATCGGTGTTAGCCGACACTGACGATGACTTTCGATAAATCCTATAGGTAAAATGCTTATATAAAATGATATAATACTATAAAATAGGTAAAATTAGCATGTTATGATGTCGATAGATATAATATGATACAAACGAACTATTTTTCTGGATCCGTCCTATTTACTCCTCTCATCTATAAATTATCTGGACATGGAGTACACATGTATTTTTCTCTCCTTTCTTGAGTATGTGTGAATAAAAGTACTATCTTTATAGAATTAAGTGGTATATAATTAATAGAAGTGTGACTTTGTGGCATTTCCTTTGTTTATCGGAAAACATGTCTGATGTGTGGTGTACTGGTATTGAAATCTTCCACCAAGTTTGTCATTAGATTTACTCAGATATATACTTCTGTCTCTATCTTCCTTTGTTTAATTGTGTTGGAGAAAATATGCGTACTTAGCCAACGACTCGTGGATGACTCGCAACTCGCCAGTCGCAACCTCGCCCCCACGCGCATGGTGGCATGGCTCTCTTGCCTTCCGGCAGATGCGCCCACGTGCTCGATCCATCTGCCGCTGACGCATGTGGGACGGGTCCGCGCGGTACGTACGTACGTCACTGCGCGCGGCAGCGCGTCACGCAGTTTTTCTTACTGAGAAGCTGCCAGGCGTCCATCGTCGATCGGATGATCCCCCCAGGCTCGGTGATTTCGCCGCTGGATCAGGCTGGTATAGTGGTATTGCTCCTGTTTCTCTGTTGCTGCCTGGGTAGGGGGAACGCGAATGCCAGCACCGGCTTGGCTTGGTTTTAATGCCATCGCGCATGTTTGTTGAATTAATTTGACTACAGTTTGATCGGCCCAAAGCACAAGCGCGCCAACGAGTTTGCTAGGTTTACGTAGCGGAACATGAATAGAATTTCCAAAAGCTTTGTTTTGTTCCCCTACCCTTTCTATCTGGCAAGCGAGAGAGGAAACGGGGATTCAACCCTAATATAAGATTTACCTTAGGTCTTTCACCTATTAAATATGAAACCGTATCCTCTATCTTTAGAGGTCCTTATCCATCACTCATTCTTCATCTATTGGATTAGATTGGCTCAGATTAGATAAGTCTTTTAGAAAAAATGGTAGATAAATTCGTTCAGTTTGATAAAGGATGAATGGCGGAGCCCCTATAGGTAGAGCAGCCAGTTCCAATAAATATTATGTTTCTTGTTTCCGTCATGGTGAGGGCAGTCTCCTAACCATTTTGCTTATGTGGTTTCTTCTATGGGAGAGTGATTGACTAAGTTTGGGTCCATTGTGTTTTTTTTTTGGGTAAAAACGAACTCCCTGTCTCATCAGTGGCTAATCTAACAGTGGTGAAGGGCTTGGGAGGGATGTGGTTGCGTCAACGGATGGCGGCGCAAGAGTAGATCTGGTTTGGATTTGAGACACAACTAATTTTACATCCTAAACTATAGAAATGGGTTCTCTACTTTATAATGGTATTTCTCTTTTTCTCTCTACCATATATATAAAACCATCATATACTAAAATTTGGTAGCATGGACTAACATCTCAACATCTTTTTTCATATATTTTTATTACTATTTGCGCTGGTTGGAAGAAGGTAAGACTAATTCAAACATCAAGATTATAAAGTTCAAGTAAACAATATTTCGTATTTTTGATAATGGTGTCATCTATGACTATAAATATTTTCATCTCAAAACATGACTCGTATGAAAAAAGATAAATATTGTTATGGTGTAAAGTGAGTCATTTTTAATAATCTGGTGATGTAAAAATTAACATGTCCATACTACTTCCAGCTGCACATTTTATCTAAAACATATTTTATGATGACTTAAATTTATTAAGAAGGAAGGTATGGACTAGTCGTCAACCTGTCTATCAAACTGGCTGCTTTTGGACATCTGTGCTATGCACAGTCTCATCTAATATGGACTAGTCGTCAACCTGTCTATCAAACAGAATGTTGTATACTCCTTCTGTCATTTAATATAAGACGTCATTGTTTTACGCAAAGTAAATATTTGAAAGTTTTGACTAATAGTTAAACTAAATATATTGGTCTTTAATGTTATGCACGTGATATCATTATATTTGTATTTGAATGTGTTTTATAAGTTGTACTAAATTTTATAGTTTTTAATAATTTTTTATGGAATGAATTAATGTTCAAAGTAAATAGACTATATACAATTGAAATACAAAGACGGGGAGTATAAGATAAAGATCATGTATGGAGAAAGGAAAATCTTAATATGACTTGCCGACTTGCTATTGTCTTTCTCTGTCTCCAGGAAATGGGAAGAGTACAGCCAACACAAGCACTAGGAATAGTATTAGCATTCCTACTAATAGCACTCCCACTTATTACTACGTTCACTAGCTTCCTCATGCCTGTGTGCCGACAAAGAATGATCAACTATAGTATATACATCCTCTGTATCCGGAAGAGGGCCGTCGACAATTGACTGCCCACGGACGCAATGCGTCTCGTTGTCGCGTGATAAATTCACAATCAAATCAAAGTGTTACTTTCCGTCGGATCACGACGCAAGAGAACAAATTAAAAACCCCTGCACCCATGTCAGTAAACTTTTCCTTCCACTCCACGTACAAGGTACAACGCACCCTCGTTGACGGGTTGTCGTGTCCTGCATTGGCACATTGCATGCTTGCCGAACAAAGCGGCCGGCTCGGCCCCTCGGGCCGCTGCTGCTAGCTTCCTCGTGGCTGCCGCTGCGCTGCATGGCACGCACGGAGAAATCGCCAAGAATCAACCGAAACCGTATGTTTGTTTGGCGGCAGTATGTTTGGCGAGTCTCCTCGGGGTCAAGCATAGCAGAGCAAGGGCAGTCGCTTTCTGCTCCCAGATGCGCGACTCGAGTACTCGACTCAACGCGACGCCTGTGCCGGGGCAAGAGCGGCAAGAAGGAAATTTCTTGTCCGCATCGACATCGCCGGCCGCGTGCGTGATTACTCTCTCTTGCGCAAATATCGCATTGTCGACAGAGTTAGGAGGGGGCAGAATTGTCGCCCTGTGTCATTGTCGTGACGACCTGCTAGGTAAACGCTAGATGGCCAAATTTTGATTCCTCAAGACCATATGAGTGAGTGCTAAAGAAAACGGAAACGGCAGCAGGCAGTACAGTACATCGTTTGCTGATAGAACTATACTAGAATTGCGCAGCAGGGATGCATATTTGATCGGGACATAGCCAGTTCAAGTTTTCTTCTCAACTGGGATTTCATTTGGACCGGGATCGATCTTTGAGATAACTGAAGTGTGTAAAGTTAACTTATATCATGCTTTATGGATGTGTTTGGTTTGGGTGTGGGTAGGATGGGTTGGATCCATTTCTATTTTTTAGACGGAACGGCTCCAATTATGTGTTTAGTTTAAAGGGATAGAATGGACCCTTTTTTTTGTAGGAGGAATGGGGGTGGAACGGAATATAAAACGTCAAAACGTCGTTATCCCCATCCTCGTCACCACCCATCCCCCCTCCCCCTCCGATAGCGCCGCCTGTGATTGCCCGTCCTCCCCCACATGCCGCATCCCCGGCGAGCAGCAGCCAGCAACGGTGGCGAGCCAAGCGAGTGCGCGGCGATGGCGGCAGCGACGGCGTCCGACAGCAAGCAGGCGGAGCTCGGCACCCGACGACAAGCGGGCGGAGCTCGGTTGTGGAGGAGCGGCGGCGGTGGCCGGCAGTGAAGGTCGGAGG
>CM002481.1:20582881-20597683 GCA_000325765.3 Leersia perrieri
CCCGAACCTCGTCACCACATTCCTCGCTTCCATCCGCTTCCGCCCGAACCCCTGGAAAGGCTTCAACCACCGGTCCCTGGGCCGAACAAACCAAGGGACGTCTTTTAGACCCTCCCGCCGAAGGGAATCGCTCCCAGATTCCCCGACACATAGTTTGCTTGGAAATTACGAGACGAAACTTTTAAGCCTAATTAGTCCATAATTAGACATAAGTGCTATAGTAACCCACGTGTGCTAATAATGAATTAATTAGGCTTAATAAATTTGTCTCCCGATTTCTAGGCGAGATGTGAAAATAGATTTTTCATCCATGTCCAAAAACCCCTTCCAACATCCGGTCAAACCTATCCGATCTGACAAAAAAAAAAATTTCTTTTCGCGAAGTCCTAGGATGAAACCAGCACGAAAAAATCATTTAGGGAGCACGAATCAATCTTGGTCCACAGTTGATTCGGCCCATAAAAAAGAACTAAAAATAGACTACCCAAACTCAGGTCAGGTGGTAAGAGGCCCATGAGAATCTCCATTCTCCAGCCCAGCAGCCTTGCCCACCAAGTGAAACTAGCCCTAGCCGCCGCCAGACAGGCAAAAGCATTGCGAGTACTACCCTGAGCCGCCATCAGAGCGCACAGCCGCCGGCATCCACGCCGTCGCCTGCCACTACCACCAACCACCTGCTGCGCCGCTCCGCCTCCCGTGCGCGTCCTCAATCGATGCCTCCTCCTCCGCCGGCCGGCGAGCCATCCATGGCGGAGGCAAAAGCCAAACCGACGACAACATCCACCAAAAAAGCGAGGAAGAAGGCGAAGAAGGCGGAGAAAGCGGCGGCGGCGGCCAGCAGCGAGGCGGGGGAGAACATGGACGAGCTCAAGTCCGACGTCGCCTCCTTTGCCTCCTCGCTCGGCTTCCTTGCCGGCGCCGGCGCCGCCACCACCACATCCGGTTTCGACGACTCCGATTTCCGCAAGTCCGGCCCCATGATAAAACCTTCTTCTAAAACCCCAAATCCTCCCCAAACAGCAGCACCCGACGACGCCCCCCAAAAACCTAAACCCACTAAGAAGCCACATCCTCTCCAGATCCATGCCCCCAATGCCACGGCCAAATCAGTCGCCGCCACCACGAATTACCCACTCGTTAAGGCGGCGGCTCTGTCTGGGCAGTGGTACACAGATGCCGATGAGCTGGAGGCGGCCTTCCTGGGCGCTCGTAAGCAGGTCCCGCCTCCCGTCGGGCTACAGGAGATGCAGAGGATTGTGGAGCAGAAGCGGGAGCTGGCGGAGAAGCTTGTGGCGCAGTACGCGGCGGAATATGACACGGTGAAGCGGGGTAAAGGTGACCTGAAGCTGCTGGAGATATCGGCAAAGTCTGGCACATCTGCTGATAAGGTATCAGCATTCACATGCCTCGTCGAAGACAATCCGATCGCAAACATGAGGGCACTTGATTCTCTCCTTGGTGAGTTGCAGCTTTGAAAATGCTATTCTGTAAAATATATATGATAGGCAGTACAGAAATATACATATGCTTTTGTTTTGTAAATGTTGTATCAACTCCTTTACCTAGGAACCAATCTATAAGTTAATGTCAGAAATGAAGTGATTTCCAGACAAACATTGGAACTAACTAATACGGGTATTAGGTTCATTTTATATTTCTCAACAAAGATTCACTTTGATGAAAGATTAACAAAGTCATATCACACCATCTAAGATTCACTTTGATGAATTGTGGTCATGTTTTGCGTTCTCTGTTCAGAAGTTGGGGCTTCTGCATTCTCTGTTCTAAAAGTTGGGGCTAGGTGCTTGGTAGTAATCACAAAAGTGGTAACCTGCCTGGCTGCCTTAGGTGCCTTTTGAGCTTCCTTAGGCCCTCTTTGTTTAGGTTTATAAGCCAAAAAAGTCTAAGCCCAAATAAACAGTCAGCTTTTCCGTAGGCCTTTTTAAAGCCATAGGCCACTCTTACACTGTTAAGCCAAAAGCTGGAGTAGCTTTTCTGTCTTATTTGAAATGAACGTAGGACTCTAGCATTATACTTAAGGCTCAAAAGCCACCGGTTTATAAACCGTATAATCCAAAAAACCTTCTTAAAAGCCTAAGCCTAAGTGTAAACAAAGAGGGCCTAAGTGTTCTTGTCATCTGGTGTGAGGCTTCTAACTTTTATGAAACATGCTTGCTAATTGCTTGTAATTTACAAGTCAATTTGTCCTAGGCACGGCCCTGATGATCCTTATTGAACCATTATCTGCATTTAGTTTGATGTTCTCTTAAGTTCCTTCTGAGAATAGGGTCATAATTACATTTAGTTCTATTATGATACAACTAACCCTCTTGGAAGAGAACCTTTGGGCACTTAAATGAAACTCATTGAAGGCCCATCATGATTAACACTCTTTGTTTGTCAAATTTAACGATAGGTAGAATAGCGTAAGGTTGGATAAAAATCATCATCATTGAGAAGCTTGAAATTCTTTCAATAATGACGACTAAATATTAACTCAAATAGTAGGCACAAGCATCTTGATAGCTTTAATGGATAATTGGATATACAGGTAATGCAATTGATGATCTAATAAATCAACTCAGTTACAGACATTGATAATTCATCTATGTTGATACAGCATACATACAAGTAATGCAATTATGTATCTAGAAGATTCATAGTGCTTGGAATTAAAGCCCTTTTTTGTCATACAGAAATATATTTTGCTCCAGCAGTTGACAATCATGTTATTTGCAGTTTATGTTTCTTTTCTCTGTAAATGTGCTAAGAAATATTTCTCGTGTTGAATACAATTTTTAATCACAACAGGTATGGTTACATCAAAGGTTGGTAAAAGATATGCGTTCACAGGGTTTGACGCATTGAAGGAGTTATTCCTCAAAAGGTTGGTACTTGTTTTTTTCTCATTTTCCCCTTATGTCTAACTTAAGGTGAGTTGTGATTTGTGAATAATATTGTTTCTTTCACTCCCTTTTGATCTTATAAAGCACTTTCAATGCTGTGTTGGTAATAACTGTTTTTCCCCTTTAGCATACTAAATCAACATTACTATATCTTGATTGCTATTTTGTCTTTGCCACATGGATCTAGATGTAGCATGTTTAATATATATTTTATTTGACTTTTCAGGATAGTAATTTGTTTGTCTGTACTTTTATGTGGAGTCTCTTCATCTGTTCTATTGTGTCATTGCAATTCTATTTCTTTTAAATATTTATATAGTAGCAGAACTGCATATTAAATTTCATACAACACCACAAAGAGCATCCTGATGCTGTGGTACAGTGGCGGCGCTTGGGAAAAATATTGGTGGGGCCCATAAAGGCATAAAGTAACATACCACCATGTATTATGCATCACCAATAAAGCAGTGCTTTGTAACCTCTGTACATCACAAAATATCACACAGAACATATTGGAGTACAAATGGATTAAATGAATTACTGTGTGCAAAGTTCATTACATATTTGAGTACACCTAAGTTGCAAAATTCCCCATTTAGTATTTGAGAAAAAAAGATAAAAAAGCACATGAATAAACTAGTCAATTAGGATTTAAATAGAGCAAATGCCAAAATTACCAAGGCATGATGATCCAGGGTAGGAATCAAAACATCTAGGTCTGATTTGGTGCCTCATTCCATCAATTCCGCTTCTTTCCGCACTAGGCCTAGCTGTAGCATGTAGAGCAGAAATCGATATGGTCTATGGCCATGTGGACCAAGAATCCTTGGTGGCTGCTGGCTTGCTGCTAATCTGCTATGCTTCATGGTTGGGCTTTGTACCAACAACCAACTCATGGGCTAGTCTAGGCGGATGAGCTGTGCTGCTGTGGTGACTGCATACTACTGCTACTACTATATTTTTTTGGGAGATTTTTCTGGGGGAGACCGACACCCTCTTTGGTCTCTCCTATGCTCTGCCCCTGCTGTGGTAGTTATTTGGATGCAACAGATTGGAAACATATTGACACTTCTTCACCCATGCTTTTTATCTATACAATCCCATTTCATGATGCTTAGTTTTGAAAATTCCGATTCACCGTTGAATTATTTGGCCTCATTCGATTTTTACCAGCCTGCTACAAAACCAGACATCTTCGAGCCTCAACTCTTCATATTGGATCGTTTACCCCATTGCTCAATTCTGGGTGGTTTTGGTACTATATGGCGCATGGCCTTGCATGCATGGCAGTAATATGACCATGTTGTGTCCAGCCAGCAAGGTTATCTAATATACATTTTATAAAAATTGTCTGTCCCCACATGTCAGTCACTATTCATCTTCTTCCTCCTAAATCATCCTTTCTTTCTTGTGTCATGGAGATGACCCGCCCCTTGCTGTCTGCTCCTTGCTTGCTCAACTGCAGCACCATCACGCCGCCCATTTACTGCCATCTCCTGCTTCCCCATCTTTTCAAATCTGTTTCAAGCTATATGTTATGTAACTAATTTTTATTGGCATCAACGCATTTCATATTGGTTGTTGTATGTTATACTCGTGATTAAGACACCCATGTTTTATTTTCTTACACATGTATTATTTAATTTTTGTTATTCAGTGCTTATTTGATTTTCTTGGCAGGTTATTACCTGATCGTAAGTTGAAAAGTCTTATTCAGCACCGATTAGACATTTTACCAGAAACAAAAGATGGCTACTCACTTCTCCTCTTCTGGTATTGGGAGGACTGCTTGAAACAGAGGTGTTCTTACTCACTGCATTTTTTTTTTGTGAGGTTCTTACTCACTGCATTATTCTGAGTTATCCAGGATGTCAAATGAATGCTATTGCAGGACATGATGGAAACCTTTAGTTTACATGCCTGGTTGCCTTATAATGCAAGGGTATCACATATATGGAAATAATCATTGTTATGAAATGTTTATGCCAGTGTTATTTGTTGTTATGGACATTGGGCCAAGGAAGGGATGGGGCTGGTCACTGGTCAGGGAGGCTTGTAGGAGGTTTCTGTACTTAGAGGGTTTGATTGATTAGGTAGTTATCTATTAGATTCTATTGTTACAAAAATGTGCTGGTCTATAGAATAGTATCAGGCAGGTCTATTGAATTAATCAATGAATAGCAGTCTATAGGACTATAATCTCTCACCAAGTTTGTCCCCTGTCCTAATGCCCTCTTACCCCTAGCAGCCAACGCATGCCAACCGGTTATCCTTGGCGGACTCTACCCCAAATTTATCCCTGCCCCTAATAGTTTTATTTTGGGGTTTTAGATGAAGCTACCATTGATGTGCCTTAACTCATTAAATAGTTACAAATGCTGAGATTTGACCTAAGGGAAAATATCACACAAACAATTACACATTCGTCACAAACCTTTATTTTGTTTTTGTGCCTGCAGGATCATGATGCACAACATATTTAATTTTGTGTAAAACACTTTTGCAGGTATGAGAAGTTCGTTATTGCGCTGGAGGACGCATTGAAAGATATGCTGCCAAATCTTAAGGACAAAGCAATGAAGGTTAGCTCAATTTATGTATTTATTGGGAAAACATCTTTGCCATTAAGTTGGTTCAGGGTAATTATGCATAGATACACTGAATGAAAGTCAACTGGGAACTTGTTTTGAACAATGTTATCTGATTGGCTGATCAACCCTGATTGCCAAGGCAACAATCAGGTCGATCAGGCCGATTAGTCGCCGATCAGGGGGATTAATCATGGCTGATCGATCCTGTATATAGCAGGAGTCCAGGACCCATATATACTATAAACTTGGTACTACATAGTACAAATCAATCATCAAACAAATATAGATGGTCAGATGGCCGTTTGTGAGTTTTAATTTGTGAAGCATCAAACATATTTTTTTCGTGAAGCATCAAGTAAATATGAAATACTATTTGTGATCGTTTTCCACCCTAATCGGACGATCGATTGTGATTAATTGGATGATCAGATGTCTAATCAGCTGACTGAGTTAGGTGCACCTAAGCTGAGTCAAGGGACCGATCAGGATGATCACAATCAGATGACATTGGTTTTGAAACATATGTCCCTATTTATGTTCATCAGGCTAGATACTTGGAACGATTAGTATATGCTTGTTTCTTTTGCAATAAGAGAAATGTAAAAAACGAGCATTCAATAAGATGTCTTGTAGCTACAACAGAGATTGCTTTCCTTTATACAGTGTGATTTTAAGGCTTCTAAGCATGATTTGTGAAGACAAAAATTGCATTCAATCAAGCTGTGAATTATTCTTTGGAATCTGACATGAGCTTGAAATGTTATGGAGATAGTAGCATCACATCAATATGTTTCAGCAGATCCCTGTTCATATTGTTAAAAAATAGTGTTTTTTGAATATGTTATTATTCTTAAATCTAATTGTATGGTTATATGAGAGCCATTGAGCTATGGATACTCATATACAAAGATACAATATATATTTTTAAATCTTGCAAACAACATATGTTCACATATTGAACAGCCATAACATACCTCGAGTGCGATGGGTGTGGAGCCTGAAGTTAGATATCATTATTACAGAATCTTACTGTGTGGTTATATGAGAGTGATTGAGCTACGTATACTCATATACAAAGACACAATATTTCTGAAGAAATCTTGCAAACAACACATGCTTACATATTGAACAGCCATAACGTATATTAAGTGCAGTGGGTGTGGAACCTAAAGTGAGATCTGTGTCTTTGTATGAAATCATTTGAATTGGATTGAAGCATGGTCGGTTGTTAAAATGACATGGCTATTTCAGATTTCATTTTTCAAAAGGATATTGAGTCCAAAAGATCTTGGATCTCTGTTTTCCAGTAAGTAGGTGGCATATTATATTAATTATATTCCCTGTGTAAAATGACCATTTTCTTGTGGTAACTAGAGTACTAGACTCCCTGAGTGAAAGTAGATAGCCAGCGGAGCATTTTTAGTGTAAAATGTGAGAACTGGGATTGGAATTTCTGGCTGCAATTTTTCTATAAACTAGTTCTGAATGCAAACTATTCATTTGTTTTGGATCATGTTGAATGTGTTTAGATGATGTCTATAACCCTACATGGCCTTGCAGACGGTTTTCATCCTTTTGAAGGAAAAGGCAGAACAAGAACGCCGGTTACTTACAGCTCTTGTTAACAAAGTGAGATGTTCTTTCTGTACATAATGCAATTATTTTAACTGTACATATTCTTGTCATTTCCCCATTCTCGTTTTAATATATGCAAAGCCAACAAGTTTAGATTGACTATAAAAATTCTAAGATTACATATGAGCAACAACACAAATTGGTGTTCTTATGAGAAGTTAACATATGCTTGCTGCAGCTTGGAGATCCTGAAAGGAAAGCAGCCTCAAGTGCATCATATCTTTTAACAAGCCTCTTATCTGCTCATCCAAATATGAAGGTATATACATATATTCCGATTAATAAAATACTTTCTTCGGTCAAAACAATGGACTTTTTTATGGTCAAAATATTTTTTACTGGAGTTAGTATTAGAGTTCTTTTATTGTATCAGAGGTCTACAGTGATTTAATTTTTGTCAGCCTCACTGGACTATTTGAAAAAAAAAATGCAGGTGGTTGTGATAGATGAGGTGGACTCATTTCTCTTTCGGCCACATGTTGGTCTTAGGGCCAAATACCAAGCTGTATGTTGTTTTTACTCAACCTTTTATTCTGGCATTGTTTCATAATGTCCACACAAAGTAGTAACCTTGATTCTCCTACAGTTGATGTTTGGTTTGAAGCTGTTCTGAATAGTAAAACAGGGTTTTCCAGCCTAAATTGCCATTTAGTCAACTTTAATTATTTGGATATTGGCTGTCATGCTGAATAGCCTTTTACTTAATGCTGTTTTGCTACAGGTCAACTTTTTGAGCCAGATTTTTCTTACCAGTAAGGGTGATGGACCAAAAATAGCCAAACGTTTGGTGGATGTTTACATTGCGCTTTTTAAGGTTTGAAAGCTCTTCAATATTGCTTAATCTGTTGATGTCTTTCTTTAGGGATAGGTTTTTAGTGTTTGAACTTTCATTGTCTAATTTTTTGTTTGTCTTCTCATCATAGTTCCCTGTATTGTGCCCCATTTCTCCTTGGAAATTCAACATTTGAACTATATGGCAATATCAAGTTGCAATAGTTTGACCTTAAAGATTTAAACTATGATTTTGGTTGTTATATCAGGTACTCATGTCTAGCTCTCATGCTACCGAAGGAGTTAAACACAGTAAATCTGGCAAGAAAACTACTGAAAACGGGAAAACAAAGGGGAAAAAGGAAAAGGGCAATGACTTTAATTCTCATGAAGACCATTATGCAGGATCAGATTTGGAGATGGACTCTAGGATTCTCTCTGCTCTTTTAACTGTATGTCTTGCACCCTGCACTCTGCTTTTTTTTTATATCACTTAATCATGTGTTGAAGATGCTTTATGTTATGTCTTACGCAATATACTTCCTAAAATATACTTAACTACATGCCTTTACTTTGACTGTGCTCAGGATGGTGTGCCTTCTCTAATCCCTTAATAATCTTTTTGTATCTTATCCAGGGGGTTAATAGAGCATTACCATATGTCGCAAGCTCAGAAGTTGATGACATTGTGGAAGTTCAGACACCAATTCTTTTTAGATTGGTGAGCTTGTTAGCTAACGATAAGAAATACTTTACTGGTTGCTGTTTCAATGACATAAAGCTTACCTGACCAATCATTGTTATTTCATTTAGGTGCACTCTGTAAATTTCAATGTTGGTGTGCAAGCATTAATGCTTTTGTACCAAATATCTACAAAAAATCAGATCGCAAGTGACCGTTTTTACCGTGCATTGTATGCAAAACTTTTGAGTCCTGCATCTGTCACTTCGTCGAAGGTTTACCTCCCATCCTGTTTTTTTGTTTCATTTACTTCTGTGCATTCTTCAGTTCCATCCTTCCTTGATTTTCAGCTAATAAAGAAAGTAGCATTGAATTTTGCACTTTCATCATTTTTAGTGACCTTCTCATTATGACCTGATTTGTTTTGTATTATTTAGCCAGAATTATTTCTTGGTTTATTGGTGAAAGCAATGAAAAATGACGTTATGCTAAAGAGAGTAGCTGCATTTGCGAAGCGGTTGCTGCAGGTATATTTTTCCCTCTCAGAACATTGCTGTGTGTAACATGCTGTGACTGTTAGTGGTTACATACTATACTGTTCATGTTTGCAGATAAAGATATACCTATGCAAAACACATCCTTGTATGGTATAAAAAATGAATATACTTTATGCTGTTTCAAACTAGTGTATGCTATTACATAGCACAGAAAATTAATGGCTGCAGGACATGAACCACCTATGGTTATATGCCACAGTTATCTATTTTTATTGTGGCATGTCTATAAATGGTTGGCATAAAAGCTGTGTGCTTGCAATTTCCTATCGCACAGTGGCATAGAAGCTGCATTACTTTATTTTTTGTGCATTAACTTTTTTTTGTTATTCTTGCCATTATTTTTGTTCTTGGTTCTCCTAGTTTCACTCTTTACAATTTAAAATATAAATATAGAGCTGTTGCAATGCTGTTCAACTTTCACGGAATAAGTATTGTGATCTGCGAAAATTTTGTCTATCATTGCTGTGAGCTAATACATCACAATGGTGTCTGTTTTAACTCTTGAGCTGATTATATGTGCTCAGGACAAGATTATAGCTACAGATGTGGAGTGCTGAATGATGTGGAGCCCACATCTGAGTATGGTCAATCGAAGATTTATATCACACATATTCAAAAAGAAACATTAACTTGTCCTAGTATGCATCATTCGGTTATAATATATATTTCTATTTTATACTGTTTATGTAAGCAATTTAAACACCTGCTTGAACAATATCTGCTTTACTTTTTTTAAAAAAAAATAGACAAAAAAATGCTAGAGTTGATTTTTGATATGGATGTTACAAACTAACAATCTTCGTGTTATATGGATGTTATACACAATTTTAACCATTCAATATACATCCTACACATGGGAAGTAAAAAAAAAAAGAGAAATGTGGGAGAAGGTTGAGACTTTTTGTAGCCAAAAGTTGCTTATACCATAACCCTGACAATTTTTTATGGTGGCTTCTCTGATAGCACTGTTTCGAATTTTTTTTGGGAGTATTGATTATTTAAAGTACTACAGTTATGGATCTGAGTGAATTTGCATAAATTCTATATTTTAATTGTGATATGTCTCAACAGGTTGCACATCAACGGCCTCCTCAATATGCTTGCGGATGCCTTTTCATACTGTCAGAGGTCCTTAAAGCAAAGCCACCATTGTGGTATGTGACTAGTTCTCATAATTATTCATTCCATTAGTTATTTGTTTGAGATGTAATTTATATTTAATTCTTCAGGGCAATTGTACTCCAGAATGAATCTGTTGATGATGATATTGAGCACTTTGAAGACATAGTAGAGAATCCTGATGGCCCAACTATTACCTCGACAACTACAGATAAATGCAATGACAGATTAGCTACTCTTGAGAAATACAATTCTGATGCTGATGATGGCTGTGATACTATAGAACGTGCAAGTCCAATCACAAGTGGTGAGAAAAATGGAAAAGGTACATCGGCTGAGGGATCGACAGAACATGTATTTTATAATCCACGACACAGAGAGCCTTCTTACTGGTATGTCTATTTACTTCCATTTCTGTGTATAGGTTATTCAGATTATAGTGCAATCCAATTACAAACAAAATTTACTAAATGTAGTAGCCTGCGTAAAAAAAGTCACACCAATCACTGTTTGATTTGACTTTTTTACCACCCTCCTAACCTAATAATAATTTTATATCAAACTTCATTCTCCATTTTGGTGGAGGGACTTCTTTCTTTTGCATGTTTAGTCTTATTGATCAGCTGTGTCTATTGTTGTTTTTCTCAGCAATGCAGACCATGCCAGTTGGTGGGAACTAACTACATTGGCCAAACATGTGCACCCATCGGTATCTACTATGGCTAGGACATTGCTATCTGGTAACAATATCGTTTATAGTGGTGATCCATTGACCGACCTATCACTCCCTGCTTTCCTTGACAAATTCATGGAGAAGAAGCCAAAAGGGAACCGAATCACTGAAGGGAAATGGCATGGTGGGTCACAAATTGCACCAGCTAAAAAGGTATGTCTATATGTCAATCTTGACTTTGAATTGTTCGTCTTTCTCGGCAACTAACAAAAGCACAAGCACCATAGTCCATCCTGATAATAAGGCCACAACTGTAGTGCTGTGGTACTTTGGTGAATGGTGATGGCCGTTTTGTTTCTGATCCCGTGTTTGCTTTGCTGCGGTACATCTTTGTTGGCTAGTTTTTTCCTGATGCATTTAATTACTTGTAGAGAGTTTTTGCCTGCATTAGTGGATATGATTTCAGGGTTTGTTTGGTTGTTATCTATGTTTCCTAGGTACAGGATAGTAGGATACCAATACACAACAGGAGGATACAGCATTTTCTAAAAAATAAGGATGCAGGATACATATATATACATATAAATAAATATAAGCTGATTACCTTAGAGGTGATTGGTGTTTGCAATGTAGCGATTTATTCTTCAAAGATAATTCAAATTGCAAAAGTGATTAAGGCAAAACTGACAGCTGCCAATAATTCAAAGAAACTCAGAACACAAGGACACCACTGCAATCATGTGGCAGATTCACTCAAAAGAAACAAAGAGCATGCAGATGAAAGAAAGAAAGGTTAAGAAAGGAATGAGAAGTTGCCATTCGAGGCGCTGCGCTGGGCGGCAGTTTGCCTGGACACGTGGGCCGTATCAGGGTTGTATCAGGAGCGTATTGGAATTATTTTATTGATTTGAAAATCATAAAAACACAGGATATATACGGGATACGTATCCAGGCATATTGGATACGTATCTGATATGGACATGAGCCTTCACAGCTGTATCTAGGTAACCTAGGTTACTCAAAAACAAGATTAATGGTAATCCTAACATACCCCCCCAATCTTGACTGAGATTGGCAGCAAGGAATGTAACATTCCTAGCAGTCATGCATAGGAGAAGGTTTGATAAGATTCCAGCAGGGGACTAATTCAGAATAGCTACCAGATTTAAAAAGGAATCCTTATAGCACAAATTACATGAATCGTATTCGGAACTACTCCCTCTGTCCAAATATATAAGCATTTTGGCTATGATGTAAGTATGTAAAACATCCTGGTATGATGAATCTGGACGGAACCACCGTCGAGATTCGTCGTACTAGGATATGTTACATCCCATTCCAAATACTTTTATTTTTGGACGGAGGGAGTAACATTCTGGATGATTGTCCTAAACATGAGAATCACCAATGATTGGCTTGTGATTATTGGGAATACAACTGTTCGTCCGTTCCTGCAACCAAACACACCCATAGGTGGGCCCATGTTTAATTGCAGCTCAGTCTAACAAAGTTAATGGCTTAATGGTAGTGGCAAGAAAGGGAAGACTAAAAGTGAAGCAGTGACAAAAAAAAAAGAAACATTGTTTTTAAAATAAGAAAATAAGGAATTTTTTTTCTTGCTACAACTTGCTTCTATTGCTTGATTGATCTCGTAGAGTGTTAGTATAATTCTTGTTCTTGATAGTCTTTTACTTGGTTAGCAAGTTAGCTAGAAGTACTAGTCAATTTGGTTCTTTTAGCTAGCTGTAAACAGCAGGATCTACAGTAGGTAGGTTACTGTAGCGGTTACTATAGCACCGACCTAAAGTCCTATAAAAGGACATGTAGTATGTGTAAGATTAGGGGCTTGTGCAAACATATGAAAATGTAGCTCCTTGCTCTACCATGTGCTCTCTTGCTCTCTATGTCCTTGCCTTGAGTGTGAGCTGTGTTTCCCTCGCCGGAGTTTCTGTTTCCGTGAGTGTGAGAGCTAGCTAGAAGCTGGGCCAACATAGAGAAAAAAAACCTTTGCCACGTAGTTCAGTAGTTGTCATATGTTACCTTTGCCATGTAACTTTTAAGATGGAGCAGCGCATTTTCATTCTGTTATGTTAATAAAGCTGGAAGGCATCAACACAATGTCAATGCCTTCTCTAAGTGAATGCTGTCTCTATATGAATGTCAATGCGCACTATCTGATTAGCATGGCTATAGAGCTCTCTAAGTGAATTCTGACATGAAGTGTCAATACACATGGCTTCTCAGAACATTGTACTTTTTCTGTTCTCCACTATTTATGCGCACCACCATATTTAAGTTCGACCTTTCTTAATTGTTGGTGTGCTTGATCAACTTATATCTATATATACCTAGAACTACTGGCAAACCCAGTTTCTGACACGTCATGTGTACTCTGTAGCTTCTCTGTGGAAACTTATATGGCTAAATCTCTAAACTTTATTTCATTGCTATTATTGCAATTTTTGTGGCACAGCTTGATGAAAATCATCATCTCATTGGAGAAGAGCTACTAGAACTGGCTGAAAAGGAAGTTCCTCCTGAAGATGTTGTTTTCCATCGTTTCTACATGAACAAGACTGGTCCTATTAAACCTAAAACAAAGAAGAAAACCTCCGTTCTGGATGAAGATACTGGAGAGCTCTTTGCTAATGATGTTGATGATGCTAATGATGAAAGTGATGATGAGATACAAGAGCTGGATGAAAGTGATGATGAGATGCAAGAGCTGGGAATCGGGGTGACAGAAGATGAAGAATACAATTATGACAATCTGGATGCAACCACATTTGAGGAGGAAGGGGATTTGCTTAGATATGACAGTGATGTTGAGTTGCATGACATTTCAGATGATTCCTCCTCTGAAGCAGATTTTGATATTGAAGCCCTTAAAAGTGCGAACGATTCAGACGACGACAGTGATGAAGAATCAGTCCCAAGGCAAAAGAGAAAACATGCTGCAAAGAGTGGAGCATCACCGTTTGCAAGTCTAGAAGACTATGAACATCTCATGGACGGGGAAGCGGAAAAGCTAACAGTGAAGAAGCGGCGGAAGAACAGGGTAACCGGAGACAGTCCGAGCATTAAGGAGAAATCAGGATCACGAAAGAAAAGGTCGAAGAGATCAAAATGAGATGAGCGTTGTTACCATTTTCATGCTTGCTGTTATGATGGTTATTAAATTTTGTAGCTTCTAGTTTTGGTGAATGTATTCTACCTTTTTTTTTTCTTTTGAACACGCATGATCAATATCACTATATTCACATAATCATGATTAGGGACAGATCAACGGGGGTTCCTTCTCCCGATCTTCAGAACCTGAGATGGGCAAAAGTGCTCACTCTTTAGACAGGAAGGATGGGCAGTAATTTTGCGTGTGATGGATAGACCAAAGGTTTTGTAAGCCCGGTTGATAGAAAGGCTATATAAGCCAAGAATGAATGTACCGGCTCTTCGGAATTCTCAAATTGTTTTAGTTCCTCTGCTGTCGTGTAGCCGCCTTTCTCACATCAATGTGAATCTCGTATTGCTTTACGAGATATTACAATTAATATCATACTTTGAATGATCCTGTCGCTTTTTTTATAGCGCAGTGTTTTGGTCGAATTTTGTCTTGGGTTTGAATTGCAAATAATTCTTCTGCGGGTGGCATCCAAAAACATGACTTGCACGTGCATATCAAAATTTTTCCATAGCATTAGTGAACTATATGAGTTGGCTTCTTCATGGCTAAAATGAGTGAGATTCTATCTTACATCATAGTTCGGCTGGTTTCGTGAGCACGGTCATTCTAGTTCTGTTTATTTGTCCTGTTGCTTGCTTTACCTGGTGCATTTGTAGAGATGCATTGGGGTGGGGCTGGGGCTGGTTT
>CM002481.1:20597718-20614897 GCA_000325765.3 Leersia perrieri
GGTTCAGGGGATTTTGCTGATTTTTGAATTTGGGTTGGTAAATTGGGAAATCTGGGCATAACTAGGGTTGCTGGATTAAAAATAATGTTCATAGCTGCTGTGATTTGGCCTTGGCAACTTTGACTGACTTGTACAAGCTCTTTTGATGAAGAGGACAATCTTGTGGATGCCATCAAACATGCTCTTATTGATAGTATTTGAGCAATACATGCATATCGGATATAAGGATAAGCGTTGATCACACAGAACATGAGAAAAAAAAGGAATATTACATAATGTATTGAAAATCAACAATATACATTTGAAACATGCCTATAAGTCTTATGGAGTATATTATTGGCTAGAAGTGGCTGGCCCAAGTACTTCAAGCTTTTGGGAAAAGTTGAATATGAAAACCTTCAGGGAATTGTAGTCCAGGGGAAAGCACCATTGTTCCTCCTTTTATCGCTTTCCATCTATCAAGCATGAATAGAATGTAATTAGTACAGAGTTAAGAATCGGTGTATATTGAAGCGCCATTAACTTAATCTTGCATCTGCTCATTTAAGTGGGACTGCAGGTTTACCTATACTTGGTGACTAAGCAGTGGAGAAAGATCGCCATCTGAAGCTTGGCGAAATCTGCTCCAACACACAATCGCAATCCCCCTCCAAACGCCATGAAATCCTTGGAGGCACCACCAGTTGGTTCAACAGTATCCTGTACAGAGCAGTATGCATGCACCCAATTAAATGTTTACTAAAACAATGCTATAGGTCACTCTCCTGAATTGTTTATTCACGATTACATAAATAATATACTCCCTCTGTTCCTATATATAAGCATTTCTAGCATTCGAAATTTGTACATAAATAGACATTAACTCATTACGAATTTAACAAACCTTCCATCTCCAAGGATTGAATATATTTGGGTCAGTATAAACAACAGGGTTTAGGTGAACCGTGGAAGGACAAATCATAATTTTTGATCCTTTTGGAATAGTAAAACCTGCACAAACACAAATATAGTTCAGAAAAAAAAAATCAACAATCTGAAATGTTTTCATTGGAAAATTTGATAATATATACTTATTTATAAATTATATCTTGTGCTACTTATTATAAACAACGTTTTCTTACCTTTCATGTGAATATCCTCTGTGGCTTTTCTAAACATCACTGGGGCAATGTTGGCAAGCCTTAATGCTTCGTATATAACCTACAGATAATTAAGGAGATGAGTGCGTATATATATTGTACAGGGATTTGGTATTAACCCATATACATGTGTGAGTGGCTGATCTTTTCTATAAAAAATGCTTAAAGGAATTTAATGTATATACATGGGATGTAAATTTCATAGATTTGTATTCCTCCCATGTAACTTCAGAGTTCGGATCAACCCTTCTTTTCTGAATGTAATTGTGCTCCTCCTGAAAACATCACATATAATTTGTTTAACATAATTTATTCTATATAATTTTAATACAAACATAAAGTATTATTTCCAAATTAATAGCATTACCATATTAATTTTTTTTAAGAATGTATGCAGGGGACATATCCTATACACACAAGCCTTTTCGTGTATATACGTGCACATAAACTAACACATATCACCAAAAATGCTAAAAAAAAATTATGCAGGTAGTTCTAATATTGTCACACATATCTGCAAAATTTTATCTTAAAATTCATTATACACAAAGAGTAATAAAAATAACAAAATTATGACAGATTATTACATAAAAAGTTATTAGATTTTTCATATTTTTGCTGCGCCTAAAATATGACGAATTTTAAGGTACTATTAGAACTACATGTATAATTTTTTAATTTTTTTTGATATTTATTAGTTTGTGTGTGCGTGTGTATATGAAACGGCCTGTGTGCACATAAGATATATGTTCCCATGTATGCATGCCCACTGACCTAAGATAGCAATTATAATGAAAATTAAGCATCACTACTAGTTGAATTTATTAGAACTAATAGTACATATGAAAGGAGTCAATGACTTGTACTGACTGTTAGTTCTTGCAAGACCTCGGGATTATGCGTTAGAAATGTGAGCACTGCAGTTATCGCGGATGCTGTGGTCTCGAAGCTGGCAAATAGCAGCAAGAAGACCAAATCCAACGCAGCGTTCTCGCTCATTGTAGGCTTCTCCTCATTTAGCTCCTCCATCAGGACATCGATAAAGTCAATGCTGCTTCCCTGGTGCCCTGGTGCCCTCTTCCTCTCATCGAGCAATTCTTTCAGCATCTTCATTACATTCTTTCGCCCCTGCAGGGATCGAATCCATCTCCATGTATGAGGGATCACGAGACACGATACACATATTATACAATGATATGTTCATCTCTCATAAATCTAGAAGTTTGTTGAGATTACCAACTACTCTTCAAAATTGATATTATAATTTCGTGGACAACAACATGAGTAAAATAGGAAGTTTTTTGCTGTTATGAACTTGAAGAGCAGGTATGTTCTTTTTGCTAAACTTTATATTTATATCATATGAATGTTTTCATCTTCCCCGCAAAAAAAGAAAAAAGAAAAAAAGAATATTTGCATCTAGCCAAGGGGCATCAAACTTTGTACATGTTTACCTGCATACATCTGTAGAACGCAGTTCCAGGAATGTAAAGTGGAAATGCTAGCAAGCCCCGAATGAAAGAATCGTATTGTTTCCACATCTTTCCATCTGAGGTTGAGTCGTAGCTGATTAACTTCTTGGCCGTAACACTGAATATCATCTGCAATACGTTGGTGGCAATGATCAGGGTTCACTGTATCAGAATGGGAAAATTTTGGGGTCACCGAAATTTAAGAATTATTTCGTAAATTTTGAACAAAATATTCAAATGAATTTTACATTTTATAGATAAATTTGAATGAACTAAGTCTCTTTTTTATGGGAGACGGTCTTAATTGCTTCTTGAACCTAACAATATGGAAAAACAAAGGGGTCCATGGGCCACAACCTATTAGATTTAGGGATTTTGATTGTTTTAATCAATTTTTAACTGAAATATTTAAAATTTTGATTTCGTATTGGGACGACAGGCCTGAAGTTCCCAAAATTTTGTCCTGCAATTTTGAACCCTGTCAATGATATGACTGTGTACATGTAGTAGAATATTTTTCAACTGAAGTAATTAGAACTGCCCCGAAAAAAAAAAAGAAGTAATTAGAACTGGGGTAAATCTGTTGGGACTATTTAAAAATTTCGCTACATAAAAAATATGTCAAATACAAAATATAGTATAATAGTAGTAATTATACTTTAACTATAATTACATTCCGTGTAAATTAATCAATATTAAAATGCATTCAAAAGCACACATAATTTCTATGACTTTTATACAAGTTATATATGCAGAAGAAATATATAAGTCATAATGTAATTATAGTATATATATAGCCAGTGTAATTACATTGAAAAGATTTTAACCAAAAACCAGTCGCAAGATCTTTTGTAAAACCGAAAACTGTTTTAGAGTAGCTAATTAGAATGTTTAGCCATTTATGGTTGACCGATTGATCGGACATACGCTTGAGATTGTCTCCTTGACTTCGATGCTCGGTCTATCAAGCCAAGAGAGCAGGCTCGCCTGAGCCGTTTTCTGCACCTCCTGGAGCATGGATCGCCTGAGGTTTTCAGGGCCAAAGAGTCGGAGGACCAAGTTCCTGATGTGCTTGTGCGATGGCCCAAGCGTCGTGATGATACTGTCGGCGCCGATGATCCTCATGAACGAATCAGGGTACCATATCTGGAAAAGCCTCTCCTCTTGCTGGAACACGTAGTTGTTCAGCTCCGGATCGAGGGAGACGATCAGGTCTTCTCCAACCATGTTGGTCCTGAAAATTGGACCGTACCTAAGAGATGCATAGCGGAAGTGTTAATATGTTTTTGAAAGGAAAAACCTTGTATTAATATACTTTAATCAAATTAGTTATGTGTTATCAGTTAGGTCCCCCCGTTGGTTGTGTACTTCATGTGAATATATAGAGACTGGGAATATAAAACATTTGACTATATTGGGTGCCGTAGAAGAACCCTCCATTATGTAATAGAACATTTAATCTAAAGTTAGCTATATAGCTCGTTGGTATGATATTCAGCTTATCTAACCAGAGTTCATAAAACCACAAACTTTCCTAGTTTGCATGAAAAATTGATGTTTCGAGCCAGCTCCTAGTGACAAAAAAAAATCCGTAGATCTCTATCTCAAAAAAAGTCAAACCAACCACCGAATGGATTGAGCTACTAATTCACCGGCTAAATGGCTAGGCACCGGTTTTATATTTAATTTGTAATTCATGTTAAGTCGGGTTCGACCAGTTTCATAGGCATCATTATATTATATATGATAGTACGTTATAATGTAGTGTACTCCTTGTGTCCTAAAATATAGAGGATTACGGTTGTTTTGAAGAAATTAAGGATTATTTACTAATGTAATATATGTAAAGAGTAAGGGTGGTCGGTGGTAAAAACAGTAAAATTTAAAATTGAATTAGAAGGGAGACCGATGAGACAATTATATAGTATTTTTCACTCTCTTATAATTATGGGATATATTTTGAATCCTGGAGTACGAATTAATCACCTCTCTAAACGTTGCTTAAAGAAGGAGGGCAGATCACCGGACGTGCCCCGTGCAAAGAACTGGAGCGTCTCGCCGATGAGCGGCAGTCCCCTAGACCCTGGGGGTAGCCTGAAGGCGCCTCCTCCGGCCGCCTCACGCAGCGATGATAGCCATGTGAGGAGCAAATGGAGTAAGCATGCGGCTACTACAGCAGCCACTGACACCAGTAGAGCAAAGTCGTTATTAGGAAAACTCATTGCTGAGATGTTCCAATTATACTGAAGGTTAAGTTGGCTAGCTATATAGTCGTAGCAATATATTTGTGACGATTGATCAGGAGTTGATCTTATGCCGATCTAGTTAGCTACAGATGTTGTCACAGATTTATAGGCCTGGACAGGTGGTAATGGATGGACGCAACGGTGCCATGTCGATGCATGTAATATATGAGCACGTGGTTGCTGGAATTACTGTTCCGAGTCCAAATTAAGAGTAGTCGTCGTTGTTGGAACAATTGTCTGCAAGTGACACATATGTAGGAAAACACATAATTTTCATTTCTTTTGGATAAAAACATAATTGCAAACTACTCGTTCTCAGTAAAAGCAGTAAACAATACTCGTAGTGGTTTGAATAGAAAACAAAGCTAAATCCAAAAAACACTCCTCAGTAAAAGCAGTAAACTACAAACTACTATACTAAGTTTTTTTTAAAGGAGGGCAAAAGATTTGCCTCGTATATATTGATAGAGCAGAAAAAAAGAGATACAAGACTACAGTCAAAAAAGGCCTGTAATCAGGAAAAGAAAAAAACCACCCTGCGACGCGTTTACATACAGAACCCACTACCGAAGAAAACACAGAGAGCGACACCCCTAATGGATCTTCGAAACGACGCCTTCAATAAGGTTACGACGCAAAAGCGCCACCGTCGTCCGTCCAAAGACATGGTTTTCACCAGAAGAGTCCAATAGGGAAAGATGGGAGTACTCAACAACGCCCCAACAGGAGAATGACGCCCGCAAGCGCCGTCGTTGCTGGCCCAAAGACAAGGCTTTCGTCCGTAAAGTCCCACCCTAACATGGCGCCCCTATCAACCTCAGTAGCAACCACCATCCCAAAGCCTTCAACGCGTCGTTCCATGCGCCAGCGCCCCACCGCCGGTCGTCCATCAAGCAAGTGCTCGACATCTGGCGCACTCCAGCTCCATCCCCGCATTTGGGTTGGAAGGAGAGAGGGTGATAGAGAAGAATGGATCCCCTCTCCCCCTAGCCCGCCGAAGTGGCCATCTCGTGACGGCAAGGCACCGCCACGAGAGGACGGACATCTAGACTAGAGTCCACCGCAGGCCCGCAATGCCCGCCTCACGGCGCTCCCGTCGCCTCCGCCTCGGCCTGGCAATCCCGCAACGCGTCGTCGCTACGGGTCGCCCGACCGCGTCACTGCCGCTTCACCGCCTTCTGCACATCGCCGCAAGCCGGGCGACGAATGTGGACTCCTCGCCGCCGGAGCAGCTTTTTTGCCATCGCTGCAGTCGGGCATCTGGCCGCTTCCACGCCTGCGTAGCAACAGCCATCGTCGCACGCAGTTGTTGCCGGCGCCTCCACAGCCGTCGTCGCCGTTTCACCGTCGCCCCCTTCACCGGCCGGCCGCCATCATGCGCCGCTGACGCGATGCACTCGCCGCCTCCTCACTGCCGCGCCCCCTCCACGGTCACCGTCGCCGTGCCATTGCCGGCGCCGCCGCCCGACCTGCGATCTAGGCTAGGGGGAGGGGACTGCTCGTTGAAGCTCCTTGGCGCTGCCGCGTCGCCACGGCCTCCTCACAGCCGAGCTCGCGCTGGCCGACGCCACACACCACCGGCGAAGGCCGCAGATCCAGGCGCGTGGTGGTCGGATCTTGGCACGGGGGTGCCAGATCCGGCACTGCCAAGAACACAACCCCCGCTGCCGCGCCGCCTCCTGGACGCGCCGGCCATCTCCTGGACGCCAGCGGCCGCCCGCACGCGTAGCGCCGCCTCGCGCCGCCTCCACGCGCCCCCACCTCGCGTCTTCTAGTGCCCGGCCAGATCCGCTGGCCAGGAGGCAGATCAGGCCACGAGGGCCCCAGATCTGCCCGGAGCCTCGCCGGAAAAGTTGTCCCCGGCTGCCCCCGCGTCATCGTCTCCTCCCGGCGGTGCCCAGTCGCCGCGACGAGAAAAGAGGGGGGAGAGCCCCGCCGCCGCCATCGTCGTGGCTGACTGGCTTTGCTGGTGGCCGCTCAGGCGGTGGCAAGGCGGAAGACGGGAGGACGGTGGCGGCTTTCTCGGCTGCGCGGTCTTCGCCCACGTCGCCTGGGCGAGACGACGCGAGCCCCAGCAATACTACTATACTAAGTGACACTACACATAGTCAGCAATGGTGAACTGCATCTTGTCGCAACTCGGAAGTGGCAGCTGGATTTATGACGTTTGAATCTCGATCTTCACAGGGTCATATTAATCGAATTTTCAACGTAAGGCTTCGGTTGGATTGAACTAACGACTTAACGTGAGGGATTGAACTAAGGGTTAATTAGAAACATGCCATTGCAATTTTGGCTATTTAGAAAATTACCGTTACTATTTGTGAAATCAGGTGTATGCCACTGTTATTTTCTAAAATTTGATCTATACCATTTCCGTCACCTTTTCTGTTAAAAACTGCTTATTCCGCTGCTTCCCATCCATCCTCCGTTTCCCATCTCCATCTCCACCATCAGGGAGGCAAACCGACAGCGGCGCAAGGGTGAGGGAGTGAATGAGAGAAGAGAAAGGGAGAGAGCACGCCATCGCATCTTGTGCCGGCATGCTGTTTCCCTCCCCTTCCACCGACGCCGGTTCCTAGAAGGGAAAAGAGCTCGCGCCGCCGCTTCCCTCTCCCTTGCTACTCTCCCACTCCTCCTCCGCCATTGGCGTTTCTTCTCCCCTCCCTAGCGGTCGAGTTATAGCCGGCACGGATCGAGGCGGGCGACGACGGCAGTGAGTGCCATTGCCACCACCGCCTGAACGTTGTCGCTGCCTACATGAAGAGGAAGGGGGCATTGCCAGCACGCCGCTCCCCGCCTCTTCCCGTTGTGCGTGACGACCCGATATGAATGGAGAGGAAGAGGGCGCCGACGAGAAGAAGAGGGCACTGTCACCGCCGGCCTACGCCGCCACCACAACAATTCCCCGCCTTGGTCTAGAGGTCGCTGCCTCGCCGGCCAAATCCAGAGGTCACCAAGCGCGCCGCCAGGTGGAGGGAGGTGGGAGCAAACACCGAGGTCGACGGGCTCGAGGGGACGGCGAGGCTCCAGATCTAGAGGGCTCCGGGCTCCGGTGGTGCTCGACGTGTGGACTTTGGGGGGTTGTGGGGAAGGTGGCGGCCGGTGAGACGGCTCGAGCTGAGTGTCATCATCGCCACTGTCGTGGTGACCAGCGGCCGGTGCCCAAAGGTGCATGGGGTGGGAACGAGGGCGCGCTGTGTGGGAATGGAAGCTGGCGGCGGGGATGACGACCTGGCGGTGGGGAAGAATATTATGGGAAACAAAGAGAGTAGAGGGAAAAAGGAAAAAAAAGGGAATGTCGTGAGTCAGCGATGGAAAACGTGATGGGAGTGACATGTTTTTAATTTTACGAAGTTGCAGTGGCATCTGTTAGATATATAGTTAGAGATAGAGATAAAATATTTAGAGATAAATATTTTCTAATATGTTTTGTACTCAAGGTCTCTATCCTATCCTATGTAACTTTATATATACCCAACGAAGATCAGTGAAAAATATATCAGAATATAATAGATCTATATTTTTTACATGGTATCAGAATTTTTAGACTCACGTCGCTAGATCCGTTCATCTACCTTTCACTCGCGTGCCCGGGGAGATGATCTCTTCATGGCATTGCATCAATTAGCTACCAAAATTATCCATAGATTAGAATCAATTCTTAGATTAGTTTACGATTATATCGATTTTCTATTAGCCACATCATCGCTACAGGAGCAACGAACCACGCGCGGCTGCACGTACACATGAAGTAAACGGCGGGCCACGGCGATGATCGCGGACAGGAGAGACAACGAAAAAAAAAATTGGTGGACACGGGGTGCAACCGGCCTCCTTTGCACCCCTGTACCCGATGAAAGCCGTCGATGATCGTACGTCTCGCCCACCTCGGCTCCTGACGCAGCGCAACAACGACGCTAGCTGGGCTCCATGCGCTGACTCGCACGCCGCTTTCGGGCTCCCCACGATCCCCAAATCAACGCAGATCACATTGATCTCCTCCTTAGTCCTCAGACCTCAATCCCCACCCGGCGGCACGCACCTGGATGCTGGCTGCAGTGGCGCCCGTCTTCCCGTTCTTGGCCGTCCGCTCGTCCCTACCGACGAGTCGCGCGTGGTGCCCTCCCGTTCCAGGCGGACTTCGTCGACGAGCCGCGCCCGTGCGGCGCCTGTACACGTCCTCGATCCGGTTCTCGGTTGCCATTGCAACGCTTGGCGTATTTATTCTGGCCATGACCGATCGGCCGGTGGTTTAGCTCCGTCACCACCAATACCTGCTGCAGTTGTCGCAAAGTATAGACGGTTGAACCTCTACAAGCCAGCTTCAAGAGAAGAATATGGCATGCTCCATCATCTTCCCGGTCATGCGCACAGCCCACAACGCAGGAGGGGCTAGCGGTGGTGAGTATGCATGCGAGACATGAGAGGCAACGGTGGGCCGATGCCGCCGATGGCGGCGACGGCAGCTCCCATCAAGAGAGAGGCGGCGGAAGATAAGGAGCTGAGAAATCCGCGTCCGAGCCGACGGGGTTGCTGTAACTGAGCCGAGAGATGCTTGTCCATCTAGTTGTGCCGCGCTGCTCGTGAAGCCGAACGGCGGGTCGTTGGATTTTATGGTTGTCCACGTGGCGTTCATCAGAGACGGGGGTGCAGAGTCTGGCAGTTACACCCCGTGCCCACCAATTTTTTTTCCACAATGACTACCTACCTCCGCATGGACCGCATCTACCGGATCGATCGGGCGTGTGCATGCAGGAGCGTGTCCGTGAGGAAGAAATCAAGATCGACCACAATTACGTGGAGATCCATCTAAGTCATGGGCGCAGGGCACACCAGACCTCCACTGCAACTATTCAACATCCACTACGAGTACTCCACGAACCATCCGCTACACCAATAATTCTCTTCATCGACTATGCGGCTACATCAACAATACGATCATCATCGAATCGCCAAGTTGATCTACACGGTAGCACGCCACCACCGTATCGTCCACAAGAATGGACATCACCATGTTATCTAATAGATTGCATCCTCTAACATCTCTGACCATAGCTACTTCATGATCGACTACGTCTACATCAAGTCATCATCGACAACTCCAATAAAATCGTTCGTGTCATCACTGCGTACACGACACTCCTGCTATAACTATTGGAGGGAAGGGAATAGAGCAGAGTAAAGGGACGACATCAGAAGAAGACGCAGGAACCGCACTACGTGGAGGGTCATCATCCATCAGAGATGCAATCGATGTTACATTAATTTCTACATAATTATTGAAATTAATTCAAAATTGAACTACATGTGCATCTAATTAGATAATTTTTTTTAAAAAAATATATTTATGCTCATATGGTCTATTCTTCCCTGTGTCCCCAAGATAGATGAAAAAATAAATTATCTTATAGGTATAATTCAAATTTCTATCTCCGAATCACCACAAAATAATTTGAATAATATCTAAATTTGGTCAGAAAAATCTACAAAGGTACATGACAACATATTTTTGGTCCATAAGCTTGCCATAAAAAAATAAAATAGTTTTAATAAAGTGTGATCATATATTATTCACAAATGCATACATCTCTCACAAAGTTTCTTATAACTTAAAAGGAAACTTTGAGATTTGAATATCTCATAGCATTTTTGAACTCGTATTCACCTTAAACATGGATATAATGTCATGTTTACCGTAATAATAGAAAATATAAACTTACATTAACGGTTGTTAACATGATTTTCATTATCTCCTTAGATGAAAGAAACAAGTTGTATGGAAAAGATCCATGTAATAGCTATTAATATAAAAAAACACTGTTAAAAGAAAGACCATAATTTTAGAAAAAATCAGAAAAAAGAACCACCAAATTTGGAGTTTTCAGTAGAGAGAAATACTAGTTACAAGTTTTATTTTCGGATTAAAAACAGAAACATGAACTGGCATGTGTGTTCTTCATATCAGGTAAACATCATACTTTTTTCTCCATAGTTTATGCCTACTCAAGCCTTTATTAGATTGATTTTATGTGTTTACCCGTGCAACATTTATGAGATACAATACCTATCTTTAACAAACATTTTTTCCGTGGGATAGTAGGCAACTTTGCTACTTACTAAACCATGTTATAGGCCCTCGAGGCATGAGAAATTAAGCAAACTATAAAAAAAACATGAAAAACTTAATAGATGTGTGGATTTGGAAGAGAAATTGACTTATAAGAGGATTTATGTACGGAATTAAGTTGTAGGGGTGAAAGTAAAATAACAAACAACTTATAGGGGTATTTGGATTTTCTCCTTAAACCAACGACTTCTTTGCATGGTCCCAGTTAGTTTGAATCGTCGACAGAGAGTTACATCACAGTACAAGGGTACATGAGCGCGGCTGGGCGCAGTACTATTCTTGTTGAATTGTGCAACCACGGCTGGATTAATAGCCAATGACATTGCGACAGTGACGCGAGCAAATCTGCACTGAGCAGATCCTCTTACTCTGGCTTGATCGACAGGGAAAGTTTTTTCTTTTCTTCCGCGCGAAGATTACGTCCCCTTTTCTCTTGATGCAAGGTTTCTTAAAACATATATATTAACAATATAAATCAAAATGTGATATATCCCTCACTAATATATAAGTTTAGGAATAATTGGGTTTCTACCATGCTTTCAATGGAAATTATGATTTTAGAGTATATGATTTTGTTCTTGCTTTTTCGATACGAAGGTGCTGTTTATTCCTTCTTTGGATGCAAAGAAAGAAAAACAAGATTGATAAAATGGAAAATGACCGTTAGGGGAAGCTTCATCAATCCGTCTTTGTCAACCCACCCAACTACATGTGTTGATATCCCGTATTCCCCCATCCCAACCTACTGCAACGGTGTTCTAACCGTGGTGGGAACAACGATGGTCTGTTTGAACTGGCGATCTGGTGTGTCAGGTGTTGAGCAGGTGGCAAAGAATCCAGGAGAGGGGCATCGTGAGGTGGTGGCGAGGTGCTCTTGGGAAGGGGTGGTGCACAGGTAGAGGAAAACATGACTCGACGCTGTAGCACAGTAGCAGGAGAGGGGCAACATGGCGTGGCTCGCTGACGCTACATCACAGGAAGGAATATTGGTGCGCCGAGGTGTCTATGCAGGGGGAGGGGCGGCGAGGGGCGAGTGTTCAGTCGACATCACGTTCATTGCTGCGGCGGCGGAGGGCAGGAGCGTGTTTGACATGTTGGTCACCGGGTATGTTGGCATCGGTGGCGCACTAGCTAGTGAGAGAGCCGGTCAACGATGACAAGCGTTAGGTGCGCACAAGGCCCAACACACGGCACAAACTGATGAATACAATTACATGTAAGCATAGACGATTATTCTCTCCGTATTAAAATAAACAAGTCCAAAACTAAAAGTAACATACTTTTAGTACTACGAATCTGGACAAGTGTCACTTTCAATACTAAGTTTGACAATCCTTTCCTCATCCCTCTCTCTCTCCCCACTCGATTCCATTTCGTCTAACGGCTGATGTTGCACCAATGGTCTTGACAGCATATAAGATTGCGCTGGGGACTTTGGGAGGCACAAAGCTAGTGCTCGTTGGCTTTGTCAGATGGCATTGGCATCAATCCATGATCTCATTCAGACTTAAGAGTGGTGGATCTTGCTCATGATCTGAACAAAGAGGGTGGGCTTATGTAGAAGACGATGTTGGGCCATCAAAAATGATCAGATAGATCGCAAGGTATAGCATTGTAGTGGCAGCACGCTTGACACACATGAGGAGTATAGGGTTGTGGTGGCAGGAATACCGTGATGCTTATATATATGTGTGATGGTAGGTGTACTCACCATGCCATTGTTGTCGTGTGACTCAAGGTCTTGATGGCACGAGATGTGGGTTTGCATGCATGCACATCAAGGTAGTGCCTTGAGAACATGTTATAAAAAATTTCAAAATAGTGGAATGATAACTAACCTTCTCGATCGTGCCTGACATTGATTTAGTATACAAAGTGTTTTTAATGTTTTCTATAATTTTTTTATCAGTTTCAAAATTAGAATTGAATGGGTGCCAACTTGACTGCATTTATAGTCTGTAAATTTTGAATCATGAGCATCAACAAGATTCTAAAATTTTAATCATCAGTACATATGTGCTATCTCCGTCCCAAAATATAACAACCTGGAGTGGACAGAGGCAGTACTTCTTTAAGAGTTATTGAGTCAGTGACTGAGAAATATTAATTTCAGTATTAGAAATGTTCAACAAAACTGTTTTTATATATTTCTCGAGAGACGCCATGAAAAGTAGTTTCCATGTCCGTTCATTTTAGAATTGTGAGCACATGTTATAGAATATAGACACAATTTGGCTTATTGCCATTGAACTTAGAATACCACTTGCTGTTGCAGAGCTGTAATGATGCATTCTTTTATAATTAAGTACGCACGCATGAAACTAACACAATTTGGCTTGTTGCAGTTTAATTTATAATGTTCTACCTTGCATTGGGTTTCTGATTAGGTCTAAATCATCACATTTAATTACTTTCTTAGTACACGTGTTTTAAGTTGGAGTCTGTATTTCATTTTTTTTAGATAATGGATATAAATCCAGCTTTGACTTCAAAATAAGCTACAACCAATTATTACAAAGTTTATAAAGTTTAATACGTGGAAAAGGCCCAAACATGTAGGCAAAATAAATCCACTAAACAGAAGACGAACTACTATAGGAAAAAAAGCATTATTCAAGTCTATTGCTAAATATCCAGCCGAAATGACCAAAAACTTGCATAGCCAGAATCTCCAACTTCTGACAAGCAGTGGAAATTGCTTCCTTGTTCTCTTCATGCATTTAGATAGGAAAATTTCATGTTCAAACATACAATAAAATACAAAAAAATATGTTTTGCATGACAAAATAATGATATTATTTTGAAGAATCTAATAACAACATGTTAAATTAGTTGAATAATTGCATTAAAAAGTTACGCTCCCAAACTTATTTAATAAAAAAGGTAAAAAGACCCAACAAAACTTCAATGCACATATTGAGCTATATATATTTGACAATTCTGTGCGGTTATTGTGAGATCAAGATTTTGATTTATGATTTTGTCATGAACAATTGACACATGAATTTGATTGGTTTTGAGTTGTTTTTGATGAAGAGGTGTGGCCTCGGTATGGGACCGGTCAGACCGGCCGGGGCTGCGGTCTGACCTGTATGATCCAGAGAGGAGTCAGACTCCGCTCGATGGGCCAATCAGACCGACATGTGTTGGGCGGTTAGATCGGCTGGCGCAAAAAGGATTGATTTCGGATTGTTTTCTTGGATTTCAAGTTTACTTGATGGTTAAGACTTTGTTATGGTTTCTATACATGGATTATAATGTTGTATGCTAATGTTGAGTTTGGGTGAGAACTTGTACTCAGTTTTGGTTTTTTGGGTTTGTTCATGTGTAGGTGTCGCTTGAGACTTGGAGAGTATTGTCGGTGATGGATCGGGAGTCAACTTGGGAGAAGTTGGTATCCAGACGATCAGGATATCATGCGGGATCTAAAGCCAGAGAACAATGCACATGGAGATAAAGATTACATATGACATACAATAGGGATTGTGTGCATATTGAAAGCAAAGTCAAATTTGGAGAGAGAGAGAGTCCAAGTTTGGAAAGGATGAGTTGTATTCTTGTATGAGTAGGATTCCTAAGGAAGTATGACTCCTTATACAAGTAGGATTTATGGCTTTTCACAGCCATATCTATGTATATAAATATACGAGGGGTGTATCTCTCGTGTATCTGTTTTTAGAGAGAAGAGTAGAGAAAAGAAAATCTACGGTTTAGCCTTGTGTTTCGGCGAGAGGTTGAATTTATATAGAGGTGTTCTTCGATTGTGAGTAGAGAAGAGAGAATTTAGGGTTTAGCCTTGCTGTTGTTGCACTCTGTAAACACATATTGAAGACATAAAGTTGATCTACATCCAAGAGTTCTTTTATTGTGTGTTTTTACTGATTCCGACTGTCAGACCAACGTCAGGGTATCGGACAAATCGGGCGAGCGCTCAGACCGGCGGCAGCGGTCAGACCAACGGCATATCCACGGTCAAACCGTGTTCGTCAGGACGACTCGGCTTTTCTTCATCAATACATGGGTATCTTTTAATTCCGGTAAAAATATTTAGATTTTAAGTGGTATAACCATTCACCTCTCCTCTGGTTGGTTTGGTTTTTTATTTCGATCCTACTGCTACCACCTTACTATGGGGACAGTAATGATAACTCCATTGTAGGGTTTAATAAATTTTGTTTGAATTCAAAATTTAAAAAATGAAAAAAAATCCAACTAAATTCTTACAAGTAATAACTAGTTTCTTTCATATCGATCTGGTGAGCAAAGCTTGTGAAAATGACAAATTAGTTTTTTTCGTACTTTGGATCTCCATCGAAACTGGAGCAAAAAGTTGAAAACAAAACAAGAAATGAGTTGGGATAGGATTTCTACTTCAAAAATAGCAATGGTTATGAAAAAAAACGTATCATATGCTACATTATTTCTCTAGATATTAAAATATTCTTGAATTTTAACTAGTTTTATGTTTTTTCGTGATTTTTTATTTTCAAGTTCAACACACCAGTTACCATGCAAAGTTCTAAATTTTGAATTGAAAATTCGGGAAACGAACTGGTGCGGTTTTCTACGGTTACCGTATGGTGTTCCCCCGTTCAATCAAGACCAAACGGGAAGCAGGCACTTGCTAATACGGCCATGTCGGAAGTGAGAGCAATGGAAAGTAACGAAGGCATAGCGTAGTACGTGAACGTACATGTGCCGTTCTTCAGTACATGTGTTGGTTCACTTGGTTGGGTCATTGGGTGGTTTTCTTTGTATTTTTCTGGTCACTTGTTATGGCATTATGCTTTGGGAGAATTGAAAGTTATTTAGCTTCTCGCTCGTTTTTTTATTCAGATTAATGAATTGAAAATTGTAATTTGGTGCTTGTTTTGATTGAGAAGTTCAAACATATGTAAATATAAGTTCTTGCTTGGTGTGATTCGATGGTGCGGTAGTGACCACCTTGCGGCGCGGGGAATCCGTGCATGTCACCTGCTGCGCGGCAACATTGCTGACACCACTGTTAAACGATGGCATGTATCGTTGATTGATTCAGTGTATATGGGGATCAGGGATAGTATAGCAAGTCTCTCATTCCAGTCCATACTTGTACATTGCCATACTTGTACACACAGTATTGATCAATATATTCTCACGGCCAGGCACCTCATTGCCTTGAGCTGCTATCTAATCCCTCTCTAGTTCACATGGTATCAGAGCAATAAGCTCGATCTCTTCCGCTGCAAATTTTTTTTCCATCTCCGGCGCCACACTCCTCGGCAACTCCCGCCGGCGATGTCTCTGCCCGATGATGCTGCCTCTGCCACAGTGGACGCTGTCGCTGCCACGGCGGCCACGGCCGTGGCCGCAGCCGCGAACGCCACCGTTGTAATACCCCGAAAATTATGATATTATGTTTTCGGTTATTAGCTTGGGTTGCTCTGTAAAATAAAATAAATTATGTTAATTAAGGAAAAAATTTTAAACTTGGGCTAAGATCCAATAACCTAACCCAGCCCACTACCACTCCCCACCAATATCTAGGGGGAGGGACCGGTTCCCCCACCCCCTACGCATGCCGCCGCCATAAACCGCACCTCCTCTCTCTTGTACGGTGTTTTCTCTCCTCTCTAGAGCAATCCCTCCTCCATAGATCTCATACACCATAGACTGGATCGTGAATCAAAGTGAAAAAACGGAATCAGTAGAGGGAGACAAGAAAGATGATGGGTTAGATTGGCGTGTTCCCTTTGTAATCTTGTAAACCCAAGGTATGGCTTTGTCCTACTGCTTTATTGAATGTTTTAGGGTGTTTTTAGGGTTTTAATTCGGGGTTAATGAGATTAGAATCGGGGTTTTGTTGCTATGATTCGGATTGGTAGTTTCTGCTCGCGGGCAGATTTACAGTGGTTCGTTATTTCCTTAATTAGGGCTTCTAGACGGCATTTTGTGCGAAAACTTATAATAAGAAAGTTGTAGATAACTTCGGAATACATCTTTCAGCCAATGTTGGCATGGTTTTGATGGACGGTTCATGAGATATAGACGTTTTAATTCACGTCTGTATTTTCTGACGAAATTTGGACAATATTAGATTGAACTGTTTTTAGAGGATCTAAACAGAAGAATTAGCTTTTATGTAATTAAACAAAATTGTAGGTATTATTTTTGTATTTCCATATTGGTAAATTACATAATTATTGGATTTGT
>CM002481.1:20614997-20628166 GCA_000325765.3 Leersia perrieri
TCTTTTTATAGATATCCAGAATGTATTTATTTGTGTGAATAATATATGTACTTTTAAAGATAAAAAATGTGAAGCAGCAGTGTTGTAGTGAGTCGAGCATGACTTTCGTGGTTATGTAGATTTTGGGTTAGGCATATGAGTGTGTATCTATTGAATTATATGTATTTGAGTGTTTGTATGCTAAGGTTTTATTTATGAAAATAGGTTGTGGTGCTTCGGATCATGCTTGTAACCGTGTCTTCTTGGTTTAAGGCAAGTAAACGTAACAGTGGTTACAGCTTGACTTGTTACTTTCTCTACCTCCACCTTGAAATAATATATATCAATAACCAAGATATGGTGAAGAAATTGCTTATTCTCACTTATGTTTACATCGTTGTGGTATCAAGAATAATGGCATGGTATGGTCTCTATTGTGATCTTGCATCGCATTACATTGGTATTACATTTGCATTGCATTTGGATTTTTGTCGCATACCTATGGTTGCGACCGTACCGGTACAGCATCGTATATTGTCGTAATACGATGCGGCTTCATACCTTGTTGGATGTGAATGCATGTTTATCATGTCATTGCATTGCATTTGCATATGCATTTGTATTCTGGAATATATACGTTGTATATTTATTGGATTTATCTTGAGAAGGTTTCCTTCTTATGAAGTAATGCAGGTTTGGGTTATCTACATGGATAAGGTTACGAAATTCGTTATTCTGTGTTATAAATAAATAGTGTTGTACTATCATTATTAAATCATTGTTATAATGAACTTGTAGTTTAAATAGCTTGTTTAAGTAGTTTGCTTGCTGAGATTTATTCTCACCCCTCTTTTCAGGTACCTTGATGTGGCATGTTTGCATGAGGGGATGGGAGTAGCTACACTTCTACACGTGATGATTTCACTTGTTTCATACATGTTATGACATAGTCATAAAATAATTGAGTTTAATGTATTAAGGGATTAATTAAACACTAAGTTCTTGATTATGGACTTATCAATATTGTTATGATGTTCATGCCTATTAGTATATTCTGGACTATAACCTTGATATGTATATATTTATGCTTCCGCGAATCTCTTTGTATTAAATTAGTTGCTGCCGAAATTTTATTATTTTGGCAAGGTTGAGTAGTTTAGTGGCATCCCGGGCTTGTGTAGTTTTTCTGGGGTGTTACAACCGTCGTCGCAACGGCTGCACCCATCGGCAACGCCCTCAGCGTCGCCAGCGTCCGGACGCACGTCCCCGTCGTCCTCGACCTGAAGACGCCCAACTACACCAAGTGGAGCACGTTCTTCACTGTGTTCCTCGGCAAATTCGGTCTTCTTCCTCATGTCCTCGGTCCACCGCCTGCCGACGCCGACGCCGTGTGGGAACAAGACGACTTCGCCATCCTCACCGCTCTCTACTGCTCCATCCACAGCGACGTCCTCGACATCATCATGGAGCCCAAGCAGACGGCTCGCGACCTCTGGCTTGCTGTTTCGACCTACTTCTGCAACAACAAGGAGATGCGAGCGATTTACCTCGAAGTCGAGTTCCGCACCGTCGTCCAGGGCGCCATGTCCATCACGGACTTCTGCAAGAAACTCAAGGTCCTCGCCGACGGCCTTCGCGACGTCGGCGAACCCGTCTCCGACCGCGCCCAAGTCTTCAACTTGATCCGCGGCCTTAGCCCCCGATTCTCCGTCCAGGGTGCTCTCCTCCAGATCCATGTTCCATTTCCTTCCTTCACCAGCGCCCACGCCTACCTCCTCCTCGCCGAGCTGAACCCTCCTGCAAGTGGCGGCACCGACGGCGTCGTCACCGACACCGCCCTCGTCACCACCACCCAGCCCCTCACCGGCTCCAACACCGGCGACCACTCCAACAACAGGGGTCACGACAAGGGGAAGGGGAAGGGCGGCGGCGGCTCCTCCAACTCCGGCGGCGGCTCCGGCTCCTCTGCCACCGGGAACGGATCAGGAGGGGGAATGGATCTGGGGGGCCGGCCGCTTCTCCGGCCCCTGGATGTACCTCCCCCGTGGATGGCTGGCCCATGGACTGCACCATCCCCCCGTGGGCTCCTCAGCAGGCTCCCCAGTGGGCCTCGACTCCCCAGTGGCGTGCACAAGGCGCTCCTGGCCTCCTTGGGCCGCGGCCCAATTTCGGTGGACAGGTCAACTACGCCGCTTCTACCTCAGGCGCCACCGACTACTCCGGCCAGCCCACTTGGGATCAGTCAGGTCTTATTGCTGCTATGAATAACTTGTCTGTGCAGGAACTGTATAATGGTGGCTGGGTGGTGGACACTGGTGCTACCTCTCATATGGCCTCTTCATATGGTATCCTTTACTCTCTCCGACCCCCTTCCTCTCCCACCATGGTCACTGTTGGCCTGTTAGCCGCATTGGTCAGACTTTTCTTAATTACTTCGCTCTTAACGATGTTCTTGTTGTTCCCTCGTTCATTAAAAAACTTCTTTCCGTTCGTCAATTCACTCGTGATAAGCCTTGTTGCACTCTTGAATTTGACTCCGATGGTTATTCTATTAAGGATCGGCGCTCGGGGACCGTGACTCTACGCTTTAATAGCTCCGGAGATCTCTACACCATTCCCGCGTCCGCGTTCTACCACCACATGAGCCACTCCAGTCCGAGTTCCTTCCTCGCCTCCGCTACTCCGACCAATCTTTGGCATCGCCCCCTAGGTCACCCTGGTCGCGACGCGATTTATCATCTACAAAAACAGTCTATTATTTTTTGTAATAACACTAGTACCGATTCTTGTCATGCTTGTCGCTTAGGGAAACACATTCGCCTTCCTTTTACACGTTCTCTCTCTGTCACAACAGCATCTTTTCAGTTACTCCATTGTGATAATTGGACTTCTCCTATTGTTAGCAATTCTGGATTTCGGTACTATCTTATTATTGTCGATGATTTCTCTCGCTACCATTGGACTTTTCCTTTATGCCTCAAGTCTGATGTCACATGTGTTTTTCAGCAGTATGTCACCTACGCACACACGCAGTTCCAGCTGCCCGTCTAGTGCTTCCAGACAGACAATGGTCGTGAGTTCCTCAACTCCGCCATCCTCTCCTTCTTCCAGCGTCATGGTATTTTCTTACGTACTACTTGCCCACACACATCCCAACAAAACGGTAAAGCTGAACATTCCATTCGTACCACTAATGACACTATTCGTTGCCTCCTATTTCAAGCCCACATGCCCGGCTCCTACTGGGCCGAAGATCTCACATCCGCCACCTATCTCATTAACCGTCACCCTTCTCAACCTATCGGTTTCACTACACCCTTTGAGAGACTATACAACACCCCACCTGACCTTTCACACCTTCGTGTTTTTTGTTGTGTTTGCTACCCTAATCTTTCGGCCACGGCACCACACAAACTTGCTCCTCGCTCCACTCCCTGTGTTTTTCTCGGTTATCCTAGTTCCCAAAAGGGGTATCGGTGTCTCGACACAGCCACTCAAAGGGTCATTACCGCGCGACATGTTTTATTCGATGAGATTGCTTTTCCTTTTTCTTATGGTGCATCATAGGTCTCGGCTTCTTCTCTGGATTTCCTGGAGATCCACGATGACGCTCCATTGGGTACCCCTGCCGCGCGTGGCTTCCAGCCCACTCGCACGCACACCCCTGCTGCATCTAGCCCGACTACGGCCTGGCGTCCCCATTCCACTGGGCAGCTGCCCTCCCCGCCGAGCTCATCGGCCCAGCCGGCATGTTCCGGGCCGACCTCTCCACCGCGCACAGCTGAACAGGCCGGCTCCCCTGTCTCGGCCCACTCGCGTGGCCACCAGGCCTTGCCCTCCGCGACGACCCATCCACCGCAGGAGTCTGGTGCGCCCAAGAAGGCCGTTGCAGTCGAGCCCTCGACTCCTGTGGCTCGGCCAGCTCCTGGACCACACCCCATGCAGACTCGGGCCAAGGCTGGCGTGGTGAAGCCCCTTCACCGGCTTAACCTCTCCGCGGTCACGGCTTCTCCGATCCCGACAACGTACCGCGTCGCCATTCAAGATCCACGGTGGTTGCGGGCCATGCGCGACGAGTATGACGCTCTCATCCACAACAACACGTGGACTCTCGTACCTCGTCCGCCCGGCGCCAACATTGTCTCTGGCAAGTGGGTCTTCAAACACAAGTTTCATGCCGATGGATCCCTTGCCCGACACAAGGCTCACTGGGTTGTTCAGCCGGTGGTCAAGCCGGCCACCATCCGCGCCGTCCTCAGCATCGCCATCTCTCACTCTTGGCCCATCCACCAGCTCGACGTCAAGAATGCCTTCCTCCACGGCAACCTCACCGAGACGGTCTACTACCAGCAGTCGTCCGGCTTTGTCGACCCTGCTCATCCACATCATGTCTGCCGCCTCACCAAGTCGTTGTACGGTCTCAAGCAAGCTCCTCGGGCCTGGTTCCAGCGCTTTGCTGCACACGCCCGCACCCTCGGCTTCACCTTCTCAACATCAGATTCGTCTCTGTTCGTCTACCACGATGGCCCCGACATTGCATACCTGCTACTCTACGTCAACGACATCATTCTGACAGCTTCATCGACTCGGCTTCTTCGCGCCATCATGATCCGTCTTCATGATGAGTTCGCCATGACCGACCTTGGGGAGCTTCACTACTTCCTCGGCGTGTCTGTCCGACGCACTTCCTCGGGTCTCCATCTCTCTCAACGCCAGTACGCCATTGATCTACTTCATCGTGCTGGCATGGCGGAGTGTCATCCTACTGCTACTCCCATGGACACCAAGTCCAAGCTCTCCTCTTCGGATGGCGAGCCCCTTCGCGATGCCACAGAGTACCGCAGTCTCGCTGGTGCTCTTTAGTACCTTACACTTACCAGGCCCGACCTCGCCTACGCCGTACAGCAAGTGTGCTTGCACATGCATACACCTCGGGACTCCCATATGGCCTTGATCAAGCGCATTTTGCGCTATGTCAAGGGGACACTTGATCATGGTCTGACTCTCCACACCTCTCCGATGACGACATTCACTGCCTACACCGACGCCGACTGGGCGGGGTGCCCTGACTCGTGCCGCTCCACCTCAGGCTATTGTGTCTTCCTCGGCAACAATCTTGTCTCCTGGTCGTCCAAGCGCCAAGCCACAATTTCACGCTCCAGTGCCGAGGCCGAATATCGCGCTGTCGCTCATGCCGTGGCTGAATCTTGCTGGCTCCACCAACTCCTCGGTGAGCTCCATGCGCCCCTCACCTCCGCCACTGTCGTCTTCTGCGACAATGTCAGTGCCGTCTACCTCTCCGTCAACCCGGTACAGCACAAGCGGACGAAGCATATTGAGATTGATATTCACTTTGTTCGCGAGAAGGTAGCCCTTGGCCAAGTCCACGTCCTTCACGTGCCTTCGGCTCACCAGTTAGCCGACATCATGACCAAAGGACTCCCGGTACAGCTGTTTCAGGACTTTCGTTCCAGTCTCTGCGTTCGGCCACCTGACGCTTCGACTGTGGGGGGTGTTAAACGATGGCATGTATCGTTGATTGATTCAGTGTATATGGGGATCAGGGATAGTATAGCAAGTCTCTCATTCCCTTCCATACTTGTACACACAATATTGATCAATATAATCTCACGGCCAGGCACCTCATTGCCTTGAGCTGCTATCTAATCCCTCTCTAGTTCACAGTCACGTTGCTGAGGCAAATCAGTATACTTTTGTAATTTTTAAGTCCAATTTATTCCAACAAAAACTGTATATTTTTAACTTTTATCTCATGTATATAGGGATGGCTATCCCTCACATTTTATCTAGATATAGCCAAACAATATAATATTTATAATGCATATAGTCTATTTGGATTCCAAAACTAATATTTATAATACATATAATCTATTAGGAGTCCAAAACTAAATACTCTCCGTCCTTTTCACTTTTCTCTTTTCTCACAATTAATCACCTCCTTAGAAATTGTGTTGAAGATATTTCTTTTTCACAATGCATAGTTAGTTCGTATGTTTTAATAATGTTGGTTCGTATGCAAGACACTGTCTTTTCTTTAAGTAGGTACCACGTCAACTCAAGACATAAATAATTAAGACTCTGACTACAGAACGGACGTATGTTCGGACGGATGTGCTGACGTCAGCAAAACAAAAAATAGGTCGTTAGGGTACTATATTTTGGTACACAGGGAACTGAAACCCAGGATACCATATTTTGATACCCAGAGTATCAAATCTGAAACCTAAGGTATCATATTTGGGAACCCAAGGCACTAAAACTGAAACCAGAGTGTACCAGACCTAGAACCCCGGGTACCAGATCCGATACCCTATATACCAGATTTGATACCACTACAAACAACGCACAAAAGTACCTAGTGCTTCTTCAACCTCTCTAGCATCCGCGTCTGGCCGCTGTCGCCAAGTTCGCTGCATTGTCGTTGCCGAGCCGAGCCGCCGCCACATCCAACACCGGATCCGGAGCTCGCCGCGCCGTCCCTGCCACAGCCAACGACCGGAATTGGCCGCCCTGTCGCCCGCCGTCAAAGCCGACGGCCCCCAAGGCTGCGCCACCAAATCTGAACCCCGTCGCTCGCCATCGAAGCTGCCGCCACCTATCATCGTCGATGAGGAGAGGCCGGGAGGAAGAGGGACGGGACATCACCGACGGGGGGAGGCTGGGAGGAAGAAGGGGGGCATCACCGCATCACCGTGGGGACGCACCTCTGACCACGCGGCATCACCATGTAGTCTTCCACAATAATTAAGATCCTGTTTGGTCGATGACCTGAGAGATATGCCTGAGTAAAAAACGTGCCTGTGTGAAAGGAATACTATGGTATGATGTTGCCTTGCTAGGCATGTTCGTGCTTTTCTTGTTTGGTTGAAGTTGTATACCTGAGGAAAGTAGATCAAGCAAATTATGTGCTTAATAAGTTCTACTCCCTCCAATTATTTTTTATCATCGTATAAATCATAGAAGGTTTGTGTAACAAAACCAAGGATAAATTAAACCATATCGATTAAGATGTCATGCATACCATACACACGTTCTTCCATAATACATGCATCAATAAAGACAACATGCATAATAACTTTCGTAGCATGCACATATTGAAACATTGGTTACATTGCAATAAAATATGCAACTATATTATGATCCATTGTGAATGGTTTTTATTATATAATGATAAAAGATGAACCGAGGGAGTAATACTTTGTTAACTATATCTAACCACCTTAACTATAGTAGCTTCCATATATGCGGTTATGCATGCATCACATGCAGGCTGCAGGCAGCAGCATGCCTTTCTTTTCAGCGCGTTAAGCATGGCTTCTATTGTCATTTAAAGCTGTGACCAGCTGCAGGTAGAGGACACGTGCTAAACATACTCGCTAATCACAATCTCACCTGCTGCCAGAGCTCAGGCCTCCATTTTGGGTCGCCTGAGCCAGGCTAACAAACTTTCCTAGTGGCTCAGGTCAGGCAACAGATAAAGTGTCTCAGGATAGGTGAAAGGGGTTTTAGCCTAGCGGTTACAGTGCTCAAGTAGCACCACTAGGTCCTGGGTTTAACTTTCTGAAGGAACGAATTTCAGGCTTGAATAAAGAAAAAAATACATATACCGTGGGAGCCTCTCCTACTGTTTCCGGTCAAAAAAAATGTGTCTCAGGATAGCAACCAAATAAACCTCAATTTTTCTCAGACATGTCTCAGACCAGGCCAATCCTTCTCAGGGTAGCAACCAAACGGTCTCTAATTGCCATGAGCACTAGTTGTAGTATGGATCTAGTGAGCCACGGAGGATCTAAAAAGAACGAAAAAAGCTGACACAACTAACAACAACAACAGTAGCATACCCTCTCTCTTCAGCTCTAGGAAAAACTAAAAATGAAAAATACCACAGTGCAATCAATACTCCCTCCGTCCTCAATTGTAGGGGATCTTTCCTTTTAAAAAAGATTAATAATAGAGAAAATAGACTAAAATGCCCTTGAGGTAGTGGAGGTGGGAGGGTAAATAAGGGTAATATGAAAAAAAAAATAGAAGAGAATTGATTGATGTAACTACTAGTACTACTAAATACTCTATATTTGTGAACAAATTTGAATTCAAAATCATCTAAATATGAGGACGAAGGAGTAGTAAGTGGGATGCACGAATCTCAAAGTGAATGAACGAGAGAGATAGCGTATGCTGCAACACCCACGTTTAGTCCATATGGCCTTTACAATGGAGGCCACTCAGCCGAGGTGTCACGTATCTTTAGCTCGCCAGCTCAGCAAAAAATCGCCACATAAGCCGTGAACCGGTCTCTGACAGGCTTCTCGCATCCTTCCGAGGAAGCGAGCAACATCATCAGAATAGCAGGCGAGCAACAAGAGAGAGAGGATTTGACTGCTTCGTTCGTTGCTTTGTCCAGTCGTCGCCATTCGAGCTGCATGCGGCAGCGCCGATGACGCCAAGCTGCACCACCGGGGGGAAATGGTGGAGAGCGAAGGCGGCTTTCCCGGCGTCCCTGCTGCACACGCCGCCCCCGTTAGATCTACCACCAGATCCAGAAGAGAACCACCGGATCTAGAGGAGAGGAGGGTGGGTGTAGTGCCGGCGCCGTCCGGCGTTCCCTTCCGGGAGTGGAGATTGGAGAGGGAAGAGTCGCCGTCGAGCTTCTTCCATCGGCATGCGCCGTCGCCGGTCGGGCTGCCGAGCTCGTCCCATTCGCGCGCGTTGCCTTCGTCGAGCTCCTTCCCTCCGCATGTGCTCCGCTGGAGAGGGCGGGGAGGCGTCACCGTCGGGCGACGACAACAGGGGCAGGCAGAGGAGGACGACGAATGCGGTAGAGCAGACGCTCGCCGGTGCTTCTCCGCCTGCCACGCGCTGAGTCCGGCATCGCCCGCTCGCCCAACTGCAGACCAGAGGGGTTGAAGAGGGAGGGGCGGAGGCGCTCGCATCATCAGTAGAGTCGGTGAAGTCATGAATGGGGATTGGAGAAGGAGTGATTTAATATTAGAGTGAATTGCATAGTGGACTACTACATTTTGCCTAGATTGCACAATGGACCAGGTCTGAACAAGCCTTTTCACTTTGGACTGGTTCAACTTACAATAGTTGCACATTGGATCTCTAGGGCTTATCTCCTCTCTTCTTCTCCATCCTGTACCTTGCATCCTCGTATGGAAAACACACAGATTGAGGGAGCCATCACCGGTGAGCTTCTCTTTGCCCTCCATCGGTCATCACTCGCCACCCCTCATTAGAGCTTGAGCTCGACTTCCGTTGGCACCATCTTGGAGTTGGAGTTTGCCATTGCCTTTACTTGATTAGCCTCTCCCCATGAACCATGACCCATGCCAATGATGTCTGCTCTTGAGCTTGAGCTCACAATCACCGATGAGCGATGAGCAGATCCCCTCCCCACGCTCAACCTCCGCTGGACTTCGCCAAACGCGCGCATTCAAGCTCGAAATTAGCCGACACCCACAGCTCATTCGGGAGAGCTCGAACACCGCCAGCAACGGCCCTACGGTCGTGGAGGAGCTCGAGCAGGCGCATGGGAGCAGTTCAAGAATCAAGACAGTCAGCTGGGATCAGTGGGGAAGGGTTAATTAAGCATCCTCGACCCTCGCAGTCATGGATGATTTCAGAGGCTTCCTATGCTTGGCAGATGAGGAAAATCACAAACACCGGATAAAGCTAACAAGTAACAACCGAGAAGAGGCACAAGCAAATAGCCAGTTGACTAATGGAGGAACCTCGGAAGGGGTAATAGATGTGAGAAATTTACTAACTGACAGGTAGGCCACTGATGCTAGGTGAAAACTTTCGTAAAAATTTTGGGTCCAAAGTGAAAAGATGTGTAACCATATGGTCCATTATGCAACAAAGGTTAGAAAAACTAGCCTAAAGTGCAATTTAGTCTTAGTATTATTTTTTAGATTTTAGGGTGTTTATTGTTAAAGTTTGGACTTTTATGTAAATTAAAAACATATGAGACTAAAATATAAATATATAAATAGTAGGGGCCGACTTGAAAATTTTAAATAGGGCCCACAAGGCCACGTGCACTGCATGATGTAGTATCCCTGCATTCTTCCTTGCTTGTTTTACTCATGGGCTAGGGCCACTCATATGAGTGGCCTCCACTGTAAGTGCCCTTAGAAGGAGGTTTCCTCTCCATCCCCCGCAGGAATAGCGGATGATGACGCTTCCATCCCCTGTGGGACCGCATGTTAAAGGAATAACAGATGATGATGCTTCCATCCCCTGACAGACAGTACATCGGGGAATATTAAAGGTATTAGCGACAAACAGTGTGTCTACAAAACGTGCTTCTATGACATATAATATGTTGGAGAGTTATAACGACAGACCATTTGACGTTAAACCATCTGATGTGAAATCTGGACCATGGTGTAGTGGCAGCCAACGACGGCGCCATCTTCCTGCCTCATGTCTGCAGGTCACGAACGCCTCCTCCTTTCTCCCAATTTTTTTCTGATCTGCAGGAGCTTATCTGTGACCAACCTCTCGATGGTGGCGGTAGATCTAGGCTGTGTTTAGATCCTAAAATTTTTGGCTAAAAATGTCACATAAAATATTTGGACACATGCATGGAACATTAAATGTGAAAAAATATAAATTGTACAGTTTGCATGTAAATTGCGAGACAAATCTTTTGAGCCTAACTAGGAAGGAAGCACCTTTTTTATTTTCTATGACATTCTGCATTATAAAATAGTTGATGAAATTTTATTACAAATTACTCCCTCCGTCTCAAAATATAACTACCTAAAGGATTCAAATTTGTCTCAGAATATAACTACTTTTACACCCACATATCCCATCTCCACCAATCACAACCATCCTCTATTTAATTCATCTACCTATTTTCTCCTCTCAACCAATCACAACACTCCCTCACCTCAAACTTAATTTTCTCAAAAAAAAACATAATAAATCCTTATATATTGGGACAGAGGTAGTACCTAACTATAACCTTAGAAGAAAAATGCATTATAGCATTGGTTAAATGAAAATATTAGAAACCGTGTAAATGCTAATCCTATAAAACCGGACGGAGGGGGTATAATTAATAAGATCAAAAAATTAATCTACACTTCATACATGGCAAGTTACAATGGCTTACTTTTATTCAAATCTGTTAAATAATATTGTATAGACACCACTTTCCTCATATTTTAGGATAACAACATTAAGTTCAGACAATATATATCTTGCATTCAGTGAAATTTATTGTAATTTTCAAGACGTTCTTATGTAATGTTGAAGAGCACTGGTTTGGACATAGAGTTTTTTAGATAATGGAAATGGTTTACATTCCTGGCTTCTGCCTTTCGACACAACCAACAAATTTAGACTCTAAAGTAAAATTAAAAAGTAAGAGGTTATGGGACAAACCCCTGTCTTCTTTCTAAGAGATAAATAGATGAACTATTAGAACATAATCATAGACATCTATGATGAAAGCCTAAATGAACTACGCCATCCAAAGTGGGGCAAAAGACCCCTGGTTACCAATTCCAAGAGTGTAGCACCATTGTGCATTATCCTGCTCCTCCTGTGATAGCATCAAAGACCAAGAATGGAGCCAACTGGAACACGTGAAAATAACCTGTAAAGGGTTAGATATTATTTTATTCTTAAAAACAACATCATTACGGCAACACCAAATTGACCAACATAAAGCACTAGCTCCAAACAAAATTATTTTTTTCGTGGATCTAGTCACTCCCCTAAGCCAATTACCAAAAATATTTTTAGTGTTTTAGGGAGGGGGATATTAAAAGCAAAGAAGACACAATGCCATATACACTGTGGATCACGCCTGGAAATTCATAACCAGAATTCCAAACGCTTAGTGTATTAAACTCCCCGTCCAGGACCAACCGGGGTACACAGTTGACATAGTTGAACAGAACACAGAGTCTTACGAATTTAAACAAAGGCACGCAGGCCCCCCAAACGAAACAAACAACAGCAGAAACCAAACAGCTAAGACTTAAGCGACGACCGAACTAAACAGCGGGCGGCAACACAGGCATCTTGACGGCGAACAAGATTACTCCTCCTCGTCATCCTCGTAGAACAGCTCTGGCTCTGCGAGAAAAGTATGCAAGATTGAGTACTGACCACCGTACTCAGCAAGCCACACGGAGAAATGCATGGTAATGCAACAGGGAATACAAGGGTGGCATAATACGGTGTAATTGCATAGCAGAATGAAGAAGGACAGAATTTGTAAAGCAGTTCATTAAGTAAATCACATTTAACCATCTCTGACCGACGTTACACCACGCCATTCAGGCCCAACCATCCACCTACTTCAAGCAGGTTTGCTATTCAAATTATTTAAAGTGACACTAATCACGGTGAATCTTATTTGGTCGTCCATAACCGCGGACACGGCTAATCGATTAGATTTACTCTGGCCAGAGTTGTACAACTGTACCCACAAGACACCATCCCACACGAGTTGCCACGTGTCCGAGACACCACCATGGTACCACGGCAAGGAATGATGACTAGACCGTGCGCATATCCCCGCCCATCCCATTCACACCACGCTACAGGTTTCGCTTCTTGTACCCGAGCAACCCCCTCTTGCGCCATGGTAGATCCGGAAGCCACTCAGCTCTGATCCCCAGACCGACATGACCCCATCACGCCTACCCTTTCCTCGGTGCCTAGGAATGGGTCGAGCTATACTACAAGCCTAGCTGTTGCCCATGCTAGCTTGTGGTTTATACGATTATCCTCATAAGGGTTTCCCACGAACCGGTCCTTAAATGTCATGAGTGCGACTAAAAAAACCAAGCATCCACGACCCACCATTTAACAAGATTTTAGGGTATTATTAAATGATTACCAGTGTCATCATCATTCTCAGGTGTAATCAATGAGCATCATCATTAATTAAGTAAAGCATGATTATCCCATTAGTGAGCTAGGTGGTACTAAGCGGCTACGCATTGATCCTAATACTCCAGTGGGACCATCACATAGGGTCGCCGCTGGTCAAATTGAATCCCACAGTTTAACAAGGTAAGGCGATCAACGCGAAAGGCTATAACAAGGTGTATCGGTAACATCCCACATTCCATTCGCAAAGTATAATGCATATTTGAATAGAGCATAGTAAGTGAATAGGTTCAACATGCGTCAAAACA
>CM002481.1:20628266-20642912 GCA_000325765.3 Leersia perrieri
GCGCGTGCGGCGGAGGGGCTAGGGTTGTGGAGCGGGGTGGGGGGTGTGCGGAAAAGAGAGGGGGAGGTCTGGGGTCCTTTTTATAGCGCTCCGGCAGCTCGGGAGCGCGTGGGCGACGTGGCGTGCTCACCGGCGATCTCGGCATCGTGGGGGCGGCGTGGGCGCGGACTTGGGGTCGTGGGGCGGCGTCGTCGGCGGAGACGGAGCGGAGAGCGACGTGTGGAATGGACCCAGTCCGCGTCACGTTTGAATTCGCGAGTGGGCGCAGACGCCGAGCGGGAAAACGGCGGTGGTGGCGTGGCCACTCCTGGCCATGCCGGGCGAGAGGTTGGGGATGGAGCTGACATGCGGGGCCCGCATGTTAGCCGTCCCGGGAGAGAGAGGGAGATAGCTGGGCCGGCCCATTTGCCAGGCGAGAGGAAAGGAGGATGGGCCGAAACCGGCCCGATCAGTTTGGGGAGGGTTTTAATTGGTTTTTCTAATTAAATAAAGGCTGGATTGGTGTTGGAATTAATTGGAGAGGCTAAGATGCTAGGAAAAATCCGGAAATATTCTAGATGATAGATTGGGACATATGGAATTTAAGAAAAATATTCCCAGCTAGAGAAAGGATATTTATTTGGGATTTTATTTTTAGAAGTGGTGTTTTAGGATTTTTGAACAATTTCCTTTGGACGATTTATTTAATGATTTAAAGAGAGGAAGAAATTCAGGGTGTTACACTGTGCCATATGGCAATCAAAGAAAAGGTGTTATATAGTCTCGTGTTTGTTAAAAAACAATATTTCTTTTCACCGCCCCAATTTCTTTTTGCAAGATTGTCCTTTGTTAGGATTACTTTTTTTTATGTAAGAACCACATAAAGACTAACTTTTAAAGGAATCTTCAAATCCCACAAAATCCTCTTATGAATTCTCACATTAGTGTTCATGGTTGTATTGTACATCGATTTGACCGAAAAATGGCCATTTTTATGTAGCGACCAAATAAAACGATCATTTTTATTTGATAGAATTACATTAGCTAGACGATGAAGTAGATCATTCCATTCGACTAGTTTGGGTCCAACAATTGCTCGTCTGAATAAAATATTCAGCGGTGTTGTACTCGTAACCTCTGCCAAAGAAGATTGTTTCTTTCAAGCCACACTATAAAGTGAAGGGTATTGCTTTTTGAGAGGACGTGGTCCTAACCAGATATCCTCCCAAAATCTAATTTGTGTCCCATTGCCTTGTTTAAAAGATCCGTATTGAAAAAATTGGTCTTTCACTTTCATTAAACCGGTCCAAAATTAAGATGTTTCCTGTTTGTTTGACATATCGGACAGTGGTTTTCCTTTCAAATATTTGTTTCGCAAGAGGCTTTGCCATAAGCCTTCACTATTGAGTAGCTGAAATAGCCATTTGTTTAACAAACATTTATTCTTGACATCAAGGTTTTGGACACCTAGTCTCCCTTGGGCCTTGGTCTTCTGATCGACATATGTATTCCCATTTTATTAGTCTATAGTTCGGTTTGGACATAGATATGCTCCTCACACTCACCTACCAGCCCAAGCATTTCGTTCACACCCCCGTCAGAAAACCTATGCATTGAGTCGCCTCGTTCTTTTTCTGATGCTACTACGAAGCCTTGATTGTAGCATCGGTGGGCCGTGCTCCTTAAGATCTGCATCTACACACCCACTTGTACTTCTTACAGACACGTTCATAGAGCCGTGCATCAGTTCACCTCGATGAGGATCACCATAGAAGCACCTACCTTTGTCCATATCAAACCCTAGTTCACTCACTCTTATGAAGGACTTCATCACCTAGTTATCCAATTGAGCTCAACCAACAAACAAACTTATCATTGTACGAAGGTTTGTTTACTTATATCACTGAATTATACATAATTATTTTTACATAAATTCACATTAGTTGATTCAAAATACACATCTTTTGTTTACTTATATTTTTTCGCCAATTTTGCAATGCACTGTTGAAATTAAATATAATCCAACTAATAGTGACATGACAATATGTAAAACTATATAGACAAACGCACAAATAACCAAGGATAAACACTTGTTGAAAAGTAGGTGGGGCATGTATTATGTACTCAATAATATCTCATATATTTTCATACTTATATATATATATATATATAGATCTAAATATTAGCCGCATGGGGATATGAGCTTATACCTAGGGTTTCTAGAAATATTTTATCTCAAAACCTGGGATTTCATAAAACAAACTGTAAAATCTATGGTTCTTGTAGGTGTCCCAAAACCTGAGGTTCTAGAAAGAGTGTCCTAAAGGTGTGCTTGACCTGTGAACGACGTTTACAGTTGCCTCATGATTCGTGCTTGCTGAGGTGTCAAAAATCTGATCATGAATGCATATGCACACTTGCAAAAGGATTGGAGTCGTCATCGAGAGCTGGAGACAGACACCGCGCCTTATCCATATATCTCCTCAAAAGAGCACATCATCCAGGCCGCCTCCGCGCTCCATGGCTGCTCCTGCTGCTGCCTCGCTGATCCACCTCGCCGCCACCGCCTGCTCCCCTCCTCGCGTCAGGCTCCGCCGCGGCGCCACCGGCCTGCGGCGGCCGCGCGCGGCGGCGCTGGCGGCGCGGGCGTACAAGGTGACGATCGAGCACGGCGGCGAGTCGCGGGTGGTGGAGGTGGAGGAGGACGAGACGATCCTGTCGCGGGCGCTGGACGAGGGCATCGACGTGCCGCACGACTGCAAGCTGGGCGTGTGCATGACGTGCCCGGCGCGACTCGTCGCAGGGGAGGTGGACCAGGGCGACGGCATGCTCAGCGACGACGTCGTGGCGCAGGGCTACGCGCTGCTCTGCGCCTCCTACCCGCGCTCCGACTGCACCATCCGCGTCATCCCCGAGGAAGAGCTGCTCCAGGTCCAGCTCGCCACCGCCGACGACTGACACCGACAGACCCCGTTCGTGTGCCATCGACCTGCGGCTTAGCTTTGTACAACTTTTTCCCCCAAGTGGCATTTCGCGAGATATTGTGATAATATTGCCTCTTTGCCTAGCTAGTTTGTTTCCATTGTGTGACAATGTATCACTACTTTGCATGTTTTTCCAGTAGCAATGTGTAGCATACAGGGGCGGATCCAGCGTGGGGGCAAGGGGGCTCAAGCACCCCTACCGCTGGATCCCCCATGGAAAGTATGAAGAGAGGAGGATGGAAAAAATGGGAAGGAAGAAGAAGAAGAAAGGGGTGCTGAGGAAGAAGGGAATGGACACCCCCTCTAATCTATTGCTGGATCCGCCCCTGGTAGCATACATAGTAATCCTACCTTTTTCCTATATTTTGGGGGATATGGAGAGGGGTTATGGATTATAAGAAAGTAAAAAACAACTCCGATTGATAAGGCAATTAAGAAGCAAAGCATTGAACTTGGAGACATTACTTAGTGCAAAACAGTGAGATTTAGAACCATATTACAGCATGGAGCAATATATTCAGTGTAAGCTCAGAATTTATTCATGGGGATAAAGCATGATCCATGGACATGTTCTTAATACTATGCGGTTTCAATCTTTTAAATCTCCATGTTTGCTAACCCATGGCCAATGCCTGCAACCAAACACCATGAAATCCATACCAATGTAGTGCATTAGATAATCGTGTAGTATCCAGCATTTTAAGGAACGAGATCAAATGAGTTGAACAGGATAAGGAGAAGTGATGTGTGCTATAGAAGCTCTCAGCTGGATTTCTAACATCAGATATGAAAGTAATACCAGAACAAGAAATTGGTGTTTCAGAGTACAAATTACTTACACGACTTTTGTAGAACGAGCAAGCAAATCATGCTCTGCAATCACTTATCGCTTGTGCTCGAGCTTGTAACTTCTAGGCCATTGCCTGTACAGAACAACTGTATAAGCAATCATAGAGTTCTGTATCTCATACGAAAACATCATCAAATAAAGATGCGATCGATTTGTTAAGATTTGCTAGAAAGTTCAAAACTAAAAATTGTCTTCATGAATCACAATCGGAAAGGTGACTACTTGAAATCCAAAATCGTCTGCCTTCAGAAATAACCAAAAATGGCTATCCCAAACTCACAATATCAGCCTGTTGTGCTAATCAGCATGTCACCAAACAGAACAAGCACTTCTATCTTTAATATGTACATTCTATGATACAGAATGGTTTCAGGAAACCTTGTAGCAAATTAGTCACGGTTATAAAATAGGGGTACTTTTAGCAAATCACACGTTGTCATGGAAGAAAATACATATTTGATAGTACTATTTGAAATCAATGATAAAAATCTCACATCAGGAAGAGTGCATTTCAGAATGAGCAAGCAGTTCCACTAGATCCTAAATCACTACTAGATAGTTTGCTGTTTATTGGTGGTTTTTAGGTAAGCTCTGGTACATGGCTGGAGCAGATCATAATTAGATAATAACAGTGAATACTACTTCAATGACTAATGGAAACACATACCTAATGACACTATACTCTGATTACTATAAGCAACATATAAAGAGAAATAGAAAAGTAGTTACACAACAATATCTTACTACACCATGATGAATTCGATTCTAATCAGGCAAGCATAATGACATCTTTTGGCCATCAATGAACAACAGATTGTATGCATATAACACTGAACGTTTCCATTAGGAGCAGACCATAATTCATACAAGATCCCAATGAAGTTCTGCCTTTCGCCTGAAGAACATCATAAAGATGCTGACTAAAATAACAGCATGACTAATGGACAGAGACCGACAACCCCTACCCAGTCCTCCATCAGAACTATAATGCTATGTTAAGCAACAATAGAATTTCAATGTAAGGCACTTCCTACCCCCAGAAACACATATATCACCCTTTTGTAGCTTTTATTAATGTTGTAGTGCCAAGAATAACTTCACAAGTTTTATTTCTCAAACTAAGTTTAATTTTCATCAATTGTTAAAACACTAGTGGAGATATTTTACACTAGCAACTTATGAAACATGATAGAACTAATCTGTCCCTTTCCACATCAAACTGAAGATGTATAAATGAACCTTAAATTGCATACTGACTTGTGAGCTAGCAGCTGCTGGAACTAGCACTCGGCGACTGGCACTATGCTAGCAAAAAAAACCATGCCCAAATGCAACAGAGAGATGATCTGGGGCAACATTCAAGGATTTCAATGACAAAACAAAATTGGATTCTATACCGGAATAACTTGAACTGTATTTCGCCAGGAACTCACTATAGCTCCGTTTCAAAACATCTAGGAAAGCCACATTATTGCATTCTCAATTTCCATCAAACCCTCTCATCTAATCACAGCATGAACAAACAGAAGGTAGAAAATTGTGAGCTTCCCAAGTTGAAGACTCCAACTACGATACGCAACAGAGATACGACCTGCTGCAACAAGCAGCAACCAGAATGTCACCAATTTTACTAATCAACTCTCCATCGCAAGCGCAATCAATTGCGCGGGATCAAAAACTGATAAACACCATGACCCATGGGATGCAGAGAGAGGCTCACCATCGGGGTCGAAGAAGAAGACCTGGCGGGTGGTGCCGTCGGGCTGCGTCTTCTCGAACACGTCGGTGCCGCGGGCCTTGAGCCCGGCGAGGAACCCGTCGTAGTCGGCGACAGAGAAGGCGAGGTGGTGGCGCCTGGGAAGCTGCGCGGGCGGGGCCCCCGCGGCGCCTGGGCCGACGGCGGTGGGCGCCGCGGCGGGGTTCCGCTCGATGAGGTGGAGCGCGACGCCCGGCGTCCCCGGGAGGCGGAGCCAGGCGACCTGGAAGCCCGAGTAGGTCGGGGACGCGGCGCGCTCGAAGCCGAGCACCTCCTCGTAGAAGGCGGCCAGGCGCCGCACGTCGTCCGTCTCTCGCGCGATGTGGTTCAGCTGCAGCGTCGCCATGGTGATGGGGAGAATCGGAGAGAGAGAGGAACAGAGGCACAGAGCAAGGGCAGCGTAGGCGAAGGGAAGAGTGGAGAATGTGTGTGTGGTGCGGCACGGAGGCCAGCACACCGCACACGCGTCACGAGCCGGGGGAATTCGTGTTTTTACTGCTGAACTGATCCGGTTACAAAGGTTATTGCCAAATTAGTCGTTTAGTCCCTTGTAATGCAAAGTGTCCACGTTGATTCGAGTCTTGAATTGTTTGACCGATAATTATCTCAATATAAACCAAATTTTATTTGATGAAGATAATATCGTTGAATTGATATTTAAGTTTGTTTTATATGGTTATTAAGAGGTTGTTTGGATCGGGACCTTTTTTAAGTTTGTGTCTCATCGGATGTTTGCACGTTAATTATGAGTATTAAATATAGACCGATAATAAAACTAATTGCATAAATAAAGGCTAATACGTGAGACGATTTTTTTAAGCCTAATTAATCCACGATTAGCAAATGTTTACTGTAGCATCACATTCGCTAATCATGGACTAATTAGGCTCAATAGATTAGTCTCGCGAAATAGTCCAAAGTATGGGGTGGGTTTTATTAATAGTTTATATTTAATACTTCTAATTAGTGTCAAACATCCGATGTGACAAGGACTTAAAAAAAACCCGTTTTGATACAGGGACTTTTTTAAAGTCCTGTCATATCGGATGTTTGGACACTAATTAGAAGTATTAAATATAGACTATTAATAAAACTCACCCCATACTTTGGACTATTTCACGGGACGAATCTATTGAGCCTAATTTGTCTATGATTAGCGAATGTGATGCTACAGTAAACATTTGCTAATCGTGGATTAATTAGGCTTAAAAAAATCATCTCGCGAATTAGCATTTATTTATGCAATTAGTTTTATTATCAGTCTATATTTAATACTGCAAACATCTGATGGGACACGAAATAAAAAAAAAAGTCCTGGATCCAAATAACCTCTTAATAACCAATGTTATATGGTTATTGAGGAATTAAAAGTTGGAAGAGTAATTTTGAGACTGCTAAGTGATATCATGAGATGTAGTGTGTAATAAAATTTAAGAGTATTACGGTACGCATTCGCTTAACTGTAGTTGAATTGTACTAGCGGAATTTGGAAAAACACATAGTAAGACAAGCAACCATTGGCGTTGTTAGCCCTCAAAAAAAAATTAAAAAAAAACCATTGGCGTTGTTAGGAAGAGAAACGGCACAAAATGTAGTACTAAAATGAGTGTAATTTAAGGACAAGATTGTTCTATTCATCTTTGGAGAACAAGTTCATTACATAGACATAGAGAGATGAGAGCGCTCTCATTCATTACAGTAATAGCTCATAATTACAATTCCGTTAGAGCAAAATCGCTTTCGGAGGCTTTCTCCTCAGCTTACAGGTGACATTGACATACAGTCATAGATAAATCCATCAGCAAGCATTTGACAATTGATATCAGTAACGCTGCAGAGATAAGTCTTTCAGGAAACAGCGCCTTGCGTCGCCGCTGATCTATCTTCTGCCTCCCCATCTCCTCTTGAAATTGCGCTCATCATCGCTTGAATCCTCGTAAGTACGGCTCCTGGAACTGTGTCTGGAGCTCGCTCTGCTGTGTCTGTCACGCTCGGTTGGTGGAGACGACGCGCGCATTCTCTTGTTGCTACGGTGATCCTCGGCGTAATCACTGGAGCGGTGATCCCTCTTGTTACTACGGTGATCATCAGCGTAATCACTGGACCGGTGATCCTCAGCGTAATCACTGGCGCGCCTATGTTCCCGCCTGTCAGAGCTTGACCTGCTCGTTTTCCTGGAGTCTGTTCCATGAGAAGAGCCCAGGTGTACGTTACGCTCTGATGATCGAGACTGATTGGCAGGTTCTTTGGGCTTCATAGCCATCCTTGGACGTGCAGCATCATCGCTTGGCCGGTGAAGCATAGATTGAGTTTCCCAGCTGAAGATGAAGGACAAACGGAACTATTTAAGAGGGGTTCTGGATGACTGAGGAAAGTTAAAAGTGCAACCATTCTAAGAACTAAGCTTGACCAAAATGGATAACAGATATGATACCTTTGAGTGTTTGACAGATTGCCTTGCATTGCTGATGGAAATTGCAGTGGCATGTTAACAATGGAATTGACATCATACGGGCCCATCGGGTAACCACCATAAGGCATGCCCATTGAACCGTACATGTAAGGTTCAGTTAACCAAGGATACCCACCAACGTAAGGGTTGTAATATGCAGGGTCAAATGGAATGCTATAATCATAGTTAGCATTGCTAGGATGAACAATCTTGGTTGAATCTCCCTTCTTGCGCTTCTTCTTTGGTTGATCAGTCTTGGAGGTTTTGGGTTCTAAGGTTCCTGAAATAATGTTGACCTTTGAAATGGATTTGCTTCCATCTTCTAATCTGGCATCAGCAGTTGGTACAGCCTTCTCTACTGACAACCCTGCAGAATTTCCTTCATCTTTGACTTCGAGATCAACACCTGTTGTTGTCAGCTTGTGTTCAAGGTGACTCGCATGATCTTCAGCAACAACTTGGAGGCCAGCATTAGGAGCACCTGATGATACGTGGTGGTAAGATTGCTTTTCCAAGGCAGGTGAAGGGGTTTGGCTTGCTGAATTAGGATCCAGGTTGCTGCCTGAAGAGCTTCTGTGCTTCCCTGTACCACTAGTGATGCTGCTAGTCCTTGTTGCAAGCATATTGCTGATTGTGCTCCGAAGCGTTTGATTGGGAATGAGGTCATCTGCAAGAACCTTTACTCCACAAATGCACTTGGATTGTGTAATAATGTAATCCCGAATGCCTGAGGGAGGAAGAACACAGTTATTACCGATCCATTTGAGGTACAGACAGAAAATGCTATCACAGAGACAATTGCTATTAGAATACCCATGGAAATGTCTGAACATGCATTTAGTCAGACTGAAAACTTTCGAGTGCCAATAAATTATTAGATGTTTTGATGCATACATGAAAATCATGTGTAGATTTGTCTTGAGAAGTACTTAACAGTGCCATATTTTATCGAGTTCTACAAATATATTGAAACTAAATGTAAAATTTGTATCTCAAGTACCATGACAACATTCAAAATAGCATGCCATATTTTATCGAGGTCTACAAATATATTGAAACTAAATGTAAAATTTGTATCTCAAATATCATGACAACATTCAAAATAGCATGCCACTGTGAATGGAGAGATTAAAACAAATTTTGAATATAACTAGTGATATTTCAAAATCAACCACAGAAAAAGCAAGGATGAGTTTGGATTTTACTCACATTTATCACAGAAACTGTCGAAGCAGCACTTGCTTGTCAACACCGCATCTGCCATCACCTTTTTACATAGACGGCAGTGGAGCTCAGCGGGCAAATCATCGACGACACTCACAGATGCAGCTGGGGCAAGAGCTGATGGAATGCCATCAACAGGAAATGTAGATACTTCCAGCGCAAGAGAATGGGACTTTCTGTAGTCATCAAATTTTGGATCGCCAATGGTAGGGCAATGCTGGATAAAATGCCCTGGAATTCGGCATCTGTAGCAGATATAGCCAGATGGAGGTGCCTTTCTTTCCTGTTGGCAATGTTGAATGAAATGGCCTGGAACTCCACAGCTGCGACACACATAGCCTGGTGGAGGTGTCTCCCCTTCAACCGGTCCATGACCTTCAATTATAAGTTTTTAAAAAACAGAGTAAAGTCAAATGATTTTCAAAATAAATACAGTGCAATCATGTAATTTGCATAATCAAAAAACAAAGAAAAGCGATGTGCATGACCACTTCTATTATAAAAGATTCCATAAACATGATACTGTTTCTTTGTTGAAGACATCTTTAAATTTCAAAGAACCAACTGGAATCCCTGTGATAATTATATAACTGGAACAAACTCACAAACAGTACATAAAACTGAGCAAGAGGATTTCAGCATTACCATAACGTCCTGATGTAAACCTCCCTCTTTTAGATGGATTGTCTTCCCTGCATGCACCATGGAAGGAAAATGTCATCAGGAAGGTGCCAGAAAAAACTAGATAGTGGTGATTTCTGTCATTCTGTGAGGAAAGGAAACAAGATGCACTAACCATTTGATTTCAGCTGCATCAATTACAGATGCAATGGCAGCATCTTCATCCTGCACTTCTGCTGAGGAACAAGATTTTGAGGTTGATTCAGTAACCACTGACATGTTTGAAGGTATAGTACCATCTTCTATGACTTTCCGCCTGCAATTAATCCCAAAATGTTACCTTGTTATTAGTACGCATAGACAAATCTATCCTCAGCAATCAGTTACAAAATGCAAAACCTCAGCTGAATTAAAATTAAGGGGAAGACATACGAGGACAACAAGACGATATTCTCTGATAGTTGCCCAGCAGTTCGGCGGATCACCACAGTTGAGTTTTGCGGTATCATGGTACTTTCATCAAATTCTGTATAATTCAGAAACAAACACAGGAAATGGGAATGTCAAAGCAAATCACTCAAACAGTACTCCTTTTAGCGGTGAAAAGAAGTCTTCTCATGTTCAAGAAGTTGCATTTAAACAACAAAACTGAATTGTCTAGATGAAATTAATGGATATTTTTTAAAAATAGATCACAAAACTGGGAATTATCTAAGAACTGAGGTGTACTCAATTTCTGGATTATAATTTACAACTCATTCCACAAGGATTACAGTCCACAATTTACACTCAACAAACATTATTACAAAGTTTATGGGAAATCTCTCAAACAGGAACAAGCTCACTCAAACACCTATCACAGGAATATCTCATCAGCCTGTCAAAAGATGAGCATAGCAACTCTCCCACTGCAATATCAATGTGCAGAAGAGAGATTTGAATAACCTTCTCCATTAAGCTCAGAATACAGATCTCATCTTCTCTAAATAAAGTTAGATATTACACAGGGATACAAAGAAATATTGACCACAAAATAGGACTCGATGACAATACACCAGTAAATGCCGCTACCTGAACATTCTCACATAGCCGAGGAAACATAACCAAATCTAAGCACTAGCAGATTAAAGTCAGCTGTAACTTAAATCATCAGATTGATAAACATGAAGAGCGTCAAAACATCACAGTATTGTGTTGATATGACAAGTCCGAATTGTGCATTCAGAAGTCACAACTGAATGCACAGAATATGATTCAACGTATAGGAGTACCTAAATAGATCTCATGCATATCTAGAATACGCTTAATTTCATATCTTGTAGGAACCCTCAATTGCTATTTTATTCCTGATCGCTTAGAATAATAATTCCCAGTTGCTAAAAATTGGATTTGCACTTTGAGTAGCATTTCACCTGATTAAACTTAACCGTTTGACCAGTAGTATGACAAAATAAGTTTGTTTTACATTAGAAAAAAAATTTGAATGCGTGGAAAATTTTGCTAATGGATGCACATGTTATTGGTGTACGAAATGCTTTGTGTACGAGAGGCTACAGCAGGAATAATGAACCAAGCACCAGAGGAGGAAACATGCAAATATTTCATCATTCTTCATTGTGATGAAATGATGTGTGCAATGCTTGACACGTAATAATCAGTAAAATCATAAACCAATTTCATCCTAAAGGCTAAACAATAATTGATATCCACAGATTACCAGACGTAAAAAATGAACTGTTCCCAATTCCCAGTTTTGCGATCATATAACGATTTGTTTCAGTGATTCAAGCTGAATAAAGGATTGCGTCGTACAGATAACTACCTTCGCCGTTCTTGTCGTTGTAGATGACAATATCCTCTCTGGGGCCACGGCCACGGGTGCGGCCACGGCCATGTTTGTTGCTCGTCAAGATGAGCTTCTTGAGTTCAGAAACAGAGATAGAAGAATATGGCACAGGCACAGAAAAAGTTTCATTTGCACTCTTATATTTGTAATACACATAACCCATGATGATAAATCAAGTCTTTTTTCTCTCCTCGCCTCTCTTCTGCACAACCTTTTTTCGGCGAGAAGAGAGGGACCGAGATTTTCCTCAGATATCAAATAAGTACACAGGATAATCGCAACGATAGAGATGTTACAGATCGAATCGATCTACGGAGAGGCGATCGGCAATGTCGTCGTCTTCGTCGTCGTCGGCGGCGGCGGGCTTGTCCCTTCGTCGAGGAAGAAGACGGAGTCGGATCCCTTCAGATGCAGCCTGCCCGGCGCGAGTCCCGAGGAGGCCGCCGGAGGCAGGAGGCGAGAGGCGCCGATTCGAGGGCGACGGCGGAAGAAGCGCGGGGTCGGGGTCGATTTCGCCGGCGTCGTCGTCGGCGGCCGGGTGTGCGGTCGTCGCCGGAGCTAGGGTTCCGTCGCGTCTCGCCGAACCAATCGAGGGGAGATTTTGGGGGAAAATCCGCGAGCCGGGTGCGGTCGGTGGCTGTTTATAGGCGGCGCGAGCGAGAGAACGCGTGAAGAGAAGGGAGGAATCCGACGCGGTCACGTTTCCTGCCTGTTTCCGTGGCCACGAAGGCTCCAGCTTTCCGTGCGCTGGAAACCGACCTTCCTATCGTGCGGTGTGTGTGCCCAAAATCGTTTGCGATCGCGAGGTGGCGACCTGCTCGTTACTGGGCCGTCGTGGGCCCGCGTCAGATGTAGGCTAATGACCTCTCCTTGCAATTTGATTTTTGAATATTATTTCATGAAAATTGATTTTTCAATATTACTTTTGGGTAGGTTTAGACATGCAGTCCATAAGGGAAAGTTTTTGGTATCTTTATCAAAACCCCCGGAAAGTAGCGAACGGCATGTACCCTAGTGGTTACAAGAGGCTCGGTAGCACCTGAGGTCCTGGTTCGATTTCCTATGGAACGAATTTTTCAGGATTTAACAGCTTTGTGTTTTCACTTTTCAGTGTTAAGCGACGTACCCATCGACAGCGAGACGTCCGTGATGACTTCGTCAATCTCAAGAATTTGTCGGTCTAGTCTTCGAAGATATTCATAGAGGTAGGATTTGCGTGTGTGCGTTCATAGGGATAAGTGTGTGCGCGTTATGAATGTCTACATTGTACTGTGTAATTCTTAAGAAAATCCCCGGAAAGTAATATATACACATGAATGTCTTTTTTTTCCCTCTTGTAGAAAGTTTTCTACAAAAAAATATTTTAATTTTTTTCTATTAACAAGTTTTTCTATAAAGGTTTTGTACAAAAATTTCAATTTTAGACAAAATGAAACTTTCTATAGAAATTCATGGAAAGAGTGGTAATGAAGAAAGCTTGGAGGGGCCATGACCCTTGTTGGCCACAAGAAAGCTTCGCCTTTGTGTGTTTGGTCTACATTATTAATTAACACCGTCAATATAATCAATTGTTTTTGCTCTTTGATTTATTGATGGTAGATTAGCCAGGATTGTTTTGTACCCCTCCGCCCCGTAATATAAGAATTTTAATTTACCTTTCAGACTATCAATTGGTGACCCACATATCTACCATTAACGGTTAATCTTTCCATGTTAAGCTGTATACTTTCATGCATGTCCTCCAATATCTATATTCCAGAGCTTTTAAATTATGAAATGTGTTGTTTATTATTCCATCTATCAATTTAGAAGTCAGTAAGACCAACGTATTAATGAGAGGTATTGTGGACATTTTAATGGATCCTTATTATTTTCTAAAACAAGAATACTTCTTATATTATGGGATGGAGGGAGTAGGAGATTTATTGGTAAAATGAAAATGCATGCCTGTAAACATGTCATTGTGTCGATCATGTATACATAACACAAGCTAGGATAAGCTGATCGCTCAAGCTTACACAATATGGAAATGTGTTATTTCCATTTCAATGCAGTCTACTACTTGAAGTCGATGTATTAGAGTTGCATAGTCGATGTATTAGAGTTGCATATATTTTTGTACGAGCAGCAACTAGTAATCAAGTTGAAGAGCTAGAAGAGCATTCTCTTTTTTTTTTTCACGGTGACAAATGTTTGCAATGAGGGATTTTAAAAAAAAAATTGTGCGTAAATCAAACTATTTAGTATTTTTTGTGAAATTGTTAGGAACCTTGATATCTCCAAAAAATGCAAGAAAATCTCGAGAAATGATCGCTCATGTATATGTAATACCTCTATCCCATAATATATCAATCTAGGATGACTTCTCTTAGAACAATGTAGTGCTACATTATTTTAAGAGGGGTCAAATTTTCTTATAGGTTATTATATTTTAGGATGGATGGAGTATGTTCTAGCAAGAATGTAAGACAACATGAAACCTTGGGATGAAATTCAGGTGCCTAAATAACCTGAATCAAATCTCACTCGGTTCTTTTTAACATTGAAAGATTGTTTTGCTTGCATGGCTAGAACGAAACATATAGTGTCTTTTCCGATGATAAGATCAACAGGAGAAATTTAGAAATCTTGAAGGAACCGGAGGACAAGAACAATATAGAAGTGATTGCGCGGCGTGACGCCGCGCAGAGTGGCATCATGCGAGGATACCATATCAAACTCTACAAAACATCCTTCTGGTATGTCAACCCAAACCAATTACCATTTATATTTCAGCATGTGAAATTAAATATCTTCCCAACATTGATGGCATACATTACAAGCCATCTTACAAACATTTGTTCAAGGCCTTATGATCCATTCTCCATGGATCAATCATGAAGCTCAAATAAAGGAGAGCATATTAGCAACATTGTACAAATTAATCAAAAGCCT
>CM002481.1:20643012-20678028 GCA_000325765.3 Leersia perrieri
CATCCCGTCACGTCGTTGCCGTCGCCGACGGCCCGGCGCTGCCCTCGCCGTAGTAGTCGTCCGCCAACTGCCAGTCGCGCCTGGCGCCGCCACCGTGCGTTCTGGCCGCCACCCTGCGCCTCGCGCCTCCGCTTGCCTCATCGGCGGAATACGAATCGGCAACACTCGAGGGCAGAGGGGGAGAGGAAGAGGAGACGGCTGTAGTGGGCAGCGACAGGTGAGGGGAGAGGAGAGAGCGAGAGGAGGGGAGGCGGGGAGCAGCGACAGCGGTGGTGAGGAGCGTGGGAGAGAGCGAGAAGGGAGGAGGCGGGGAATGGCGGTGGCGGCGGAGAGAAGGGAAGGGGAAACTGGGAGCTGCCGGTAGGAAAAACCAGAAAAGACAACCTCACACGTTCTGCGCGATCCAGCGGGTGGGCGGTCGTTTTTCGTAAAAACCCCCATACTTTGCATATTTGCAGCGCCATCCCCAAAAACGAAAATTTCTCTTCTTCACATTGTATTTCTCAGAAAGACGGGGGCCCTTATGAAACAAAGCCAGCGCGTTTTTCATAAAAAAAACCCCTACTTTACATATTTGCCGCGCTACCCCTAAAAGCGGAATTTTTTCTTCTTCGCATTGTATTTCTCAAAAAGACAGGGGCTTTTAAGAAATAAAGCCAACGTGGCACCAGAGGTGGGAGGGCACGCCCGGTATTTATGCGTACGCGAGGTGCCTTTCTGCAAAGTCGTTTAAGGCAAAAAAAATCCAAAAAAGGAGATAATTCCATTCTATGCAGGAATCACTGGCTCTTTATGGGCTGCGTTGCTGGTTTGTTGGGGAAGAAGAGAGGATGGTGAGGTAAAGTTGGAGTGGACTTGGTGCGGGTGGTATGGTGCTCTGGGTCTCTGGTTTTTTGCTTTTGCAACAGGATGGTGGTTGGGAGTCCTGTCTCATGTGCCTAATATATGCTCCTTTGGCGGTTAGGATCAAATATTGCTTTTATCTTTTCACGTGAGAATTAATGTTAATTCAATTTTGCTACGTTCCTAGTTGTGTGATTTCTTGAATTGTGTTGGTTGATTTAGAGTAACCATTAAATCTTCTCACAATTTATAATTCAGTCATTTTTTCTACAAATAGTGGCACCACTACGATGACGCTGACAATGTCCTCCAAACAAGTTTGATGGATTAGGTCTAGAGTGGAAGGAGTGAGGTGTAGGGAGGGAAGAGGTGAGAGGGGAGCTTGTTTTTGCCATCCAGTATCTCGGTAGTCGGCGGTGGGAGGTGATAGTTATTTTGGCAGCGGTTAGGGTTGCTCATTCACATACAGGATCGTGAAAAAAAGAATCAGTAATTTTTGGCATGATTAACAGGAATGAACTAATCATTAAGTTTGCCGATGGACAATTTTGAATGGTTCATGACAAACCATCGAAGAACTCAACACCCCTAGCAGCGATAAAAGGCAGTGAGAATGCGATTTTTTTGAGAAATATTATCTTTTTAATGAAAAATTGTAAAAATAGAAGTCAAGTGGGAGAAATTGCAGAAATGGAGGCCTGCCGCTGGGGGGTCTGGCGGCAAGGTACCTACTGTCGCGTGGTCTTGCGGCACGGTACCTACCGCCGCGTGGTCTGGCGGCAGGGCCCACCACCGAGCTGCACGTGCCCCTACCGCCAAACGGTTCAGCGGGAGGCGGGTACCGCCAGGCAGTATGGCGGTAGGGCCCGCCGTCTGTGCTGCTCGGCGCCAATTCCAGCAATCACGGGCGCTAATACCGCCAGGCCGCTTGGCGGTAGGCTCGGGTGCTCACCAATTTAAAGCAGCGCAGGACCACTTCGTCGCTGCGTTTTCTTCTTCCTCTCCTCATCCTGAGCTTCATCTCCTCATCCCGAGCAAAGGAGGAGATGACAACGAGCGCGCACCATTGTTGCTGCTATCTGAGACGCAGTAGCTCGTGGAGTTGAAGGGAGGGAGGTCGTGCTGCTGGTGTAGAGGAGACATCAAGTTTATGATAGATACCCCCATTAGCGGGTATTAAAATAGTTCGTTTAGTGGTTCATTTGATTACTGTCATTTTGAATTGTAAGCTAGTTATTTTTTGAGATTAGGGAGAGAGAATATTTGTATTAGATACAGTAGTAGTTTTATATTTACAGTAGTAGTCAGTATAATTATATATAATTTTTTTAATATTAGTTAGCTATATTTTTTAATCCTTCCATGTATGTATATGTTTGTTGCAATCAGATATAGTGAGTACATAATTTTTCGATGATGGGAATAAGTTAGAAAATTACAGAATAGTTATATTATTGACCGTAAATCCATTTTAAGACATTGAAAATACATATTTGAATTTTTCAGTAGAGTCGACCGAGAGCACAATTAATCGTAGTTGAGAAAAAATATATACATTTACAATTACGATAATTTTTACTGAAAAATTTAGAAAATATTTATATAAAAGTAGGAAGTGGTTAGCAAATAAAATATTAGTAGAAAAAATTAGAAAGTGGTTAGCAGATAAGGGCGGTGAGGGACAGTTTGTTCCTCGGTGGGGCATGGGCGTGCAGCCTACGGCCCCTTTTGTAAATGCCAGAGATTACAGCTTCCCGGTACCAACGAGTGGTAAGTACAAAATACATTATTAAATCGCTTCATTTAAATTATTTATGTCAGTTCTAATATTGCTATGTTCATCATCCAGCTGACGTCACGCCCGATTCGTCCATAGCGACTGCATCACCGACGACGCCAGGGAGGCACTTCGTGGAGTCTCTTTTCTCGCCTGACTACCCTAAGGCTCAAAATTACTAGGGTGATGCACCTTCATTGACGCAGTCGACTCAGCCGACCGAGCCGCCGGTAGGCTCGACACCACCCCTTCAAGTTCATGAAAGGCATCCCCCGACCCTTTGACGTATTCTGCAAATCAAGTATGTCAAAGAAAAAAGGCCAGCCCAAGCAAATGGGAAACATGGGCCGCCATGAGGATGTGTATCATCTCTTTTATGTACTAAGACTTCTGTATTCAATAATCTAAATGAAGAAAACATGTATGCATTATGATTTATCCTGTACTACTATTTCATGTGTTGCTTAACTAACTATCCTGACTGTTATTTTTACTCATTTCTTTATCTATTGGTATTATAAGTACACAGTTAATTTTCGTCGTTTCCTACACTTCGAGAATTACCGTACAGCAACATAATAAAACGCTGCAACAACACGATACATATAAAGCAAAAGACGAACGAACAATGATTTAACGATTAGAACCAATTTGACCATGTCCAGCTCACTTGATTGCTACTTGCACTCTCGTCTAAATTTAAAGAGAATTACATCTTATACCCTTCTGAAGTATAGACGCCCTTCACATTCTGTTGATTCTGGCTATCTGATACAGAATATGGAGGACATCTATACTTCTGACGGGGTATAAGATTTTCCTCGAGGACTTGCTAAACAAATGCAAATGTACCACCAATTGATATGTTCATATACTATTTCGAGTGCTACCACTTGCACTCCATGCCAAAATTTAACAAGAAATACATCTTATACCATCAAAAGTATAGACGCCCTTCACATTCTGTTGATTTTGTTTATCAGATACAGAATATGAAAGACGTCTATACCTCTAATTGGTATAAGATGTTTCCTATAGCACTTGCTCAGCAAATTGGGGAGGCTACGGGAAGCTTACAGCGTAAAGCTCAACTGATGCAAAATATAAAAGCGATCATGTGTTTATACAGGCCTTCAAGTGCTGTGAAATCAAATAAGAGCAGCAGATATCGTACTGAAAACACCGACAATGCGCAGAAAACAGAAGACAGCGCGCCGAAAGCACCAACAGCGCGCCGAAAGCATCGGTTGCCTGGTGGTTGAGAGGGCCTACCGCCAGGGGGTTCGGCGGTAGGCCTGCCACAGGGCTCGACGGGATGCCCTACCGCCGCGCCCCCTGGCGGTAGGTGCCTACCGCCACGCCGCCGGGCGGCAGGTGCCTGCCGTCCCACCCCCAGGCGGTAGGAGCCTTGCCGTCATACCACCCGGCGGTAGGGGTCCTGCCGCCAGACCACGCAGCGGCAGGACCCTATTTCTGCAATTTCACCCACTCGATTTCTATTTTTGCAATTTTTCACTAAAAAGATAATATTTCTCAAAAAAAGTCGTGAGAATGCTTGGTGACAGGGGCAACAGGCGGCATGGATAAGTGGTTATTAGATGGGAGCATGCTGGGAGAGCTCCTACAAGCGTTAATTAATAAGACGATAGTGATGACAGTCATGAAGGTACGCCACCAATATCGTCAAATTGGATTTCTTTCGTACGTTTGTATATTAGAAAATCCGAGTGGGGGTGGATTGTGGGTTCATATTTCCTTCAAATTTAAAAGTCTCAAATGATTCAAATGGGCGTAAAGAGAGGGATTCAAACCCTCGATAAAAAAAAAAGAACTCGAAAGATTTCCGTGTGATATGACATACATAGGCAATAAATAATGATTGCGGGTTGGCATGTGTCCTTAATTTCCTAATTTTACATGAATATTAGGGAACCATAGCCCACTGATTGGTGGCCCCATGTTGTTCAACACATGTAGATATATAATTCCACCGTTTCAAACTACTCTTCGCACTGTATATAAATTTTTAATATTCACACTGTGTAACACAAGAAGATTTACATTTTTGTGTTCACTATGAAAATTTCATTCATAATATATAATTTACGTGTTGCCAAATTATATGAATTTTATAAATTAATGGTTAAAGATAGATATATTTGGTTTAGAATAAAACTAAAATGACGAGTAATTTAAAACGGGGGCAGTACTATCTTTGGATGGCATGCTCCATGCACATGCTATACATAATTATATCTGGAATGATTCACGTTTAGACCATATGGTCCTCTCCAGCCTCCACATAATTCAAGTTGATAATCTCATTCCCTACGTAAAAGAGAAAGAGGGCTGTGTCAGATAGAGAAGCCATTTGTTGGCAGTAGTAAGGCCCCAACACACTGTCCCCACCCTTGAGTAAATAAAGGAAGATTCTTGGGGTACAACTCAAGTAAACACAATGAACATCATAATACTTGACCGGTAAAATCACCAACAGTGATGAGTGAGATGGATGATCCCCACCCTTAACTATTTTCCAGTCTTGGATATTCACTTGCTTCCTTGTTTCACTACCATAAAATGCGTAGTTACAACGTCCTCTAGATCAGTTAGTGTACTAACAGTATGACATCATTTAGCAACTGCACCGTGTAAGCCTTCAACACAGTGAGTACAGACAGCCATGTCTAGCCGATCTTTCACTGATTCTGCTATCTGAACAATCAAACCCTGAGGTATCTTGGATTACTGGTGCCCATTACATGAAAAATTCTGTTTTATAACAAGGGTATGGGACAGGCAGGAAGTAGATTTATTTCTCTACAGCTGTTTATCCAAGTGGCAGAACTTCAGGATCAAAATCATAGGCTTGTTACAAATACAGATCAGTTGAAGAGATATCGGTCAAAGCCATTCAAACGTGATGGGCCTACTAGCCCAACATTTCCTCTCTTTCAGTTAAATTTGTGACTACTACCCTATATAGGCCTAAATGGCATTAGACAGCGTATCCAGAATCAATTTGGCTGGGCTCCAAAAAGATAATCTTTCGGTTCTGGCCTTGTTTAGTTCCCAAGTTTTTCTTTCAAACCTCCAACTTTTCCATCGCATCAACCTATCATATACACACCACCTTTCAATTACATTATTCTAATTTTACAACCAAACTTCTAAAAACAAACAAACTAAACACACCCTCTATTGGAACGCAGTACAAGATTGTAGCTCATTAATGCCATTGTCTCCTATTCAGCGGCCGGCTACTCCACCACACCTACGAGGTAGCCACTCCCTGACAACAATTTCATCAACTAGTAACCCTACTCCAGTAGAGAAAAAGCAAAAGAAAGTAACATAGTATAGTAAATAGTACTACCTCCGTCCAAAATACTTATTGTTTTAAATTTTTATTTTTTAATGTTTGATCATTCATTTTATTTAAAATATTATGAAATTACTATTTATTTTGTTTGTGATTTGTTTTATTATCAAAAGTATTTTAGGTGTGATTTGTCATTCTTTATATTTACAATAAATTTTTAAATAAGATGATTAGTTAAATATTAAAAAATAAAAATTCAAAACAACAAGTATTTTGGGACGGAGAGAGTATTGATAGTATATATAGTAGAAACAAGAATGCTCCGATGTGATGATTGGGCTCCATTATATGGTCAACACTGTGGGGCTCTCATGTTACTGCCCTACCTTAGCTCCACTAATGGCTGCTTGCAAAAAGAAATTGTTCCTTTCCTTCTGAACAAGAGGCTTCATTCATCTTTTTCTACTACTCCAGTGAGTAAAGAAGTAAAAGGAGAGGATGAAGAGAAGCTGTTCTGAATCAATCAGTGACGAGCTAGAAAGAAGAAAAGTTTGTACAAAAACAAAAGCAATCAAAGCAAGTACCTAGTTATATTGCTTCTACTAGTTTTAAATCTGAAAGAGCTCCCTAATCAGCTTGTGTTCTTAGATTACTGCTCTCTCTCTCTCTCACACACACACACACACACACAAACACACACAATACTTGTTAGTTTTAATTATTGCATATTAACTAACCTAGATAAATCAATATACTGTATTTATATGTAGCTTTGAGTATTCGGTGAACAAGAGAGTTTGTCAAAACAGACAATAGTAGTAGTAACTACTGAAGGAGTACATGTAAACGAAGGGAGTACTACTAGCATTGATCATGTCGTTGTACAACGTGACTATACTCTGAACCTGTCTCATATGCAGGAAATCTGCGTCTGATTCATGTACTACTCGGTACCAAAGTACTCACACAAGTGGCAGTCGCACACTGAGACGAGACGACGGTGTCGCCGCTTGCCGGAAGCCAACGAAAACGTACGTGACCAACCGGGACCTGGTGTCAGCAGGAGAAAGTGAGAAACAGGACGATCGCTGTGCGGCTTGGCCTTGCCTGTCTGCCGCGCCGCGCCGTGCCCACACTGTCGCCTAGCTACAGCCAGCCGCGCCGCGCCAGTTTCTGACGGACGGCGCGTCCTCTGTTGCTGCGCGCGCCGTCTGTGATGGCTCCCGACACGGCGACGTGTAGGCGTCGAGCTCCACCTGATCCGCCTGCCATGGATATGATCTGCTCCTCCTTCTACCCCTCTGCCTTTTCTTTCTTCCATGCCTTGCACTGTTGCTCCCCCAACTGCCTCAACCATTCTAGCGGCCTGTTTGGCAAGAGTGGCGAAGGGGAATGGGAGTTTAGAGGAGGGGGTAGAAGTTTAGGACTATCTCCCTTTTGTGTGGGGCTGCTTTCGAAGTCACAGAGTTACCGAGCAATGGGCAGCTGCCACGTTTCAAATGAGGATGGCATGTGCTAGTTCATGGATTTTTTCTAAAAAAATAACAGTATTTTAATAAAATATGTACCATGGTATCTTAAACCATGGTCCATGCTTTTTCTTTTTGAGAAGTGGTCCATGCTTATCGATTAGCACGAATGTTACTGTATTTCTTGTGTTTCTACTCCATGGCAAAAACTGCATCCATAACCGAATGTGGAAAAACGCCTTCGGTGATCCAGTCCAAACTCGACGATGGTTGGGTTTGAATCCCCGAGCTAATAATTAGAGCACTTTAAAAGAGGAGAAAAAAATAGCTAGGCAAATATCTATTCGGCTATCTTCTTTTCAATTTAACATTTTATTTTTTAATGAACTTCAAAAGACTCTCCATTTGTATGAGAGGAGATTGTTGTTGTGTGAGGGAGAAAGTTTAGCTATTTAAATAGCTTGTCAAGGTATATAGCTAGTCTCTTGAGGTGATTTTATTTAACTGCTAGCTAAAATTTAACATGGAGAGTCATATAGCTATGCTCTTGGAGATACTCTTAGCCCTTCAAAATCTTGCTACTTCCTCTAGATTTTTTTTGACGTTAGTTAGCTCAAAATTGAGCTAACCAACGTCGGCTAATTAGAACCGAAGGGAGTATTTTGAAGTATTAAAGTTGATTATTGACAAACCAATTCCATAACCCCTAGCTAATTTACGAGACGAATACAACGAGTTATATTAATCCATAATTAGTGAATGCTTACTGTAGCAAATTATGGATTAATATACTCATTAAATTCGTCTCGCAAGTTAGCCCAGGGGCTATGAAATGGGTTTTATCAATAATCAATGTTTAATACTCGTAAATAGCAAGATTTCGGAGGATTACCGATGAATCGATACAAGAACTAATTCCAGACGTTCTATTTCAAGCTAGTATAGTTACCGCATACTAGGGTCAAATGATTAGACTGGTTAGATCATTGCCCAGACATTATATCGCCTATGCTACGACATTACATTTATGTGTTTATGGTCTAAAATAAAGTCCGATTCTATATACCTATTATAACACTAAATTTTGGTTATTCAACTCTGGGGCTGTTTAGAAGTTAAAAGAAAAAAACAATGTCAACAAAAAAACATACAATGTTTTCCTTTTTTTCCCATGTGTATCCTCCCTGACTGCTAAATGGTGTGTTGTTTAGAAAAAATTTATACACGAAAGTTGTTCAAAAAATTAAATTACTTTATTTTTTATGTTTTAAAATCTAATAGTCAATCAATTACAATGACATCTCTCGTTTTATGTGCGCTATTATTTTTTGGTCTTTTTTCCCAAAAGCAACAAACAAACGCACCATCTAGGCCACCTTTGATTCACAAGAATAGAAAAAACGCAGAAATTAAAGTGGTATGAAACTCTAATCCCACAGAGGAATCCAAAATACAGTAAAATATAATATGAATCCTTTGATGCAATTATAGAAAAAACAAAAGAATCTTCAAAAAAAGCAAGACCTCATATTAAATTTTCTATGAGAATTCAATCCTATGAAATGTTTTCTTTTCTTTTCCTACAAATCGAAGGCAAAGATAGAATATGAAAATACTTTGCCAATCCTGTGAATCGGTGACAGCCCAAGGTTTATAAGCTAGTACAACCCACAACAATTCATGATACTTGAAGGGTCTAAATTATGGGAGGATCGACATGAGTTTAGCTGCTTAGGCAAAGCTGTGCTGATTCATATGCAGCATTTCTGTGCACACTTAACACTCACAGTAGCAACAAGCCAACAACTGTAGTAGTATCAAGGTCAGGTCAGCACTCAGCATGGTGCCGTGCAAAGTGTCCAAATATAATCACCACCTGATATGTGTGTGGCCGCCGTCAGGCATGATCACGGCCGTCCCTGCTTTCTTTAGAACCAAGCAACAACGGGGTCGCGAGCACAAACAAAAAGGGCAAAAGGCTCTCATCACTCGCGGAGAGAGGCAAAGAGATTACTGCTATGGATTAGCATTGTCCGTGTCTCCCCAAAGAGAAAAGGTTAGACGAGAGAGAGAGAGAGAGAAAGGGAGGTTAATCAAGTGGGCATCGATCACCACGGTCTCTCGCAGGGATCATGGTGCAGACCAAAACAGAGCAGCAGCAGCAGCAGCACAAGTTCTGACGCATGGGCCCCACATGTGACCATCCGGTCGTCCATCCTCCAGATTCCATAGACGAACTCACGGCCGTTGGATGGACGACCAAAATATTGGTTTCGTGCAGCGGCAATGTATGCAGGCAGCATGCTGTCGATCGTCCGGAATCGAAACTGCCTGGTCTACTGCAATTCTGCAAGGCGACATCGCCGTCTCACAGTGCACTGGAAATGATGGGCGGCCTGCCTTTGTTTCTCTCTAGAAACACTGACAATAAATATAGATATTGACCGCGACTTGGTGGCTGTTTGTTAATGGTGACCATCCGACAAAATGCTCTATCACCGTCCTTGCATCCTCACTGTGCACCCACTGTTCCGCAACAGTTTTTCGCTCGACTCTCGCCTTCGAATCAACCATTCACAACCCTACGGAGTTCCACCGGAGGTAAATAATCACCGTTTCACTACTACATTAACAAAAGTTAATGATATTAGTTATATTCATGACGCCATATTTTAAAAAGATATATTATCTTTTGATACATATTTGCGGTAGATTTCATATCCTACGCTGTGAGTTTCACATATCTAGGAGTAGAGTGTACTACGTTATAAATCGAACTCTATGAATTCTGAAATTTGCACTGTAATTTGAATACCGACAGCAAAAGGCAAAATAAAATGCATCCCTCTTGGAGTAGTCTTCTCTCGTGAGATATCACAATATCCTTTTAACCTTTGTGTACATAGTAGTACTAGAGATGTGGGGGTTTTATGTCGCTTTGCGTAAAAGGCCCTTGGCTTCTATTTTTTACGGATCTGCTCAAATTCATGAATTTTCTCTTCTTGATATAGAGTATTTGGTTTTACAAGGGTCTCTACCTAACAGAACAACCATGGGAGTTGTTCACCAAGGATCTAAACCTAATTACACATATAATTGAGGACCTTTTCACAAAATGGTCCCATAGTGAAAGCATGGCCAAGAATCCGCAACATCCACCACCCTTTAGGTTGCCGATGCTTCTTCTCCTCCTTATAATATATCTGGCAACTGGATCTTTTTCTTAAAAAATGCAATTGATGTAAATATATTTTCCTTAACATGGTAGGGATGAAAAAAGATCAGAAAATTGTCTCTCTCATTTCCATTTTCATTTTTTTTGTTCGGAGTTGAAACGGTACAGGCAGAAGTGGATATGATATCGGCACTATCGAAATTTTGGATATGGGACCATCAGAACGAAAATATATTGATATCGGACAGTAATAAAAAAATCATGTCAAAAGCAACGGAGTATAATATTATATACTCAACCAATGCGGCGTCGCAACGTCGTGGACCAATACTAATGCGAAGAGGCGAAGAGAGACGAGGAACGGAGACGGCAGAGATGCATGTGCGACGCGTCCGTAGTGGGAAAGCGAGAAGGAGAATCGAGAGTGGATAGGAATGACTGGTTAGGAGAGATAGGAAGGGCAGGTTAATGAGCCTTTGGGCTATGTGTCTTGGATTGTCTGAGTGGAGCATGTTAAGGTATTACGGGCTTTTGGAAATTTTCCGGCAATTTTTTTGGGTAATTACAGCCTAATATGGAATTCCGATAAAAAGGTTGAAAATAATGCATTACTGTTTCCAGAACGCTTTACCATTTCTATTTCCATTACCGAAAATTTTTCTTACTGTCTAAAACAGTCAGCAAAAGTAAAAAACAACAATCGGTACGGTCAGGATTTTCTATACCATTTTCAACCCTACATGATACTGATGAATTAACTAAGCTGAAAAAAAAACTTGTCTGGGTTTGAGGGGAAAATATGGCACCGATCATAGTAAATTCAAAAGTTTTTCCGTCAAAAAAATTCAAAAGTTAAATAATAATTACTAATGATAGTAAACATTATTGCCCAAATTAATAGACAGCCGAAAAGCGCTCACAAAGGCAAACAAATACTCCATGTACCAGCAGCACCAGCAATCAGCATGAGTGCCCACCATTGCTGCTTCCTTTCGATGACTTTCTTTCTCTCTTTTTTTCTTCTCCCGCTGTTCGCACAGGACATGATCGGTCAAAGGGAGGAGAGACCGGTGCATAAAAATCAATGGAATGGAAGGCAAGAGAAGAGAGAAGGGAAGCGGCATGCATGCATCATAGTACGGTGCGTACAGCGGCCGGCCGCGCCACGATCTCTGTCTGCTCCCTCCAACTGCTCTCTGCTCTGCTCTGTTTTCTGCTCTCTGCTTCTCTCCTGATCTCCTCTCTAAAAAGCGTCGCCCCAACCAACCTGCCCCGTCCCCCCTAGCTAAAACCCATAGCCAGGCCAGGCTACTTTTGCCTCCTTCCACTCCCGATTTGGCAACAGCCAGCCATATAGCTGCAGTGCAGTCGCAGTGCAGGATCGTTTGTGCGAGAGAGTGGGTTTCTCGGTGGGCGAGATGAGGGACGTGATGGTGGCGGTCAGCGGCGGCGGGAAGGCGGCGAGCTGCAGGCAGGCACAGGGCGGCGGCGGCGGTGGCGGCGGCGCGACGGCGTCGGCAACGGCGCCGTGCGCGGCGTGCAAGCTGCTGCGGCGTCGGTGCGCGGCGGGGTGCGTGTTCGCGCCTTACTTCCCGCCCGGCGAGCCGCACAAGTTCGCCAACGTGCACAAGGTCTTCGGCGCCAGCAATGTCAGCAAGCTCCTCCAGGTACATCATCATCGATGCTTCTCTTCTCTTCTCCGTTTTCTTCTCCGTTTCCATGTGAGTTTGCAGGTGTAACTGTGTAAGTACGTTTCTGGCTTGAAAGCTTTGATCTTGCAGTGCTTATACTGCCTTCTTCTCTGTAGAAACATACTACTCGTGCACAAAACAGTCTAGTTCCGTTCTTTACCTTTAGTGCTGTTTCTGTGTCGAATCGTTAGACAGAGGTGATGTTTCTTGCCATTGTTTAGCCCAAAGTTTGTCAATGTGTACTGCACAAAGTGATAGTTCAAGCGCAACCTGTTTTTTCTCCTTCTATATCAATATAGAAGGCAAAGCTTTCTCCTTTCAAAAAAAAGTGCTACTGGCACATTGCTCTGCTTCGCCAGAAATAGCTTGTTTGGTTATGAACATATATGGTTAAAATTTTTCTCCTGATGGCGATGCTACTAGGGATCATATCAGTCTAGTTGCGGCAAGGGAAAAAGGGGTTTATAGTTTTTTTTTTTTTGAGGGAAGGAAAAGGGGTTTATAGTTAGATTACAGTGTTTTCTCAAGATCTAGACGGCTATCATTTTTTTAACGAAGGCCTGCTAGTCTCGTAATGATATACTGTATTGTACAAGCAATCTGGTGTCCAAGCATGTTTGGCACCTGGGGCTCTCGTGTGTGTGATCGTTTTCCTTCCTAGCCCGTGAGCATGTACAGCTTCCCCCTTCCTTATCAATACAAAGTGAGCCTTTTTTATTCTCGAAAGATATTTATGGTGTAATAGTACACTGTCAATACACCAAGATATTGAGATACAACGCACCTATTTTTTAGCACAGTTGCACTTGCATACAACGCATCTATTTTTAGCATAGTTGCACTTGCACAGCCCAATATACAGTTTAAGAGCTTAAATTCATTAACTGGGTATACCAAAACAGAATTGCCCTTTCAGAGCATGCACTTCCTCGGCTTTCACCATGTACAGTAAGTTGCAGGTATACTGGCTGCACATCAAAATTTCATGAACCATTGATAATATCATTTTTATGTACTGGTACTAATCAACCATGCCAATTGCCAAAAGAAAAAAAAAGATTGTATTTTTTATCAGCAAATTCAGGTACTGCAGTTTATTGTACTAATTAAATCGGCAGAGACTTCAGCATAGTGATCTCCAAACTGAACCATCCCCCATGTGTCGAGCCGCCTGAAACAGTAGCCCATCAGTGGCGTACGGCCGGCCCTCGTCCTTCCACTCCCAAGCAGCCTTGGGCAGTCACCTTCACACAAGGCTCGCACATGCTATGTGAAAAAGAAACTTTCGGCCGCACCAAACATGCAAAAATTGTCCCTAAAATCCTTCCTCCCGTTAACCTTTTCTTGGAACCAGGGACCCCAAAATCGCCACCTTCTTTTCTTCTCGATGGCCCTAGCCTCCCGGTACCATTGCCACCGACTCATCGTGACACTGTGTTTGTGTTGTTTGCACGCTTATCAGGTCGGAATGGACGTCTCTTCTACCTTGTCATGTACTGATGTCTGCACAATCACAATCAGATCGTTCAGATGTGACCTGATTGGAACTTGCAATGACAATTATAGCACACTACTGTCTGAAAACTGTTGTTTGATTTGGGATTTGTGGCATGACGCAGGAGATACCGGTGCAGCACAGGGGGGACGCCGTGAGCAGCCTGGTGTACGAGGCGAACGCCCGCGTGAGGGACCCAATCTACGGCTGCGTCGGCGCCATCTCGTCGCTGCAGCACCAGGTGGAGAATCTGCAGACGCAACTGGCGCTGGCGCAGGCGGAAATGGTCAGGCTGAGGATGAGCAACGACTACATCACTCGGCGTCTCCGCGTGCGCCGCGGCGGCGGAGGCGGAGGCGGAAGCACGACCACCGGCTCGCCGTCGTCCATGACGTCGCCGGCCAAGACGGCGGAGCCGGAGATGCTCTGCAAGCCAAACCCGGAGCTGGACATGGTGGTTGATCAGCCTGACTTTGGCTTCTGGTCATACTAGGCTTTGTGAGCAAGGTGTTAGTAGCTGATTTTAGCTGTGATCATCAGGTTATTCAGGTGCTGTTTTTGGAGTGAATGACAGATGGTATGGTAACTATGGTATAGTTTTCATAGTAGAGAAGTTCAAAGTATATGGTGGTGTGTGTGGCGCAGTAGTAGCGTGACACTCAGAGGGAGATGAACATAGGCAGAGGCCTCCTCCTAAACCTTCTACTGGGATATATCAGGCAGGGGCTTTTTTTTGCTGTCCTTCTATAAGGTAGAACACTGTTATAGGCATTGGTGTGCATTCACTGCGTCGTGTTATCCATTGCAAGAACCTTCGTTGTTCATGACAATTTGGTTAAACAGCTGAACTTTGATGTGGAAATGCAGATGGTGCTAGTTATGTTTATCCAAATGTGTGTTTAATTCTGGGTTTTTTTAGAGTTTGTGACAATTCTCTTGCAGATATTTAAAATGCCCTAGTTAAGCAAAGTAATGGATGGTATCAGCATTGCAACTTAAGGTAACCAGTTGCCGCAAGGCTTGAATACTTTCAAGACTGTGTTTGCAATTTTACAAGGTTGGCTGCAATGGATAATTTGGGCAACGAATCGCTACCCAGTTTTTTTACAACTACATAAATAAAACAACAACCCTGACGTCGAACAGATACGATCATTTCATGACCTAATGTAGGGTATGTGACCCAAAAATAGCAACTGCGCATTGGACGCCACACCTCTAGATGCAATAAGTTAATCTGGTCGAATAACTTCACATTATCTGCAGTTCTTACAAGAAGTTAGCATAATTTGTCATGAAAATTTCTCACCATATGAATCATGGATGATGAACAGATGAAGCAATTTATTTTTGTAAGAAACCTTACCAGAAGCGAGACCAATGTGAAGCATATGCCTTATGGCAAGCTTCGGTTCAGCAAACCTTGGAAAGAGAGGTAAAGATCTTTGTTGTCAGGACCAAAGATCTCTTCAGCCTTCTTGAGAGTATCCTGGTTCAGACATAAATATGCTATTGTTATGACATAACATAATCGTGACTCATAAACTCGTCAACAAACAATTCACCAACCTCTCTTGATTGCTTATGAGCATTGAGTTCCTTGATGTTGGCTAAGAATGCTCCAAATTGTTCGTATGATAAACGGCTCCTGGAATTATGGTTGAGTTTTATGAATGCTGATACATCTAATCTTGGTTTTGATTTAAAATTTGAAGCGCAAGATATCAACATACCTGGCCTGACGGAAAAATTCTTTTCCATCAATACGAGGAGTGCGACCTGAAACAGAAGTATTAACTATTATGACATTCCATTTCACACAATAGTTTCAGGCAACAAGGCAACATACTCCTTCAGAGTTCAGAATAAATGAAACCTGGGTTGGGGCGTCCTCTTGGAGGTGAGTTAGCCGCGGATGATTGCTTGCTTGAGGGGTACCAAGGTGTCATGGACATGTATCCTTCAATTCGAGTTTTTGATGGTGAAGTAGTTCCAGACATCAATTTTGGTGTCGCTGTTGAAGACATTCTTCTCGGAGAAGCAGAAGTTGACATAATTTTTGGTGTGGCTTCAGGAGTAAGGCGAGAGCTGATGTGCGATGAGAGCGCATACTTGTGTATTGGAGGCTTTAGCGCCGCACCTAAGAGAATGTAAAAAAAAAATTAAAGGGAAACTTATGATGGCAGAATAATTCAACAAAGTCAAAATAAACAATGAATAAGAAGCTAATAATACCTTCTTGGACTGTGCTTCCAACATCCAGAGATGCACTCAATAAATTTGTGGTGTGGGTGACAGAATCTCCATCTGCAATGTTCAAAGAAAATATTAGTGAGGGATTGGTGCCAAATTTTCCTATGACAAATAAAATGAAGGGCACTCAAACAGGGAGAAACCTCCACAAGTCGATGCTTTCGATGATACCGATTGATCACATGTGGTAATGTCAACTGTTTCTTGCGGCTGCTTGGGAAGATTCAGCAGAGAATCAAGCGCAAATAACAAACATTATTAAAGCTAGAGAAGACATAATAAATATGGAGCAAGAATTGCTCAATAGTCCAAAATGAGATATATTGGATGTGTCGATGAACTCACTGATGGACTATCATCACGAAGTGACTGCATCAGGTGCCTCTTGAATGACTCCAGCTGATAAAAAAAATCAGAATTCAGAGTTTTGTAGAATCAAAGGTTAGAGATTAGAAAAATGAACCAAAAGGACTAACTGGTAAGTTGAACAATCATCTAATTTGTTTCTTAAACCACTTAAACAAAGTGAAAAGGAAGCTTCATTTGTTCAGCCTTAGAGAGAGTTCTTGCACCCCATTCCCACATTGGGACACCCACTATTTTTGTGTGATCGATTGATTACACAGGACATTATGTTGAATTGTTCTGGATCGGATGGACAGTATTCATTTCAGAAATAAATAGCCAGTCGATGGCCATCTTACTCGCCTTTACATTGGCGGATTGGCTGCAATCTGCAAAATGACCCTTCTTTGCTATCGTTATAAATGGCATTAAACATAACGAAAGCCAACCATAACCCCCGAATCTGTACAATTTGCAGTAGTATAAAGCACACTTTCCTCTGCTGCTACTTGTAAAACTAAACTTCCTAGGGGCGCCTAGAACCTCCCTCCCTCCTTAGCTTAGTTTCGGAAGGTGGGTCATCTCAAGCAAATCACACGGCAATACACCGATGGACACCTACAAGCATTCCAACAACGAAGAAGATGAAAAGAAAAAAAAAAGCACCTTCTGCAAGTCCCGCGCCTGCTTCTTCGCCGTCTGTGCCAGCGAATCCCGCTCCTTGTTTAGCTTAATCTGCACCCACACAAAAGCAAGACACCGAGTCCCATCAACTAATCGAGACAAATTAAAAAAAAAAAACGAACTAGACGAGGGCGAGGCGGAGAAGCGGCACCGACATTGTCCTCGAGCGCGGCGCGGAGCCTGGCGTTGGTCTCCTGCAGGGCTCGGTCGAGCAGCGCGACACGCTCCCGCAGCTCCCCGCTCTCGCGGTCCCTCTCCGCGGCGGACTCCCTCAGCCTCGCCGCCTCCCGCTCCAGCCCGGTCACCCGCCCCGCGACGGCCAGCGCCGTGATGCGGCGCGCCAGATCCAGCTGCTCGTACGGGTCCCGCGGCATCACCGCCAGGACCTCGTCCGGCAGCGCGAACTCCCCCTCCGCCAGCGGCATCGCCGAGATCTCGCTCGCTTGGGTTTCGCCGCCTTCGGAAGGAACAGAGAGGGGAGGAGGAGGAGGAAGGGGAAAGGGACCACGCGACGCCGCGGAGCGCTTGGAAATTTTCGGATTTGAAATGGGGGGGAGTGGAGTGCTCGGCTCGGCTCGGCGGCCGAAGCGAGGTTTGAAATTGTTTTTGGGGGAGAGGGAGGGGGCGCCGAGCTTTGGTTGGTTGGCCTCGTTTCTGTTGTTGAGTGAGCACGCCGCACGCCCAAAGTAGCAATTGTTTTGAAATGGCCCGCCGTGTTTGCAAGGAAAACTCTCTAAAATATGCTATTCTCGGGGCAAAAAAGGGGAAAGGGGTTCTCTCTAGTTACAGAGCGGCACATTTTATGAAATTTGTAAGAATTTTGACTTCGAGGAAGCACGATTTTTCTGCTCTGCAAATAGGACCTATGAATGCAAATGATTTGTGCCAGATTTATGTACAACTTTACATGTCAAAGAAGCACCACCACTCTTGGTGTATGCTTGTTGCTTCCAAAACACACATGGCCCGTTTTGTTCGATACCAGCTGCCGCAGCTGGAGACAAATCACGCCTTACATCAAAAGAATTTCCAGAACAAATTCACAGAGCAAAGTTGAATATAACTTGTCAGCACAAAGTTACATCGACAAACTACACAATTCTTTGATAAAACATTTCTTTTGCAGGAGGGCACTGCAAGCCTGCATGTTGCAGTTCCAACCTATATAGGATACAAAAGATTTGCAATATAAGCAAAATTAGGCGAGCTGAGAAGAACATTTCTATACAAGAATAGGCAAGGCTTGCCCATTCAGAGGATAGGGAATGTACACATGTCATGAGTAGGTACACTTCAGCAGCCTTACTCAATAACAAAAAAGAAATGAACAGATGAGAGCAGCTAACATGGTATGTCCAGCCGACAAGTCTGTAAGCTGCAATGTATATTCGTCATTATCCTTTGATGGTGGGTGAGCAAAATATCAGCTTGATAACATAGGCAACTTTCGGCCAATCACCCTCCACCAGTATTGCTCTTCGTCCTCAATTCCCTTATGCTTTTATACGCTTTTCTAGGCTACCTGATCATTTTCATTTCGAGGTGGATCAGTGAAATCTTGACCATGATCTCGGACATCTCTAAACATAGAGAAGAAAGATACTATGCCATCAGAAGCTCCTCCTCCTAGCAACCACAACAAAAGGGAACCAAATGGATTCAAGGAGCCAGAGCCAGCCGGAGCATTGCCAGGTTGCTGAGGATTCTGATCTTGATAGTGCAGAGGGTCGTTGGCTGCTAACTCGACATTTTCAATTGGTTGGCCCTCTTGTTGGTTCCTATTAGGCTCGTCTGGAACCAAAAGGGCATCTGCTTCACGAGCAGCACCAAGACCCTCATTCATCGTGCCAGGGTTCCTCATATTTACCCTTGCAATATGTAATGTTGATGTATAGATTGTTGAGGATGTGATCTGAACACCAGTTTGTTGGTGAAGGTGAGCTCGGCTCCTAATGAATCTCTGAAGGGCAGGCACCTAAAGCATCAGAAGCCAATCTGGAGTGAATATCATGGGTAGCATGGAAATGTTTGAGCTGTTGAACATGCATTATTAGGAATTACGGTTCACAAAAGTAGGGCAATATGTCCCCTACTTGTGTGAACCTTTTAATCTGTTTTCTCTGAATTGACCGAGTTCAGGTGACCATTCCAGTTTTATACTTTAGGATGAAAGTAATGCTAGCAATAAATCATTAACAGTGTTGAGAAACTAGAAAGGCATAATGTCAAAAGGTGGAGTGCAAAATAAAAATTTACATGTCAAAGCTAACAAGGATTAATAACTGATAAGTCCAAATAAAGAATCAGAAATACATAAGTATAATGTATATTAGCATACCTCGAAGCGGTTCCAAAAATATAAAATCAAATGTTGCATGAACGCTGCGGTAGCAGAAAAAGCCAGGTAGGAGAAGCCTGATAAAGTATACAGCAATATGCAAGTCATATATTCATAGCATAAATAGTTAGCCAATATAAGTCACAAAAAAGCTATATGTAGTCATACCATAAGTGTATGAGAAGAAGTAAATGTGGAAAACCAAGAAATACAGCAAGAAAAAGCGCGGGAAGAACTGCATGGATATCGATGTCCGCACACTGCAAAGAACACAGATTTCAAAAAATTCAGATAGGCTCAATTTGCTATGCACAACAATAATTCTGATAAATGCATGCTTGAAAGATGCAAATGTTAAGTGCACCTATATTATGCTCAAGTGCCTACTTATTCTAATTTAATTGCCCTCCCATATGAGCAAAACCTGTTTGTTTCCTCATAATTTGAATAAGTTAGCTGGACAGATGTTTCAAGTACAGAACTCCCACGTGAATAAAATAGTATTTCCTCAAAATAGTCAAGAATTCCAGCAATATGTCAATGTTTGCATGGATACATTACCTTATCATTGTGAATAGCTCACATAACCATACAAGAGTCAAAACTAGAAACGCAAGCAACTGATCATCGTAGAACTCAAATAGAAAAAAGAGGATCCCAATCATTATCTGCAAAGGTCAAAACAAATAAATTAGTAAGATATGACAAATCTGTTCAGTATACACCTAAACAGATACAGGCTTCAGCTTCTTAAGATGAAAATTCCATACCGGAACAAAAACCAACGATTCGATAACATGGACAAATATCAGTTGAAATGTGGGAAGTTGGTGGCGTGCATGATGTTGAAGTTGCACTGAAAATTTTAATGAAGAAAACAAAGTATTAGTTTTTACCATAAGATAATAACACATGATCTAGCAGGCCCAAGAAACAACATACAGCATAAACACAAACCTGTGAACCTAAGCATGCGGGATTGCGTTTCTCTCAGAGTAAATGAAACAGACATGGTGGTTGTGAAAAAAACAAAGAGTGACATTAAAAGTACGCCACATTTCGTCACAAAGTAATCTGCACCACAAAAGTTGAAACACATTAGATATGAATACACAGAAATGAAAATAAGATATGAATGGCCACAAGATAGAATTATCAGGTGGCATGTCAGCTGTCGAGTCATCAGGCATACATTTATAAAACATTAAAACCACTAATAGCTAAAAACATCACAGAAAGTTCAGCCATTCAGGTGAACTTATTGAGATGACAGTCTGTAAAATGAGAACTATACAAACCTCCAAATCTTGTTGGACCTGCTGGTGGTTCATGTCCATAACTGAGATCATAAAGTTCCTTCGTTTGAAAGTTGTATAAATAGCCTGCATATCAAACCAAAGTACACAAAATGTAGTCTATATAGGGTCATCATAAGGAACACTTAACGCTAACTAAGTTTGAGACAATTGCATAGAACACCCTGATAGTTAATACCAGCACAAGCAAAATAAATATCACAAGCATACCATGACCAGGGGAGTTCACTAAGCTGTTTGTAAGTATTGTGTCATAGCCAACAATGCTATTTATTAAAAGCTGTTGCCACCTGAAAGGGGGAGAAAGAGAGATTTGATAGCATAAGAACAGAGTGGTGGTCTGGTGGGATGAACAATGGACCATTATTACATTCTGCATATGCTACAGCAGTAAAATGAAAGAAAACAGAAAAAAATGAAAACACTTATTTATATTCTCTATACAAATGACATATTTTTATGTTACAATCAGATATTCCAGATTTGCAACGAGAATTTATCCACCTCTTCGAAACTTGACAAACGTCTCAACTATTTGGGTGTAAGAGCAATATAAAAATAGAGATCATTTGAACTCAAGACTAAAACAAAACGACAAAATTACTTGCAAGCCATCCAAAGTTTATGGGTTTCCTAATAAGCCATGCCAAAATTGTTGGTCCCTCTACCAATGCCTAAACTTTTGTTGCCTTTTTATGCCACTCCCGTCATCCTGATGTTAGCAAACTATTAGATTGAGCAGTAAAATGACCATTGGGCCCTCCATATTTCTCTTCAACTTGTCTACTTCCTCTTCCATTCTTTCACGTCACTTCACCGCGTCTACCTCCCCTGCACCTGCTCGCCTAGTATCATCCAACAGCACATGACCAGGCAAGTAAGGTAAGGACAGAACCACCATACCACCTGTCATGGCATTGCAGCAGATGCAAGCAACACAACATAGGATGGCCTTGCTAAGCTGCCAACACAACGGAGGTGAGCAGTGTGAGCTGCCAATTAATTATGCGGTTAACGCCATCATAAGCTGCCCTAACTAGGTGGAGGAAGTGGTGATGTGAGGCCCTCGGTACCACATCAAATTTTGCAGGAACTATCGAAATCTGTGTATGGCCGTGCAAAGGATAATTTCACCATTATCACAAGAAACTGATAAAATTATCATCTGTGATTGTTGCTAGCTAATGGAAGAGTGACGTGGATGGCATAAGAGGGAAAATTTTTGGTTTGATGGAATATGGTAGAATGACGACTTTTAATGCTATTAAGAGGAACTCAAGAACTTTGAATGGCATATAAGGAATTTTCTCGAAACAATTAGACTTGCCAGAGCAAAACATTACACACACATGTACTCGTTGGGTTGGAATCAGGATGTACAAGTTAGAACCTAAGTAGCATTAGGTAGAAAGATGTCAAGCGGAAACTTTTGGAGACACATGTACAGTGATATTCCGATTAAGTGGAGCAAGTACTCGATAATGACCTATTTCCAAAGCAAGGGTTTCGAGCAGAAATTGTGATATTTATAGTTCGAACACCATGACGAAGTTTTGCTCCTTCCGAAAGCAAGAAATAACCCTGCAAAAAAGAAGGGGGCATATAAGAAAGTTCTTGAAGTGAATGATAGTTGAATTCTCCAGTCATTTTCTAGTAAAAGTTAATTCTTGTTCTGCTAGGGGGTTCATAAGAAAGCAGTCAAGCAACTTAACAGCAACTAGAACAAGCACAATTACCAATTGAATACTAGGTGATATCAATATGACAAGATGAATCTTACCTTCTCCACACCATATAAATAGGTAGGCTCAAATGCTTTGCTTCGTCTCTCAAACCACTGTACTGTAATAAACAACATGCCAAGAGAAGTTAGAGAAAATTAAACCCTTTGGAGTTATAGGATGAGGAAAGGACAAAGACAAGAAAAATCACATATGCACCATTATAGGACGAACTAGACCATATGATCAGTTTACTGCAAGAAGTAAACATTACCTATTGCTGAAATAAGATTATCCATGCTTGGTAATTGAATACCCTTAATGGTATGGAGGAAGTCGTTCCAATTTGATCTGAACTGTGGTTAAAAATAATCAAGAAAAATAACCCTCAGAGGATAAAATAAGTAATAATGCAAATAATAAAAATCAGCACACACAAATCACGAGAGTAATTCCATGAAAATAAACACTATTTTACTTTGTGGATTCAAACATTATTTAATCCAAAACTTGATGAGATCATTGGTAACAGTAAGCATATGTTGGCGAAACAATACTACTAGCCTGCAATTCCGCAAGTGGTCCTTAGTCCTCACACAGCAAGTTAGAAAGCAATCAAGGTAACAAGAAGCAAACAACTCCATGGTCTAACAACTACTATATTACCTGCATAAATGATTACTCCAGGAATGTTTTATCTATCAGAGTAACAGAAAGGAAAGTTACATTTTCAAAAGATAATGATCAAGTTCTTACCATTAACTGAAAAGCATTATCTGAAAGTTGTTTTATATTCCTCCAGAACAAGACAGCACGAACGTACCACTTTCTGAATAAATGCATAACTGCTGCTTTAAATGATTCTTTTGCAGATAATGGATGGTATGCAGAACCCTCCACAGTTGCCTTCAGTTCTGATACTCCTGAAGTGGTTGTGGTAACAGCTGTGTCAACTGCATTCTCTGGTTGTGGTTCAAATTCCTTGTCTCCCTTCCAAGTTCTAAACATAATTTTGCTCCTTCTAGCTCCAGGACCAACCCAAGTTGACCAAAACTTAGATGCCAAAATATTGAACTTATCACCATTAACCTCTAGAATTTTCTCAGCTGAACGGCCCAGGTTCTGGAGATCCATAATGTAGGACGCGCCTTTGCTGACCCATAGTCCACCACTGATTATCTACAATTCAAAGGCAGAGAACAAACTACCAATCATACCAATACGAAATATGAACTAGTATTGCAAAAAACAAAAATCATACAAACAATACCACACTTAAGTCCCAAGTGAATAAAGAAAAGGAGAAAATGTTTAGCAGACTTCACAGAATTGCAAAGAGCATAACAGCAAAATATACAGAACAGTGACAAGAAGCAATGTGTACCTTGATTTGGACAAGTTGCGCTTCTCCAAATTCAATCCCAGAAAACTCACTCGAACACCCAGGCTTCACATGCAAAAAATATAAAAAAGTCAAAGTTGTGAAGCTTTGCATAGACTATTGCCGAATAAAGTAAAAAACACGTCAGATAAAATAGTTTGGCATTCTTTGTTTCAAATCTCTGCTGGCCTAGAGATAGCTTTCAGCATGTAGATACATCAAAACAATACTTTTCAATCAATGCTAACATTAGCACATTCCTATAGAGACTATATAATCTCATTCATTTGATGTGCAGTAGTAGTTACCAGAATAGGAGGGGACCACTATTATGAAGTTAGCTTACTAATAGGGCAGCAATACTTGACAATTTTTCATCTCGATATGTTAAAACTACACCAGAAACTATAAGCATATTCTGATATTCATACACATTTGAATAAACACTTTCTCATCTTAAAGACCAAGTGTGGAACCAAGTGTAAATTTGAGATGTTGTTTCTGGGGTGTTAATGAACAGAGTAATTGCTGTCACGTAAAGACTTTACAGGAGTATGGAACTATTCCAGAACAAGCAGTTGCAGAGAAGAAGCTGAAACTAGCACACACCAAATCTTAAGCAATCTGGTATTGAAAGTACCTTTGCAGGACTAAGCTAGAATGCATGTTGGTTAGGGGGTAGCTAATTAAAATCACTGTTATATTAGGACGTGAAGACGAATTTAAATTACTGTTACTGTAGTAAGTTTCATTTTTCCATAGCCAAGCTAGAGCAGTCCAGCAACAATTGCCCACGAATTATATCCGAGACAAAGCTAATAACTCTTATCAACAGAGCATCGAGGCATTAGCCAGCTTCGTTCAATTTTATACCAGGACATCGAATTGACAACATTGTCGAAGCAGGAGGTCACGGCAGCTCGAACAAATTTCCCAACCACATGCTTAGCACGCACGCAGTACAAGCAGCGGCAGGAGGAGGACAAGGGGAGACTCACCTGCTGCACGAAGTTGGTGTGCATGACGACGAGCAGGCAGAAGAGCGCGACGGCGCCGGCGAGGTAAAGGTACTCGAGCGCGAGGCGGATCCGCGGCGTGAGCAGCTGCGACAGCATCCCGGACAGCCGCGCGTGCACCCGCAGGAACGTCTGCTCCGGATCCATCCCCACCTACCTCCCTCCCGCGGCCGCAGCCGCCGCCGCCGACGACGACGACCACCCCCAAACCCTAACCACCGCCGCCCCGCGGCCGTCCACCTCAACTACCCTTCCCCCCTCCCTCGCCCAAGGAAGAAGACGAAGAAGCTTCGATTCCCGCCGCCTCGGGATCGGAAAATTCGAGGCGCCCCCGAGCCGCGCGCCTCCAAATCTGGCTTTTGGGATAGAATTATTCGGGGAATTTGGGGATTTCAGATTTGAATTTGTGCGTAGTAATCTGATGTGCGCGTGTTTTAATACGTTTCGCTTTCCCCCCTCTGCTTCCTCTCTCTCTCGTTGTCGTCGCACGAGTACTGCGGCTGGCGTGGATTCTTTCTTGGGGAATGGGCCAATAAGTGGAGGCGCCCGCAGAAATTACTTTTGTTTTTTCTCCTGCGGCGCCGGCACGTTGGTTGGCTCGACCGCGCGAGCCATGCTGCGACTCTGCGAACGGTTTGTGGCCGCTGGGAAATCAGGCATCACACGAGGGAGATCTTTCTGTTGTGATCGGATGGTCTCGCGTTATTTACGGAGGAGATCGGACGGTCCATATATGCAGTTCCTTCCGACGGCTTAATTCTTGGTCCACCGACGAAGGTATCACAAGAGGTGGCCGCATCGATCGAATCGAACGAAAGGGAGAAAACAAGCTCCTGCCAATCTTTCCTCGAAATAAGAAAGGGAGAAAACAGGGCTCATTATATGTTGTGTGGTGCGTATTTATTTAATTGCCCTCAACATAAGTACAAACACAACACTTAATATCTGTCAATTGTTCCATATTATCTGAAGAAAAATGTTATACACAGAACTAAAAACATACGACTTTGGTACGACCAGGACGTCCGCGGCATCAATTGCTACTATGGGAATATGAGATGTGCCGTGAGCTTCTAATTTGTTGAGCCTTACGAAAGCCCAATTTGATGAGCGAGCTTAACGTCTGGCCGCGACGCTTCGTGTAACGATAATTGTCTCATCGTGATTTTCCATCTTCTTTCCTAAACCCTCAGTTTGATTCCTTTGCTTTCTCTTTACTCGGTCACTTGAGTACAGACGGATGTACTTTGCGGCAACAATGACGGATTATTAACGTTGATCGCGTTGCAGAACGTATGTGAAAGCTTCCCATTTGTTTGTGCCCGATATGTTAGGTTCTTGTTTTCTATGACTGATGAACAGCTTCAGATCTCTTGTTTTGCTTACAAACATCCACATCAGTGTTTTTGTCTGATTTAATTTAAAATTGCTTTCCCCTGCCAAATTAGGTGACGAACACCAAATTGTACCTGATCTTACCGTTCTATTAGTGGAAGAACTCCAAGAATATCATCTTAAAAATTTATGGATAGGAGACAAAATGATAGTTTAACTGCAAGCGTACTGTACATTGACATGTCGCGTGTGGCTCCCAGAACATGTTGATGTTGTGCCTATTCTAAGTTTTTTTTTTTTTTAGAATGTGCCCATTCTAAGCTTGAGCTCGGAATTGTATATGGGCTTTGATGTGAATTTGCATATGGCGTGGGAAGTGGGAGCAGCAGCCTGTAGGAGCAAGTGACTGCAGCCTCACGCTATCATGTATCACATGGTTGCCATTCGAGTCATACGCCAGTCGTACGCGGGAGTCGGACGGATAGAGTGTTCTTATCTGAACATCACACTATTATTAGACTATAGAGGATAATTTAAAATAGAAGTTGTTAAGCAAACGCCAAAATGTTCATGCACAATCATATCAACGAGAATATCACAATTATAGACACGCTAGCTAATCAGAACCTAACAAGCAGGTCGTAGCCAGCTCGACATGAATTTTAGAAGTACTTGCTGGTGAATGTAAGATAATAATCTGTTTTCTTATAGCCTCAGAGCATTACCCTTTTCTTTGTTCTGTTTCTTTCATGTTAAGTTTAAGCAGCAGTACTTGAAGCGTTATCAGGAAAATTGAAAGAGTTATCTTTTTCCTATTTCAGGGATAAAAAGAAGCGAGCCTTTTCCTCGAGGATACAGAACTGGTTTCCTTTCAGGAAATACAAGTGGGCCTTCCCTGTCGGATACGGACGTTCACGGGCCGGGGCTGGACGTCTGTGCATGAACTAACCCAAGCAATATTGGGCTCAATCTGCCGAACTCTTAGCCATGCGTTTGAGCTCCGCCTTACATACCGACCCACAAAGAGACCACACTCAACAACCCCATCCTGCCGGCTTCCAAAATCTCTGTTCCTCAGTTGGGAATTTCGTTCGCCGCTGCACGCGCGCACGTCGTTTCACGCGGACGTCGTCGCGGATCCATCCCAACGATCGGCAGTACTGCAATACTAGTGCGGGGATGCGGGCAAAGCACCACGCCGGTACAAAGCATGTGCAACACCGTCGTTTAATTTGTTGGTGACACCGGGCGCGACAGTACGTAACGTACGCTGTACGAGTGTATACGACGGACATCTGCAACAGGTGGCCGGATTGGAGCGACCTCGTAACCGTCGAAAACTCGGAATGATATATCGGGCGCGCGCGCGTGCGTGCGTGTCGATCTCCGTCTCGTTGGGTACGTCAAAAGGCGGATACTACTCTGTGGTCTGTGGACAGAGTGACTCGTTAACAACAACCTGCTGCATTTGCCAAGTTGCATCTACTACTATTCCTATGCCATGGACCCTGGTTTGTGCATTTCCGGCCTGTAATGCTAGTGGAGTGTAGTGTAGCCGTATAGCCTTGTTGGAAAGCAACATGACAACATTCAAGGACCGTAAGTCAACCATGCATGAATTAACAACTCACTGCATGCAGGTGTTTTGCTGACGAGGATGAGGTGATCTCTCACGATCATGTGCATGCATGATTCAGGGGCCTCAGGATTAGGGGCAATCCATTTTCATCACAATCAACACACTATATTTCTGGCGGAGCATGCATGCATCTTTGGATCAAAGTGTAATGATAAAAACTCCCCCCTTCGGTCAAATATATTTGATGTTAGGGATTAGCAAGAGTACTCCCTCCACCCCGAAACTATACCGCCTATTTTGTTTAGTTAGGACGAAGGTTTGATCCATAATTTTTCTATCAAGATATAATATGTATGCCGAGAAAATATAATCGTAGGATAATCTAACTATATGAATTTTGTATCATAAAAATAAATTTTAATAGAGAAATTCTTGGTCAAACCCTTATCCTAACTTGTCAAGTATTAATTACTATACACGATTTGTATTATGAACTGTTAGCAAAATACCTTTTATTATGTTTGCAAATTGCAATGCACCCACTCCAATTCCATAATTTTTTTTTGACATTTTGGACAAGATTCAGATTAAACTTTTAAATCTTTGATTCCAAATAACTTAAAAATATTAAATTAAAAACTTGAAAACCAAATGCTAGATTAGCCTTAAAAAATAATTTTGTAAAAGTATAAATTCCTTAGGATATTAATTTATATTCTCATAAAAAATAATGGTCAAAGCTATATTTTAAAGACCGTGTCATTGTTCAAAATGTCAAGGAGTATGGAATTGGAGTAAGTATGCAATTATATAGATGTATTTTTTCAACCATTTGTAATATACTTGTCAACGGCTGATATCCATAGATAGGGTTGTAAATGACAGAGGAACATTGGCCTCTAATATAGTATGACATGACCGGAAAGCTGAGGCAAGGATTTTTATACTGGTTCGGGCCCTGAGAAGGTAATAGTCCTACTTTTAGTTTATATGAAATTACTGGTGGAAAGGATCCCGAGTACAAAGTTCAATATGTGGAAACAGGAATCCGACGGAATCGTACTCAGAGGAACACGAACACGATCTCGGTGGCTTTGGTGGCTACCCCTACGAGACTATCTTCCTGGCTTTTGTTGCGCCTTGATCAATCTATCCCTAACCCATGGAGGTGGTAATCCTTTTATACCGTGGGCAACCAACAGTCCTCGGGTAAGACTCGGACTATGAAACCCGCACGGTTAGGAAAGTCTCCGTTCCCATGGATAGGATTCTGTCATGATTCTCCATTATACAGACTCCTTCCATATTCTTCTATGACTTCCTTTATACATCGATCTCCTTTCCGTACTCGTGTAGGTATACCTTTTTGTGTACTCTCGTGATTCTGGCCCATGAGCATATCTCTTATCTGCAATCCTGACAATACTTATCAGTGATTTTCATGGTACCACACGTTGAGGCAGGGGCAAAGCAAGCCATATTCATTAATTAGGATCAGCTGCCCCTAACGAAATTACAAAGTCATCTAGTAAAAAAAGTTTCAATCGAAAGTTCACCATGCCTGGTTAAAACAAATGAAATTTCGACATGCTATGAAATAGAGCTAGCTGACCCGGCCTGATCGATGATATTCGTCTAGTTCCGCGGAGTTACTAGGGTTAATCGAGGGAAGAAGATTTGCTAAGCTGTTAGGGAAAGGTGGGCAATTCAATCTATACACTCCAACACTCCTCCTCACGCGAGACCCCCTCAAGTCTCAAGCGTGAAATATTAGAATGAGCGACAATTATTTTATTTAATTGCGCGAAAGACAAGCAATTCATTTTATACACTCGAACATACCATAATATTTGATGGTATGATGGTGCTATCTCTAGCTTGTTTTTCTAAGAAAAGAACGAAATCATGCAATACATTGCCTCCATGATTCCACACTAGAGTATAATAATTTAAGACATTATTAGCCAACAAGATTTTTATAGAACATTATTAACCAACAAGATCAGAAAGGCAAAACCTGATCAAAAATAGTTCGGTTGAAAGCTACGGACCAAAAGTAACCCAGAAAATCCACAATTACACTCATAGATTAGCTAGGATCCCGCGGCTATTACTCGCTGCCTGCACTAACGATGGTCATAGACAATGAAGCAAAGTGGCGAAAGCACGCTAGCTGCCAACGGCAGCCGTCCAGGCAAAGATGATGAATTCGCTCTCATTCCTTTGCATGCAAGCCTGTCTACCTTTCACCCACCCCAGGAGTCACTTTGAACTTCGGATACTAGAGCTACTGCCCATACTGTAACTAGCTAATGCGTCAGTGCACATTATCCACCAAGAAAATGCAAATAAACCAATCGAGCACCAAAGCACTCTACTAGTAGCTCAACAAAATTTCCAGATTACAAAAAAGATATGTATTTTCAATCCACGTCAGGTTTCCTGTTCCGATTTTGGGGCTGCTTCTTGAATCTTGAACGACTGGATATTCATAATGTATCAGCTAGCTAGGAATTCCGGAACTTTCGGAGCCAAGAGATGAGTGCATGATTATGCAATAAACAGATTAATCAAGCAACCAGCAGCCCGATCGAACACTAGTAAAAATACATAAGACAATTAAGCTAGCCAATCTTCCAGTTAATCTGGAGGTTCATACTTCATACTAGCTAGATGAGTACAGCCATATCTGTAGGGACTAGGCAACCAGCCATTCCAGGCTTTCAGCTACATTACATCGGCAGAAAAAAAAAAGGTAAAATAAAACTAAGGACGAACTCACTACCACTACTACTACTCGTCTTCGTCTCTTCCAACTTCCAAGCACTATGCACACACAGAGAAGGCAGCGGCGGCGCACTGTGCCAATCTTGGCTAATGCTGAGCTCAGAAGCCTCTCTCTCGCGTCGCGCGTAGTACGCAGTTTGGTCGTTTGTTGTTTGTCTTAGCCGTCGTCGTCGTGGTCTCCACCGGCCCGGCCGGCTCCGGCGAGCGCGCGGCGGAAGGCGGCGGGGGAGCAGGGGATGCGGAGCGGGCCACGGTGGTCGTAGCCGTACTCCTGCGCCGCGCGGCCGAGGAGCTCCGCCATCGCCGGCCGCCCCAGCAGCTCGGCCCGCACGAGGAACCGCTCCGGCGCCTCCTCCCCTCCCTCCCCGACCACGTCAACCGGCACGTGCCCTTCCGGCGTCGTCTTCGCCGCGCCGCCCCGCCGCTTCCCTGTCGACGACGACGGGGACGAGGCGGCGGCGTAGTCGCCGACGCGGGAGAGCCGCCGGATCAGCTGCCTCATCGATCCCGGACACCACCTGGCTCTGTCGCGATTAATTAATTAGCTGAGATGAGAAGAGATCTTGATCTGCTGCTGCGTGGAATTTCTCCAGGAGAGGGGAGATCAGAGAGTGGGTTGGTCGCCGATTTATATCGTGGAGGGAGAAGTGCCGGTTGGTTGATGACGTGGACGCGTGGGGCCCGGATGGCAGTGGGTGATCGGGGAACGAGGAGTGGGGTTGGAGAGGTGGTGGAGTGGAGGAGGGCACATGTGGGACTGGCGGTACGTGGTCCGGTACGATCCGCCACTGCCTTTTCTTTTTTTTCATGTTTTCTCCTCGATTTCCTTTCCTTTTGTTTCCTTTCCTGCCGCGCCTCAGTCGCCAGAAATTTCCATCTCTTCCTTTATATTTTTTCTTACTCGTGCACCACTGCATGCCATAAAAATAAGCAATAATGAAAGCATGCCGCTCCACTAGGACACAAGTTTGTCAAAACCATGCAGCAGGAAACCTGACAAAAACAATTGTCTAACAACAACCATGCATATGCGTATTACTACTCCATAGTGGTAGTAGTTGTTTCCTTAAAAAAGCCACACCCAAGTAAACTTTTACATGTCGTTCTCTCAGGACGTACCGTACGCTGTACTATATGTACTGTGACGTACTGTAGTGCCCCTACAGAGTCGTAAGCGCAAGCAGCAGAACAACTGAACAAGTTTAATTTGCTATACGACACACCTGACGCCGGCCGAATGGTACAACGGGCAGTCGAGTCTCCATGACTGTTGCCCGATCTGGAGCAAGCAATCGTACTCGACGTGTCGATCGATCACCGGCGCCGACGCATGCCTGCGTACTCGATCACTGTACCTCGCTAACTATCACGCCGAGGTAGCTAGGACGGCATGTGTATGTGTGGCTAGCTGCTGTCCAACACCGGCCATACCGGCCGTGGCGCCTTCTTTTGATTGGCACTTTGGTTCAAAGTAGCAATGCACACGCACGCCTAGGAGTGGGCGACAGGATCGTGTCCAGGATCGAGCATCGAGGTACCACTACTAGCTAGCCAGTACAACTTGTACGTTGGCAAACACACAACGTGTCAACTCGCGAGCCGTAATCTACATCGTTTGATGACATACCTGCAGTGTCGTACGGAGAACCTACGAATGGTATGTAGGTACAGCATGAATTAACAACAGATGGCGATCGAAATATGGGTCGAAACAATTGAGTTCTTCGATCGCAAAGTGGCTCGATCAATCGGCTCGGCTCGTACATGCAATGTGGCCGGCATGCCCGCTGAATTATTGGCCCTAGCTAGTAGTTTTCACAAAAGATGGATGTGCCGTATACGTGCGCATGCCTGTGTGATATGATGGCCGACCATATAAGAGCTTCTGTGCCTTTTTGAGTTGAGCCTAGACGCATATATATAAAAATGTCATATACCTGCGTGCGTGCTGACCCCGTGGTCAACGAGGTTGCGCCTGAGTTTAATTAATGGAAATATCTTTGTGAAGTGGGATTAACTAAGTTAATTTTTTTTATTCACAAGATTAACCGCCAACAGACAGAATATTATAATTTAGTTTATCCTATATGCATCACATACGTCGTCGGTTCAGCTTACATGTGTTTAAATTAGAACGGATGACCACCACCAAATAGAAAGATTGCTGGTTAATTAGATAATAGTTGGAATGTTTATGTGAATTTTTTATCTCCTTCCTATCATTTTAAACTTTTGGGTTGAATTAGTTAGTATATATAACTTAAATAATAATTAGTTGTGTATGTATATGTAGGGAGAAAAACCTACTATTTTAATTACACACCTAAATTTCTAGAAGGTCCGCAAATTATACTTCTAATATCTCAGAAAACAAGAAATTATACTTCTAAGCCCGCCACATCCATCGTCAACCTTTTCTAGTGAACCGTTCAATGTACATGCCCACCACCTAAACCGGTATAGTTTAGGCCTGGTACATGTACATACAAAGTGCGTACGGAGGAGACGTCACTGGCGCACCGAATCGGAAATCTTGGTAACATCACCTGCTGCCGGAAGCCTGCTCGATCGTTCGGGCACACCCATTTGTATATCTGATACGGCCTCAGTCTCTCGTTCCTGGAAGGGTCACATGGATGCATTGCATACAGATAGGGCCAATCAGCTAAAACTAAAAAGAGCTCCTCCATATATGCATATGATAGATAGATATATCGGTGTAATGTTGTCCCTGGCCCATGACGGGATGACGTGTTTAGCAACATCTACAGTTCCTTCAGCTACTACTTTAGGTGTGGTACTACTTTTTTTTTTTGTGGGAAGGTGTGGTACTACTTTAGGTTGTGTTCATGGCTAAGTGATCAGCCACAAAAGGCAAATTAGTGTTTGGCCGTAACAAGCATTCAAGCTACTCCAACACATGGGCCGATGTGCGTTCAATCATGCTTTGAGCGGTGAATAAGCCGGCCCATGAATCTAGTAACTAAACGGGCTAACTGGAGTGGGCTAAGGCCGAACGCGTACTCCAGGGCCCAAGGATACAGCTAGCCCGGGAGAATTTCCCGTAAGGCCGTAACCCAACTAATCATATGACGGAGATAATGAGAATTTCGACCGGCAAGTGGCCCTTATCTGTAATTGTCACCGACACCGGCGCTGTTGGAGTTGGACTCGATCCAACCCGTTGCGGTTTGACCTTTTTGTGCTCACCCCTCCTAGCTAGTTGATCGACCGATCGCGCAAACAGACGCGCTTGCTTTCGCCGGCGACGTGATCGTGCGTACGTATGCACGTCGACCTTCACCAACCCAGGCGTACATACATACGTCAATACGTGTGAGTGCTCTAATCGATCCCCATCACCAGCTTGCCAGTTGATAGCCAATACGTACGTGTTGGAGTACTGTTGGACCGGTCCAAACTCAACTTGTAATTAACTTCCAAATTAACAAAGATATTGACAGCTTGTGTCCAGTGTGGACTATATGGTACGTGTGCCCAAGAACAACTTGCAAATATGAAGCTGGTTTGGACCGAGGTGTGTGAACACTGAATAGTCTCTACTCTCTAGTTGAACACACACTTCAACTGTTACTGTACTACTTGCAAATGTGACTGTGACACGAAATTTAAGCCTCGTCTTCAAAATTCCAATACTATGGCATACTAATTTCTGCATACGAATCTATTAGCACTAGATTTTCCCGAGACCTATGTAGGATCGAATACAATAAGTAAACCTACTAGAAGGGGGTGAATAGTAGGTAATGACAGCGGAAGTTTAATTTTTGAATCCAAAAAACAGATTAATAGAGTATCAGTAAAAAATAGATTGCGTAAAAACCAACCGTTGGATCTGTCCCAAATTTGGTAGGAATAAACTAGAAGATATAAGGAACAACTCCACCTAACGGATTTACAAAATAATGTACGGTTAAAAAGTTATAACCCTCAAAATCTAGCTATCTCAGAATTTCAGCAAAACGAACAAAATCAATTCAAGCAACTTACGTGATTGGAAACGCCTTGATGATTGAATATGATATTTATTACTGAAATATATTGTCACAAGGTGCAGCCAAAGCATCCCTACAAAAACCCTAAAACAAAGAGCACTCAAATCTCTTAATTGTGGCTTACCCTCTAGGCTAAGCCTCCCTCTCTATTTATACCAAATATCTTCTATTCCTAGTAGGACTCAATTCCTAATAGGAATAGGACTCTATTACAATTTTCTAAAAAAATTTCTTTTCTTTTTATTCAGAACCGCAGTCGCGGCCGAACCAAAACTGTATCGGACTCTGCATATACTGCCGTACACCGAATCCCCATCCATCGGTCTTACGTACACGTATATGCATATCAACCAAGCCAACCAATCAGGCAGCTCCGTACAGCATCCATCTCTCCATGAGCCAAGTCACCAACTTGTACTCCACGATCGATCCATCCATACACACGTATGCACAAACCATCACCATGTACGCTG
>CM002481.1:20678128-20689941 GCA_000325765.3 Leersia perrieri
GACTGCTCCAGACCTCGGTTCCTCCCTGAACGTAGTCCTATTCCTTGTCATTGACCAAGCCTTGACCTCAAGTCACCTACACACAGTAGACAAAACAACCATTTCTGGGCACAGATATCGCAACCTGACCCACATCAGTCACACGCACTCACACTACATCCACGAATATTCCAAACCAATTTTATTTAATTTATTATTTATAAAGCCAATTTGTTCATCATAAAATATTAATCAAAACCTTAATCTTACAACCTAAGCAGGCAGGATTAATTGAAACGTGGAGTAAACATTAGGTCAACAGCGATGGATCGATGCAATAATAACCCAATCCGGCCCACAGCGAAGTATCGAGGCATCTCCTCTAAGGAAATGCATATGCGGATGACGCATGCAGCATTGCAGCATGGACCTTCTCACCGGGTTCATATACATACTCTAGTCTCTCCACTATCTCCAACTAGTCGCCATGGAAGACCATCCATGTCCCAATTACGACACGTGACTATGTGAGCTAATCACCTTGAACGACCGGCCCCTTCTTGGTTCTTGCCCTCCCTAGCTATAAATTCTCTGTCACTCGCTCGCTCATCTCTCCGCAGCGCCGGCGAGTGAACCAAATTAACCAACGCCCGCTCCAAGCTCTGGCCAAATCAGATCAATTCATCAAGATATCATTATGGCGTGGAGGAGGACGAAGAGCAGTGGCGGCGGGTCACCCGCTGGCGGCGCCTCGCCGTGCCGTGACGGCGACGAGAGCAAGGTCCCAAGAGGGCACATCCCGATGATCACCGGGGGCTGCTGCGGAGACGACGGCGGCGAGCGGGTGCTGGTGCCGGTGAGTCTGCTCGGGGACCCATGCATCGCCGAGCTGCTGGACATGGCGGCGCAGCAGTACGGGTTCTGCCAGCCGGGCGTGCTGCGGGTGCCCTGCGACGCCGGCCATTTCCGGCGGGTCGTCGTCGAGTGCGCGCGGCGGAAGGGCGGTGGCCAGCCACAAGCACTCAGGCAGCATGAGGCATTCTTTTAGCTAGCCTAGGGTCTAGGGAAATGTACACGGTGTCTGTTTATTCTTCCATCAATCGATTCTTTGACATTCTTTTATGGACAAGGCGAATTTAGCTTAGATTTTACAAATTAGAACGGTTAACCCGATGACATGTTTGTAACAACAATTATTAGTTGATCATTAAGATCCGTTTCCTTCTCTTCCGAGGCATATCTCCCTTCCGAGTTCCAAGGCATATATATAAAATGTATGATCTTGCCCCCTCGATATATAGAAGTTTTGAAAACACGCATACTCCATCTCCTTTGGAGAGCATGGTACCTGAGGAATAACTTAATACATGGAGAAGGTTCTGCTACAATCAAGGAATCGGTTTGCTTCTTGATGAACTATGAAGGGGAGCTGTTGTCGGATGTGCTACAGGAGAAAGATGTGAAGGGGAAAAGCCCAATGTTCAGGGAACCCCCATATACTACCGTCTCAAAGCCGACCATAAATCATGAAAAATGGAATGCTCCACCTGAAGGTGTTGCGAAAATAAACACAGATGCAGGATATCGAGAAGAAACGGGGGAGTCCACTGCTGGAATCATCATTCGGGATTGCAGGGGGCTTGCTTTGCTAACAAGCCAAAAGAAGATGGGTAGAACTGACTCTGCAACCCAGGCAGAAGCTATGGCCTGCCTTGAAGGTTTGCGGCTAGCAGTAGACTGGGTACCCATGCCTGTTGTTCTTGAGTCTGACAATGCGACGGTGGTCCGAGAACTGACGGACATAGACCATCTAAATCTGCTTGGGGTTCAACAATTGCAGAAGCGAAGGGGGTGATGCGTTGCCTTCAGATTGCGCAAGTGCACAAAATAAGGGGAGAATCAAATAGAATAGCTCATGAACTAGCTCAGCGTGCTATGAGTTCAGGAACCTCTGCGATGTGGCGTTTGCGCGCTCCAGAGGGAATCATGAACCTTATAGATGAAGAATGTAATCCTGAATTCAAAAGCTAATAAAGTTCTCTCTTTTTCAAAAAAGATATATAGAAGTCTTTATCCTAAAAGATAAACTTTATTTCTTTCATAATTAGATTAGCGAACAAGAAACATAAAAACTAAATTTGTTTTAAAAAAAAAACTTGCTTGTTGCTTCTTTTTTGTCCATCATCCCTCTTATATGCATTATCATTAGTTTTTTTTTAAAATTTGAGCCAGCATTTTGCTGGTGTTATGTTAAATAGGATAAATTAAATTAAGTATGGCTAGTCCGTGTATGACAAGCTAGAGGATAGGAAAGGAAAGGAAGAAAACCAACATCAACGTAAAGAGCTTACAACACTTTCTAAGGCAATATTCTCACTAAATTGTTGGCGCCACACATGCCTTCAGGTTGAGCTCTTTCAATATATATACCATGTGAAGGGCACGCATTAGCAATTTAGCGAGAGCTAGCTCTAGTGTGGCGGCTCGGAGGCATAACCCTAGCCACCACCCCTCCCCCTCCTTGACTCGCCGCCACCCGCAAAGCCGTGCGACGTCAAGGATGGCGGCGGCAGGGCCTTTTCTCCTTCCTTCATCGCGTCCGGCAACCTGGGGAGTGGCGGATGGGCATAGGCGTAGTGATGGTGGCTGTTGGCCGTCGTAGGCAACGGTGATTGCTAGCAGGCGTGGGGAGCAACCCCTTGCCGGCGGCATCCAGTGCCCTGCTCTGTCCTTTTCCTTCCTTTTTCCTCTTTTTCCTTCCCAAACCTGATCTTCTCTAGCAGTGGTGTCAGCTAGATGGTGGGACAACGACCCCAGCCGGTCTTCTTAACTTCTTCCTTGGAGCTCCTCTCCTTGTTTTGTTTGGGCAACTTCCAGCCCCAACCGGGGAGCTCTGCGGTTCGAGAGGAGTGGTGGAAGGTCGGCCGTTCTTCTCTCGCCAGTTGACGGGCTTAGTGAACTTCATCGCCTTTCGGTGATTGTCCATGTGGCTTGGTTGCTTCAGGTGGTCAGAAGCTTGCTCAGTTGTTGTCGTGTGGGAGCTCTCTGGACCATTTCTCATGCTCCTTGCTCCCGCTTGGTGCTCCTCTCCTCTTCCCATGGGGAGCCCCTCGGGAGATGACACATTATCAAGAAAGTTTTGCACGGTGGAGTTTGGGAGGCCTACGACTTTCTTTTGCTTTCTGCTGGCTTGCTGCAGTTTGTGTTGTCTTGAGTGGGAAAGGTGGCCTCTTATTGTGTTATTTGTTGTGGCGGAGTCAGAGCTGTTTGGCAAAGAGTAGTAAGCTTGCAATAATAACCCTCAACTAACCTCCCGGCATCAAGGCGAGGGGATGGAAGTGGAGCAATTTTGGGAGAGCTTTGGGCGAAAGGCCTGCCTAGGTCTTGACCAAGGCGGATGATGTTGACACCTGTGGGCACCGTTTTCTTCTTGGAGATATCGTTATGTTGGCCATCTTCTCTTCAGGTGAAACTCTTGTCTATTTTGGATGGGCACCAGATAAGGTCTTCAATGTTGTTTTCCTTATTGGAGGCTTCGCTCAAAAGGTATTGCTCCACTTATAGGTTGGTTAGGCAGTTGTCGATCTGTTGACTCGACATTTAGATGTCAGAGCTGCTTGCCTTTGTAATGCTTGGCAACGATGACTGGTGCGGGTCTATGTAGTTCGGTTGTTGTATGCCATTCTTCTTTTTTCCCCTTTTTTTAAAGGTTTTGCTGGTTTTCCTTAAATTAATCGTGCATTTGTTAGGTTTTTGGGCATGGCTTTCCTTATAAACTAGGTCAAGTCTTCTTTTATAAATTCTGGCCAAAAATCTGTCGTTGTTACTTATAAAAAATGCATTAGCAATTTAGAATTAGTGAGTTCTTCACTAAATGTTGTCGAGCTCATCCTCAATTATTGTCACGACCCGTTCCTCGGCCACCGTAACAGGTAACCCGAAGGAGGGCGTGCCGTAGAGGAACAACAGACTATTCCCTACGGAACCGCGTAACGTGTACCAGTCTCAGGATTCTGTTGCTGGTACCCACGGTAACAAGATGAAATCAAAACATTGCTAATAGATAAATAATACCTTTACGTTGCGACTCCGGGTAATCCCTGGGGTAGCAACCTCCAATCAAAGAGCATCAACAACGGACTTAAGCGTAGCCAGAACACCATACCACAGGCGGTGGTTTGGGTTTAGGAACGAAACTCCTCGGCGTCTACAACTTCAGCCTGATCTAGCAGCAAGGGAGGAAAAACAACAATAGAGAGGGGTGAGTACTTTCGTACTCGCAAACCACAAGAACAGTGTAATAAAATGCAGGCCTCAAAGAACGGCTAGGATCTGTGTAGAAATAGTTTTCATGAAAGTTCTACGTGTGTGTCAAGATTTTATTTAATTCCATATTCAATAATAGTAACCAAAAGATAAAGGGGGTGAGGCAACCACGACCACGAATTGTCACGAAGCTCAACTCGTGTCGCAAACTCGACCAGTACTCCGCACAATCGCACCAAAACACGTCCCATCTCAACGTCGAGCATCATAGATGCCTCGGCTCCTGAATCCCGCAGATCCATAACCGGCCCTGAAGGCCTCTCATCAAACATCGAAAATCCGTCTCACAAAACACGATTCCCATCCCAGATGGTTTTTCAAAACATTTTAAAATAAAAACTATGCTAAGAGAATCACCTCACATTTGCTCCTAACCGTGAGCACGACTGTTTGAACAGGTTTAACACTCTGCTGAGGTTGTACGCCTTACCCACGCGATACGAAGCTAACACCGAAACGGATCAGGAATCGAAAGTTCATGACAAGGTTTTTTCGTAGGTAGATTAGGCTTTCTCACATTGCATGGTCGGGTTGACTAACCGCGCAACCAGTATCCGGCTATTCACGCAACCATCGTCTACTTAGGGCACACACCCAGGGTACTATGGATCCCGTGTCCCCCTCACAAGGCCATACCTTGGCGATCCCAGGTCCTGAGTCCCCCTACACAAGTAAGGACCCAGCGGCCTGTCGCGCGCTGCACACCTTACCCTGTTGTGTCCCGCAACCATCAACATGCAGACAAGCATAACCTAACTAAGTACTCATCTAGGGGCATACGCACGTAGCCCGCGCGGTCGTACGATAAGATGCTCCGATGGAATTCCCAAAGGAATCGATCCTTAATCGCAACCACAAACCCTTACCACACCGATGAAGGTTTATATCACAGGTTTTTCTCAAAACAATGTTTTTACTTCGCAAAACGTTTCACAAAACACCTTTCAACATTTATTCCAAAAAGGGTAGTAAGGTGATAAGCAGGGAAATTGAGGTGGATACTCATACCCGAGAGTATGAATACCCCACGTCAACTTAGGGGTGTATCGACAAGGATTTATCGTAATTATTCAAGTCTTATGGAAAGTAATGCAACTACTGGGTAGGTCCATCGATTTTACTAATCAAGGCCGGGGTGTTTAATCGTGCACAACCTAATGCGATTTTACAAACATTTTATTTGTAAACCAGGAGCAATATGATCAAAGAGTGCCTTGTCTGGGTGACGATTTTCCGATCTTCACGCTTCCGAGAAAACCAGATAAATCTGATACGCGATCGATCCGAGCTGATACACTGTCTTGATCGTTGGCTTCATACGAGAATTTCCCGCAACGTTTACTACGTGAACAACCAAGGGGAACACCCTAAAAGCCTATAAATTGGAAATATACAAGTATAAATAATATTGCCAATAGATCCTATTTTTAGAAGGTTTTAGGAAGGTGAACGGGGTCAATCGGACGTATGGTTGAGAAGAAATGAGTCTTGGGAGGCTGGTGGTATTTTTCTGGAAAATTGGGAAGAGATTCGTCTGGATTCTAGAAATGAATATCCGAAAATATATTTGGAGTTCAAAGGAGGCGAAATGGATTCTCCCTGGTTTCGGATGAAGGGGAAAACTGGTGAAAAGGTGGATTTAGTTGGCATGGCAAGGGTTGGCAACAAGAGGGATCTAAAGTGAACTCTGTTTATTGTAGGATGGCTGTGCTAAGATGAAAGGACCAAGGATGGACTTATTTTCTGTATAGAATGGGCTTATGTAGCAGAGGTGGAGGACTAGAAGTGGACTTTTGCTCCTACAGAGCTGGATGCAGAGAGACCAAAAAGAGACTTATTTTGGTGTACAAGCTTCTTGGGTTGAGGGGTGTTGCACAAACTTGGCTTGGGCTTGACTTTGGCAGAGGGGGATGGGGATTGGACTTATTTGATATGGACCGGGCCAAAGTCCAGGGGCTGGATCAAGGAGGGACGGAAGGTGGACTTATTTTTGATGGCGGGATTTGAGGAGGTTGGCGGACCAAGGTCCAGCACGCTCACGGGCCGGCCCATCGGCGAAAAAGGAAGGGGGCATTTGGGAGTGAGAGAGGAAAGGGAGGGGGCTGATAGTGGGGTCCACTTGTCAGTTCCTTCTTCTTCCTCATCCTCTTCTCTTCTCCTTCTTTCTGGTTAGAGAGAGGGGGCCCGGGGAGGGGGGCGCCGGCGGCGAGATGGCGCCAGGCGAGGTGGCGGCTATGGCGGAAGGCCGAGGAAAAACGGGGAGAGGGGGTGATTGTGGGATGGGTGGCGAGGGGTTGGACGATGGGGGGGAGGAAAAGGAACGGCAAAGACGGCGGCTCGGGAGAGGTGAGCGCGCTGGGGTTCTCTCATCCGGCTTTTATTGCCATGGTCGGAGAGGGGGAGGGGAATGAGGACGACGGGCAGCGGGTCCATGGTGCCGGCGCGAGACACGGCTATTCAATGCTCCGCAGGTGCACCAGGGGAGATTAATGGGGGTCGGTGTGTCGTGGAGTGGCGTGCGGCGGGCCCGGAAGCGATGTGACGGCTCACGGCGCGGCGCGGCAGGACAGAGGGGGTAAATGCGGCTGGTTGAGTGGTGCGGTCGTCGGCGACTGCGAGGCGAGGCAGGCGATGGTGGGGGCGGCGGCCGACGCGATGACGCGTGGCATCGTTTGTCACGGCGTGGCGATGTTGGAGGCTGGTGGCGTCATGGCAGCGACGGGGTCAGGGCTCGAAGAGAGGAGCGGGCGACGCGCGGTGGATGCTGGCGGTGTGGACGGCTGCGTGAGGCTCGTCGACCGTCACAAGCAATAAATTGCCCAGCGAGCGACGCAGGATTTTGGCGCGGCGCGGCGGGAAGTAAATGGGGGCGGGGCTTCGGTTCAGGGATGGGGGGCGTGACCGGTGGAGGCGGCTGGCGCAGGCCCGACGGGTGCGGCCACGCTGGCGGCGGTGGCGACCGGGAATGGGAAGGAAGATGAGCGCACAGGACGTCCCCAAGCGGACGGTCGCTCGATTTACGCAGAGTGGGGCCCATGTGTCAGCGGCTGGCGTTGTGTTGCGGGCGAGCTTGCGAGGGAGAGGGCGACGGACGCGTGTCTCTCGGCGGCATCCTGGGCCGTGGGCCGGGAGGCGGTCTGCGGGAGACAAGGCAGCATGGGCTGCAGGTTGTGGCCCAGGCGGGGAAGGAAAAAGAGGGGGAAAGGAGGGATTGGGCCGGGAAGAAGGGGGAAAATAGGCCCATAGCCAAGTAAAAGATTTAACAATTTTGCTTGGGGATTTTAATAGAGAGTTGGGATAAATAGGAGGGTAAATTCAAATCCAAAATTGGTATTTGAACTGGGGAAGAATTATATGGAGTCATAGGGGTTTGGATCTTTTTTTGTACTAGGGAAATCAAGGGGGTTGAGACCTGTTTGGCACTTAACACTAATTACACAGGCAAAGAACCAAAATTTTGAAAATATGTTTTTAATTAAAATAATTTTACGGCGGTAAAACTCAGGTCACTACAATTATAGTCAAGCTCCTTTGACCCACTCTGGTACAATACCTTGTGCGGTGTAAACACATAACTTGCAAGTGTAGTAGCAACAATATGGAGGAGTTCCCATTATTCATCGTCGATTGATAGATGAAGGATGTTAGTGTGTGGTGTGTAAGAGATCATGCCTGCAACATACTCCTCTCGCACACTCTGCAGCATCCTCTTAAATCCTAAGCACCAAAAGGAGACCCTAACCAGACAACCAAAATGTCTCCCTTTGAAGCACGTGATAGGAAAATATGGAAATTAAAATAGCATACCTTTTTCCAGTCCTACCGGACCTGAAAAATATGAGAAATAGAAAGATAAGCACTCTGATTGCACAGTAGGAAAAATTGAACCAAGAAATTTTTCCAAAAGTTCTAACCTCTTGCTTATTTTGCTATGATATTGACCATGTTTACAATCTCATAGAAACTTCCTATGTCCTCCCAATGAATCAAGGGGCCTCTCAGGAAAAATCCTTTTAAAAACTGAATCATCTAAAAATTTCATGTGTGGTGGTTTCTTTGAGAAATATCGGTCTCTTTGATTACAAATTCCTCTTGTGTTTATCCAGTGGATGGTTTTCCAACCCCCTCTACACTGGGCTGGACCTCCTTTTATACCATCAAAGGGTTTCTACATGGTTCGTACATACACAACGAGAGGTACAAAAAGTAACACTGTTGCAATCCTATAGGGCCTGTTTGGTTGGTCGTATGTCCTCAGCCTGGTTTGCTTCCCTCGTCCAGGCTGAGGAAAGCCTGGCTAGGCTAATGCAATTGTATGTTTGGTTGCCTATATGATTGTATCCTAGATTCTATAGATTCTATGAGATGTTGTTTGGTTGGTTGTATCTGTGAATGCTGGATGCAGGGGATGGTGTTTGGTTGGATGTTCTGACCATTAGTCCAGTCACCTCTTCTTACAAATGGCAAGTTTACCATCAGAGTCATACCAACAAAAATTTCTACAAGTCCTGTGAGTACTGATGGTATAACCTATTGCTTTATGGTTTTATTTTTAACTCATTACCATGGAGCAATTTGTAGTGAAACATATACGATACAATATTCACGTACTAAGAACAACTTATGTCAATACACAATCATGTCAAATACATAAATGAAATAAGCATAATACAAATGTAAATAATAAGCATTGCCCATCTCTATATAGATATAAAACAATGTCATTAGGCTTTTCACTCACAACATCGAGCACCAGCAAATAATATTGTTCGCACCAATTGTTCACTAAAAAATAATATATGGCATGGTGTCCACTACCACCTTAAGCATTAGTTAACCAACACACATTCCATGGTGCCCCAGTACCACCACAAGCAACATAGCCAAATGATCACAAAATAATATGGTGTCCACTACCACCTTAACTAATGCTTAGCCAATATTACATACCAAGGTGTCCTACTACCACCTCCTACTCAATTAGCTAAATAATTAGATGCAGTCAGGATGGTGCTCTGTTAGAAACTTTATAACCTAGCGCGCACGGCGTTCCTCATTCTTTTGAATATATATGAGGCTAGCAGACTTGTCAATCAAATGATTTAGAACAAGATCCAACTGGTCCTCACTAAAACTAGAAAGGTCCATGACTACAAGGTACAAATCAGGGTGCACTTCATTATAGACTGTAGAGCGAATTGCGGAAGCCATATCATGCAAAGCACCAGTCATGTTGGTCAAAAAAGAACCTCCTTCTTCAGTCACAATTGGTCAAAAGAGCACCTACAAATCATATAATATTATTAAAACATTGAATATCACAAGTAGAACCATATACCACAGACCCAAATATGTATGGGACAATAGATCCACCACATAATCATACATACATGACTGGAAAAGAACTAGATCTAGCAAAAAAAAAATATATATCAAACTACACAAGAATGCACATTAGGCCTAACACAAGGAAATTAATTCCATCACTTCTACCAGATCTACTCAGTTGGGGAAGAAAATATGTGTAGTGAACCAAGAAAATCATAACTCAAATCCAAAGATGAGGAATAACTGAAGAATGGGTAAAAGAGGGGTACAACAGAATGGAGGAGGGGGGAGGGGGAGGGGGAGAGGAGACAGTGGAGCTGCCTCACCTGCTGTGCTTGCCCACCTGGTGCTGAGTGAGGGTCAGGGACGGGAAGAACCGGCGCCTAGTGTCGACTCCGGTGACCACTGGCGACGGGCGACAGGAGCTCCTGCCGGCATCGATGGCTAGATAAGTGGATGGAGAGAGAGCGTGGTGGGAGAGCCAAACCCTAGTTTCCCCCCTAGCTTCGATGGAGGAAACAACGAATGAGGAGGGGGTCAGGAGTGATGGGAGCCGAGAGGTAACGCTTGCCCTCCCTTTGCACGTGTGGATGCAGTGCGGGTGCGAGTGGTTGCAGCGTCGCTGCATCAACACAGCCTGGCCAACGAGCGACGCTCCCCCCTACATTTTCGCTCAGCCTGGCCCGCGACACCGTGCAAGCAACCATAAAGGCCAGATTGTGCATGCAGGATGCGAGCCCGGTCCGATGCATGCAACCAAACAGGCCGATAGTGCACATCTCATGCTCCACCCCTAGCCATAGCATGTCGACAGATGAATTGACGCGGAATGGGACCGGATGTGATGGATTGACTTTAGCATCCCCCTTCCTCGATACGGTAGTGGGCGCCATGGGGTTGATTTTGACGGAACACGCCCTTTATGGCCAGTGGCCTCACCTGTCACTGAAAACGTGTAGGAGAAGATGCTATTTGGGGAGATGGTGCCGCCCCCACCAACCATTGCAATCGCGTGCAGTGGTGACAACAGGCAAGTGCACGCCTTTGACAAGGAATCATGCACTCCTGTCGCGCATAGTGGTTCGATGGGACGGACACCATTCCATCACATTTAATGCTCAGGCGCGGTTCACTAAGAGCAAGCTATAAATGAGGTGGTTGGACACTGGTAGTTAGTAGTTGTAATTAAAGGTTCGAGGTCCTGTCCCAAGGCCTGCTATTCGCCCCCCTTCCCACGCAGGGGAGGGAGGGGTAGGGACCCTGACCCCTCTTCGGGCACATTCGCCGCGTGGGCCTAGGACTTTGACTCCGCATTCAGTTGGCCCCAAGATCCATAGCATCGACAGTCGTGAATGTTGTTGTGTGCATTTTTTAGGACTAATATTTATAAAATCATGATAATAACTCAAATTGGATTGTATTTATATGCAAATAATCTAATACCATGAACTGTTATAAACATAGAAATTTAACCTAGCCGCGTAAACAGGACGTGCCACAACACTAGTAGTAGTTCATAAGGGCGTTTACAATCAGAGCAACGCACATGAATATCTCTAGAGTGAAAAAAAAACTGCCACATAGGATGAAGATACAGATAGAGCACCCCCACCACAATCAAAGCTACTCACATGTATCGAAAACAAGAAGACACACCAACTAGAGGAGCGGTGAATAGTTGGAACACCTAAAACCAGTAACTTTTCGCGGAATAAAAAATTAACTTCCCTCTGTCGCAAGTCGTTCTGACCGCGCCTACACCTCCAGTCTGACCGCACCGCCGCTCTGACCGCGCCGACGCCAGCGGTCTGACCGTTGGGGTCCTGGAATCGCCGCCAAGCACACGATATCGAAGAACTTGTAGATGTAGATCAACTATATTCCTTCAATATGTGTTTACAAAGTGCAACAATAGCACTCCTCTCTCTAAATTCGACCTCAAGCCGAAACTCTAGGCTAAACCCTAGATTTTCTCTTTTCTCTCAAAACCGATACATGAGGCACACACCCCTCATATATTTATACCCATAGACATGGCTGTGCAAAGCCACGAATACTACTAGTAATACAAGTCCTACTCCCTTAGGAATCCTACTCATACAAGTAAACAATTCGTCCTTTCCAAATTTGGACTCCTTCCAAATTTGACTTCAACTTCCATACGCACACAATCCCTCTTG
>CM002481.1:20690041-20702799 GCA_000325765.3 Leersia perrieri
ATCGGGCGACGGTGGCGGCGCGTTGGCTTTTCCCTCCCCTCACTGCGGCCGGCGTCCGATGAGCTTCGCCGGCGGCGTCGCAGTTTGAGCCGGCGGTGGCGCGACGACGGGACATCGACGGCGGCGGCACTGGCGTTGAATCCTTCTCTCTCGCTATTCCACTTCCTTCTCTCTCTTTTTTACTTTTGGTGTTTTCCTCTGCTGCAACCGACAAGGAAACGATGTCTCTCAGAGGAAACGAGGTGCCCTGTAGAAGGTGGTTCACTGCCGACGTGGCGGGAATCTTTCGACGTGATGCACGAGGGGAACGAGGTCGTTCCCTTGATTGTAAACGCCCTAAGAAAGCATAGGCCTGCTAAAATGGTGTACCACTTAAAGTGACCACGTTTTGTCCTAAATAAAGAAAAGGTAAATGCTGCATGAATACTATTGGGCCAAACGTGACTTCCATGATAGAATAGGCCGAATGCACCCAGTCAGTTTTTCCACAAATAGGCCCGACAATCCGAGACTTGTCTGGCCCAAGTCACCCAACGTGAAGTTTAAGAACACGGAGTTCCAGACGGATCCTGTGCACGTGGATAGGTACTTCTTCCAAAGAATAACATACGGAGTAATGTAGTCACAAATAAAGGGTCTCTATTTTGTTCTTTACACTACCAATTCCTTTGACAGTGCTAAAAGCTACTCCCTCCGCTAAATAATATAAGGATTTTGACTATTTATTATAACGTTTGGCCATTCGTTTTATTTAAAAATTTAGTGCATATAAATATTTAAAATGATAAATCATGATTAAATTACTTTTGATAATAAAATGTATCACAAACAAAATAAATAAGACTCTTAATTTTTTTTAATCAGACGAATGGTTAAACATTAGAAGTAAAAGGGAAAATCCCTTATAATTGGAGATGGAGAGAGTATATACATTTCGGCATTTTTAACATAGGAGTATATACATTTTTGGCATTTTTAACATGGAGTTAGTCTGCTATAGTTCGGTATGCTAAAAAACAGAGCCAAATTTAAATGTGATTGACTACGGTTTCTCTTACCGTCATCAGATGGGATGCTCGAATCAACCGTTGCTTCCTCGATCTAATACCACGAGATCCATTTTCCATTGCCAGATTGGTTTTTTTCCTCCTTTCTCTCTCCAACAGCATCTACCATGCTACCTTGGCGACCACGATGTCGAGAAAGCCATTATTACAGAAACAATTTTTGCTGGCGGTTCGTGTCCAACCGCCTACGAAAATGAAAAACTGTGACGGAGCATTATATGGACCGCCAAAGAAGATTTTTACATCTTCGTTGGCGGCTGACGTCCTATAGCCGTCAGCGAAGAACCGTGTTTTCGCTGGCGGTCGACTTATGAAGACCGCCAGCGAAAATAGAGGTCCTTCGCTGGCGGCCATCCTACGATGGCTGCCAACAAAGATGCATTTTCGCTGGCGGTTCGTAACACCCCACCCCCCCTACTTTTTTTTGCGTGCAACGGTTTTGCTTGTAAGTCGCCATGAAAGATATTTCCCAAACGCCATCGAAAATCATTTCTGCAGTAGTGAGGGGAGGAAGAAGAAAAGGGAAGAAAAGGGCCTTTCAGCAGTCACTCGTGGCGCCGTCGCCCATCCTTCTCCTCTCCTTGCCCCCGTTAGTGCCTCCACCTCCTGCCATTGGAATCCCAACGTACACCCCGTCTCTATGCTGACATCCCCCACAAGTTTTGTGGCCTTGTCCTCGCCATGCCCTTCACACACCGCCTCCTCCTTGGAGAGGATAATGACATGAGGACGAAAGGTGTTGCTCACGCTGGTGCCCTACACAGTGTGCGAGACTAGGATATGGTTGTGGCCAGGGGGGGATCCAGGAACTAAAAATGGGGGGTTTAAAGTTTCTCTCCTATTCTTCCGACCTCTTAACTCTTATGTATGGCGGAATTTTTAAGGGGGCTTCGGGGGCTCCCATTAATTCGCTGGGTGTAGGGGGGACTCGATCGAGTCCCCCCTGCACCCACGTTGAATCCGCCCCTAACTGTGGCCCAGGACAGCCGCTCTACGACGTCATATTGGCGCTAGAAAAGTGAATGGACATCCGTTATGTAGTTACACTTAATTAAATAGTTATAGAATGTGATCGGTCAAAGCAAGTGCACTACTGAAGTATTTGTTTGGATATAATTCAAATTAGCGTATTTACTGAAGGAATTTTTAGAATGTGATCAAGTGAAGCGTGTGAGCTAGTGAAGTATTAGTTAAATATTTAGTTGGTCACTATTCTCTCTGTGTAACTATGATGGAAAATCGGTGGTTGAGCTATTTTCTTGGTTGTAGCAGTACTTCTCTACTGTAGCACCGTGTTGGAGCTTTTCAACGCATGGGTTTCCTATCGTAATGTAGTGCATCCTTGTCAAAGTTTTTCTTACCGGTCGGCCACTGAAAGAGAAAAGGAGAACAGTTTGTACGGCACAGGAGCACAGTGAGTCAGTGATTGCCATTATGCAGGATCTCACCATCTGATCTATAACTACTGTACGTCATCTCGCCAACAGTAAACCGGAACAGTACTAACACGGTAATAATTAAATCGCGCGATCGTAGCCGCAGAAGACAGAAAAACAATGCACAGATTAACCTTGGTCGTATGGTATCGTATCGTACGTGATGTGCGCAGTGTACCGCGGATTCGATGAATAACAAGCGTACGTACCATTAGACACTACTAGTAGCAGCATTTCCGGCCCCGGCCGTGTGTGCGCCGTGGAAAACTAACCGCTGTGCGTACGGGCACGGGGCACAGTCCGTCCGTCCATCCAATATCATCATCATCATCATCATCATCATCGTTATCGGCGACACGAAATTATGAGGCGGAAACGGGCGACGGTACGTGACACGACGGCAACGGCAATGGCAGCATGTAGCAAAGGCACGGCGCAGCACTGCAAGCCATTAACGTCGCTGTGCAACGGACTACAGCTATAGTAATAGCCTCGTAGGAGTAGTTACGTGTGTGTGGCCTCCAAAAATTTTCAGTAAAAACATCACATCAAATCTTTATACACAAATATAAAACATTAAATATAGAAAAAAAATAAAACTAATTACACCGTTAGGCTGTAAACGATGGGACAAATTTTTTAAGTCTAATTATACCATGATTAGCCATAAGTGATACAGTAATCCAGATGTGCTAATAATGATTTAATTAGGTTTAATAGATTCGTCTTGCGGTTTACAGGGTCCGTGAAATTAGTTTTTTTATTTATGTCCGAAAACCCCTCCCGACATCGGGTTAAACTATTGATGTGATATTTTTGTCAAAATTTTTTGACAACCGATAAAACCTATTTAAAAAAAAAAGAGAGGCTGCGTGCGTTCATCAACGGAGATAGACAGAGAGAGCAAGAGGACAGCGGGGCACGGACAAGCATCGCCATCGCGGCCATTAATTGCGTACTCCCCATTCATGTCGGCCATAGTGGACGCGACGAAAGACTGCACCTCATCAAAGCTGCAGCTGCGACGTCAACTCCTCCGACTCCAAAACTCTCCATCTCATCATCATCATCATCATCTCTCCTGATGCCTGCCTGCGCCTTTGCTGCTCTCCATCCAAAGACGCGACGAGAAACGTGATACGCACTGCACTGCCGTAATTAAAACCCCCGGCGTCACGAACTCACGACTTGCTCTGTTGCGCCGCAGCAGCGCTAGTACGCATACTAATAATTGCTGCTTCGACTACGTCGAGCAATTAATGCGGCGATGTACCACTCCTGTAGGAGTACTACGTGTAGTATGTATATGCAAATTGATGGAACTTAATTGATCTGATACTCCTACTAATTGATTGCTCTAATGGGAAGATTAATTATGAGATTGAGAGAAGACTAAAAAAGGGAAAGTTGATTAAGGGACCGGGGCGAATGCTTTGATCAATTACAGAGTGCTACTAATACTAGTATCCTCGTGTTCTATGGGAGAGTACACTACCTGTTTGATTGATTCATTGATTTCCTAAAAGAATTTGGGGGCATGGATGATCATTCGTGGATGCAGGTAAAGGTAGGGCAGGAAGCAAGGTAGAGTTAATTAAGCTAGCTACTACTAGGTGCCGAGGAATCCGACGTTGAGGTCGATCCGCGGCTTCTTCTTCGGCGCCGGCGACGGCGGCAGCGGCACGTGCGACTCGCAACGCGGGCACCGCGGGTCGGAACGGGAGATGAGCACGTAGAGGAAGCACCTCGGGCACGCGGCGGCCACCATGCCGCCGCCGCCGGCGGAAGGAGAGTCGCAGCCGTCGCCCTGCTCCACGGCGCCGCCGCCGCCGCGGCGCTTGACGGAGGAGGTGGTGACGGACGACGACGACGGGGAGGCGCCGGCGCTGTGCTGCTGGTGGTGCTGCTTGCCGCGCTCGAACCGCTCCAGCGCCGTCTTCACCTTCTCGATCGTGCACACGCTGTGGTACGTCGTCGTGCCGCCGGCCGCCGCCGCCGCCGCCGGTGTCGACGACGGGCTGGGCTTGCTGGCGGCGGCGGCGCCGGGGAAGGGGAAGAGGTTGAGGTCCCTCGGCGTCGCCGGGCACGCCTGCTTCTGCAGTGACAGCTTGCCGGACTGCCCGAACGTACAAGGAGATCAGGCAAAGATAAACCAATTATTGGATATAAAAATTGCGAAATTTATCTAGGTTGCAAATAAAAATCGTAAATTGAAACCATTAGTTGTTCTCGTCTTTGTTACGGAATAGTATTGGGTTTATTACTGCGGGAATTCAACTATTCAAGTTGCCAAGATGACACGGCAGAGGGAGATAAACCAGCCACATAGAAAAGGAATTGACTCTACTACCTATTCTTAGCATATCGAGTAATACGTCAGTAGATATTCTGATAAAAAAGTACTCCAATTTAATGAACATACTCCACACCTACTTTTTAAAAAATGGCTTATCTACCTGTCCACTCATTAAAAAAAGACACCAAATTTGAAGTGAAAAAAAAATCTCGCATCCAATTAATTCCTCCCCTATGGGTCACTCTGCTTTGCTGTTCGCCTGTTTCACCAAACACGCAACATGCCCCCCATAATTCACTAGTACTCCAAGCAGCTCGTAGCTTGTGATCATTATCATCAACACTTTGGTCTAATTTTCCAACTAAACCAGCCAACCAATCCATAAACAGCAGCAAACCATCTAACCAAACAGGCTTAGCCAATTGAACAGTGAAGATTGAAGAAGAAAGAAATGGAGAGGAGGCGAGGAGCAGGGTCGTACCACGGCGTCGTGCCTAACGGCGGCGGCGTCCCTGGCGTCATCGGCGACCGTGCACCCGCCGAGAAAATCCCTAGTGACGAGCTCCGCCGCCCTGCCGCCGTCTGCCGCCGCTCGCGCCATATACCCCACAGCCCCAGCAACCATCTAAGCTAGCACACCACCACCACCACCACCATGCACCTGAGCTCCAACCAATTACAAATTCACCACGAGCAGCAAGCAGAGAAGCAAGCTAGCTAGGCAATCAAACAGCAGCTAATACGATCGAGCAGAGCAAGCTGGTGAGGGAGGAGCAAGAGGAGGAGACGAAGCGAGAGACGGCGAGAGGGGAGGAGATAAATACCGGAGGTAGAGCGATTATAGAAGAAAGGGAAATATAGCAGGAAGGCGAGCAGGGGAGGTTTTGGAGGGACGCATGGGCGCCATTAATTAAGGTGTTGGAAAGGCAAGGCATGAGGACAAGATATGCAATCAATGCAGCCCGACCCCCGCATTGATGGCAAGGCCTCCCGCTGTGTGACGGACTGCGACGGTGGACCAGCCTCCTCCTCCTACTACTGCACTGCATGCTGACTACTCCTCCTCCACTGTTCTACTGCCTACGCGTAGTTAGCTAATCCTACTAGCTCGCTTTCTCTCTCTCTAATCAGAGAGAGACCGAGGGGGGGAGGAGAGCGTGAGGCTTTATGTAATCCGTGTGCTGTGTACATGTGGGATGGAGGTGGCTGCGTAGATGACCCGGAGTAGGAGTAGTTAAGTACTCCTACCATACCAGATTCATGCAAGTACTGCCTTTTGTGGGGATTTTAGGGGACCCCATACCCGAGGTATCTTCATCGGGATTGGTAAATTACGTGTGGACTCTATTAGGCTGCGTTCAGATGAGAGATGACGGTGAAAAAAACAGTGCCACCAAAGAGAGAAAAAGGAATAGCGCCGTACGCAAAACGATAAACATCATTAGCACATAATTAATTAAGTATTAACTATTTTAAATTTGAAAAATAGATTATTTTATTTTTTTTCTACAACTTTCGTGGTTACTTTTTTTAAAAAAAGCTCCGTTTATTCGTTCGAGAAGCGTGCACATGGAAAAAGAGAAAAAATACAGTAGGAATTTGCTAGTACTTTTTTTTTCCACTAGTGAACACAGCCTTAATAGACCAAGTAATTTAGGCCCCTAATGGTAAGCGATAAAGTTGAATTTGAATATGTCCGGTGATTTCAAATTTAATAATGGGGAGAAATGTTATGTGTAGGTGTACTCTACACCGGTACATAATCGATGAGCGTTACTGGGGTATTAGAGCAGGTTTAGGACCCTTCCATTTGGAGGAAAAACAAAGGAATTTTTCATAAATGAGTCTTTGAAAAAAGGAATAGACCATATGGATTTGTATGAAATTTCTATGGAATTGCCTGTTCCATGCAAGTTTTGGAGGAATTCTAACATGAGGTGTGACCTCATGGAAAAATTCCTTTGAATCTATCTCCCCCCTTAAATTCCTGTGTTTTTTCTGTGGTGCAATCAAACAATCATTCCTATATTTTTTCTGTGTTTTAGAATCCTCTGTTTTACACCTACATCCCCATGAAAATCCTATGTCTTTCCTATTCCTCCATTTTTATAACCTTACGATTCAAAGGTGCCCTTAATAGGAGAGCTCACTAGTTAAATATTAGCCTATATTAGAGTCAATCTGTATAGTAGATGGGTTATAAGGTTGACTGTAATTTTCATCCTCTATCTCTTTCTCTCACCTATACATTTAATGCATTTTTTCTTGGAGTAAGTGTAGAGCTGGCTCTTGCATAAGAGTCAACCCACCTTGTTTTATTTTTTGTCTCTTTCTGCCACATCAGTTTATAGCTGGCTTATAACTCACTATTGTATTTTCTCTAAAGGTTGATTTCCGTCTATAACACTACTGGAGAAACTATCTTTACAGGTTAGCCAAAATCGACAATAGTCCCGATTTCACTAAAAACAGAGACTAAAATCATTTTCAGTCCCTATTTAAAAGTGCAATGGGATTATATAATCTTTAGTCACGGATCTACTTGTATCAGACGATGTCAGGGCGGTAAGGATCTTTAGTCCCAGTTGATAACACCAATCAGAACTAAAAATAGATCTTTACTCCCGGTTGGTGAGAACAACCGGGACTAAATATCTCCTCCCCTGCCCTCTCTTGTTTTTTTTCCGATCGCACGAGAGGCGCCCTGACCTTATCTTTTTCTTGATCTCTTGCATCTCTCTTTTATTCCCCTGCTCGGTCTTATCCTCACGACCTTACAATTTTTGCGCGATCTCTCTCTCCTGCCCCCTTCTCTCCCTCTCTCTCGCTCGATGGTGCGTCGGCGGTGGCCATAGCGGCTTGGCGGCGCCAGCGGCCGACGTCCTAGTTGAGAAGGCTGCAGCCTCGCCCTCCCCTCCGCCAAATCTAGTGGGAAGGGAGACGATGGCGGCCTCGCCCTCCCCTTCGCTCGATCCGGCAGGAGGGGAGGCGCCGGTAGCGGTGTGGCGGCGCTAGCGGCTGGGCTGGCGAGGCGGTGGCCTCGTCCTTCCTTCCGCCAGATCCGACGGGAGGGGCGGCACTGGCGGCCGGGCGCTCCCCTCCACCAGATCCGGCAGGAGGGGAGGGAGGCAGGGTTTACCTTCCCCACGGTGCTCCCCTTACCGCTCGTGAGCGGTAGCGCGGTTACCGTGGCCTGCCACTACGAATTCAAATTCCAAAATTTGAATTCAAACCATAATATTACCGCCGTTACCGCGGGGTAAGCCGCGATAAGCCAATTTCTCGATGGAAAGCAATGGAATTTTTTTAAAAAAAATTGAAAACACTGTGTAAGAAGTGATATAAATGTTTGTAATGTAAAGTATTTTTCTTCCTCGTTTAGTGAAAGAACCGGCCCATAATAGCCCATGACCATGGTTTTTCTTTTCCCCCCAAATTTATAACATTTACATGTTTAAATTTGTAGCAAACTTCATCAATTTTAATATTTTTTTCACCATTATTGTCTACAAATCATGTACTATTTATGAGAACTTTTAGAATTTTTTCAAATTTTTGAATTCGGCGAAATTCATCCGAACATACCGCCGCTTTCCTTACCGCTACCAGCGGTAAGACGCGGTTACCGCGGGGAAGTTGAACCCTAGAGGGGAGGCGGCAACTGGGCGCCGTCGGTGGAGCGATGGCGGCCGGACCGGATTTGTGATGAATTTGTTATATGTTTGATCTGTGATGTGCACGAATATGTGATGTATTTGTGATGTTTTCTAGAACTTGTGATGTAAAGTTTTTGGAAAATTGTGATGTATTTGATCTGTGATTTGGGGATGATTTGAAGATGTATTTGATCTATGATTTGGAGTGGAGATTATTTATGATTTGGACTAAACACAATGAAAATAAAGAAATAAAAGCTACAAATCAATTGGGACCTACTCACCGACCAGGACTTAAAATGGATTTTCACTCTCGGTTATTTCAGCCGGTGCTAAAAATAGATATTTTTGGTCCCAGAATGTTAGCCCCGGTTTATTACCTGGGACTAAAGGGGTTGCTAAATGAGTCCAAAAATCACTTCTCCACCGGTGTAATCGCATCCTCGGCCTTAAGGTCAGATAGTTGGAACATAATCCAATGGACAGAGCATCGTCTTCAACCTTCAACTGGGGCGGGGGGGGGGGGGTAAAAGAGAGAACGTTGAGTGACAATCCAAATACGAAATTCGTGATCCATGTGATTGCAGATAATAAAAGCTACAAGAAACACAAAATAGAGAGACTATGTTTATACAGGTGCAGTTCCTCAAACAGCGTAATGCCCTAATCGTTTTCAGTGGTCAAACCGTTCCTCTCCGTACATACGTGGCTTGTCTGATTACAATCTCTTTCCAAGGTAAGCTCATGATCCTGACCTTACTCGGGCCGTATACTCGAGGTTTTGCGAGCACACTTGTGGTCGGATCCTTACTCGGGTTGCATATATACCGACTTATCTTAGAATCTTCAAGAGACTACCCCAAAATTTAGTTTTCTGAATCTAATTTAGCTATTCATGTCAAAAGATTTCATAGCCAAATTGATGTGCACTCCAACAGACTATCATCTTCGCTAGCTAAATCTTCGCTGACATGTGGGCCCAGCCAGATTTAGCTATTGAGATGAGATGGGAGAGACTAGCCAGGTTTGACTATTGAGAAAAAAACTTAAGCTATTTCAATTGCCTATCAAGTTGAATAGCTCTTCTCTTGTGGGCTGTTTTTTGACACAATAGCTAAAATTTAGCTTAGCTAATTATATAACTCTTCTCTCGGTGATGCTCTTACTGGTGTTGGTCGGCCGGCTAACGAGGCGGCCGAACCATACCCATTTTTGCCAAGATAACACTATCTCGGTATAATGCTTGATAATATTTCCTGTGGCGTCACGAGTAGTAGACAGATGTGGGATCCTAATTTCCATATATATATATATGGCCGACGCCAGCCAAAACATTATTCAGTATTAGTACGTAAAATGTCACCAGATAAGCGATCATGCATGGCCAGATCAGATCAAAGATTAAATAGGCGAACAACTTAGAGCATCACCAAGAGGAGGAGTAAAATTCCACCCCTAAAACTCTCTTTTTGGCCTCCTAAACAGTTTTTTGGTCCAAAAACTATTAACCCCTCCAGCAGAAGTTCTAATTGACCCCCTAAAACCAAATAATGGGCCCACCTAAATCAGAAATCGTTGGTGGCTGTTGATGAAGCCCTTCACGCTGCAGCGCCAGAAGGAAGGGATGCACGTCGCCATACCCTTCGCGCCGCAGCGCCGTGAACGTAGGATCAAAAAATCGGCACAAGTCAGATCGCCCCGCTGCGCCGTCAACTGGTCACCGCCCATCTCCTCCACCCCTGCCCTAATCGACAAGGAGGACTGTATTCCATCGCCGTTCTCTACCTCTTTCCATCGGCACTCGACAGCTCCCTGGCAACGCCCGGCAGTCGTCGGTATAGTTCGATCTCCTCCACTGCTTCCCTCCCCTGCCTGATCACAACACCCCTTGCCATGTACAAAGATGATTTCCCAGTAAATTTACTCTTGTGTATTGAGATAAATGGGATTAACTTGATCCACTTCAGTCAAGAAGCAGACTAAAAGCTCATAAGTTATCTCTTAAAATGGTTAATTTCTGATTCCTCGTTTTCACTCCATAACTGAGAGGAAAAGGGAAATGTGATAGACAAGGAATTATTCAATCTTGCTTGAAAAAAGGGCATTACAATGTTGTTTTGCAAGTTGGTAGGTAGCGTTTTGTGGTGACTTGATTTTGGTGGTGATTTGCAGCCACGTGCCCTGACAGAGATGAGTCGTAGAAGCAATCTTGTACAGATGCTATTGGATGACGAGTCTTCATCCGAAGACGACGAGGAATTTATTGTTTCAGCGGTAGATATAGTGCATTGTGACATGGACGAGGATGAACCGAAGCGTGGTGGGTCTGTGTATGGCCATCAAGTGCTTCAACGAGACAGGTTGGCTGGCCATTGGAGACTACACAAGGATTATTTTGCCAAAAATCCTACGTACCCCCCTATAAAGTTTAGGCGCAGGTATGCAGATGTATTTTTCTTTTTGCAATTTGTGTTGAAATGTGATGGATAGATGATTTATTATGGTTATTACTTGTGCAGGTATAGAATGAGGCGACATATTTTCTTACGTATAATGAATGCCGTGGAAGCGCACGATGATTATTTTGTGCAGAAAAGAAATGTAACCGGCACACTTGGACTATCGTGTTTGCAAAAGATAACTGTAGTGTTTCGAATGTTGACTAATGGAATAGCAGCAGATGCCGTGGATGAATATGTTCGTATTGGAGAGAGTACTGCTATAGAGAGTCTAAAAAGGTTTGTCATAGCTGTAGATGAAGTTTTCGGAGAGGAGTATTTGAGAACACCAAATGAGAATGACATAGCCAGATTACTTGCAGTTGGGGAAAAGAGGGGATTTCCAAGAATGTTGGGTTCTTTAGATTGTATGCACTGGAAGTGGAAGAATTGCGCTACCGCATGGGCAGGTATGTATACCGGAAAAGATCGAGAGGCTACTATAGTTCTGAAAGCCGTAGCGTCATATGACAGATGGATTTGGCACGCGTTCTTTGGTTTACCCGGATCTCACAATGATATTAATGTTCTTCAAAGGTCGCCGTTGTTTACAAAGTTAGCTGAAGGGCAGGCCCCTAAAGTTAATTTCACAGTCAACGGGCACGACTATACTATGGGGTATTATCTTGCAGATGGTATATATCCTTCATGGGCAACGATTGTGAAAAGCATTAGCCAGCCACAAGGCAATAAGAGAAAATATTATGCCGTTTCCCATGAAGCTGTTCGGAAGGACTTTGAATGTGCATTCGGGATTTTACAAGCTCACTTTGCTATTGTTCGTGGACCAGCTCGTTTTTGGGATCCAGATAGTCTCAGAGAAATAATAAGAGCCTATATAATCATGCATAATATGATTGTTGAGGATGAGCGTGATGGTGATTATGATTTAGTCTTTGATGAGATGGGAGAGCAGGTGAGAGGATCCCATGAGCGGACGCCTGACTTCAATGAGTTCGTTGATAACTACACCAAGATTAAAAGCAAGGAGATTCACAACCAGCTTCATGAAGACCTCATAGAACATCTATGGCATTATCATCCTGACCTCTACAACAAGTGAATTTTATTTTAGAAATTATTATTAGTTTAAATAATATGAATTCAAGATTTGTTAGGTTTGGATATGTAAGTGAATTATTAAGGCAAATAATATTTTTATTTATTGAGGGCTGCTATTGAGTTTATCGTATTTTTTATCCTCTCATATGTAAGATGTAAACTTCAGTTTTTTTGGATGGATGAGCAGTTTTCAAGCCATCTATCAAGTATTAATTTTTCCAGTACTGCCCATGGCAAACTGCAGCTGAGAATGTAGCTGAACAAAATACACTCATGTCTATAGCAGCAGTATATATTTTGTAGTTTTCAGCAGCATGATTTAACTAAACAACTTTTAGTGCTTCTTTCCAGAAAAAAAAAACCCTGCAAGGACATCCCATGCCAGCTTCTTGCATTTCTTCCCAGCAGCCAAGAGCCAAAGCCAAGAGTCTATTATTTCTGTTTTCAGTAGCAACAACAACATATCAGCAGCAACCGCAGCATAGCAGCAGCAGGTAGCAGTTTTGAGCAACAAAGCAGCTTATAGTAGCAGCAGTTATCAGCAAAGGATGAATACCATAGCAATATATTTCTCCAAATAGCAATCTGCTCTAGCAGTATTTTTTAGATACATATATATATCAACAGCAAAAGCATTTGAGCATTACAACATTACTGCATATCAATAGAATCAGATATCAGCAGGTTAACATCCGCAAAGTGCATCTTAAATCACCAAATTGACAGCATAATACAGCAGAACA
>CM002481.1:20702899-20718491 GCA_000325765.3 Leersia perrieri
TCAGGCGACAACGGATGCAGACTACTGACAAAGAAGGGAGCTTCAGTGCAAATATTCAGACTGAACTGTTTGTACTTCTACTTACAGGAAATTTCAGTAATCAGATGCTTTAAAAATCATAGTACACTCAAATGTTGAGGCTTACCTGTTGAGAAATCCATTTCAGCGGAGAAATCTTCTTCATGCTCATTCACCGGGGAAAAATTGACGGCGTCCAAGTTGTCATCAACAGTCATTGGTCGCTTGTCCCGACGTTGTGACGCCTGGCCGGGACGGGGGAGCGGTAACCCTACTCGGGGGCCTGCCACCATCCCTGGTCGTAGAAGGGCGTCCGGTGGGTACGGCATGAATCGGCCAGACGGGACGAATCCATTCCCCGTCGGCAGTTGTGGTTGAGAGGATGGCACACTGGAGCCATCGGGGACTGAGGACTGCGGGGAAAAAGAGGCCGTCGGCGGACCAGATCGAGCAGCCCCCACTCGACCTCGCTTGGAACTTGCTGGCGGCATCTCTTCTTCCTCCGCCGCCGGATCGAACCAGGAATAGCCACCGCCGGTCCGAGAGTCAAGGGCGAGTGGTGCAGAGGAATTGGGAATTGTGGAGCAGGAGGGGAGGAGCTGCGCGTGGGGGATTTGTAGCGGGAGATTGAGCTCGGCACAGGCGGCGTTCGTGACTTCGCGGAGGATTGAAGCGGAATAGGCGGCGGGGGTGGGGATTTCGCGTGGAAAGGAGGAGCAAGGTGGGATTTTCGCGCGAGTGAAATTTCCTCGCACGCGGGAAGCGACACACTTGCGCGGGAGGCGACGGATTGGGGTCGATGAGCGCACCCCCAGTTGTAGGTAACGAAAAAGGTGGAGAAGGGGTCACCTATTTTAAGAATTGATTTGAGGGTGCTGTTGAACCCATTTTTTCAACAAAATACCTCAAAACTGATTTAGGAGTCCATTTAGGTTGACTGTTGGTGATGTTCTTACTGCTTGGTTTTTAAGGGTTTTAAGGTGGAACTACATGCCTTTCTTTTGTAATATAATATATCCACATATGATTCGTACCTAAATATACGAATTTCTGTTGAAATTAAACGTTTGCATGGACTTTTCAGTTATTATCATTGTCGATAGTTATTGTTATTAAGGTTTTGCCGACCTTAACCACCTTGATTTAACTATGCCCCATTGGAAAAAATGTCTCTTTCTCGTTCAACAAACAAAATACTACTCCGGTATTTATAACAATAACTTTGATTTGAGTATGTTGAATACTAGTAGTTTCTGGTATCTGCTGCAGGCAACGCACACTACCAGCAACGCATCACGGCATGAAAAAGCACCATAACTACCAGCAAGCTAGTAGTGGCCCTTAATAACGGCTTAACACTGACTGTACGTACGTATGGCGTGTGCACTGCAATCCATCGGCGGCTCGTACATACCGCGCTCGTATATGCATATACCAACTCAGCACCAGATATTCAATCGATCAAGCGTGTACGCTGTGCGTACCACTGTCCTGCATCCATACAGAAAAACACGGCCCATAACTTAGGGCCCGTTTTTAGATTTAAATCAGTTTTGTTTCTTTATTATAGAGAATACACATATGCATACACGCCGACACGCATGCTACATAAATCAATAATATGTCCCTCGACACACTCCCAAAGAGCTGGCGATCAATCTCAAAGATAAAATAAAAATTGAGACGGTGATTACTGGTTAGCACAGCTGCAGAGTAATATCCCTAATCCCACTAATTTTTAGGGAAACTTACTGGTATCAGTAAGTAATAATTATGGACCAGTTTTTTTTTCTAACTAACATTTTACCTCATTACCTGTGGGTTGCAACGAGATTTTAATAAAAAAATTATAACATCTTATTATGATCAATTTTTTATATTATATCGATCTCTTACTTTATCATATAATTGTTATTGACACGTGCTCTTTGGTCCCACGTAACATTTTTTCTTCTATAAAAAATAGTAAAGTGATGGTAGTGGTAGTGCCAGCTTCGTTACTCACCCCACCGTCACTCTTTACTGTAGGAAATACAAAATTTTCTATGTGTGAACAGTATTTTTTAAGCTGCTAAAAGTAACTAACGTACTTTCCAAACCTGCCTTAACTCTCGCCAAATAAAATCCCCGCCTTAACTCGACTGAACAGATGTTTGATGTTACATTAATTGAGACCAAGCCGAGAAGCACTTGACACCGTACGTGGCGCGATGGGCCGGTGTGGGTCACGGCGGCCTGACAGGGCGACCGTGTTCGATCGCACACTCACCGTTGGATCTCTTCGTCGACGGAGCGGATCGGACGATCGGTGGATCGTGCCGTGTGTGCCGGTGTGCGTGTAGGAGGAGAGGGAATTGTGGTGGAGCCGCGCCGTCGCGCGGGCGCTCGCGGGGCAGCGGCTTAAATGCGGGCGGGGCATCATGGACCCGACGGAGTCTTTTTTTTTTTTTTGTAAGATGGACCCGACGGAGTCGGACGGATCGACCAGACCTTTTTGGTTGTTGGATTTGGATGATGAGGAGATCGATCGATCGACCTGCGTTTCGGCGAAGCAATCATATATCCTAGTACACGTGAAAATTGATGGTTTTAGTAAGAGTACATTTTTACTGGAGTACCAGCTGGTTGGCAGCCTACATAAAACCCGGTACTAGTAGTTACTGTAGGAGTAACAAGGGAAAACATACGGGTCACTGTTGATTATTAAGGAAATGCATGGTTCATGTACTAGGAAAAGTAGCAATACAAATCCACCCTCCACAGTAAAGAAATATCCATCCCTGGCACCCTCCCGGATTATTTCAACCAATTAATATGAACACGCTACTTAAAAAAACATATCAACTGTCGGCTTTAAATTTTTGTTTCCTTGTAGGTGATGGATTTGGAACCGACACCAAATTACTGGATAAAAGGAGGCTATTGGTGCCAGTCTGAACAACTCACACCTATATGGTTGCACATGAAAAAAAAAAGACACAAGATATGACTCAATTCGGATTGATCTGATGTTTCGAGTCATTCACTTAGGTGAAAATTAAATTACAACTTCCTCACATATCCATACAAAATCAGAATAGTAATATTAAAATTGAATAAAAATTCCACATAATTAAGGAAGACGGTGAACAAGAGCTTATGAAGAGACACCATTTATCGTTGTCGAGTGGAAGACCAATGCCATCGCTGCTGTTTTCGTTGCCATGGACAAGATCTGCCATCGATGCCACCACACCCGCTGTTGTTCTTATGCTCGTCGAGTAGGAAATGGCCACGGTTGCCATCATACTTTAGCTCATCGCGGGGGAGAAAGTCATAGCCACCATAGTACTCATGCTTGTCAAGGGGTGGGGGAGGAGAGAAGGCGACAGCCACCGTCATCCTTGAGCTCATTGGTTTCCTATTATGGTTTTTTATAGTGAAAAAAAATGATACATGCTGATTTCCATAAGAGTAAATTTTGAAAAACCCCATATTTATGGTCGAAGTTACATAACTGGTAACAAAAAAACCATATGTATTATGTATTTTTCTTCCTGAGAAAACCAAATGTATTATGGTTCTACGGTTTCACAAAACCCACCCTATACATTCGAACAACACTTAATTGTTTAAAGAAGTGCTTATAGAAATTTTACGTTTTGACTATTGATACTCATTTTCACTTTGTAAAATATTGTATCAGATATGCCAAAATAATTTGTAATTCTAATAAATATGGAGTTTTATGAAATATTTAAACAGTAAACCATGTTATTAGGGCATGCACAAAAGTAGAGACAAGTACGGTCTCTACGTTAAATTGAGACAGCCTTATTACAACAATTGAGACAAAAATGTCTCTAATCATTAATGTACAAAAATATTTTTTGTTAGTCTTCTTTTCTTTAGTGGACTCCATACAACAAAATTTTCCCTGATAAATGCTAAGAGTTGTCTCTAAACCGTTGTCATGTGTAGCAACCATCTTTCTCTTTCTTTTTCACAATCGCTTTTCCACATCTCTAAATATGCTTGCAAGACAATAGAGAGAGCCCGGTAGTAATGACTGTTGTACTTGTACATGCCCTTATGTGCCATAAGCCATAATACATGTGGTTTTTGCAGCTGTGAGTCTGTGACCATAAAACATGTGATTTCCTAAATGAAAATGTCCATTTTACTCACCTGAACTGTAGTTGATTGACAAATGGAATACGGGATTCGTATGACCAAGGAATCGATGGTACCAAGACTTGCAAAAAAAAATTACAATAAACAAGAGGAGAGACAGAGTGTTATATAGGTTTAGGCCCCAATAGGGACAATCAACCTTTTCTTGACTTCACGAGTTTCAAACCTGTCTGTTAGAGGGGAGACAATAGCCCTACTCAAGTCGGTTGTATGGTCTATTTCGCCATGAGCCTGTTTCGCTTGATATATGGATGTGGCATGTCATCGTATACAGAACAAAACAAGGAGCTGATCTAGCCTATCGACTAAGGGAATTGCCTAAGCAGCATGTATATCAGGGTGTATATTGCATGGCGTATATAGTAGGACAGGGTGTATATTGCATGGCGTATATAGTAGGACAGGGTGTATATTGCATGGCGTATATAGTAGGACAGGTATTTCTTATTGAAGGCTAGTCGACGGGAGCCGTAGTATCTCGGACTTCGTCGTATCTTGGCACGGCTGGGTCTTGAGGCTTAGTGTACTGGATCATTGGGATCTATCCTCTCTTGACCTCGTTTTGCGTGTCCTCTCCCCCTCGAAGGGGTCTTGTATTTATACCGTCAGGGTAGTGCTCTACTCGAACTCAGGTGGTCGAGAAGGAAGTACAGAGTTAGAAAAGAAATCATCTTCATATTTTTTGGGTCATACATTCAATATACAACAGAGTTTCCTTGTTGTAATCCATGTCATACCATAATTAGGTGGACCTCCATCGTATTTTTAAAAGTATCCATAATGACCGCTTACCGTATACACATATCTATGGGTACCCTATTCTGACTACTATGACATGAACTATTTCACTAGATCACTTAACCCTCAAACTATTTTTTGGCCAATTTTACACCCTAAACTATTAAAAATGGCTCACTTTACACCTTAACAATATGTCACAGTTATCAGAATAGGTACACGTACAGATGTGTATATCGTAATTGTGTATTATAGATACATTTAATATACGATGAGGGTCCACCGAATTATGGTATGATACGAATTACGATGAAGAAACCCTGGTGTATATGGAAGGTATGACCCGAATAGCAAGAAGATGATTCCTTTCCTAACTCTGTATTTCCTTCTCGGACCACCTGAGTTCAAGTAGGACACTACAAGACTCTCTAGAGAAGGGAGAGGACACGCCAAGACAACATGCAAAGAGAGGTAAGAGAGGGTAGATCTTGATGAATTCATTACCCTAAGCCTTGATATTTCGCCAATGCCAAGATATGACAAAGTCCGGAATACTACGGCTCCCGCCGGCTAGCCTTCGACAAGACATACATGTCCTACTATACATGCCATGCTATACAAGCCTTTGCTATACATGTTGTGTAGGCAATCCCCTTAATTGGTAGGCTAGATCAACTCCTTGCTTCGCTATGTATACGGTGACATGCCACATCTATATATCAAAAGAAACCAGCCCGATGGCCGAATAGACCACACGGCCGACAAGAGTAGGGGTATTACCCTAATGGGGTTCTGAACCTGTATAAAAATTTGTCTTTTCTCTATGTTTGTGTTGGTATTTCTTAATGTCATCCCTGGAAATATAATTTCCAGTGACGGCGATCCGAATTATCAATGGTAATCTACGGTTTACAGAAATACACCTGCAAGCACACTGATATACTATTATAGCATTTTACCTAGAAGTATTCCAAGGTATCGTATTTAATCCCAAGGAAAGATTTATAAGAATGAAACTATACCGATAAATTACATATACTTGCATGCGTTATAGTCTATGCAGGGTAAATAATAATAATATGGGTAGGTTGACACACAAGCTTAACCTCAGCTACTACTACATTCCTAAATTAGACTAAGTGTAAATAGATTAGTTATGTTCAATCCTATGCTTCTAGTATACAAGTGTTAATCTATACTAACTAGTATTTATCATGTAGTCTGACCCCTCTACAATACAATGTAGCTAAGCACTACATCCTCCCGATGCTTCGCATGACTACCCCGGATTGTCGAGTTCCTTACGACAACCTGTCATAGCTAGCCAACCGAAGTTGGATACGAAGGTGTATGCAACCTCAGGAAATTTCATATAGGTGAACATACTGCGGGGGACTCCCATACTGAGCTGTCACTTTCAGCGGCCTGCAAATCACCTAGAGTATATCCTCCCAAATAGCGGTAAGTCGTAGCCTAAGCACCATGCTTATGCTACTACTCACGACTCTACTACTAAGCTTTTGTAATAGAGCAACTAAGTCCCGAACACATATCTCTTGGACTAGCCTAAGCAGATTATTAACTTAGTAGTTTGACACTATACCAGCATCAATGCAAATCTAACAAGATGTATCCACATGACTTATACTAATTAAGCATAAACTAAGCATGACATCCATATTCTATGATTGGAATAAAATATCAGACTTGTATAAAGAAGACTATTATATTGAATATCGGAATGTCTTACAGAAAGAAGGAAAAGCTATTAAACTTTACCGAATTCCCGAAGCCTCCGTTGGACTTCGATCTATACTAATTCTATTCCACTAGTACTACACTATAAAACTAAACTTGAGAGAGTAGCTTGAAGCTTTGCTTTGGTGTGTCTTGAGAAGTGAGTGGAGTGATCCTTTTATAGGCACTCTATGGCGGCAGCTTCCCATGTGAAATGTCTGTCATGCCCCTTAGAACCGCCATCAGGAAGCAATCCAGAGCGTCCACGTGGAAAGTCAGTGGGATTGGCCACCAGGCTGGTTCGGCCGAACCAGGGTGGCAGGGTTGCCTCCCACCGACTCCAGCTTCCTCCAGGTCTCTGACAGGTGGGCCTCCTTGACGGTTTGCAGTGCAATGACGGTTACTTCGACAGTTATCCATGCCAGGTGTCCCTCTCATCCACATGCTTGCTTGAAAGTGAGGTTTTCTTCATATTATCTTCTATATTTGTATTATTTTCCCTACAAGCAAATATTTGCAAGTACAAGTGGAAATAGTTTATTCTGAAATAAATATGCATTGCAAGCATAGCTAGTTCTCCTTTATTTTAGTAATATTAATGGTCAAAAGTGGTCGATAACGACCGTCAACAGTTTGCTGTGAGTTCTTGTAGCCTTGGTACTAACGATTTCTTGGTCATACGAACCGCTATTCGATTTGTCAATCAATGAATTTCACGTTTTTGTTTCTCTTTATATAAGCCATATTTTGCAATGAGATTTTGTGAAGCTAAATTAGGTGACACCATTTTCAAAGTTATAAAATATTTTCAATTATTCATAACTATTTACTTAAACTTCTATAGTTTGATATGTAAATTGGTCTTACATGCTTCCAATCAGATAGAAAAAGGTGATTAAAAATAGTAAAAAAGAATGTTGACATGTCAATTGTGTTGCATCTATCTGTGCTACCAAATATCAGTCGAAAATACAATTTGTATAAAGAGACATAAAAAAGACAAATGTTGTTAAGGTGTGAAATGAGCCATTTTTAATAGTCTGGGGGTGTAAAATGAGAAAAAAAAATTAGTTTAGACGGTTAGGTAATCCAATGGAATAATTGAGGGGAGTAAAATAAACCTTTTGCTTTTCTACAATGTACTCTTTTCTATATATCGATCCCTAAATAAATACAACTGTTATTATATTTCGGAGGCTCATCACTCATCTCCTCTCAGACACTAGCTACTTCTTTGGACGTAGGTAGGGATTTGAAAGCATAAGAAAATGAAAAGCACAGGATTATGATGTCTCACCTTGTGAATTTCGAATGAAACTAGATATGTAGCAATGTTATAGATTTGTCGTTTGGATGGCACACATGAAAACCGAAGGAATTGTAAACACAAGACGAGAAAAATGTGAGGTACGACCCCGTCCTTCTTTTCTCTAAAATTCCCATGAAATGATCTAATCCATAGGCCCTTTTTATCCAAATGACCACATAGGATTATTTTTATAGGATTTAAGTTCTTCAAATTTTTTATTTATATTTTTTCCGAGAAACCTTGGGCCTACTATCTAGAGCCACACACCTACACCACCTCCTCAGCCCGAGGCACTCTACATATTGTCTTTCTGTCTACTCCCTTCTCCCAATTAGGGTCACATATTTACGACCGTAATTTCCATACAAATATCATATATTATTTCATACTAAATGTGTATACTAGCCTGTACTAATCACTAGTATAAATTTGATCTCGACCATTCATTCACTGGTATAATTAGTACATATTAGTATTGGGTACTATAAAGGGGCCTATATTACAATTATACTACGGTATTTTTGAGGGAATTTTACTAAACCCGTCGCACATTTTTATCAATTCCATTAAATATTCTGGCAAATTAACGATATACATAGAGCAACCATTGTCCATTCATTACAAATAGCTCTATCATATGATGCTCCCAAAATACCTTATACTACCTCATACTATAGATGCTACCCCGTACTATCGATTAGTACACCTCTAGTCTATACTGTTTATTGACTAGTATAATAGACTATATTAGTATTTGGTACCGCAAAGAAGCCCTTTCTGATAGGATTACGAGTTCAAGACAGGGCCGTCAAGCCCTCATTGCCGTCCTAGTTCCCCCTAATTAGCCGCCAGACTCGTACCATAAGACAAAACCTGGTGGTACTCTCCATTTTAATGAGCACATCTACTCCATGAAAGGTATGTACACTACATAAATTTTTACTATTAGTAAACATTAGCAAGTGAAGAAATAGAGAGCAGGTACAATCTGTATTGAAGTTTTTAATTGGATCATGGGGTACATGTCGCTACTCGCTACTACTACCACTGAGCTGATGGAAAAGGGCCACGATGATCAATGCAGCATGATGATCAATGCAGTATCCACAATTTTATGGTAGTTCAGAACTGGGGGATATCAAGTTGTAGTACAAGATAGATATACTAATGTACCGTTTGTACCCCTACGCACCAAGTTAAGGAAGAGCAGAGCAATAAAAGTAGGCGTAAATGGAGCCAGGATCGATGGTTTCTTAATTGTGATTATTTCGGTGGGATCCATGTAGATGTTAATTAGTGCTTCCTTTATCAGACGAGTCCTACTGCTACTCTGCAGTGTTGCTCACTGGGAACTTGCTCAGATGTTGACAAGCCTTCCTCAGTGCAGCGCCTCAATTATGCTTTTAGTGTCGTATGGCGAGGGTAATCAGACACGGCCATCTTCCTGCAACATCGCCCTGCATGCATGATCAGAACAATTTCAGTGCCTGAATGTAATAATGTGCATTCCTGTTGCATCATGTGCTGACCTAATGGGCTCTGAAATGGAGATCATGTTCCAGTTCCCATGAGTTCAGCAATTTTCTGTACTGGAATCAATATATTTCAAGCCTTCAAACACTGCATCGTCACTAGCTTTTTTTAGCTGCTCTCCTGTTCAAACCTGATACCACTTGCGCAGTTTGGACAGGCGAGTTAGAAATAAGGGTGCGATCATTTCACTTACAGCTACGCAAATGAAACAACAAAAAAGAAATTTTAGATAAAACTTTTACATCCATATTATTCACAACTGAAATCCAAGGCTGAAAAAACATAATAATAAAACCTGAAATCCAACTTAAATTAAATTTGAAGGTTCATTTTTTTCACCGTGGAACCAGCATGTAACGAATTGTTGCATTCATGCAGGAAAGAACACAATAGTTCTGTGAAATAGATTGATTTTATTTAGTTATTTTCCACTACTCCCTCGGTAAAAGAAATTCCTAGAGTTTAAATTCTGTATCTTCCTACTACTCTCGGCACATATACTACTAGTATCACTTCTAATTACTTAAAAGTCATTTTGGTCTTTTTCACTCTTCTTTAATTCCTATTGGGAATCTAGGAGTTGAATTTTTTTCACCTGGGCGTACTCGGCTTACCCACTTTCTCATTCTTCGTGACATGTTTTCGGAACCGACAAACACATATATTGTGAAACATCTTATACGGAAGTTTCTTAAAAAAACAAAATTTATTCATTTTTAAGCTCAATAATCAACTAATCATGCATTAATTAATGGTGTCCTCGTTTCCGTCCCACCATAATCTTAGGCAAACTATTAATTCGAGCGCATCGACAATATCCACGTAACATTAATATTGTGAAATTTACTTGAATACTGTCATGAATATGCTTAAGGAAATGAAACAAAGTTTTTTATTTGATATACTCTCTCCATCCCAAATTATAAGACGTAATTTGACTTGCCAGGACAAGAGTTTGACCAATAATTTCTCTATTAAAAATTATTTTTATAATATAAAATTAATGTTGGTTGATATATATTTAAAATATTTTTTATGATTATATTTTTTCATCATAATAATATTATATTAATAGAGAAATCATGGGTCACCTTTGTCCTAACAAAATAAAACATGCCTTAGGACATCCACAATGGTTGTCTATAGGTTTTCTATAAGAGATTCTTGTCATTCTTCTCTTCTACGTGGAAGGGATCAAATGAAGAAAGAGAACACAACTATCTACTAACCTAAAGAGAGTCTATAGTGTAGAACAAGGTAAATGATTAAATAAAGAAACAGTGAAGATGAATTATTATCATTTGTATATGTATTTATAGATACCTATGTAGACATACCATTGAATTGATTTACTACTAATATAGTCTTTAACTGACGTGTATATCTTTTACAGAGAGCATCTTATTTTAGTATCGTGGGTGTCCTTATAATTTAATACCAACGGAGTACTGTGCAACGGCCCTTTAATTCGCAATCCAGAGGGCATGGAAGTTGGAAATGTCTCTCTAGCTAGCTAGTCAATTAATTCCTGCGGCCAATGTAGGGATTAAATCTACCTATTAATTGCGGGCCCTTTAAATATACGCTTTGAATTTAATGCTTGAACTGGTTTGGTTTTGGCAGTCTTGTTTTAATTTCTCAAAGCCATAAATGATAGGACAGTAATAGTCCAAGACTATAGGTACGCGTATGTGCAACCGGCAAATTCAATTCGAAAATGATAGAAAAGAATCATGCATACGCTACACATGACTTGTACTCACTCCATTCCCTACATTCCAAACTATAAGACGATCATTAACTATATATATTACTATATGTAGGTAAAATAATAAACTAAAGCAAAATTAATAAGATGACACGTATTGACTAGTTTTAGTTTGTATTAAGTAAAAAAATATATGATTAAGTGTTTCTTGGTCTTTAAATCTCGTGACTTATATTTTGGAGCAGAGGCAGTAAGTAGTTAGATGAGTATTATATGAAATAGACATTACACTCTACTACATTGGTTGTAATCATTTGAGCTAACTATTGCAGGATTAATTAATATTAATATGCAAGTACCATATCCAATTTGATTGTTTACTTGCATGCTCTGTCAGGAAACAAATCAATCTTGAAATGTACTACTAACTAGAAATCCGTACTAGCTTCATTTTTTGTACTTCAAGTGGGCCATCGACTCTAATAAGACATTTGGGTTTTTTTTTCATTTTACTAGCATATTTTCGTACGTTGTAACAGGAATACTGGATTTTAATTAGAAAAATATCATTCACTAATTATTACCGTAATTTTCGGCATTTATCATCTATGCATGTATTTGTTACGTACTGATAAATGGATATGAATTATATCCTATATTTTTCCTTAAATAAGAAAGAAGATAGTGACGGTGAGTTTAACTTGTGGACCTCTACTCTCTAGCCAAAAAAAGTTCACAGTTGGTGGTGGAGGAGGATTCGTCATTCACCCCCACCACTAGCTAGCCGCGTTATGTAGTTTTATATAAAATTAGTGGATTTTATGAACTTCGAGCATTATGGTCATAATTCGTACAAAACCACAGGGTGTTTAACTCTTTTGAGTTGCTAATACTGTATACAGTAACGTTCTAAAAAATGCTCTGGCTAACACATAGTATAGAAGAATTTATAAATTTACGGTTGATTTTATAACTCATACTCCCTCCGTCCCGTAATATAAGAACTACTGTCGTTTTGGGTAATAAGAATCTATTACAATGTTTACAATAACTCTTATAATAGATAGACCCCACTGATTTTTCAATTGATATATAAAAATATAAATGACATATTCCATAATGTAAAGGATTGAAATATACATATTAGAGGTCTGCATGAAAGCATACAATTTACTATAAAAGGTGTAACTATTAATAATATATGTGTGTGTGCTACAAATTGATTGTCTGAAAGTTAAAATTTTTATATTGCGGGACAAACCCAAAAACAAAAGTTGTTATATTATGTAACAGAGGGAGTAATAAGTATGATGATATATGGAAGAATAAGCTTTTTAACGGCATGGTTTTATGAAACTAGAACTAATGTCAAGTTATATAGAGAAGCACAAATGGTATGGTGGTGTAATTATGGTGCATGAGTATATTATCACACACAAATAGGCTTTCCAAAGGAATTTATTGAGACCATCAATGTGTTGTTGGTTTTCGCTTTTCATTCGTAGTGGTGTTTGTGTGCGTGTGTATCTACCACGTAGCAGAAAATTGACGAGGGTCTTATGTAACATGCCAATAAACTTGTTTTACCTAACAAATTAGCTTAGTGAAATGTGTATTCTTTTTTTCCATTAAGCGTGCCAGGAACATATCGTTGGATGTGTGAGTGTGTTGTGTGTTTATGTGTACCGTGTATATATATGGGGAAAAACCTCATCGTAGAGTTGAAAAAATAGTCTTTGCTGCTACAGTAAGGCCTTGTTTAGTTCCAAAAATTTTTGGATTTACTTGTCACATCGTATATTTGACCGGATGTCTAAAAGTTATTTTGGTAACTAATTAAAAACTATTATTTAGGAAACCGCAAGAAGAATTTGTTAAGCCTAATTAATACATGATTAGCACATGTGGGTTACTGTAGCACTTATGGCTAATAATGGACTAATCAGTTAAAAGATTTGTCTCACAATTTACACGTAATTAATATTTCATTTATATTTAATGCTATATGCATGTGTTATGTGATGTTTTTGGAAATAACTTTTTCAACTAAACAAGGCTAAGTACGCCGATATATTTGATGGTTGAAAAAACAAAATAAAAAGGACTTGTGCGACTAGTCAGCGGAATCATTGCTAGATATGTTAATCAATGGCCAGGGTTCTGAAGCAATCAAAACATCGCTCCTTTATTTCGGTTCCGTGCAATGAACAGCAAACATGGAACATCAAAAGGATACAATAACTCCACGCTAGTAAAACTGCTCCTTTTATTTTGAACCGTGTCAGCACAGCTACGTACTCCTGTTACACGTACCGTGACGGCATTTTTCCCTATCATATACAGAGACGTACAAGTATACACACTTAATACAGGAGTACCACACACAAACTACACGTACATCCTGGCGAGCGTAGTAACACATTTGAAGAGAGAGAGAGAGCGCGCGCGAGAGAGCCAACCGATTAATCCATAACCTCATTTGAATCGTATTAAAAACGGAACCACATGTATATAGGCAAATATAATTTAAATTATACTCTTAGGTCAATCTCAGTGGGAGTTTCATTCCCATCTAATAAGATGCCAAATCTGAAAAATGATGACATGGCAAACATGATAAGAGGAAGAAAGGGTATCTGTATTTCATCACTATCAAATCAAACTTGGTTGGTGTTGTTTTCAAGCGCATGAAACTCCATTAAAGCTCCATTGAGAGTGTGTGGTTTTTATAACTCGATTCAGCCAATCCCGTGCGGATACTTCGTACTTAATTACTAGCTTTATGATACTGTGAGACAGTGGCGAAGCCAAGGGGGGATTCGTATCCTCTGACACTAAGCAGTAATGTCACCGTGACATTCTCTTCATCCATGTCATCCATTCCTAAATCGACCGCTATGTATTAACTAAATTACAATTAATTAAAACTATTACTTAAATAGTAGTATTGTAACTAACACTAACCCATAGCCGTTGATTTAGAAATGGATGGCTCGGTATCACGGTGACATTAACGTGCTAATGTTAGATGATACGAATCCTCCATCGCCGAACCCCTCTTAGATTAGCCATTTTGTTTCATGTTTAATTAGATTGCTTAGTTAATTAGATCCATTTGTTTCCTGTGTAATCAGCTACATTACTTAATTAGATAATTTTAAGCGGTGAGGCGCTATTTAATGATTGTTAGCCCCTCCAACTAAAACGATGAATCAACGAGATGCTATTTAATGACCAAGTTTAAAGTGGTGCTTTTTAATACACACATATACAACAATAGAATGTGTTGAAATACTTCCAAAACAATACATCGACAATCAAATGTATGTGCATATATCAGTGTAAGCGTCAAATAACAGTATAATTCTAATAGGTATAAAGGTGCGATGGGTAATATCAAATTTATTTCATCAACAAATATATCAAATTTATACATATATCAAACAAGCATCCACCAAGCCATCAATAAATTCTCACCCAGATATGAGTCTTATCGTCGGCACCCCCCAATCTTCAAATCTTGGCTTCAGTGAGATGAAACTATATATGTATCAAGAGAAATTGTTTCATTCATCAAGTTAAACCTTGTACCACTCTTAACAATTGTGTGATAAAATTATACATTGAGACTGACCTTACAACTCATGATCATACTAAGAGTGCATTGCCGTACGTGACAGCCACACTACAACTACGTCTGTCAGTTTAGTTACAAGGTTATACAAAATTTATAGTATTATCGAAACATATTTTTGAAAGAAAATGATGAAACAATATCCACGTTGATATATCTCGGGCTATCTAGACATCTTCTCTAAGTGAAAGGGGAACCCCAAAACTTCACTAGGATGAGTCACATCATCATTGAATTATTAGCCATCCGATTGAGACAGAGACAAAAGAGGTAGAAATGATCTCGGCCATACAATATAAATAGATGGGATGAACAAGTAGTCTTTACATGTCATGCATTGGAAGGATCCAGAAATGTGCTGCTACATCAGCGATAGTTTATGGACTGAGGTTAAATAAATTTAAGAAAAGAAATGACAGTTGAGCAGTCACCCCACCGAGTTGGGTCCATACAACCAATTAAATACGTAAACTTAATAAAGTAGACAGTAAAAAATACTGTAGAAATTTAAAAAAACTTTAAATCAGGTAGCACTACTTTAAACAAATTTAAATAAAAAAATCTTAACTTCTTATGCTATATTTACAGTTTCATAAAGAAAAATAATACTGAAATTTATGTTTTAAGTCCCTGGATTTATTTATCATTGTAACCAACAATTTGAGTTTTATAAATTATCATTCAACCATAGAGACCCAAAAATTGCCTATAAGTGGAATCTTATTTACTGCAATTAATTGTA
>CM002481.1:20718591-20740479 GCA_000325765.3 Leersia perrieri
CTTGCAAGAGATAGAAATTTATGGTTAACATATTTAGACAGCATATTCAGATTTTTTTTTGCTAAATATGCTCACTGAACATCTATGCAAGCATGCAAATTAAATTCAACATGAGGACAAAATATAAGAAGGGGTCAGGGGTGATGCATCAACGTTGATGGCAATGGCTCAAGCAGCCGTGAAGACAATGGTTATGGTGGAATACATAGAGGACGGAATAGCAGCATGGAAGATGAAGGGGCTGTTTACATTGCTGTCACTTTAAACCATTCAATTATTTGGCAAGTTTCTAAAATTTGGATCCATTTAGTTTGCCACTAAATATTGGCTATGTCCATAGGATTTGGCAAGATTCTAGAATCTTCTCCTCATAAAACTATGTCAATTGGTAAGGTGACAAACGAAACATTACCTTTACAATTCCAACTTGCCAAAATTTTATCAACTATTGGTAAGTTTGATTTTGGCAATAAACTGAACAAGTCCGAATATAAAATCTAAATATAGCTGCTACACTCACTGTTTTGTTCAGTTGAAAGATGAGTCAAATATTTCATACTACAAAGATATTTATATATTAAAAATGGGAGGTGATTGCCACTGTAATTTTTTTTGTTGTGCTAAATATTTATAATTCCCAAACATGATAAATTTGTTAATGGTATGTTTACATTCCTAGAAGGTATTTGGTGCATATGCTTATGACAATCTTTGTAACAAGTCTAATAACTAGGTGGCTATAGTCGCACGAATGCGCGACATAATACACTACTCTCTATTATTGAAAAGTGAATCCTAAAATGGGACAAGGTTGAGCCACGTCATGAAATTCTTATGGACCATTGGATTGGAAAAAGAACAAAATAAGAAATAAGAAGGTGCAAACATTACCGTCAGATCAAAAGGCAAAGAAAAGAAGGAAGAAGCTTCCATAGTTTAATCGCTGGAGTTTAATCGCTGGTAGCCAGAGAGCAGAGAGCCTAGCTGAAGAGATGTGAACTTTGGGAGTTGGGAATTGGCACTGGGAGTGGGGAGGTGTCCTCGCATAGTCGCGAGTGGAGAGAGTGATGAAAAAAATGACACTGACATTGTCGTGGCATATTATTTGCTGTCATTTTTATTTTAATCCCTACTAATATTTCATATTATATGCTCCACTAAACCACTAATCAGTGAAAAAAATTGTGAAAAAATATATCTTTTACTTATATTAAACACCTGCAAATTTCAGTTTTCAAATACAAACTATTGGTTCACCTCACAACATTTATATATCTTTCACATATTATATAAATAACAAATACAAAAGAATAAATGATAATCCGAACTGCTGGTTTGTTTGTCCCAGATACCTTACAAACCTCTCTCTTCCAAAAGTATATTACACAATTTACGACAGGTCATATTCTCGCAAATACGTTTATCCACTAATTTAATAAAAAATATTTAAAATATACCACCTACATTCATAACAAAAACTTATCCTTACAAGATTTCGACAAACATTTTTGGCCTCGCCTAATAACAGAACGGAATCGCTAAAAATATTATGACAGATGATTCATAAACAATCTTTTTAATATATAATTGCAATGTAATTACGTTGTGATTGTACTGTAATTAATTGTAACATATACATAATTTCTATATGAGTTTTTATGTATAAGTTATATGCAAGTTTCAAATGTTTTATAATGTATAACATGATTTCACACAAATGTGGGGGAATTAGTTCCTATAAACCACTATAATATTTTTACACAAATTCTAAAATTACATGTTATTATTAATTGATTTTCTTATACACGAAACATAATGGTAATAATCGCGCAAATGCGCGATTTTATATGCTTGTGGGTGTTGAATTCTGAAACGCCTGGAACTAGGATTACAAATAGTTACATTTTGTGTTGGTTGACATGTTCTGCTATCAATTATGAATTTTGATGCTGCAGAAAACTGGAAAAGTATATGGGTAGCGATGGCCTATCCATTTTTGCAACCAAGCTTTTAGGAATCAGAATTACTCCGTATATGAGTAGCGATGCCCTATCCATTTTTGCAGCCAAAGCTTTAGGAATCAGAAGTGCTAATATATCCCCATCAGATGGCTAGCAATATTGCCATGAATTTTACAATATTTCGTAATCTGAACATGATGGACACATTCCCTATAATAAATTGCCATGCTTCCTGAAAGCCCAGTACTTTTTTCCTGTTAGTACTGTTTGCTTATCTGCCATTTGGAATTCATATACTGTGAGAAACTGGGTTGTGTTGGGTTCATCATGTGTGAGTTTTGCAAGTAGAGTAGGTTTCCATCAGATCTGTGTGGTACTTGTCTATTGTGAACGGAAAACATAATACTCACGATGAAGTGAACTGATGTACTACTTCCCGTGTTTCATAATATTTGCCATTTTAGAAATTGTCGAACAAAATATTAAAGCACAACCAAATAATATTCTGCCGTATTAGCTACTCCCCAATCATCAACTATGGTATCACTAATTCACATATGTGTCATGTCTTCATTGCTAAACAAGGAGGCATGCAATTACTGCAGGTAAAAGTTACGAAGTTTGCAATTGGAATAAAGGGACCAATGTTACGTAGGCACAGATCATTGGTATTGGATGTATCGTTAGGTTGTGTTGAGTCAAATCAGCGAAGCTTATTTTTTTATTACAATGCTTAATTAGATGTATCGATAAGAGGTAGATATAAAAGATTTTAGCTAAAAAATATTGTGTAATGTGAATGATAAATATGTTGACATAAAATTTAAATGATAGTAAAAGGGCACAAGTATTATGAAAGAGGGAGTACTACTAAAATCCGTGCGAAATTAATCATTTCTCTCACAGGCATGGCATTGATGCATGAGCTGGGGTATCGTCCTTGGGTGGTCAGGATTCTCAGTTACTCGTGGCAGGGCCGCACGGGTCGTAGTGCGAGCTCTCGCTCGCTCGCTGGAGGCCGAAGAGAAAGCCATTTTAGCTGCATAAACATTAAACAGAGGCCTCAGGCTGGCTGGGCTGTACTTGCACGTCACGTGCAATATGTGACGATGGGAAGAAGCCATTCAATAGCCCACTCCCGCACATCCAAGGTGAACAAGTATACAAACCACACGGACCATATACCATTCACAACGATCGAGAGTAAGTGCCACAAGTATATAAGCATATACTTGTGGGCATATTTTAACATATGGTGGATAAGGAGAGCTGCTTGCAAAGTTTGATTTTCGCATGTAATTAAAAGCGGGTGACTCAATCCGCTGCCTGCAAAAACCCACCCAACCACCTGGAAAAAAACGATTTTTGGTATAGTGATACTATAAGAGCCTTTAGAACTTTGGAGCAACATATTTTAAAACTGATAAAATTATTATGATATAACTTTAGGGTTTAAATCTCGCTATGACTTCTACTCCTATAAGAGCCTTCAGAAATTGGGCCAACATAAGAGCCTTTAGAAGCGCCCTGAAGCTTGCTATGACTCTATTAGAAGTGGGCCTCCATGTGCACAATTGTAAGTGCTGGGTTTAAATCTCAAATCATGTAACTATTCGACGGCAGCACCACTAGTACAAGGTCATTGAGATCACGGCGTGCACTTATCCGTGATCTATCATTCATGTCCACTAAGAATATTTCTATATGGGCCTTTCTATGTTTCAGATCGGCCCCATCGCTCATGCAGCTCCTAGGCCTTCTTTTTCAGCAGCCCACACTACTTGTGCCGGGCTCATCAAATGCGCTGTCTGGATAGCGCCTGCAAGGCATGTAGCCCAATTATGGGAACAAATTAAGAAGGCCTATTAGGCCCTTAGTTATTATGGGCCAGAAATTATGTGAAACTAAGCGTTAGCATCCGAATTATATATAGCTACGCTGTTTGATTTCAGTTTCAACGCACACGCTATCAGAAATCTAGCACTATTTTCGAACAAGAGAAAACTTGTAGATATGCATATCGAAAAGAAATAATTGAATATATATATATTGAATTAAAAATACAATGTTAATTAATAAAAAATGGCTGTTAGAAAGAAATCTTTTTTGCCGGAAGGAAGACAGAGAGTTTAGAGGAGATGATAGGTTGGTCCAAAACAGACAAAGCATGTGCTGGTGCATGTGGACTGATGGACTAAACAGTCCCCTCCAGTATTCGGATCCTATCTCGGAAATTAATTATTGGTTGGTGTAGTTACGTTTAATCATCAGTATATGAATGTATAATGAGTTGAATCATGATAACGATGCAAAAAAATATATAATCAAGAAGAGTATCTCCTTGCAAATGCCATGGGAACAGTTTTTGAACGTGACAAGAGGCCACAGCAATGACACTTTAGACAAGTGACAGCCAATTTTCTCTTGCTATCTATTTATATTAATCATTAAAAATACAACTTGCTGACCTAAGCTAGCTGTCTCCGTACTTTATCGCGCACAAAATAGGTCGTACCAAACTTATTTCACATAAAGTAACAACAATTGTATTGATGCACTTCTTATTCCATTATATTCTTTTCTTTGGTAGGGGATCGGAGTGTACTTCTTTCTGACTTACAGCATAAATTGAACAGATACACTCATGCACAGTGGTTGATCTTAAAAAATGTGCTCACACGTTTGCTGTTCATCAGGTGAAGGGAAACTTGCCTTGGCCATTGAATCAACATCCAATTTGCAGGGCACTCTCTCTCTTGTATTTTGCAGGGCATCATCTTCCACACCTCTAGACCGGCATAGGTAGGAAGAGTAGAGAGGGAAGAGGTGGTAGATTGTCCGGTGACGACAGCGGTGATTGCGAGCCTCAGTCACTGACAACCCCCGAATCCATTCCTACGATTTAGTATATTGAGGTTGGGAGATGGCGGAAGAGGTTAGGGGGTGGTGATGTCAAGTTTAAAGGCAGGAGGCTGGGAGGCTGGGTAGCAAAGATGGAGGGCGGCATGGTGCTGAAGGCGTGATGATAGAAAAGAATGGTGACGGTGAGTGAGACAATGGATTTAGGAGATGTGTGGGAAATCTACACGAGATTTAAAGATGATAATGGATAAGACCACAACAACAATTGATCTTCACGAGGAGGGAGCTAGCGAGGAGGATGCAGCTGACTTCGCTTGCGGGTGCAAACAAGGTGTGTTGCAGCGGCCTGCCAATGTGGTCAAGCGGAGGAGCTGAGAAGGAGGCAGGGGATAAGATTATAATAAAGAGATCCCGTCTCAACTTTTTAAAAATTAGTCAAACAATTTTTATTAAAAAAATAGTAGATAGATAGCCAACAGTAACTTTTATGTTGTAAATCTTGGGAAAGTACTGCATAGTTATGGTCATGGACACATCAGGGCATGGGAATATAAACAATTGCAGCGAGTTTGTGACTTGTTGACGGGCCCAGGCGATTCCCAATACGTACTTGTGTCATGGTTTTGCCTTTTTTCCCCTCATCCTGTGACAGTGTGACTAGGCGTGAAAATGCTTGTGGCACCAAATTTTTCAGTACGAAGTACTACCTCCATTCCAGAATATGTTATTTCTGAAAAAATGTCACATATTGATTGTCCAAATGCCACACCTTTCAAGAAATAGCTTTACTCTATGAGAAAGGTAGTAGCAAATTAGTATTGATCTTGCAATTATCGATGACTAATAAACAAAATACGTGATACGTTATACCTGGGGTTTCGCTGGTACCAAGATTAGTAAGAACTTTGCGACAAAGATTATTATACAGGTTCAGGTCCCCGTCGAGATAATAGCCCTACTTATTGTCGGTCGTATGTCTTGTTTTTCATGATCAACAAATAAGACTTATCGCCGAGTACAATGAGTCATGGCAGAAGTCTAGTCTAACACTCAAAGTATATATATGGTTATATGTGGGTGCGTAAGGCTAGTCAAATTTGCTTGATTGTCGACGAGACGTTTCTATAGGTCTTTCATGTGCTTTGGTGGATTATGTGTTGTCGGACTCAATTGAAAGTGTCTTGAGCCCTCAAGTGGCCCATAAATTTATACCCCCTATAAGATAGTCGTAGCGTAGTCGAGCTTAGGGATTCTAAGTAGAAAATATATTATAATAAGAAAGGAATGAGAATTAAGCTATCCGGATTGCATAGAAAGTTTTTTCCTTGCCTTTTGTAAATCATGTATGACCAGGTGGGACTCTCTTTTAGTTATGATGGTACCTGTAATATGCGGTATCTTCTTAGTTATGACTCTCTTCTTTGCTAGATTATATATATGGGTACATGTGGGTATGTAAGGCTAGCCAAATTTGCTTGCTTGTTTATAAAACTATAGGTTTGGCATTTTCATTTATCCCAAAACTACAAGTACTTCGTACAATCTATTGAAAATCTATATATTTAAGAACTTGTTTAACAAAACTATATCCGCCTATCATAAAACTATAGGTTTAGTGTCTTTTTATCCAAAACTATAGGTTTTGACAATGCTAAAACATGTAGTTTCGTGATAATAACCGAATTAGAAGACATTAAACCTATAGTTTTGAGATAAATGAAGATACCAAATGTGTAGTTTTGTCAAACAAATTAAATCTATAGTTTTGTCATAAATTGTGTAATGTACATGTAATTTTAATGTGATAAACGATGACACTAGAATTATGGTTTTATAAAAATATGTTCTTAGATATATAATTTTGTGACAGACCATACAAACCTCTATCTTACGAGGTCTACCCTTAGCACATTTGGTCTAAGCATAGGCTTACAAATACCCTTTCCCCCACTTATGCTACAGAATATTATTAAGAAATTGTTAATATCCATTATATGCCGACGCCGTAATGTCGTATGAATCTCATCCAATTTTAAAGAAAAATATCATACATGCAAGACCGGAAAAGAAAACACGCGGCTATAACCTTATCTTCCATAAAAATCACCCAATACACCAAAATACATCACATGGAAAAAATTTAAAATTCAGAACACTCACTATTCCATTTATTTGACGTTGGTTAGCTTATTTTATTTTTAAAGCTAACCAACTCAAACGTAAATAAACGGGGGAGTTATAAGGGTATGTCCAATATTTGAGACAGCGCTGTATGTAATTTTCGTCCTCCTCATCATCTAGAGATAGCATATGAGACACTATATATAATGGGTTGTCAATTTGCTGTATGTATATGCTTAAAAATAGGATTAAGTGGCCCAATAAAAACCATTCATCTAAGAGACAGCTAGGCCACAATGGTGAAAATCATGTATATAACATACAGTTGTTGTCTTTTATACCATAAGCAAATTAACATACAACTTTTTTCTCTCTCTTCTTTCTCTTTCTTCTACGTATGTAGAAATCTTGTATGATACTTCTTACCTACGACACTAATTTAGTATTGGGCATGCCCCAATAAAAGAACAACCGTAAATATTCAGAGAGACAAAATATTCAGAGAGACAGACAATGTGTAAGCTTGTCTATACACCTTGCATGATACTTCTTACTTACGACACTAATTTAGTATTGGGCATACTCCAATAAAAGAACAACCGTAAATATTCAGAGAGACAGACAATCTGTAAGCTTGTCTATACACCTGGTCCATCCACGCATAACCGAAACACCGAGACACGGAGAGAAGCGGTTCCCTTCAAACGCGGGATATAAGCGCCCACGATCCCTCCTCCTCCCCTCCCATCCCACGTTCATCGCAAAAAAAGAAAACCACCCCAAGAACATCGAGAGAGAAATCGAGAAATCGAGAGAGAGATCGCGGCAAGATGAGGGAGATCCTGCACATCCAGGGCGGGCAGTGCGGCAACCAGATCGGGGCCAAGTTCTGGGAGGTGATCTGCGGCGAGCACGGCGTGGACGCGACAGGCAGCTACACCGGCACGTCGCCGCAGCAGCTGGAGCGGATCAACGTCTACTTCAACGAGGCCAGCGGCGGCCGCCATGTCCCGCGCGCCGTGCTCATGGACCTCGAGCCCGGGACCATGGACTCTCTCCGGTCCGGCCCCATCGGCGGCATCTTCCGCCCCGACAACTTCGTCTTCGGCCAGTCCGGCGCAGGCAACAACTGGGCCAAGGGCCACTACACCGAGGGCGCCGAGCTCATCGACTCCGTCCTCGACGTCGTCCGCAAGGAGGCCGAGAATTGTGACTGCCTCCAAGGTACATACTCCTGCAGATCGGTTTAATTATGCTGCTGTTGTTTTTTAATTCCCTTTTCTGTTGTTGTTCATGGCGTGGTCTGCATTTTCTGAATTTTTCTCTCAAGCAGAGCCCGGGACACTGCAATTCATTGCTAAAAATTCAGAATCACCTTTGTAAAATTATTTTAATTTTGCTAGATCATTTTAAACTTTCTTCGACAGGTTTAGAAATGCCATCGTTTAGATTTTGGTAAAATAGGACGAAGTTTGAACTTCCTGTGTATTTTTGGGTAGGCCAGGATCATGGTACAGATTATTGGCCAGTTATAGCAGTAATTGCATGGAAAAGAATCTGGCATTATTATTTCCTGACTCAACAGAGTAATATGCCAACTTGACAGCATTGATAAGCAGCAATCGTGTCTAGATAGCTTATGTGGGTCTCAGTGAAAAACTTGAATTAGTGGTTCAGGTTACAAAGGTGTGAATGACATGTGGGGTTGTTTAATTTGTGGATGAAAAAAGATCAGACGCCATCTGACATGCTGCAAATTTTATGGATGAATCTAGCTCATAAAACTTGCCATACCATTTAGGTTGGATTTGAATATAAATACCAGCACTAGCACTCTCCTATTTGGACTTAGATGGAAAACACTATTCATAGTACTGGTAGATCGGGTTAATCAAACAGAACATAGCCTTTTCAGCCTTGACTGAAACTAGAGATCTCTTGAAATTATTTCAGTTCATTACATAATACTCCACTAGTATGCTATTCCATCTGTCGGAATGGGGCACTCATCCTGTGTCCATTGGTTGATCCATTGGCTGGCTTGCACTGGCATGATAGGAAATTGGGATCAATGTGTGCTTGAAATTGAGGTGTGTTTGAGTACCCTCCCTTACATCCATTTGTCTCTATCCGGTTGAACGAACTGCATGAAATTTATAACACTAACTCACTAGTCACTAAGGTTGCATGTTACGAAGGTTATATAAACTTTAAATCAACAAAAAGTTCATTGAATACTTGAGCTACAGAGTATTGCTTCTGTGGGTTCAATAATCTTTCCATGTATGCATAAAAGGTTGATCTGACTATTGCGCATTCATTCGCTACCAACATGTAAGATGTTCATGTTAAAAACTATCCAGCAATCCAACAGTACAGTTTTCTTGAAAATGTGAAGTAAAACATATGTGCCCAAACGAACAGAACCCGGCATCAAACAAAAAAATTTTCCAACAGCTACTTTCTGGAAAATAGATTTGTCGTTGGGAGATAGTTTTCAGTTCTTCAGGTGGCAAACACTGGTATTGTCGGTCAGATGCGATTTTTCAGTACAGAAATACATCACCATCACATCTCGCCATCTTTCTTTGCTGGTGAAGGTTCATGGGGTTATCATCACAATAATAATGTAATACTAGTAGAAAAACGAATCATACTGTGACTAGTGATAATGTTATACGACCTAACACAAGAAAGGAGGAGGATGTATCAGCTAATGGAACAGCGTCGTTGGTGGTGGTTACAGCGGATGAGACACTCAGACAGGCTGGTGCCAGTCTCTGGTGGTTGGGTAGATGATAGATCGATGGGTTAGTGATGATGCTCTGATTACTTGCATATGTACTTGCATGATTGCCTTTGGACGTATTTGGGAGAAATGGATTTTAGCGCACGTAATGATTACAAACAGAATATAAACACATTTTTGGATTCAACTTACATCTTAACATTGCAAATTAGTACATCAGTATTATTAGTCCCAAGATCTGATAGGACTGATAATGTGGTGCTAGGTCCTTGAGTGGTTTGCATTTTCATGACTCTTTAACAGGACATCTGAAGTACTGCTAGATTAGGCTGGCTTGATGTCTGAACTTGAATGAACAGTAGAGTTAAGATCATTTTCATTTAAGATGTATAAGCATTAATTATGAATCTCCTAGAACTACTGATCGTTGCACTGAACTGTCATACATACGATTGGTCCTATGTCCTTTTTCCCAAGATCGATCGGTCCTAATTCCTATTCAATGGACTATTAGTGATTTGCACTTCCATGCCTCTTTGATAGAACAACGGAACTTATGCTGGATTGGGCTCAACTATATGCCTGAACCTGAATAAAGAGTAGAATTCAGATCATTATTCAGTTAAGATAGGTGGGCGTTAACTGTCGTAGAACTAGTGGATCGTTGCATATCTTTAACTTCACTGTCATATGATTCTTTAACAGGACATCTGAACTGTTCTAGATTGGGCTCGTTAGATGTCTGAACTTGGACGAACAGTTGGGTTGAGATCATTTTCAGTTAATTATGAGTCAAGATGGACAAGCATTTTCGTTAGATGGACAAGCATTAATTATGAGTCTCATAGAAGTACTGCATCGTTGCATACCTTTCACTGAACTGTCATACAATTGGTACTATCCTTTTTGCCAAGATTGATTGGTCCTAACTCCTAATCAGTGGATCCTTAACTGAAAGAATGTGTACACTATGGAAATGTAGCATCAACCAGCATGATTTGACCGGAGATGCATGCATATTGTGGCTGCAGGATTCCAGGTGTGCCACTCTCTGGGAGGAGGCACGGGGTCCGGCATGGGCACGCTGCTCATCTCCAAGATCCGGGAGGAGTACCCGGACCGCATGATGCTGACCTTCTCCGTGTTCCCGTCACCCAAGGTGTCCGACACCGTGGTTGAGCCCTACAACGCCACGCTTTCCGTCCACCAGCTCGTCGAGAACGCCGACGAGTGCATGGTCCTCGACAACGAGGCCCTCTACGATATCTGCTTCCGCACCCTCAAGCTCACCAACCCTTCCTGTAAGCCACCGATCACCTCTCCCATTTCCCTAATTTCCTTGAAACATCGATCATCATTGATCGAATGGTGAATTTCAATGGCTAGTTGGGGATCTGAACCACCTGATATCGGCGACGATGAGTGGTGTGACGTGCTGCCTGCGGTTCCCGGGGCAGCTGAACTCGGACCTTCGGAAGCTGGCGGTGAACCTGATCCCGTTCCCGCGGCTGCACTTCTTCATGGTGGGGTTCGCGCCGCTGACGTCGCGCGGGTCGCAGCAGTACAGGGCACTGACGGTGCCGGAGCTGACGCAGCAGATGTGGGACGCCAAGAACATGATGTGCGCCGCCGACCCGCGCCACGGCCGCTACCTCACCGCCTCCGCCATGTTCCGCGGCAGGATGAGCACCAAGGAGGTGGACGAGCAGATGATCAACGTGCAGAACAAGAACTCCTCCTACTTCGTCGAGTGGATCCCCAACAACGTCAAGTCCAGCGTCTGCGACATCCCTCCCGTCGGCCTCTCCATGGCGTCAACCTTCGTCGGCAACTCCACCTCCATCCAGGAGATGTTCCGCCGCGTCAGCGAGCAGTTCACCGCCATGTTCCGACGCAAGGCTTTCCTCCATTGGTACACCAGTGAGGGCATGGACGAGATGGAGTTCACCGAAGCTGAGAGCAATATGAATGATCTCGTTGCTGAGTATCAGCAGTATCAGGACGCCACCGCCGAGGAGGACTTCGACGACGAGGAAGAAGCCGCCGCCGACGAGGACCACGCCTGATTTCGATTTGCTCTTTGCCACGCTACGTATATTTTTAGTGCAGACACCGTGTCGATCTGCTGCTCTGCTTGTGTACGAGAACGCTCTTGTACTGTGTGCTGCTACTACTACTACTCGTTGTTTCCTTTGTGGTGGTGTACTAGTACTGTTCACCGTCCTTGTCGTCGTTGTTCAGGTTATTTATTGTCTGTCTAAATTTGTTTTATTCATGTACATGAACTGGGTATTACTGTCTTTTATCCTCTGTATATGCTAGGGAATGTTCATATCTACTTCACTTTCATTGAACTCAATTTTATTGTGTCCGTCTTCATCTGTCCATCTCGATTTGCAGTTTTTTTTATAGGCTACCGTCCTGCATTGAACTTTTCTTTTTTGGAGTCATGCATTGACTTGATCAATGGCGATTTACACATTGCATTGTATCAGCATAGGCTGCTTTAAAAATCACTCTGCACCTGTGATGGCTTTGCATTTGGAGAGTTTTGCCAAAGGGGATACTACTGCATGATGCATTGATGCATGTTGCTCTGTCACTGTCATAGTGGCATGGCACAAACAAAAGCCACGGTCCGAGTGTTGGAGCCACTGTTTTTTTTAGTTAGTGTTGATTATTGCTGCAGATGTGGTGATCTCACTCCTATCCGTCTAGTAAGATCTAAAGCCACATCATGACGCTTTAGTATGCCTAAAATAATTTGTCTTACGTGTTGTGCCTATCTCTCCACCCAAATGAACCCTATGAAATATGGTACTGCTTATATAGGTATGACTTTTTGGCATTCTGAAAGCAAAGTCATTGTTTAGTGGTGACTTTCAGGCTAATTCTTGTCCTAGCACACTGAATGGTGGCCTTATCCTCTTCCATCCTCCCTTCTCCCAAATTACAATAGGACGTGGTACATAGTACAACCATAAACCATAAACTGCAAACCAACATATACACCTCTCCTGTGTGAATGTTCACACTTCACAGTGCAGAACAAATCGATACGACCAAGAAAACTGAATGACATCATAGAAAGGCCTCGAACTGCTATTTTTTCAGTTAAGCCAAAAGACAGAAAGGCCTCGAGCATTGGTTCTGTCGGAAAGTATATTCCCCGGAAATATATGGATCGATCGATCAGCAATTCTTCTGAGGTTCATCTGCGACGTGTACTCTCGCAGATCGCTAAACGCGAGAGCGGCATAAAACAGCAAAGCTATCTAGTGCGGCCATTTCCTGAAGCTCAAGTTGGTGAGGAATTCGCACCTGCTTTCCTTGCTGGGCCACCCAAAATGTTGTATTTCACTAGTTAGAGCAGGTGTCAGATTATATTTAGGGGTACAAAACACAACATTTTTTTGGATGAGATTTGCCTTTTATTAACAGCAACAACAGCTAGCTGGTGTTTTCAGCGAAGGGGACAAGCACCGTGAAAAGAAGAATGAAATGGAAGATCGCAAGGAAGCGAATATTCACGTGATCATCAGTATACATGGACGAAATGTATGCAAAATGTATGCAGTGGATAGCCTTTATTCTTAGAAGGACGTTAAAAGGGGAAAAGGGAAAAGGAAAGAAATTACAGGTGAACTTCCTTTTTCCTGTTAAAATTCGATTCCCATGGACAGGACAGGCACCAAAGAAAGATGATGATTTGCAGAGCATTCTAGGTTGTATGTTCAGTTCGCGTAATGAGTTCATTTCTGAAGAAAAACAGGTCAGATTCTTCACAGTAACTGGGCTATATAATCCATTTGACAGTGATGCATGGTGCTTTACAAGTGGCACGAAATTCAGGCTCCAGGACAACGATGTGTATGCCAAGACATGTAGCAAGCATGAAAAGTAGTTTTAATCAATCAGTCAGATCATGCAAAAAGGGCAATGGCTTGGTTAGTTGTTTGGCCGTCTTTCACGTAATCTCCAGTACTTTATTGTTAAGAGATTTTCACTGGAATGCAACAACTAACTAGGATAAGTCTTGAGTTAGAGAGAGTGAAAGAGACGAAATGGAACGGACATGTAAGTTTCAGTCACATCACTCACGTTGGAGGAGCTTCAGATAAGTTACCCTGTTTTATGGCAACATAAAAAAGTTGCAGTGCGCCTACGCTTCTTCATGCATCTCATGTAATGCTGTAGCCTGTAGTATTTGGGCTGTATAAGAACATTTAACATCGCACCCCAATTTGTACTACCACTGTATCACATACCGTGTCCGTGTCACACCATCACATAAGCGGTACTGTACAAAACGAAAGGTGGCTTAAGCCGCTAAGCCACGGCTTTTCGGTGGCCGGCACCGCCGCGTGCACCGAATGCACTCGTTTTGCTTCATCCACGGCTCCACGGCGAATTTGTCAATCCATGCATGCGCGAGCATACGGAGAGCGTGAGCCCCTCACAAGCTAACCGGCCGGCCGGTGCGATGGGGACTTTGCAATTTGCAATTTGGAGAAGCACTCTGGAAATCGCCACATGTACATTGGCCAATTGACGATCGGGGAACAACTTGATGCAGATGCTACGTTCAACGACTCCAATTAAAGAAAAGGATCATCCATTTCGTAGGAAGCTAATATGATAGCTGTAAACTAGATAATCGAGAGTAATCTTAAACAAACATATAGAATATTAGGACAACATATTATAATCGGATAAGCTCCTCCAATTAAGTTTTTTAAGATTATTACATTATTAATTATCCGCTTTGCCACCACATGCCTACTTTATCCTTGCAAACCTAGCAATTCAGTCTCCAATGATTTAAGGAAACAAATACACAGTAGTTTATAACTTATTCTACTCAAACTCATAACAATCCACCTTATAATCTAGATTACAATTATGCCATTTGAAAACAAACATGCATAATCAATTGGAGGGGGTATCTAAATAGAACCGATTCTTTAAATTGTCATGTACAAGTCGTTTTATCGCATTCCTCCGCATATTACCATAGGGGAGCTTCGCTCTGGTGCTCCCTACTTGCAGTATAAAACAATATGGAGCTAGTAGATCTATAAACTTTTTCAGTAGAAATTTAGAGGATTCAATCATCTAAGGAAAAAAAGCCGTAGGGGAGTAAAACTGTAATTTTGCATCTCCATCCGAGTGATGCCCCTACCGAAATCACGGCTAATGCGTCTCCACCGTCGAAACCAACGTTGAATCACGGCCGAACGATCCACCGTTTATTTCGATGAAATGAAGTCAATCAGATCCGATGCCTCTACTGTTTCATGAAAGAGATCAAAAACCCCTGTTAAGTAAATGACTAATATGTCATTTCAAACGATCGATTTATATAATTTCTACTGGCAGTATAATACTGCCAGTAGGGAGCACCGGAACGTTTCTCATCATAGGGACACCTAAGTTTCCTTTTCGTCGTGCCAGTAAGTCAAGTTTTTGGTTGAACTATAAGAATTATGAATGAACACTATCCAAGAATAAACTGGACTGCAGCACCCTTCCAGTTTAGTAAAAGAGATATAAAGGGGAAATATATGAGCCCTAGTAGTAAAAGGGTGGAAGTTCTAATTAGAACTAATCCAACTAACTAGAAATATAATCAGAACACATGACATATATATAAATTCAGATCGTATTAACAAGGGCTAAACTTCTTCATGAAAGCAACTAGGATGAGGGCGATAATGTAGCTTGTCGGTTGCCATAATTCATTGGTTATTGTGAGATGGGTTATGGCATGTACAAAGTTAAATTCAGATATGTGATCTTAATTTACCCACGCTATTTAGAGATTTACTCTATCCGTTTCATAATGTAAGATATTTTGATTTTTTGCTTGCAACGTTTCACCATTTTTCTTATTCAAAAGTTATAGAAGTATTATTTATTTTGCTTGTGACTTACTTTATTATCAAAATAATTTAAGCATGACTCATTTTTTTATATTTGCACTGAATTTTTAAATAAGACGAATGGTCAAACATTATAAGCAAAAAATTAAAACATCTTACGTTATGAAACGAAGGTAGTATGTTTTATAGCAGTGAAAACAACAAGATCTCTAACTAATGATGTACCAAAATAATTTTTAGCACTTTTTTATATATCTCGACGCAACAATAAAAATATATTTATTAAATGCTAAGATCGACTCTAATTAAACTGATGTAATAAGGGCATGTAGAGAGATAGAGACCAGTACTGATATTAACTAGAGACCTATAATAGTTAAGACAATAGTAACCATTAATGTCCTAAAATACTTTTTTATTAGTTTTCTTCCCTTTATTAGACTCCATGCAACAACATATTTTTTTTTAATAAATGATAAGAGTCGACTCTAAGCTATTGTCATGAGTAGCAACCATCGTTCTCTCTTCTTCCCCCTCTCTCTTCTACGCCACCAAATATGCTTGCAGGACAAAACAGAGAAGCTGATAATAAAAACTGTTGTACATGCCCTAAATAGCAAAAATGTTTCCATTTCTTCCACTCTTCGGTCTCATCATAAAATTGTCTTACATGGCTACCGAGAGAGGAGAGAAGTCGTTAATAAAGACTGCTGTAATGCCAGAATGAGTACTTGTCAAAGGGTACTATTCATCTTTGATGCATTTGCCACTTGTTATTTTTTAAGAAAATATATAAATACTCAAAAGTATTTCATATTAACGAAGTTTAGTCCATCTTAAATATAGTCATGAAACTTTCATACACAATGATCTAATCATTTATAAGCTATTGATATCCAAACTTAAATAATATTTTGGCTAATAGTGATAACTATTTGAAAATTGAAGGAGTAAATAATAACTTAATGGCAATCCTCCTTCCTTCAGTCCCTACTAAAACTCATCAAAGATTGATTTTTTCTATTCAAATGAAAACAATTTCTAAAATAAAGTGAACCTTCACAACAAAATTTGATAGCAGGCCAAATTTAAAAGGAAAATGTAAAATGAAGTTGTCGAAGCGTAAACTCCTCCACCGGGGATCTGTGGAACCCCTTTTATTGTCCGGCCCAGGGGTACGGGTGGATCCGAGCTCTCTGATTACTTGAGGAATAAGAAAAACCTGATCCCGTGTGGGAATGGAGACAAGAGTTTATACAGGTTCGGGCCGCAAGATGCGTAATACCCTACTCCTGTTGTGTGTCTATTATTGTGGGAGGAATGTTCTTGCTTACAAGCGTGGATGTTTTTTCCTCTAAGTTTGGCTTACCAAAAAGCTCTCCTCTACGGTGAGCCTCGGTCTCCTTTTATACTCAAGGAAACATCACAACCGCTTTCCCTCTCTCCCTCTCTTGGACGCCAAGAGTAGATTACACCGTACCGGCATGGCAGGCACGCCGGCACGTTCTTCTCACCAACTTCCTCTATCCGCCGTGTAATCCGGGACCAGGAGTGGATTCAGTAGAGTAGGCGCTGCAGGCGTCGTGGGGTCTTATCGTCTGTCTCCCCTGTCAGAGCCGGTAGGCCATAGGGTAGGTTAACCGTAGGGGTTGAAAAACCCTCGCCCTCCTCCTCCACGCTGCCCTCCGTCGCATTAAATGTGACGCTGTCCTCCGTCGCATTAAATGTGACGGAGACGGGGCAGAGGGGGCGTCCTGTCGTGGGCGACCGCACGGTCACCCACGACTGACGTGGCCGCCCACGCCTCCTCCCCTCGGTCAGAGGGAAAGGAATTATGATGGGGGCTGGCAGCGCCGTTTCACATTGCCATTAATGTGGTGAGGCCGTGCCAGCCCTCATGAATGCGGCCGTTGGGAGCGCAGCGCCGCTCCCTTCCATGAGTCTTCTGAGGGGCGAATTGGTGCGGGTCAACTACAAGGCCCCCAGGTGCTTCCCCGGGGTCGTCTGCTTCCTCCCGGAGGGGGACCCGAGGTTCACCCGGGCCACTCCACCCAGGCCTAATCCATTTATCACTTTGCCTTAGTGGGCCCAAGGCGCTTTATATTGCTGCCACGTGGTACCCCCGGGCCCATATCACCGACAGTAGCCCCCGGCCTTCGTGTCGGACCGAAGGACCGAGTCGGAGGCCTATACGTCGGTTTGTTTGACCTTCCTGCACACCTGCTAATAGAACCAAATCCTGTCAGAATCACAGGGGCGGCCGACTCAACCCTCCCTCTCAACTTGGTGCTACTTGGTGAGCATTTATGTCATGATTTTTAAGGTGGTTTTGGACGAAGAGTGAGCACAGAGACCTCGGGAGCCTATCTTCGTCGAGACTGGCCAAGCCGGATACCACAAACCCATCGCCGAGTGTCTAAGCTGTCCCGACCCGGAGGGGGTTTGCTCGAGACCTCGGGAATTCGATGGTATCCGGGACACGGCTCGCGGCCCGACAAGTCCTTCGGCACAAAGGCATGGCCGTTCCCGAATATTTATTATTTATTTGGGTGATTAGCTCAACCGTTCACACATAAAGGATAAAGAGAGGAGCTGACACGCAATACATATAAGGGTTGAAAGTAAATTTGCATTTGATAAAATTAAATCAAAGCAGGAAAACATTGGTAGTACCACTATCAATCACAGGGATCTAAGCTGCCCCGATCCAGAGGGCTCAGGCTCAGGTGGTTTCGGGCCATTGCTGGTACTACCATCCTTCGGGCTATTCGCCACGGGGTCCGGGGCCGTCGGGCCGCCTGACCGCTCGGGGCCATATAGCCTCTCTGAGGGTCGGGGGCGCCTAAGGCTGCCGGACAAGGGGGCAGGGTACCGCTCGGGCACAAGGAGGGCCGGAGGCCACCACTCGGTCTGAGGGCTTCCCCAGCCGACGCCGTCCCGGGCTATCCTGCCACGGAAGTGGTAGTTGGGGGCGTCGGAGTCGCCTGTACCCGGCTCGGGTGGCTTGAGGCCATTGCGGGAATCACCATCCTTCGGGCTATTAGCCACGGGGTCCGGGGCCGTCGGGCCACCTGACCACTCGGGGCCATACGGCCTCTCTGAGGGTCGGGGGCACCCAAGGCCACCGGACAAGGGGGCGGGATACCGCTCGGGCACTAAGGGGGCTGGAGGCCACCACTTGGCCCAAGGGCTTCCCTAGCTGACGCCGTCCCGGGCTATCCTTCCACAGAAGTGGTAGTCGGGGGCGTCGGGGTCGCTTGTACCCCTTCGCGCTCCACGACTAACGCCGCACTAATGACATATGGTGCTGTAGCCATGGAGATGTTGTGAGCAGTTTGGAGTCCCGCTTAAACCTGCATATGTTTAAGCAAATAGGCTTGCTTGCAAGGGTTATACATGGCTTGCCACTTGGTCTGGTCATCCTGACTTCTCGGCAGCCTCTTGAGGGAAACAAGTTTGGGCGACGCGCGAGGATGAGTGGGTGACCCATAGCGTCTAGGCATTGGCAGTGTCCGGAATGGAACTGGCCAGGCAGAATATCATATTCCTCTGTCGAGATCTAAGCTGCCTCGACCCGGAGGGAGGTTTGCTCGAGATCTCAGATCTTAGGTGCTATTCAAGCACGGTCCACGTCGCGAACACTTGTCCTTAGCACACAGAGCCGATCTAATCCAAGCATCCTGGCGCATGCCCCAACTAGCCCTCGTTTGCCACCGGGGACAGAAATAAACATCCTTGTGGCAGCATGCAAACTCGCAAACAATAATAGGGGAAAAGATTCCCAAGCAATAACTGAAAATATGGATGCGAGATTGACAATTAAATAAATAAAGCACTTATCTTTGATCTGTTGTTTTGATGTCATGGTAGATGTTCACCCGAGATTGTCGTGTCGAAGCTGATGCGGCAGCGGGTGAGCACTACACCGGTGCTCTAGCCCAGCAACAATGGCAACGGCTCTGAGCAGCCCCTAGCCCCTTCCCCAAATGGAGGGGCCAAGGCCGCAGATCTCGTGCAGTGGGTGGGAGCACGTTGCAAGTGCCCCCCGCCGAATGACGGCGGCCGCGCCTCCTGCTCAGCCCCCAGCCCCCTCCGCCCATGGAGGGGCCGAGACCGTGGATCTCATGCGAAGAAGGTGGCATCAAGCCATGGTGTGCTAGGAAGCGCACAAGTCTTGGCGAAGAAGACCTCGCTGGAGAGCGGGAAGCTCGGAACCTCAAGCCTCAGCAAGCGCACCCCCTACCTAGCGCGCCAGATGTCGAAGCGTAAACTCCTCCACCGGGGATTCGTGGAACCCTTTTTTTGTCCGGCCCAGGGGTACAAGTGGATTCGAGCTCTCTGATTGCGTGAGTAATAAGAAAAACCCGATCCCGTAAGGAAATGGAGACAAGAGTTTATGCAGGTTCGGGCCGCAAGATGCGTAATACCCTACTCCTGTTGTGTGTCTATTATTGTGGGAGGAATGTTCTTGCTTACAAGCGTGGTTGTTTTTTCCTCTAAGTCTGGCTTACCAAAAAGCTCTCCTCTACGGTAAGCCTAGGTCTCCTTTTATACTCAAGGAAACACCACAGCCGCTTTCCCTCTCTCCCTCTCTTGGACGTCAAGAGTAGATTACACCGTACCGGCATGGCAGGCACGCCGTCACATTCTGCTCACCAACTTCCCCTATCCGTCGTGTAATTTGGGACCAGGAGTGGATTCGGTAGAGCAGGCACTGCAGGCGTCGTGGGGTCTTGTCGTCTGTCTCCCCTGTCAGAGTCGGTAGGCCATAGGGTAGGTTAACCGTAGGGGTTGAAAAACCCTCGCCCTCCTCCACGCTGCCCTCCGTCGCATTAAATGTGACGGAGACGGGGCAGAGGGGGCGTCCTGTCGTGGGCGACCGCACGGTCACCCACGACTGACGCGGCCGCCCACGCCTCCTCCCCTCGGTCAGAGGGAAAGGAATTATGATGGGGGCTGGCAGCGCGTTTCACATCGCCATTAATGCGGTGAGGCCGTGCCAGCCCTCATGAATGGGGCCGTTGGGAGCGCAGCGCCGCTCCCTTCCACGAGTCTTCTGAGGGGCGAACTGGTGCGGGTCACCTACAGGGCCCCCGGGTGCTTCCCTGGGGTCGTCTGCTTCCTTCCGGAGGGTGACCCGAGGTTCACCTGGGCCACTCCACCCGGGTCTAATCCTTTTATCACTTTGCCTTGGTGGGCCCAAGGCGCTTTATATTGCTGCCACGTGGTACCCCGGACCCATATCACCGACAGAAGTCAACATAATGTTTATGTCAAATGTTTCTGAAAAACCTTAGAGAGCTAGCTTATGTAAGAACTAAAGCAAAACTTTAGTATGCAGAAGAGATTGTGAAAAGTCCCCAAGGCACATGATGGATTTGTTTAGAAGTAGGGCGTGCCGTTTGCCGCCATACTTTGCCACATCACAGTTGTGACTGTCACAGATTGCTAAATAGATATTTGGTTCTCTGTCACAGTTATGATTTGCCACACTTTAACAAGTATGTTTCACGTGTAATAGACTCGAATTTTTGCCAATTTTGCCGCACTTTATGGCTAAGAATTTGATCGCCATACCTTTTGTGGCTGTTACAACTTAACTAAGATTAGTTATGACAAAATATGGCCATCAACCAAATACGTCCTTAATTTATAGCAGTAGATGTTTTAGATACTCACAAGCTAGTGTAGAAAAAGATTCGAGGTATTTTCCCGCGCCATCTTATATCCACCACATATGAGGTCATGGTTGGCTAGGGAGACAAACAGTACAATCGCGGACCCCAAGAGAATATAGTCTGTTCTTCTCGTTAACGCACAGCATCAATCTTAATCCACAACAATAAACTAACAAGATTACGAGACATACACAAGGTCAACAGGATCCTTTCGTACTTCGTCGGAGTTGTAGTTTACTTTCACGTGCAAGCACATGTGGGCTGTGGCAATCCCTGTTTAGAGAATTGACCTTGCATCAAGAGTCGTGATCAAAGCTTAACTTTTACTTGATCTCGTCTGGGTCCCAATAAATATCGTTACATGGGTAAACCACTAAAATGTGATGAAAGCAGAACAATTAATGATGGCTCCAAATGCATTACCTTTACCAAAAGAGTAACTATACTACTCCCTCCGTCCGCGTATGTAGTGTATTATGCCAAAAGTTGAGAAATTTAAGGTTGATGGAGAAAGTCTGATTTACCCCTTTTTAATTCATTGGGCATTCTATCATTGGTCTAGGGAGAGGGCAAAATGGTATATTTAGTCATCCAAGCAATACTGAAATATTGTCAGATAGCAGTAAAGAGATTAA
>CM002481.1:20740579-20769427 GCA_000325765.3 Leersia perrieri
CAGTAAAGAGATTAATCTGCCACAGTTGTCAGATAGCAGTACGTAGTAGCAGTGAGAGAGAGAGAGCGTAGAGAAGCAAAGAGATGTGACAGAAAGGAAGATTAATCTGCCACAGTTGCCAAACGACGCACTAGTACTACTTGCTGGAATCCCTAATATAAATGGACAAGTTTAAACGTGATAATACGCTATATATGCGGACGGAGGAAGTATACAGTTAAATTTAATATAACTCAAACCAATCAAAAAATGATGGTGGATTAACTGACTACGTGGAAGCTACCGAGGGTGCTGTCAACCACTAAAAAACGTCATGAGACCGGCAAGACTTGCACGAGATCAATAGTCAAGCGGTACGGTTGCCGGTTAGTTCAGGCAGGGAGACCAATTCATTCCCCCTCTCCATTTACGTCACCGGCGTGCACATGAATCTCGCGAAAGATGCATAAAATTGTCGTAGATCCCGTGAGAGATTTGATCATGTCATATGCAAATACACAGCCCCTTCCACTCCCATCAAGAAGTTGCTGAACTGATCCACCTTATCCTCAGTTCCTCACCAAGTTCCAAAATTAGCCGTTCTAAAATTGAAACCTCCAGTTACAACAATCCTCCAAAAAAAACGCCGGCGAAACGCGGAAAAATTGGGGTTTTTTCCCCTCACGAAACGCACCATCTCTCACGTCGTCCACTACTATTCTCGCTCTCGCTTCGCACGCGACGCACGCGCACAAAGGCTGAGGCGGAAGAGCTCAACTCAACCAACCCACCAATCCGCCACCCACCAAACCCAGAGCACCCAACCGCGGCGAGCGAGCGCGCGTGGCTCGGGCCGGCGCGCCGGCGAGATCTCCTCCTATGCTCGCCGCCGGCGATGCCCAGCCCGCTGAAGGAGCGCCCCACCGGCCGACTCGGCCGTCTGCTCGCCGCGCTCCGCCGCCCCGCCCGCGCTGGGCACCCCCACCTCCCCGTCCAGACCGGATTCCCCACCTCCCTCGCTGACCTCGTCGTCAAGAATCATGGCCGCCTCAAGAAACCCTCCTCTTCCTCGGCGGCGGCGGTGGCGGCCTCCGCCTCCCGCCGCAAGAAGCGCGGCGACGTGGCCGAGGCGGCTTCTTCCCCTTCGCCGTCGCCGTCTCCGTCTCCTTCCCCTTCGCCGCCGCAGCCTTCCTCTCCACCTCTGCCGCCTGCGGTCGCCACCGACGTCTCGGCCTACTCGCCGTCAATCCAGCCGAGACCGGACCTGCCGCCGGTGGAAGCCGTCCGCCGCCGCCGCCGAGAATCCAACGGCCGCGTGTTCGGCCTTGGGTTGGGATTCGTCTCGCTCGTCGGCGTGGTGTCGCTCGCGCTCCTCGTGATCTGGAGCAAGAAGGTGGTCGCCGCCGTCACCGCCGCCTCCTTCTCGCTCTTCCTCCTCGAGTCCGCTCTTTCCCGGCGTCGGCGGCCGGCGGCGACGACCAAGAAGCTGGATTTGGGCGGCCGCGGATACGGCTACGTCTCGCCGATCCAAGAGATGGAGGCAAGCTTCTCCGATTCCGCCAGGCGAAGCGAATCCTCCATCCTAACCATTGATGAGAGAAGCGAGGTAGGAGGAGGCGACGATTCGGTCGTCGCCATTGAGGATAAAATCGAGGTGGTGGTAGGCGACGAAGACTCAACCAACTCCAAGGCGAAGACCAAGAAACGGTCTTGGAGGAAGCTGATTCCCCACAAGTTACAGAGGGGGAAGAAAAGCAAGGAAGCGGATTCGCCGGATTCTCTCGTCAGCGGCGAAGGCAACCGTGCGGATTCCACCGTTGTCGGCAATGCCAAGGCGATGGGTTCGTCGGACTCTCGCCGTGGAGACGCCGTCGCCGCAAAATCGTCGGAATCTTCGGGTTCTTGGCGAAGAAACGGCGACGAAATGGACGCCGAGGTGGATAGCAATGCGAGGCGGGTAGAAATCGAGGCGCCGGCGGATGACCTCGCCGGAGACGGCGGCGACGTGGGAGGGATCCGGTTCCCCGTCATGGTCGTCGTCGCCGTCGTTCTTGTAGGCCTCGTCGCCGGCAAGATCCCGGCCGTCGCGTTCACCGTGATCTGCGCCGTGTTATTTACTAGTGGAAGCTCGGTTCAGAGATTGCCGGACGGCGATCGGAGCTTTCGATGGTGGTTTAGGAACCCCAAAAATCTTGTTGTAAATTAGGGGCAGAAAGGGGGAGAGTGACAAAAAAAATGCAAATATACATATATTTGTTCTTGTTCGTTTCGTGCTCGGTGCTTTGCAATTCTTCCTGAACTGGAACATGAAGTGCAATGTTTAACTTATTAACAACATTACAAATCTCGCCTCTTCGATTGATCCTAATATTGGATTACAGCTTTCTTTCCCCGTGTTGTTGGTGTTCTTTCTTGGTGATGTGATGCAGGAATATTCTTATTCTTGCTGCTGCTCCACGAAACACACCGTGTCCGTCGATCACACAAGTGGCATAGCGTTGCCCGACCATTGCTGCATTGCAGAGCGGCGCTATGCCTGTGCCCTGTTGAGATTGACACTGGGGATAATGCACCGACATTTCCCGAGACGAGCACGAAGCGGCACTGCACTGCACTGCACAGCAGCGCGCACCGCATTGTTTACCAATGGGCGTTTCAGTTCATTTGGTGGTAGCGACTGGCTAGTGAGAGTGTGAGACAAACCTACGTTGCAGCGGTGCCCTTTCGGTCCCCCTGATCCAAGCCAAGAACTCCATGGGATCCTTCCTCCGACGGGGTGGACCACAAGGCTGCAGCCTGCGCGCAAGGGAAAAGCCATTATTCCAAAGCCGGCAGGGCAGGGCAGAGCAGCTACCCCGGTTTTGAGCCGTGAGCGCGCTGCTGGTCGGGTCGCTACGAATTGATGAAAGCCCGCTACGAATTGATGAAAGCCGCCAAGCCAGCCACCGGGCCATGTGATGTGAGACCGTGTCGCCACGTGGCCCGCCACCTGGCCGCCTGCGCGATGCAGCCGCCGCCCGGCCATACTGGCACTGTCTCGTCAATCTCGTGATACTGCCGCATTTCCTCCTGCGGCCGGCCCAGTTGGCATTCATGCCGCTGCAGAGAACCAGAGAGCCTGCACAAATTGCAGATGGACTTTCCAGTCCAGTGGAGTGGTGAACCCATTTTCCAGCCGTACTGTTGACTCTCCCTGGTCACTGATGAAGTGATGAGTGGATTTGCGATTTCTGCCTTGGCCGTGACCGTGAGAAAGAATAGCATTGTGATTTGCGAGTAGTATAATCAGAGCGTCCTTGTTCTCTCTGGGTGATCTGAAATTCTGAATCCGTTGTCGTTATTGATTGCTGTGGACCGAGCTCAAGGAGACGTAGACATTTGGAAGATTGATGAGGGAGCCTAGCTTAAATTTTGTGTAAGCACTTGTCGTTGACGCCGATAGGAGACTTCTCTGTGCAAATATAACCAACTGGAGTACTCCAGTTCGTTCAGAAAAGAAATTAAAATCAGCTAGCTGCCATTTGACTGAATCTGAAGGGAACCTAGTTTATCCATCCATATGCTTCTTTTAAATGTTTTTTTTCCCTCATGATAGAGACGAATGACGAAGAACTTCTCTCGCCAAACAAACATATGGTTTGACATCTTCTTCTCGGTGTTTCTTGGGGTACGCGTTTGTCCTCCATGGAGTTAAGCCGGTGATTCGGGCACTTGGGTTGAAATCATACGGGTAGAGTTGGCGATCCCGGCAGATTTGGTTGGAATCATTCGGAATTTTCTATCATTAAGCGCGTCTTAGTCAAAGTCTGCCCTTTATTTCTCCACCAAGGACCAGACGATTGAGGGCCCGGTGGCCCCCTACGTTGTACTGTACGTACGAGGAAATTTTTCCTATTGCCTAGGGGAATCAAATTGTCTTGTTATAAAAATTTTTAAAAAAATTGTCTTGTTCTAAACAGCCATGGGCAACTTGTTGGTGTCACGACTACGACCATTACAACCATTACACGGCATATTCTATTCTATTTCTTTCTGGCTAGGTTAAGTTGTGGCCTTGTGAGTACGTGCTTTAATTCTCAAAAATTGAAAATGTCTTTGTTGTAACAATGGAGCAGAGGATGTACTGTAACTTACTACTCTTAAAAGTAATTTTTTGTACCTACATTTAAATGGATTTTTCGTCGTTATGACATGAGACACAAATTTAGGATGTGTAAGAGAGGGAGGGTAGATGTGGGTGACTAATTAGTCGGTACCAAAACGCAAGCTCTAAGGCATCCAGTGAAGGCCATTACTACTCTGATTAGGACAGAAAATGTAACATGACAAGAAAGAAAGGAAAGAAAATACTCCTTTCGGTTTTAAATAGTTGATATTAGTTAGCTCAATTTTAAGCTAATTAACATCAAACAATGAAATCTAGATGGGGGTACTTTACTATTAGACAAAGCTTAATTAGTAAAACTGCTCCACACATCATCTTTAAACAATGATTTTTTAAATAGTTTTAGACAATGAATTTTGCTGATGTAGGGATATTTGGAGTAAACAGTGAGCTATTACACTATTGAACTTTCTCTAAGAAGCACCAACAAAGCAAAGGTCACGTTAGCAAGCCGGCAAAGGAAGTTCCCAGCACGCACTCCAGGGTTTTGATCTTGTCAAATTAAAACAGAACTAAAGGGTAGGAGTAGCATACTAACAGTTGTAAGAATTTTTATATTCTTTGGTGGGATTGTTTTTGGCACAAATATATGTTAGTACCATCAATCCTTTTACGTATATAGTGGTGGCGGCAGCATCTGGGCCTAATAGGTAGATTTCCAGATGAGAAAGGCAAGAAAAGACTGCAAACTTGTTAGCGGTTTCGGTGGCGACTGGGGTGTTTGTTTGGTGTTGATAATTTTTTTAATCAAATTCTCACTCAGTTAATGTTTGGACAGTTTGGTAAAGATACAATCATCAGCTTGTCATATTTAACCCTTTGTACCATACGGTTCATCTAACAATCAAAACTCTTTCCCCCACCTTGGACAACCACAAATGCTCCTATAAGTTTAGGTCCCTATCGTTTTCCCTGCGGATTATAAGCCAAAGCCAAAATTTAAAACTTAAAATTAATTTTAGAGATTTTTCATTGTAGTTTTTTCTAATTTTGTCTTTTAAACTATAAATAACACATCCTAATTGCGAGTATGCAAATTCTGTGTTTGGGCCATTTAGGCCGAACGATCAGGCCCTGGATCTCTCTGGCCACCACTAGCGCTCCTCCGACAACCATGAACCATGACGAACAAGGCCTTATGTCAGACCACTCTACGTCCCAGGCCTTTGCTGGGCTGCACCACCAAAATTTACACCCAAAAGTGAAAGCAAAGACCAGAGATTCGGGCCAAGTTTCTGTTTCATGAAGTCTTATTCGGGCCGAGTTTGTTCTACTTCTACCCACTCCACCCAGTAAACGGCTTTTGGTCTGCCTGGGCCTGATTCGTACTCGTAGGTGGACCGGGTGGCTGATGCGCGGTAGCGAGTGATGTGATGGCGCGGGGCGAAACGATCGTCGCACCTGCACGCGCGCGTCCCAAGCGGCAAACGCAAACTGCCATCGTGGCGAGGAATTTTCAGAATTGGATGGCAAGGGAGAGGGCCAGGGGCAACCAAGGAAGAATTTAGAATTCCAAGATCACATACGTGCACCCATTCGCCTTGAAGAATCTCGTTTATGATCATCTCTGTCACCTGTTCAAGATTGGCTGCAGTCTTGCATCAGCATTCACTCGATCTGCTGCTGCTGGCCATGCATTTCTTCTCCAGGAACGAGTCGCGTACACGGGTTGCTTCAACGTACGCAGCCAGCTGGCGCTGTTGCACGGCGCGCCCGTCAAAGTTGCTTATCTCGTTTATGTTTTACCGCCGTCTTGCTCCGTTGATTCATCAGTACTACCCTCTCTTGTACGACCTACGTAGGACGTACTCTCCGTCGAAATAAAAAATTAATCTATCATTTTATTGTACAATATACTTCATCCGTCCTTAAATATTTGACATCGTTAATATTTTGCCACACATTTGATCATTTGTCTTATTCAAAAACTTTTGTGAAATATATAAATATATACACTATATGCATAAAAATATAATTGACAATAAATCAAATGATATGAAAAGAATTAATAATTATGTAAACTTTTTTGAATAAGACGATTGGTTACATATGTACAAAATGTTTTTGTCTATTTTCTAAGTTGATTTTTCTAGCGGAGGGAGTAAGCACCTACTCGCTCAGCTAGAGCACGTCTCTGTTTATTCTGTCCTCCTTTGGGAATTTCTCTCTCCTAAGTAACATAAGGAAATACAAAGAAGGAATTGCGCGTTCTTCTATTAGTAGTTTTGACAGATTAATTCGCTATAAGGAGTTTGTGCATGCTTCCCTGGTCCCCTTCTCTAGAGGCTCTTGACCGCTTCAACTATATATGACTTCATAAGTACAATCTTAATGATGTGGCATGTATCTCTGCTTGCTTGTAGTTAATGCAATTCTGATTTGCAATTGGCATGTACATATCTAATTACTAAATGCTTGATTTTCCATGCATGCTAAGGTCGTAGTCGATTACTCGATTGAGTGCTACTGCAAGCATTGGGTGTCACCGTCAAAGCGGGCTGTTTTAGAGCCGGATACTGGATTTAGGATAAATCCAGACTTCCAGACCTGGATATAGTCTATTAACAGAGTACGAGTAAGTGGAAGCGGATTTTTATAGTTAGACATAGGCGCTTAAACCACTCAGATTTAAGTCTTAGACGGCTTGAGTAGTGTTCACAATTTCTTGATTACGCGCATGCAGACGCGCACTGATAGAGGAACCGTGGCGTGTTGGGTGTGTTCGTCCAAATATATTACTAATTGGCATGCTATAACTCGCTATAATTGCATTCACGACTCGAGCATAAAAAAAATTCCATTTTCCGAAGCATAGATACATTCGTAACAATAGGACGCAACTAGCGTCCGGACGTCCGATCCAAGACGATTTATCGGACGCTGTTTCACTACACATAAAAAAATGAAAAAATGTTTCAAATGTTTTACTGCTCGATAAAAAGTGTTGCAACGAAAAATGTTCCAAATATTTCATGAGTCAAACAAAAATGTTTCACCACTTGTTAGAAAAAAAATATATGTTTCAATCCATTGCTTACGAAACGTCGAGATTCATCATTGAGACATCAAACGAACCCGAAAAAAAAATCAAAAGAAAAATCTGGAACAGTGTTAAAATACTTATTAAAACATTTGGATACAACACAAAGAAACATCAACATACATTCACTGAAACATAAAAAAAATCACGACTCATGCCAAATCCAGATCTAACTTCTTCTTCGTCTCCGGCGGTCTTCTCCGGCAAAAAACGACGAGCTCCGTCTTGGGTTGTCGCCGAACTTTGCCTTCTCCGCCGCGGGCGCCGCCGCCGCTGTCGTGCTTCGCCGAACTTTGCCATCTCCGCCGCGGCCGCCATGGATGCCGTCATGTAGCCGCAACGCCGCTGCTGCCGTCGCGCCGCTACCGTCGTCGCCATTGGGCTCATATAGTATCAGGTTGAGGAGGAGAAGAATGGAAGCCATGGGAGGGAGATGAGGGAGTGGATGGAGAGGATTTACCTGCTGCCTTCACTGGCGCAACAGCAGCTGTCACGCAGCAGTCAACGCCGCCGCCCTCGCTGCCCAAATCCCCCAGCCCTCCCCCCTCTCTCTCCCTCTTTTGCACAGCCGGGACAGTTTGAGAAGGAAAAAAAATGTTTCATCGAAAAAATCAGGGGAAGAGATCCGGTGCGCGCGGGGTGTGGAAAGGTATAGATGCGTACGAAACAGCGTCCGAGAATTTGTTACGCAATGGACGCCCTAACAGAAGTGTTTCCCTTCGTAATACTATATGTTCTAAAATATAAACATATCCTAAATGTTTACATTCTAGACCAAGGTAATAGCATATTACTCCATCCGTATCATACTGCAAGTTGTCTTGACAGTCAAAGTCAAACTACTCCAACATGAATTTTTGGACATATACCGAACAATACTATTAAGTTAAACTAAACCTATTATATATTTTATACGATGTTTTTTTGTTGAAAGTGTTATTTTTTTTCTATAAATTTGTTCGAAGTTTTACCTAAATTAAAATGACTTATTATAATATGAGCGTAAGAAGTAGAGTACCACTGATCACTTGTCACCGTGTTTAACAAGTACTAAGAGTCGTTCATATAATATCGATGCATACACCCCGGTTGTTTATTCATTCAAAGCTAACATAAACTTATTCTTGTTCCCGCGTGCAAACATAGTTGACACGTTAAAACCACACATCACCAGGATCGCGCACATCGATCCAAGACCCCAGACATGCGGCACATGCCAGAGATCGATCGATCGATCAGGCGCTCGATCAGGATGATCATGGGCAGAAGACGACCTGGTAGTTGGTTCCACCAGGGCAAGTGTAGGTGCTGGTCGCGTCGTCCTTGGGGTAGCTGTACGCGTCGGGGCAGAGCCGCTTGAAGAACCTGGAGTAATCGGTCGGGCCACAATTATCCTTCGCCGAGCCGGTGCAGCAGTACCTGTCCTCCCTGAACACCGTGCACGCGTTGTTGCACCCTCCGGCCGCCCTCAGCTCGCCGGGGCACTGCGGCGTGATGACGGTGGCGCACCGCGGCCCGCCCTTGGGGCACCCGGCGCCGCTGCCGGCGGGGAGGAACGCCATGGGCACGTTGAAGCCGTCGATGAGGGAGATGTCGAAGAAGTCGAGGTTGTTCCACTGGTTGAGCGCGAACTCGGCCAGCGTGTTGGGCGCCGAGCCGTAGGCCGTGCACCGCAGCTTCCCGCCGCAGTCGCCCGTCTGGCACTGCCCGTTGCCGCTGCCGTCGAAGCCGCACCCCGTGCGCGCCCACACGCGCCCTCCCTGCGTGCCGGCCGGCACGTTGATGGTCCATGTCTGACCCGGGTCGAGCTTCGTGCCGCCGCCCGACGGCACCGCCGCCGGCCACACCGTGTACTGGCACCTGTTGGTGATGGTGAACGTCGCGGCGTCGGTGACGGCGATGAGGAGGAGGAAGAGTGGGAGGATGGATGTAGTGGTGGCGATGGATGGAGCCATCGCGTTGTGGTCTCTTTTTGGTCAGAAGAGGGGGGCTTTGTTGTTTTGCAGTCAGCAAGGATTGAGGTAGCTAGCTGCGCGGGTGCATATTTGTAGGGTTGAGTGGAGTTCCATCTCATGATTTGGCATTGCCAACGTGCACTACTACTTCATTATATTATCCATTTGTAAATGCATGAAGACAAGCTTGAGCTTGGTGCTTCTAGAAAATAATACACGTGTCTCATAATTATCCATCGCAAAAAAAAATTATACCCGAAATTTCTCCGATTATACTCTTCAAGGCTCCCATCGTTTCTTTGTAGATTATAGGCCAAAGTCAAAATTTTAATTTTCAAATTTAATTTTGGAATTGGTTTTAGAGATTTTTTATTGTAGTTTTTTTTTCTAACTGTGTATACACATAAATTATTTTTAAATTATGAATATGTATTTTGTCACTTTAAGTCAAACGATGAGGCCCCGAATTATCATGGATTGGCAACGCACAGAGAATAAACTAGAGAGAGAAGAGAGAGAGATATTTGTTATGACATTCACTATTAGAATTTGCAAGTTTCCCCTAGAGCTTAAAAACTTTAGGAAACAAAAAATAATAATAATAATAATAAATACTCACATCCTTTTTGTCCTTTTCTGTAGAATCAAGGGAAACTTTGGGTTCCATCTGAAAAAAAACAATGAGTAAAAAGAAACAACGCCTTTGGGAACCTTTGTAGTATCAATTAATTCAGAAGGCAAAGCAGATCGAAGTTTATAAAATTATACTCGTAGACCCAAAATGCATAAAAGAGTAAAATAAATCAATTGTTAAGGGATATAATCGAACAGATATAAGCATAAACTGCACAAAACAATGACCTCAGAGCAAAACCAGCGAAACCACACACTTTATTAGAAGTTTGAACGTCCCCCTAATTTCTGATTTGAACACTACTTGAGACCATAGGGCCAAAAGCCCAAAACAAGCATGAAGCATGTGCCAACACACGCAGATCCTCTGCAGTACTATCCTGCAGTGGCTGACAGGTGGACCTAGGTAGTCCCTTATGTCAGCGTCTGTCACTACAGGAGCAGTACTGTAGACAATCCCCACCGTGTGCCAACATAAGCCATTCAACTAGGAAAATACGATGGTAAATTGAGAATGCAACTTTAACCCAGCACTAATTTTTAGAACTACATTGGCAACCATTCCAAGCAAATAGCAAAGGAACACTTCCAATAAATCAAAGTGAATGAACCTCCCATTTAGACCCTAGCGAAGCTTCATCGCCGATTGCAACGGCAAAACCCCATAATTTCTACCTCTCGACTTAGAGCACACCACTACAGTCAAGATACCATCGGGATCTTCATTCTTGGCCACACACCGAGGGCTAGAAAAAAAATCGGAATATATTTTTATGAGGTTTAAGTAGATGAAAAATTTCAACAGGGTCTCCCTACTACTTGCTGGGAAAAAAATTCTTTGATTTTCCTCCATTACCGAATGACAAATTAATACTTAAAAATCCTAATTCCTTGTTTTTTTCTCCAAACGAGTAAGCCATGACATCTAATGCGTCAAACGGCACAAGTTAATAGCCACTCGGTTTGATCCTCTTAACGATAACTGTTGTGTTTGATTTTGCCTCGTCTTGTTGCCTTTGCAGCAATACAAAACAAGAATATTAATAATATATATAAAAAAATCAGATGCTGATGAAGTTCCTTTTTTGGGACTTTTGTAGGTTTTACTCTGTTTATCCTTTAATCCTTTACTTTAATTTAGTTTTAATTTTGATGTATTCCGTGATGTAAATACAATAAAATTAATTATGTCAAATAAACTTCAATAAATATGTCGTACACATGGGGCTCGTACCTCGTGGACAGGTCCCCGACGGAAATTGGTGATGTGTTGATGTGTACAAGTCGGATCTGGCAATATAGGGGGTGTTTGTTTCCGGAGGCTAAAAAATAAGTCCCTTCTTTTAGTCCCTTTTAGCCCCTAATTTACCAAACAGGAGGGACTAAAAAGACTAAAGTTATCTAGGCCACGTGCTTATTGGGACTAAGGGCAAGGACAATGTTTATGGCTGAAGTGACAATAGTTGTGGGTCCCAGCATAAATGACATTAGTTATAGCTTACTTGAGCAATGGTATGGCCAAAAGAAGAAAATAAGATGAGGCCCGTGGGCCCACCATAACATTGCTTTCTCCCAGCCTTCCGAGAGAGCAAGACATGAAAGGTACTTTCCTATTGCCACACCTCAAGCTTGAAGTTGTTTTTAGCTCAAACATAGTTATCGTGTGCTCTCACAATAGCTAAAGCTAGTTTTTTTGAAGCTTTAATTACTTAAGGTTATCTTTTTGGTAACATTGTGGATGCCCTAAAGGCCTACTCCACTACTCGGTGGGACCCACTTCATTCCCTCTCTCGTTATGCACTCATTTCTCTATCGCTCTTGTTCCCCATCCACCGACGCCGCTCTCCCCATCCGCCGATCTCCCGATCCGGCGCCGCCGCTGCTAGGGTTTCCAATCCCTGCTGCCGCCGCCGCTCTCCCCAACCGCCGCCACCTTCTTCTTCGCCGCTCTCCCATCCGCCTCCGACGCTGCCGCCGCTGTGCCCATCCGATATCGTTTTCCAGGAAGGGGATTTGGCTTCACTCAGTATGTATTTGTTTAAATAATTGTGGAACTTTTTTGGGCCAACGATGTATGAGTTTGATCTTATGAGAAATGAGTTTGATTTCGGATTTACGTGTGTTGTATTCTATGATTTTCGGCTATGTGTGTTTGGATGAAACATCTAATAGCACTATTGAATGGATGAAACATGTGCTAGATAGGTCAAATAGGTCATTTAATGAGGTTTTAGTCCCTTTTAGTCCCTCCAAATAAACAGAAAAAGACTTATGTTTCAGTCCTAGGACTATTTTTTTTTATTCCTAGGACTTATGGAAACAAATAGGCCATAGTCTCTAGGTTGTACGATGATCATTTCACTTACATTGATACTGAGGGATCATTTGGTCATGGTTGCACAAACCATGTACTATAAATTTACGCGCATTAGTGGCCAAATGAACTGTTGTAATATAAGAATTAATTGCACATTAAGAAAGCCAATAAGTTGCAATACATCGCTCACCACTAGGATTGCAACTCGAGGATTTATAGCCAATACCATTGATGGAGAAGTGAATTAACAAAGTAGACTCACGGATATGCCAGTACCTCTGTTTTTTAAGTATATATGACGTCGGTGACTTCTTGACACAATACTTGTTTTATTAAAGAAAAATATGGTATGCATGATTCACTTTGTGCCAGGCAGCATGTAACCCCCTCTCCAGAAATAGATGGAAGTTCAAAACTATTCGGTACTGCTCCAAATTAGTTTACATCATCTACCCCCGGCAACATATCCTATGCACACAATGCTTCCCGTGCACACTCCATACACACCAACTTAAAAAATAACACCAAAAATTCTAGAAAAATTTGTACATATTCTTACAATAGTACTATACATATTGTATATATGTAAAGTTTCATCTTAAAATTCATTATATACAAAGTGTAATGAAAAAGACAAATTTCTGATAAATTTTTAATCCAAAAAGCTACTTTCATTTAAAAAAATTTAATCAAAAAGCTGTCAAATTTTTCATATTTTTGTTACGGCTAAAATATAATGAATTTTAAGATAAAATTTTACATACGTGTGTTATCCATTAGAATCACATGTATAAATTTTTCTAGATTTTTCGGTGATAGTTGTTAGTTCATGTGTACGGAGTATGCATGAGAAGCTTGTGTACATGTATTTACAATAGTACTGTACCTAAATAGCTGAGCCTATTAATGGATACGAGGAATACGTACAACCTCAACGAAAGAGTTCAATATCATCAGACAACTCTAAAGATAAAGTAAGAAGTCTTCTGTTGCATTTCTGCACATGAAATACACTAACCTATCAAATAAAAGAGAGTACTAATTGTTAACAGCTATAGTCGACAACAGGTGTAAGAGAAAAGTATTAATACATAATTTTAAGTTTATCTAACAATATATAGAAATTTACCTCTACATCAACTTTAGAGTTTGAGCTAGCCATTACCCTTCTCAAGATTTCTCTCACCAACACCCAACAATATATCTTCCAACTAAAACAAAAGGGTAAAGTCAAATTATTGTACAAACTAAAATAACCGGGCATGCTATTCTTCATGCATTTTAGGTCTTTGCTTGGAAGTGTTGACTTAATTTTTTAAAAAACAACAAAATAAAGCCTTAAGGGTGTCAATTTTTACCTCAGTTACACTTGAAATTCTCTCTCCTTGGCATGAGAGAATAACATCACCAACTCTAATGCCATGTTTCTCAGCGGCACATTGAGCTGAAACCTAGTATCAATCCAGAAAAATTATAATATATATGTATGGACACAAAATAGAGAGATATCATAAACAAGAAAGTTACATGTACTACGATCAGACCAGAGGTAATATTGTATTTACGAGACAACAACTCAATATGTGACATCTCTAGAAAATCCAACGTTCTAAACTTTAAGCCAAGCTGAGGTCGGACAATTTGCCTACATGAGGTTATCATTAAATTATTAAATTTATTCTACATTGATAATCAAATTATAAATAAAGTAAAGCATCATTCGTTTGAGAATAAAATGTAACATTCTTTACTTTTTTTTTACAACTACGATCGATGGTAACAAGAAATATTAATAATTTGAGCAATTTTACAATCCTTGAGAAAGTATTAGGAGGTACTTTTTTCTAGTATAAATTTGTAACTTCTCGGTACCTCACCTCGGTACTAAATTTTGTACCTCCCGGTACCAACTTAAGGACCGTAAAATTGCTCTAATAATTTGTAAGAAAAGTGCTGAAAAAATAATTGTACTCATAGACATTCTAAACTGTCCTCAGATCTGTTTTTTTAGAAGTTATGCGTACGGAAATAAGTTGGTATTTGTTCTTTGTTATAAAAATGTAACAATTTATATGTGTAACTGTAGACATGTTTAATAAAAGGGAACAAGCTTGTGCTGTCAAAATTAATGTCTATCGCAATCGCAAATCAGTGTCCCCAAATTGGGCAAGGGTATGTAATCAATCAGTATAAACAGAATGGTGCGTACCCAAACTTTCTCCACAACATTAGACACTTGAGAATTAGAGAGCTTGGCATGAATGCAACAACCGGCAATGTGTAAAACAACATCCCCACAATGTTTCCACTAAAATTTACCAGTGCACCTCCTGCACACAAAATAAGATTGAGGCTACACGGAATACAAGAATACAATCAAGCAAAAACTGAATCGTAATATATATATGATGCCTTTATACCTTAGGAATTGAACCATCAATGAACATATAATGATTATGTTAATGCTCATAGGGATCCAAGTATTTCATTTTGGCAGTCGTGCAAATCAAATTCATTTCCTTATTTCTAGCTAGCACACAACAATCCTGGTCATAGTCCAATTCAAATTCCATCGATAAAATTGGTAGATCCAACCCTCCAACAATTTCGAAGAAGGCAATATCAAAATGCTTGCTAAAATATAGCAATCTACACTCTGAGGTTGTGTTGTTTAACATATGAAGAATAACCTGAAATAATAAATAAATAAATAAGACTTAAAAGCACTTAATGTGAAATTTTAAAAAAATCATGATAAAAGAAAAATGGCATATGGCATATTTAAAAAGCATTAGTCTTGCGGCCTTTGTGACCTCTAATATTCTATTTCCTTGTGCAACCACTAACATCACTTATAAGATTCCACACTTTTACGAAAATGGACAGAAAAGAGCAAGAGTCCACTGCCGACAATGCCAAAGTACGTGGGATGGAGTATCTATGGAGCATGTCTAAGTTAAAGAATAAAAGAATACCAAGCATGAAGTTAACAGCATTGATAATAATAGGTGCTATGCTATTTCTATGTATTATTAATATCAACAAAGGGAGTACATTGTATCTTATAGTACTCATGGACTAATTACATGTCTCAATGACTTGAAATCCCGAAGCTTAAGGTCAAGTTGTGTCTCAAATACAGTATGATTTAATGGGTAGGCTAATTTAGAAGATTTTCCTCCGGTTTGATGATCGATTCTGGATGTAAGATTTCATTCTCAAGTTTCACGACTGATTCTACATTGCACATATGCTTTTTTATGTTGTTCATGTGACGCACTAATCTGACATACAAACACTAAACAGTGTTTGCCTAGCCAGTCGACTAGTCCGACTAGTTGGTAATCAGCGGCTGACCGCACTGAAAAAGGAAAAGTCAGTAAATTAGTCGGTTTGTCCGACCAGTCAGAGATTAATCGACCAGTCAGTCTAGTTGGCCCCTATTCAATTTGGTTTGTAGTACTCACTGCCTACTCAATTAATTATATGGCCCAAATAGGAAAAGTCAAGATGACGCGGGTAAAGATTTAGGTTGTTCCACTCTCTTTTTATTGCACTGTGCTCTCTTCTCCCTTTTTTAACGCCAGCGATATTTTCTTTGTACATCTTTGTTCTTTCAACAATCAAAAGATCAATAGTTATATTTCATCTGCTCGAAAGGCTAAAAAAAATACTGAATATATTAAAAATAGGTATGTCCTTATCGATTTATATATATTGATTTTTTTCCTTGACATATCCGAACCACCAACCAGTCAGTGATTAGTCGGTGACTAGTCGCACTAGTAGGTATGCAATGGGTAACTGAACGACTACCAACAAAGTGAACACTTGCAACACGTTGTTGGCAACATAAGCAATAAAGATCTTTATGTTGTGTTTTATAATCCTATACAACAAGTAGAGCCATTTTCTGAGCTCTAGTGCAATTTGCAAGCAACAAAATAGTAGAACATCCCATGAACACGGTTGAAGTAGAATCAAGGACCATAACACAAAATAATCTATATGTATAAAACAAACGCAGGGATCATCCTCAAAACCTAAACATGGCCATCCTATCCAATCTAATACCTCCAAACAAGCGAATAGAATATCATACTCATGAGTATGCTGAGCTTTATAATATTTACCTTAGCCTCAGGAGCATAATTCTTGTATGACCAATCATCAAAGGGCTTTTTTGTGCAAATAATCCAAGCAGAAGTGAGAATGATAGCAGATTTTTTCAGTGCATCCCACTCAACAATAATACCGGTGCACTCGTTAATCTTGCTATCATCTGCATTAGCACAAAAGGTTAGCAGAACAGCAACCAACATTGTTTGCATGATAGAGACAAAAGATACAAGAGGAGAAGAATATACTACCTTGATAAGCTGAAAGGCTCACAACAGATTTGGAAGCATTTAGGAGTATTTCCTTCTGTTTGGGGCTATAACATTCCTTATTACCAGATGAAATACTTGATGGTGACTTCAGTGTTGCTAATTGTCCCTGACGAGCTACAACAATGACATGGTGCAAAAATTAGGTGAGCTCGAATTACGTACATTAAATTGAATTGACTTCAATTCTTCAGTTGATTTTACAAACATGTTGTGAGTTATATTAAGTTGAATTGGTTTAGATTCATATCGATTTCACGAGTTCAATTCGGACTATGAAAAAATTAGATTGGTTTCAATTCCTAGTTGATTTCATAAATGTTATAAAGAGGAAGATAGAATGTAAACAAACCTAGCTTCTCCTCGTACTCGCGCATTGCCCAGTGATAATCTTGTGCAGCTTTAGGATCACCGGTGATTCCGTACACCACCTCCCCGGAAGAAGACGTGTACATATGCACCAATGGAGCCTTCGGTTCTCGAAGCGGCGAGCTATATGCAGAGTCGTCTGAGCTCACATGCTCTTGTTGTAGATTTAATTCTGAATGTTTGGATTCTGTTGCCTCTATACATGATACTTGTCTGTAGTTGATGCTGCCATGGAACCAAATTTGCCAGCGAACCAGTACGTCCTCTTCTTCTTCGGCAAGGACTGCGAATCAGAGCGGATGCTAGTGCTTCCACCCGTTGGCGCAGGCGAAGACGTCGGCAGCATGGTAGGGCTACCGCCACCCGTTAGAGATGGGGAAGCAATCGGCTCCAGCGAGGTCGTCGACAAGGGAGGGCTCTTCCGGTCCTCATCACTGGCCGCTGCTTCTGCTTCTCCGACCCGCGTAACAGAACCCGACGGTACCTTGGATCGTGATTCCGATCCGTCCATCTTCACTGGTTCAGAGCTCCCGTAGGCCGCTGCGGCGGCGCGTACAAGGGGTTTCTTTCGGAGCGTTCGGGTTTGGGACGAAACTGCTAGAACATGTTCGATTTGGACCTTTATGGGCCCATAATCTGGTTTACCGAGATGGGCTGTCAGCTCTAATCTGTTTATGGTGAGATTGTGCGGCCCATTACTCCCAGCCATATACCGATGAGATCGATCACCGTCCATATTCTGTGTGTGGGAAAAGACTGGGGAAAGAAAATCGAATCCTCCTCCTCGATTGAACATGCACATGTTGGTCTGTTCTTCATTATCTGATTCTCTCGGCAATTCAATGTATTTTTGTTTTTACCACTGTCTGATTCTTGAGTACGGGCAGTCTGTTGATTATTAAGTGTCGATAACACGGTTAGCACTTAGCAGTGCCCGTGTGACGGCCCCCCCTCCATCGACTACGGCGAGTCGGCGACGCTACGAAAGGACTAGATGCAACCGCAGCCCAGTGTTACGATTTACGAACCCAAATGTCCGCCGCGCGCGCCACATCGCTGTCTGTCTTTGATTTCCGTATGCTCCTGTAGGCGATAGCCACTTTTGCCCAACCCGACTACAGCTGTGCACTAGCTAGCTACTATCAGCTATCCGTTTCCCTATTTGGTGCTGTCGAAGCACAGGCCAATGTGAACCAAACGATCCATTCCTTTATTTTATTCATCCCAAACAAAGTGCTTCATGCAAAGCAAGCTTATTCACATCACCATACACAAATATATAGGAAGGTAGTAAATTACTGCATGCTGACCGTACGAGTGTACGACAAGCAGGCAACCACGACACAAAGCTCACGGGCAGAAGACGATCTGGTAGTCGGTGCCGGCGGGGCAAGTGAAGATGGTGCCGAGATTGTCCTTGGCATAGGTGATCGTCTCCGGGCAAAGCCGCTTGAAGAACTCCGTGTCCTTGGTCGGCCCGCAAGTGCTGTTCCCCCTGCACGGGTTGTTGCACCCGGCCTTGGCACGCAGCTCAACTGGGCACTGCAGCGTGATCTCCGCCGCGCACTGGGGCCTACCTCTGGGACACCGCCGGCCCGGCACGATGGCCATTGGCGCGTTGAAGCCGTCGACGAGGGAGATATCGAAGTAGTCCTCTCCGCCGCTGCCGCCCAGCGAGAACTCCGCCACAGTGATGGGCGGCGCCCCGACGGCCGTGCACCGCAGCGTGCCGCCGCAGTCGCCCGTCTGGCACTGCCCGAGCTTGCCGCCGGAGATGAATCCGCAGCCCGTGCGCCCCCACACGCGCGCGCCCTTGGTGCCCGCAGGCACGTGTGTGGCCCAGCTCTGCCCCGGGTCCAGCTGCGTGCCGTCGCCGGACGGCAGCGCCGCCGGCCACACGGTGTAGCCGCACTTGTTGATGACGGTGAACGTCACCGCGTCAGCCGCACCGGCGGCGGCGAGAATGGCGAGGAGGAGAACTGAGGAGTAAGGAAGGGACGCCATTGGTTTCTGACTTTCTGTTGCTGTTAAGCTGTGAGGAAGAAAGGGAGCTGGAGTGTGTGGATTTTATAGAGAGAAAGGATACTGGATAACGTGGAATCATGGAATTCAATATTTGAAACTTTGACGTGTGATTTTTTTTTTTGTGAATTTTATAGCTACACCCCAAGTCCAACAGTTTGGTGGGGAAACTAACTAGACGATGGATTGATGGGAGTACAGCTGGTTGTATTTGCCAGAATGGTCTGCATATGAGTTAATGAGTGTGAATGATTTGGTCAAATATTGTGCCGATATTTTGCGTGATGATATAAACTTGCTCCTTAATTTATATACAAAAGTGTCGGTTGATCTTGACTGGTTGACTTGGATGATACAAAATCCAAAAAATAATCTTGTAGGGACAAATTTTACTGGCGAAGATTTGATCATTTGTATTATTTAAAAAAACTAGCACAAATATTATAAATGATAAACTTGATAATAAAGCAATTCACACAAAAAAATACTATTTTATAATTTTTTAAATAATATGAATGGTCAAATGTTATAGGTAAAAAAATCAAAAGATAAGTATTTTGGTATGGAGGGGTACAAAATAGGACAAAATATAGAGCTCCGTCAAGGACAAAATTGAGAGGAACTATCCAATCTAGGGGAAACAAAAGAAAGAAAGAGTAAGATCGATGAATCGTCGATCACAAACAAACAGGTTTTCTAATGTTTTGGGAAACTGGTTTAAATTGGAACTTTGTAGAAAACGCATCATACACTCAATACTCATGCCATTATCTAAAAAAACACTCGGTGCTCATGCTTTTCGGCTTACGGTCGTCTCTCCCATCTCTGTTGCTTTATCTGTGGGCTTATTTTCCTTTCACGGTTCAGAGAACAATATTAGTCGTCCCAGAAAGCCCAACAACAATGATATCGTGCCGCGCGGCGCCAGTGGATGGCTGGCCCATATTTGGCAGTAAGATGAGTTCATGAATCATGACTGGTTACAAAATCCAGAAGGAAAATCTGTCAGGGGCAAATTTTGTTTGCCGGGATAAGTAGAGAATACACTACTTTCCAACCCAGGCCAAAAAATGGTTAAGGATGATGAAATCGTTTATCGCAAGCTGACAAGCAGGGTTCTTAATTTTGGAACGAGTAAAAAGTATCATACACCTCATGCCAAAGCCTACGGCCGTCTCTGCTTTCTCTGTTGCTTGATCAATGGGCCTATTTATCTTTTACGGTTCAGAGAACAATATTCTTTGTCCGAGGAAGTCCAACAACAAAGAATTATTGGGCCTAACAACCACAGTAGACGTCTGGCCCATATTGACCAGTAGAATGAGTTCATATGAACTCTCTTCGTCACCGTGACTTGGGCCATGTTGGTAAGATTAGCCCAGGGCTAATGTTTAGTTTAATTGGTAAACTAAACGTTAGCCCAGAGAGATGTTTTGGATTCTTGGGCTAATTCACATTTAGGGTCTGTTTAGTTTGTTTCCAAAATTAATCTTACCATTTATTGGTAAAGCCAAATTTTGGCAACTTAGAAATGTGAATGCGATGTTTATTTTGTCAGCTTACCAAATATTGGTATAATTTTATGAGGAGAAGTTTCTAGAATGTTATCAAATTCTATAGTCATTACCAATATTTAATATTTGGTAGCAAACCAAATAAAGCCAAAATTTGGCAGCTTGCCAATAATGAAATGGTTCAAAATGGCAACAATCTGAACAGCCCCTTAATGACTACATCCTCCAATTACTACTCTCTTATTCCTATCCTACCTCGGGTGGAATCCACATAAAATTAGCCACATTAGCAATTTAGCACCCCATAGAAAGGGCTAAGGGTTTAGGAAGGGCTAATTCATATTAGCTCAAAATTAGAGGGCTAATTTTAAGCTAAATGATGAGGTTAAACATTAGCCCAAACAGGACCTTGGTCCAAAAGTCCCTCGGTTCTATAGAAAATAATTTAATTTTTTGTCACTCTTATAAATATCACGTGAAATATCGTCTAGACCCATTATTAATGAATGCCTCATCTCGAGGTGCAATAGCTATTCATCCAAGACTCGAAGTGGCAACTGGCCGACCACTGGTGCAGTGGTTCTAGTCAAGTCGGACTGCCAAGGATAGAACTACGAAAAATATTCGTTCATGCCTGCTTACGCAAACAATGCAATACAAAAAAACAGTTCAGGTTGAATGATTTTTGTAGATAATATGTAACCATCTTGACATCTTGTATAACTTCATTACAAACAGACCAACCTTTTTCTCTTATTCTCATACAAAGTCTGAACTCTGCACATTAATATGCTTATCGATCAGATGCTATAGCTAGGGCGACTTCGTCTTCTTGTGTTGGCTAGCTAGCTATGGGCTACGGCCCTCTGAATCGATTATATCATGGGCAGAACACAACCTGGTAGTTGGTGCCGCCTGGGCAAGTGTAGGTGCTGGTCGCATCGTCTTTCGGGTAGCTGTACGCGTCGGGGCAGAGCCCCTTGAAGAACCTTGAGTAATCGGTCGGGCCACAGTTATCCTCCGCCGAGCCGGTGCAGCAATACTGGTCCTGCTTGAACACCGTGCACGCGTTGTTGCACCCACCTGGAGCCCTCAGCTCGTTCGGGCACTGCGCCGTCACGTCCACGTCGCACCTCGGCCCGCCCTTGGGGCACCCAGCGCCGTCGCCGTCGGGAAGGAAGTCCATGGGCACGTTGAATCCGTCGATGAGCGACATGTCGAAGAAGTCGAGGTTGTTCCACTGGTTCAGCCCGAACTCGGCCAGCGTGTTGGGCGGCTGCCCGTACGCTGTGCACTGCAGAACGCCGCCGCAGTCGCCCGTCTCGCACCGCCCGTTGCCGCTGCCGTCGAAGCTGCAGCCCGTGCGCGCCCACACGCGCCCGCCAGTCGTGCCGGCCGGCACGTCGATCACCCACGGCTGGCCCGGGTCCAGCTGCTTCCCTCCACCGGGCACAGCCGCCGCCCACACGGTGTACGGGCACTTGTTGGTGATGGTGAAAGTGGCGGCGTTCGCGGTAGCAGCGAGGATAAGGAGAGGGAGGAAGTGGAGGATGGCGGGAGCTGCCATTGTGTTACGCAAACCTAAGTCTAAGTTCTCCCAATTAGTTTGGTCGCGTCTCGATCTTCTGACTCCTACTAATTAAGCTTAGTGTCGAAGTAAGCTGTGGTGGAAATCTGGAATGCGTTATAGTGACTGATCGGTGTGGGAGTTGGAACTCGATATTTGTAGTGTGGAACTGTGGATAACGTACGTGGAAATTCAGTGCTTCCATGAAGAAATTTATCACAGAATTTCCACAAGTTTGGCGCGGCAATTAAGCATGAGACGTCGGCCACACACGCTCAATTAATGGATCAAGTGCTACGACGACCTGCGAATGGCATACTTGGGGCTTGACCGCTTGAGTGTGTGCCGTCTATAAACAGTGGAGACTTTTACAATTTAAAGCCAAGAAGTAATATATGCTTTTGTTACAAGCACGACGTCTAATTAATGAAAATAAAAAATTGCTATGTACAGATTATAATTTCATCCATTACTAAATACTCCTCCGGTTTCATAATTCTTGATGTTTCGGATAATGGTACGGTCTTCTTTGGCCATTGTTTTTTTATTGGAATATAAATAAATATCTAAAAAAATTATATTTTTACGAAAGTAAGCTAATCTATGCATGTAGTTTGAAGTTTTAAAACTAAATATTCTGAAAGTTATTTAAAATTAAAGTTTTAAAAGTTTGACTTGAATCTTGTCCAAAATGTTAAGAATTATGGAATCAGAAGGAGTAAACATGTATGGCAAAATTATTATATTAATCCCTTTTTTGAAACAGGGCTGATTACATATTAAAAAGAAAAGAAAAAAGGATTACAGCCTGCTGTTACATCGAACGTCAATAAACGAACCGCCAGAGAAGAAAAATAAGGCTCCACTATATGTGTACACGGTTACCTCTAATTGGAGAATAATCAAAGTATTGAGATCAAGACCGCAGTCCCGACCAAATCTTTGGCTCTTGGCTCCTAGTCTAGTTTTTTTTTTCCTGCATTTTTAGTCGCCCTGAAGATTTTTCTTCCTGTGTATTAATTAGTTGCAGGTCTTGACAGTCAGGGAATTGCATGTGGGCCGGCCGAATGACCCCTCTTGGTCATCCTTCCCTTGTTGTTTATCCATGACTCATGTTTGATTTAGGATTTGTTTGGATATAAGGACTTATGTTTAGTCCCTGACATATCAAATGTTTGACGTTAATTTAGAGTATTAAAAATAGGTTAATAATAAAACTAATTACAAAATAAGATGATTCATGAGACGATTTTTTTAGGACTAATTAATACATAATTAGCAAATGTTTACTGTAGCATCATATAGGCTAATCATGGATTAATTAGGTTTAATAGATTCGTCTCACGAATTAGTCCAAGGTTATGGAATAGGTTTTCTAATTAGTCTATTTTTAATACTTTAAATTAGCATCCAAACATCTGATGTGACAAGTACTAAAAATAAGTCCCTTGAACCAAACAACCCCTTAGAACGGAGACTCTGTCGTATCGACAAGCTATTGGGGCTGAAACCAAACATAAAAATATGCAAAGTAAAACTTTAACTTATCGGCTAAAACATTTCACACAATCAACCCCTCATCTTGCAATGAACTTTAAGGATAGTTTCAACCAGCAAAACAGCAGCGGAATAATAACAATCACATGCACAAATGACACAAGATTTAACATGGAAAAACCTCTTCGATGTGAGGAATAAAAAACCACGGAACCAAATCGGTCCACTCCAAAATCAACAATGGATACAATATGAAATCTTCTCTAGAATATCTAGAGGTATATCATAACAGTCATAGTATCATCAAGACAAGGTCTTGACATCTACAACATCAACCACAACAACATCAACCACAACAAGTAACAAGAGGTAAAACTAGACAAGCAGAGAAATAGCAGATTTTATACCCTTCGGTTCTCGGCTAATATCTCCCAAACTATAGAAGCAAACAGCACGAAACTTGACAGAACTGATGGTCTATGAGTCCCTTCCAAATTGACCAAAAAACAACCTAATCGGACACCGTTTGACTACTCAAACTAATATTCTACCACACATGTTGAAACTGTAGTCACTCGAGCTAAAGAAACCATACCCAAATCTAAAAGCTCTACTAACCAATCCCACCAAAACTGGCCAGATTGAGGTTCATCAAGAGAGGAACGAACTCACTAAGTTTGGTGTCGATCCAAGCACGTTTGACCCCCCAATCGCTAACTTGACAAAGATTGGGTTAGAGCCACCAAACTGAAAATCTGCACCTCTTCTTCTTCTCCACTCTCCTCTCCTCTCTCGTGTTCTTCTTTGCCTCCTACATTGGCTGCTCACTCTCTCCCAAAAGGAGGGTAGGGTTTTTCTTCTCATCCCAAAGAAATGAGGCAATCTCCACCATCCATTTAAGAAATGTGGCTTAGATTATTTGGATTTCTTGGGTTGCACTTGGGCTGAGCAAAAGCTCCATCTAAAAAGAATTTGGCCCAACACAAACCACATCTCATGTAATATTGTGATGTGGCTTGTCGATGCGGCGGAGTGTCTGTTCTAAATCAAGCAGAGTCATGGACAAACAACAGGGAAAGGATCACCGAGAGGTGTCATTCGAAGCAGATGCATCAAGATGGGATACGGCAAATTCCAACAGCCACAGGCAACAAGCGGTAGGCAGATAGGCAACCGGCAAGACGTGGTACGCTCGTGTTGCTTCGGTCTACTCTCCCACTCCATATTGGTATGGCCATATATATGCGCCACCGCACTCTAGGCCCTAGATAGTCGCACCCGGCACCTCTCGTCTTGTCCTAGAAGTTGGCATAGCAAGAGCACACAGGAACTAGAGAACATTGACGAATTAGGTGAGCACACAAGTTGCAAGGCACGTGCAATGTGACTTACTCACTTAGCCAGGTGACAAGGACATAACGTGATGCGCGGTGACACATGTCGCATTGGTGTGCGGCGATACATAGTCATCCATCCTCACAGTAAATCTGCAAAATTCTTGAAAATAAGCAAGAAATATCATTTTTTAAAACATTTTTCACATCTATACAACTAACAAATACCAAAAGATGCATCAAAGCCAGGGCCGATGGACCGCGGCCAATTTGGGCCAACTCGTGCGTGTTTTCGGCCATCGGATTCCCATGCGAAGGCCTGCCCGAGAGATTCGTACTACATGGGCTGATTTGGACCGTGGACCGAAAAACGTAAAGATGCAGGCCGTGCAGTATGCGGGGACGCTCGTCAACAGACACCCACGTGATGAACCAAAACCCAACAACCAAACGGGCCGGCACAAGACATGACAGGCGTGGCGAAAAATCGTTATTCCGCCCCACCAGGCTGAAACGCGTGCACAAACAAACCTAGGCTAGCACACACCACACCACGCATCAGGGCATCATGACGCCCATCATAACAACAACCGGATCCTGCTCGATCGGCTACACCATCATCCATGCAGCAGCCTGCTTGCATGCAGTTAGCTGCAGGAATTCCCTCGATCTCAGCTCCCACCCCACCCGGCCGGCTGCTCCGTTCCCGTCCCGGGACGGACAGGGGGGACACGACATCATACGCCTTCTTACGTAGGTACACGCATGGCGTGTCCCATCCATGATCGATCCACCGGTCACGCGATCCTCCTCGGCCCGCCTCCTTTCCACTCACCATCATCCCGTTGTTCCCATCGATGACGCGCACCACTCTCAATTTCTCACGCGCGCTCTCCCAATGGGCATGCTGCGTTCGTCCATGCGCGCACGGTGTGCACTCGCTAACCTAGTAACATGAGATCTCCATCATCATAAGTGTCCCTTTTACGGTGCTGTGTGTACATGCTGCTGCCTGGCTAGCTCGTCAATCATGCCGCGGCCGGTCTCCCGACGAAACAACCGTTTGATGTGATCACCCGTCCGCCTGTCCGTCCGGTGCAGCAACACAGGGTTTGCTCTTTCGCGTGCAGCTATAGGATACACACAGCGGCCGGTAACTTTTATGGGTCATGTGGTACGTCTTTGGAGTAAGTACTAGCTTTGCGAGCCATGACAGCCTCTCTCTCCGGTCGCCGTCATCACTGGTCCAGCCAACCACGCGACCGGCCTGCGTCGCTCGCACGCCGAGCCCTGCAACATCTGATCGAGTCGTGCCACGCTGCCACTTGCTGACCTCCGTTTCTCTGGCCGCTGGGCCAGGGCCAGGCCACAACATATGCGTTTATGTGTGGCGGACTCGAACTCCACTGGCACCATGCAACGCAAGCACTGTGTGTGCTGTGTACCGCCCGATGCTGTGCCGTGCATGGAAAACGACTCGAGAGAAACCTGAGTGTACGGGTGCCCTGCCATGCACGGTTTGACCTTGGAGAAAGCGGTAGTGGACAACTGAACAATCAAGCAACAGAGGTCACTGCTTGCGTATATCTCAGCAGAGTTTTGTTCTCATCTCACCTGGCTTCTGATGGACGGCCGCCGGCGCCAGCGATGTGTTCTGACTTAATTCTGACCATATCACCTGTCAAAACATACTCTATACGCACACTACAGGTACTAGCATAGCGAGAATGTAGGAGCATCTTTCTTCCATATGGCTGCTGGGTACATAATTACATATATTGCTTGTAGACTTGTACAGAAGTAGTACCATGTTTGCTATATCCAGGTAGGTCCATGGATGATATACAGCAGGAGAGGGACCGGTGGGGTTGCATGCTTGCTTGATCTTCTTCTGTGAAAAATTTTGAACGGTAGTTGTTGGGCGTTTACCCTCTGCAGCAACAAGACACGGTGAAAAACCCATGCAACGGATCATGGCTCTGGTTGGGCCCAATTAAACATGGGTGAGAACCGAGGGAATAATATATGGAATGGAATGGAAACAAACCGTTTGGGAGGGAGCAAAAGTTACACAGCTAGTAGTATTACAGTATTACTACTACGTACAGGCACTAATTGGCGATTAAAAAAACTTCGACTTCTCAGGTTGCCACAAGGTAAAACGGAAAAAACTATACTGCTAGTAAGCAAGGAAATGAGTCTGTCTTGCTTTGTGTAGGTTAGGTGTATGGAGTAAGCTAAGATGAATCATTTCATTACATCAGACACCAGACATCAGATAGTAGAGATTAATTACTAGTGTAGAATTACAAGCATGCATGCTAACTCGGTCGTCCCCGAGACTCTAGGCGGACTTAATTGCCCAGCGTTAGCATTTTCCTGTTAATTTGACACTGCTTGTACCATACGCTTGCACAGTGGCGGGCATGCAGTACTGATGAATAAACGAGGCGCTTTGTAAATATGCCCCATTTGCCTTTTTTTAAAAACAATATTGCCCCTTCCATCATCTCACCAATATTAAATTTAGATATAGGGTCCTAATTAAAGGACGAACAGTACATGACTAGAGAAAAAGACTGAAAGAACGAGTATGGGAGCCAAAAAAAATGAATATAAGTACCAAGAGGAAGAATATAAAACCCTAGAAGATGAATATAGGACTCGAGAGGATGAATATGAGACCCTAGAAAATGAACAAAGAAAAAGAAAAAAAGATTTCGTTAAGACTGTTATGAGTTTGATTGAGTTTCCGCTACTTGACCAAACAAGTTCCAATTCCGTTATTTCAACTACACCAAATGATCTTTCGAATTGGTCAAGATTCTCCAATTTATGGCCCCTATTCTTGGTTTTATCGTGAATTAGCGTGGAGACCATCAAATTGCGCATATGACATACACAACAAGTATGCATTTTGGGTACGAAGATTCTTCTTCAATATTACACCCTTCGTCCAAATATATAAGTATTTGGGTTGTGAAAAAAAAACAGATTCATTGTAATAGATTGTATCACACTGTAGCCCAAATGTTTATATTGTTTTATTTCCTGATTCCAAATATTATATCTTTTAAATTGTATTTCTACATGTACTTTATTTTTATCCCGATTAATGTGGGAATTCTAGGTCTTTAGAGAAAACATAGTGGCTAGCTTCTTTTTCTAAATGTACTATATTCTAAATTGTATTTCTACACGTACTATATTCTAAATTGTATTTTTATGGACTATTTTTAATATTATTTATTTCTATTTCTAATCTCATACATTATAAATTATATTTATACATTGATATTTTTTCTTTTTCTACAATTAATATGAAATTTTCAAGAGAAACACTACAGAACAGATGTCTGTTCGGACGGACCTATGAAATTCTAGGATACCAGATTTGGAATCCAAAGTACCATATTTGGAACCCTAAGTACCAGATCTAGAATCCAAGGTCCGTCCGAACGAACGTCCGTTCTACAGTCTTTCTCAATTTTTAAACCATGAGAGTGAACATGAAGAATCCTTTTTCTGAGACCAAGTGTGGCTTTTGGTCTATTATGATGGAAAATTGGCAAGTGTCCAAGAAGTGCCTGTGTTGACTAACGTGGGTCAGGTTGCGATATCTGTGCCCGAAAGATGATGGTTCAGTTTATTTGTATGCAGGGTTACTTGGGGTCAACCTTGGTCAACGGTGGACCGGGATCAAACTCAGGGGGAGTTGTGATCTAGCACGATCAAGGATGTCAGGTACAAGGTGGGACGCAAGTGTACACGGTGGATGGACATCGTGGCAGGAGATCGTCGTAAATTTGATGCACAACTCAGAAGGACTGGAATCAAACTTCAAAAGGACGCAATTTTGACTTCATCAGCAACAGCAGCAGGCGGCCCGGCCTGGTCCTCGGCAACGGCGGCTGACGGCTAGGTCCTGCGGGGACGCGTGGCGACGCGTCAGTGGAACAAGCACACGCTTTTGCAAGACGTGTGGCGAAGCTTCTCGGTCTGGGTGCAGCCACGAAGGCACTGACGGGCGGGCCCGCAAGGAGAGCGAATGCGTGGCGCACGTGGTTT
>CM002481.1:20781418-20822916 GCA_000325765.3 Leersia perrieri
ATGGACTTCAAATGGTCACCAATTCTTCGTACGACATTCGTTTTGGGCCTGTGAGTACTTGATGGAAAGGTTTTGGAGTCCTCTTTCCAAAGGATCCAGCCTCATAGCCAAATTCCATTCGAGTCAACAGGAATCACGAAAACAAGACGCTGGATCGCCAGTAATGGGCCTATGGGCTTGTAACTTCATCTGGGACCCCGGTCCAAGAGGGGCCCAAGTGGGGGTGCGCCCTAGCCTGGTGGGAGAATTCTAGAACGTCCTCCCACTCTTTTAAATAGCTAGTTACCCCTTCAGGGTTAATTGGGTTTTGTTAATTGTAAGTTTAGCCATTGGTACTTTGCTTGCAGCGCACGTGTCGGCTAGACCGTCCGTCTGCTTGTTCGGAACCCCACTTTATCGTGTATCGATCTATATTTGTGCGTCTTGATTATCTAGCAATTTAGTTGCTTTTATTTGTTCTTGCTTGTTCTCGATTGCTTGTAGGAATAGGGTCGATCTGCACCGGCAAGATCAACAAACTCACGGAGAGGTGTATCGATCGCTAAGGCGCAACACAACAACGTCTCGTACGGCTGTAATCGGATCGTCAACGTTTCTCCCAAATCGTAGTTATCTCAACTCACCGAAAGATCGGGCCACCCTCATACACATCAAATACTCTATTAAACCTAGTGTTTTTGATGGCGGTTCGGATTTTATGCAATGGAAAGCTCGAATGGAATCATACCTCCAAGGGTTAGGGTTCAAAGAATGGCAAAGTGTTATCACTGTCTGATAGATACCCGATGATACCTCAAATCTCACGGCAGACGCCGTTGCAAAATGGGAGGCCAATTTTTGAGCTCGGAATGTGCTTCTTGCTGGTTTAGGGCCTGGGAAGTTTAGCGGATTGAACCACTTCAGGACTGCTAATGAGATCTGGACAAATATATGCTCCTTCCATGAAGGAAGCAATGGGATAAAAATGGTTCGTCAAAACCATTTCCAGAAGGAGTAACAGCGCTTTGAGATGAACCCTGGTGAATCTGTTGATGAATATTTCTAAGAGATTTGAAAAAATTATTTCCAACATAAGGTCTGTCGGTCTTGAGCTCTGACAATGAAAAGGCTCGACACCTCCTTACCAATCTCAATCTTGATATTTGGGCTATAAAAGTTACTCCTATCACAGAGAGTGCGCCCTTGAGTTCCCTCACCGTGGAGAAGCTTTACTATAAGCTTAAAACCCACGAGATGGATGTTTTTCATCACAAAGGGCAAAAGCACTCGATGGCACTTGTGACTGAACCCTCCTCTAGCTCATCTGCTACTGAAACTCCTTTGGTGTGTGGTGGCATTTCTCTTGCTGCTTTACACTCTATTTCTGATGAGCAATTTGAGAAATTTCCTGAAGAAGAACTTGCCCTCTTTGCTAAGAAATTCTCTAGAGCTTACAACAATGTGAGAGAAAGAAAGGAGATGAAATCCAAAAAATCTTTCATTTGCTTTGAGTGTGGAGAACCAAACCACATTCGTGCACACTATCTAAGATCAAGAAGAAAGGAGAGAAGGCACCCAGGCGGCCTGAAGGACGAGGATGTGGGAGCCGGAAAGAAGGACTGCGCAAGGCAATCCGCAAGGTTCTTGCCGCACTTAAGGAGGTGCAGCTGAACGACGTCGACTCGGACTTCGATGACGACCGCAAGCTGTTTCTTTGATGACGATCGCAAGCCATGAGCTAAAATTTCGTGTCGAGCGTAAGCTGTTTCTTCTCTTGTCTTTCTTCTATCTCCCTATTTCGATCTAGTCTTTGTGAATGACTATGATCGACTAGGTCGAGATTTTTCGCCAGTATTTTGGGGGTATTCTTAACCTATAGATTCACCCCCGTCTCTATAGCGGTGATGCAGTCCTACACTTTTTATTACTTTATTAAGATAAAAAAATATATTGAATGGTTTTAATTCATCATAAGAATACATGACCCCAACTAAATAGTATGGGATATAGAAAGTGGATCCTCTAACTTTACTGTTCATAGTGACTGACATGTGAGACCCACGGTTCATTAGCTCACATGTCAGCCACCAACTATAATGAACAGTAAAGTCAGAGGATTCCAATCCAGAATATATATGATGTGCACCACACAGTCATGCATCTACGGAATATTTGCACGGTTTCCACCATCCATCAAACTAGCATGCAACTGGCTTGCAGTCTACTGCGTGCAGCATGTAATGCATATATATGGTCCTTGTTAACCCTTGCATTGTTTTCTGCTAGATAGATCAGGCATAAAAGCAGATTTAAAAGGATTATATATCCACTGTGCATGGATATGTTCAAGATGCATGCCTATATACGGTCTATGTGGAAATCGACAGTGATCGATCATATATAGGTTTCTACTTGCAAAAGTATGATAAAAGTATGACAAGTTACTTGTACTGTAGGTAGTGGATATTTTCTTAGGCGACAGTAACACGAATATTATCCATACATATGACTTATTCCATGGCCCCTGATGAATCCCGTACAGAACTTTAACTCTCTTGTTGATTCGGTTTAGAGTCGATCACAAAGTCATCAGGTAAAAAAAAAAGCGAGTTAGCTAGCTAGACACACATCGCAAGTGGTCAACAACTTATGTACCCCTGTCTTAGTCAGCATGACAGATATTCTTCCGTTATCACAGTTGCGTGATAGGAGCATCTGGCCATTATTCCACCACAAAGGCCTCTCACCTTGCTCAGCTGCAGAAGGTGATGGTGATCACTCCATTTTAATCGCGCGCATCAGCTCAACAGTTTGCGACCTAAAACATCCATATCTTGAATCAACCACGCGCATCATACACAATAACACAGCCCCCAACTCCCCATGACACGCACAAGCCCAGCTCCAAAATCAAAATCCTGACCGATCCACACCGTCTATCGGCGAACAGACGGCTCAGATCTTCGAGATCATTTATCTGCACACCTCACTGGGCCCGATCCCAGCGACAAGATACCTCCAAAATCATTGCCACCCTGTGGTTATGCAGTGGTTAGGGGGTTGGATCATCATGTGCTTATTGAAAAAACTTTTTTGCGGTGGAATTAAGCCGAAGTTGACATAGTGGTCAAGATCGAGTGGTACGTGCAAGCGTGGGGGCAGAACAGCGGATCAGCTGGCGATCAACAGCTGAGGCGACAATCACATGGAAATGGAATTAATGGGATTTATGAATGGTGATGAGATGATTGGTCTCGGGTTGGAATACAGCGTTGTGCGTATATCGATCGATCAACCGGCCGATGGGCCGGCCGGTTCCCTGTCCAACAGCAGTCATGCGGTAGTGTGGTATTGTGGTATAGTTCGACCGAATGTTGATTTAAACATCATATGCATATAAGACATAAATAAAAAAATTATTTTCAATAAAGTTTTTAAATTATCTATGTATTCTTCGATCATTTTCTTTTTTTCAGCCTAAGCTTGTAAAGCAACTTCAACAAAAATCCAGAAATTAGTTTGAAATGCCTTGAGTTGGAACTATCCCAATAAAAAATGAGGCTAAAATTCTTGTTCATCTGAAAGAGAGGCCCTAGATCCTGCAATTTTGGTTGATAGCCATGTAGGCAGGGTGGGGCTAGTTTAGTTGACCAATCTTTCTTTCATGTGAAAATGACCCTAAAGGAAATCACTACAGGAAAGAATGACGTGGGAAGGATTTTTTTCCGTTGGTTTATGCGAGTGGGAGTTCAGAAACTCACCCAGAATCTAGCTCAAGATGGCATCCATATTAGACGTGCTTACAAATTAGGAATAATGTTGGGAATATGTTGAGGGCTGATTTTTTTTACTAAATTCTCATAATTTAATTTTTGGGAACTGTTTTATCTTTGTTGTAGAGGCTCTAAGACTAAATATAAAAATGTTAAAATTATTTTTAGTTGCCTTGGTAATGTTTATGCGGCTTATTAGTTGAATCCAACCCATGCACGGAAAGGATATTTTCACTTCAGTTTGTGCGCTTGGGAGTGCATAGACTCGCGAGCCTAAATCTAGCTCAAGATAACGGCTATTTAGACGTGCTTAAAAATTAAGAAGGGCCTTGAGAATTTTGTTGAAGACTGTTTTTTTTAACTAAATTCTCAAAATTTAAATTTTGCCAATTTTTTTTAAAGCCCTAAGACTATATATATATAAATAGAATTATTTTAGCTATCCTGTTTATTTTTATGCGGCCCATAAGTCGAATCCAACCAATGTTACAGTTGGATATAAACTCCCATGATAAATGGATATACAGTGTCATATTGCTAAGAGTGGTTAATATACTGGATTACATCATCAAACCAGCTTTTGATTTCTCCTTTTTAACAATTTAAAGTGCCGAGGCCTTCGAAAGTTCGAAGTACGTTAGCACTCTTCGTGCTCGTATAGCTACTACAATACGATATCACCATATATATGCAATTGCAAGCCACGTATGAGACGTCAATTCAGATCAAAGCTTTCACTTTACTAAGTTCGTCAGTGCATATTATTTTCTACTATCTTTCAGAGAATATCAAGTGGAGGTCTAAAAAAGAATGCGACGGATTAAATGTGGGTCTAGGAGTAATAGGATGCCGACCTGGCTCCTTTTACGCTTTTAATGATTAGATTACGAGAAGTTTATGTAAAGCATGAAGCAATTTTGCGCCGCTCTGCCTCCCAACTTCCCCTGCTTTAACCAGCAAATTAATATACTCCCCCTGCTTTAACCAGCAAAATATGAGTACACAACAGCTTTTGCGAGCAAGATTACGTGCTAATTGCATGTAGGGGTAATTTAAGAACTTAAGAGTTAAGATCAGTGTGATGGTTAAACATTAAATCGGCAACAAGTTGAGGTCAGCCTCGTGACTGATGTTGATATCTCGTTCAGATAATTGAATCTTGTTTATGATGCCACTGTGGCAACACTTTCATTTACTTGCGGGGTCTACAGCTGCCTATCGTGTGTCTATCATATTTGCCACAATGCCACGTCGAAATATACACGCTTGACATTTGTCGCTATTATTTTCACCCCGTTTATTTTTCTTTTCATTTCTAGAACTCTAATAGATCAAATTGTTGGTACCTCATCATCGACTTTTACTCTTTACTCTAGCCAACTTTTTTTTTTTTTGCGGGGATACTCTAGCCAACTTTTACTCTAGCACATGGCTCAGCAGCCACCATGATTCATCAGAGCTGTAGGCTGTACCAGAAGACCAAATAGTAGCACGTACATGTTGCACAGCCGCTTGTGAACTAAACGAACAGTTCTGAAACTTCCCCTGTGCCAGAAACAGAAAGCAAGTGGTAGATCGACATAACGAGTCACTCGGGCACAGTTTGACCATAGGACGACACACCCGAACATTTCCATCCACGATACACATCTGAACCACTTACTATCGCTAGTGGCACGAACACAAAAACCTATCGCAACAGTTCATCTCCACATTGCTCGATCAGTTCGATCGATCATTAGATCCGTGGACTTCAACGGAGGATCGAGTCGCGGTCGATGAGCGAATCAAATCAAATGAGCAACGCAAAGTCAGTCAGGCGCACCGAGGAAGAACCGAGTCGATCAATCGATCGATCACATGTACGTGCGTCTTTGATATGGTCCAAGATGTTCCTCAACCGTGTACACTCGTACGCCCCTAAAAGGCACTCGCCCCATTAAGCTATAGCCAGCCATCTCCGGGTCCCCCCTCTCCAATTTAGTGGAAGCTTCACTAAGTACACAGCATCTTTTATTTCTAGAATATATATATACGTGTGTATTTGTGCCTTGATCGAATGATCGATCTGTTATATATTGTGATGTTGCAGTGTTGTTTTGTAGTCCCCAGCTGCTACCTATGCTAATGCTAGATCAAGCCATCAAGGTGACCAGTCTATGTATATAACTTATCTATTAATCTATGCAGCCCGGGTGGCCGGGCTCCATTATGGATTGTTGTTGCAGGGCATATATAGACGCACACGCAGTGCAGGGCCCCTTCGGTCCCCTTGCTGGGCCGGATGTTGAGCTGCTGCTTTAGCCGCGGGCGCGCTAGCTAGCTCATCCCGATCATATCATGCGCCCCCTTTGCGTTGCGCGGCTGATTGGGCCGGTCGCGCGCGCGCGTCCCCCACGCAACTCGCCACCAGAAAGGAGGCCATCATTGTTGGCTCGCCCCCGGGCGCGGGTCATCATGCGCCCAGCGCGATGAATCGCCCGTATATTCCAGCGAAACGGCTGGGTGTGCGCGGCGCGCGGCGCCGACGCGCTCGGTTCGCGAGGAACAGGGTAAAGACGACGAGGACGGAGTGCAAGCACGTACCACGGCGCCCTTGACCAAGCCGACGTGGGGTGGGAGTCGCGATTCGCGGAGAGGTGCCCGCCCGTTTTCGCGGGTGTTTCATATGCGCCGATGGGTTGAAGGACCAGGGCCTTAATAATTTGTCGTGCGACCGATTAATTAGTCTGGGACGACGCCATAACGCGGTCGATCGACCAAACCAGACCCAACACCATCAAGACTACAATGTGTGTATGCACGTGGATAATGAGGATTCCCGATCCTGAGTTAGCACTGTTATATTGGCACGTACTCCGTACAGTCCAATCCGATCCGATCCAGCCACCCAGGCCGCCGTGCCAGAGATCAGCATGTACGCCCTGTACGCCAGCAGCAAAACACGGGCACTGTGGCCGTATGGTTTGGCAGGGCAGCTGGACTCGTAAGGTTGGGGCAGCGATGTTACAGCTCGCGATCCCCTTTTCATCCTGTCGCCGAAAACCTCGGCACGGCGGCCACGGCAGCCAGCCGCGGTGGCCGGCCGCCCGGCCGGCTGGACAGCGCGTCGTGCGTATGCGTGCTCGAGCTACGGCTTAGCCCACAGCTTTGTATTGTAGGGATACCGATGCAACTCAACGTGTTCTCTGGATCTCTGATGAACAGATGCAGCACTCACCATGCCTAGCTACCCGATCGATTTCAGTAGCTTAGCTTGTAGTATTGCCGAAAGATCGATTCTTGAGACCCCATAAAACACATACGACGCCTCTTTCTGCTACTACTAGCTACCAGTAGTAGCTAGCTCGAATCTCCCAGGTAAGCACGGATTTTTTGCAGAATGCGTCGAACGAACTTCGATGGGATTGGAAGGGCTAAACATTTGGGAAAGTAAACCAACCATTCAGGCGCCACAAAGTGAGGATCTTTCTATTCTTTTCACTAACATTTGGATACATTTGTTTATGGAGTATATATATGGATGTGGTGAGGCCTATGACAACGAAAGCAACAACTTGGAGTCGGCACTACGGTGGTACTTGTGCAGTTGTGCGCCCATGCATATAATTCACTACTGCTCCATTAGCATTGATCATTTCGTACTCCATTAATATTGATCATTTGCCGAAAAAGCTAAACTGCATATTGAATTTTTTGTGCCCAAAGGGAGAAAGACCCACCAAAACAAAAGATTCGGATTATATTATTCAAAGCCAAACAAAACCAACATATATAACTTGCAAGAGGGAAAGTTTGACTGAATTGAAATATATATCCATGTTTTGAGATGGCATTGCACTTGCTTTCTTCAGCCGTGCATGGATTCTTCTTCTACTTCTCCCTTCCCCTTTTGGGTTCTGACGATGTTAAGCAACAATATTCACCCGTCCCGTACAGTCAAAAAAATTTTAACTATTAGAAAGGTATTCCCTCCGTCTAAAAATATAAGAATCTATTATTAGATGTGATATATTTTAGTACGAAGAATCTGTACATAAATCATGTCTAGATTCATAGTGTTAAAATAAATCATATTTAATACTAAGTTTTTATATTTTGAAACGGAGTGAGATAAATCACACCTAATACTGAGTTTTTATATTTTGAATGAGTGAGTAGTAAAAGAAAAGGAGATGATTACTCCTGAAAACGAACGAGTAACAAACAGAAAGATTAGCAGATGATAATTGGTATTTATTAGACATAAATACGCAAGCATAATTGCATCTATGTGCCCGTGGTACTCGTTCCATCCACTCGTGCAATTGTGATGTGGACGTATAATGTAGATGTATTATCTAGATTGATTTAATTTGCTGTCGCTGTATCACACCAAGATGGCATGCCAGATGGGACTAGACACAACTCGGATCTGCAGACTTGTGGTGAACATGCCACCATCTGTGTCTATATTACCCTAAAAAAAGTCATATTATATATGGACCATCGATTTAATCAATCATCTTCATCTATGAGAATGAGTTTGAAACAGTAAATCAAGAAAACAAAAATGCCTATTCATTCGTCAGGGAATCTGGTAGTATTAATGAGGCAACAATCATCTCAAGGGCTTAGCTGAAGTGGCCGCGTGATGCACAACAAATTTGATTCCAAGAGAACGACACATACAGGTACAGCTGAGCTGGTAGGGAACGGGCTGTAGCGTACATGTATGTGTACGCAGGGGACAGCTGCATCCTGCAATGGCCTGGGTGTCCGAGTTTAGGCACGTACTACCTCAGTAGTCAGTACCTGACCTACACGGTACAGATACAAACACGCACGCACGCACACGCCACAGTACCCCGGTCCACACGATACGCTTCGTGTGCGCTGTGGTGTCTCACGCTCGCGCACCTGATCGATCTCTGTGTGCTGTGGCCTGTGCGAGCTGTCTCACGCGCCTGATCTCCTGGTTGTCACGACTCACGAGCACGAGCGAAGCGACGGCACGAGGAGGATCGGAGGAGAACGCGAGGAAGATACTGCATGCTGCTACTACGTAGAGAACAATACAATATACACGTACTGGGCGTGTCAACGGCAGGGAGCGAGGGGGCATGAGACGACGAGGGATTCGGTTCGGCAGATTACGCGGCACGGCACGATGGAGTGGCGCGGCGAGCGCCGGGACAAATGGCGGCGTGCGCCGTGCTGTGCTGCTCTCGGATTGTCCCGGGGACGGGTGGGACTTGGGAGTGGGGACCTCTCTCCTCTCCGTGGGAGGTGTGTTGTGTGGCGTGGCGTGCTTATTTAGGATGTCACTGGCGTGTGGGCCTGGCCCCGCCGGCGCGGTCCTGGGGGATCTCGTGTCATTTGCGGCTGCGTGACTGGACTACTTTGGGTTTCCTTGTGGTACATTACATATGCTCTGTTTTCTTGTGGCGCATGCTCTGGCTCCGCCCAAAAACGTGCAACGACGTGCTAGGCAGCTAGCGCGGTAATTTTCTAGTGTTGCTTTTCTTTCAGGTTTGCGTGTGTGATAACACTCCATGTTTTTATTTGTAAATGAAATTAATGCTGATATTTTTTGGTTATGGTGTTCAACTTACTCTCATAAATTAGATGGGTTTCGAGGGGAACAATTAGGAAAAGAAATATGCATTTAACCTGAACTCCCAGCCCTATCAAGAGAGATGCTTAATTAATTTTTCATGCCATAAAATTCAATAAGAAATGTCATACTAGACAAAAACATTGAAAAAACCAGCAGTACCATTTAATGTCAATTCAGCGATGCATATAAATGATATTACATAGTTTCACTTGCATGGTATAGATTGACGTTACGTAATAATTTGTTAGAATTTTAACACCATCCATTTGTGCATGGCATGCCATCTAAACTAATTAGACACATTTATCACAGGTAAAAAAAAGGGTTAAGAGCTATTGAGTGAAACTATTTTCATTATCTATTATTGTCAGTATGATGTCACGACATATGTACGTGTTCGGCGATAATTTATGTATGTAATTTTTATGAGGAACTAGGTGTACTTTTAATAGAGTGGTGTTGAAGCTTATATATGTTGAGTCAACATCAAATATCTAGAGCATTTTAATCTTTATAGCATAAGTCTTTGTTAAAGATAATATAAGCCGTTGAAAAATCCACGCCACCGTACGGACGTGCAAGTACCGACAAAAAAATATTAGACAAATAATAGCGTCAAGGTTCACCGTTACCCGCGAACAGAAAACCTCACGTCTTGTTGATAAAAAAACTATCCAAGAATATATCTTTCTCTACACATATTTTTCACCCGTTTCACCGCTTCTTACCTGAAATGACATTATCATAATTTTAAATGTGTTAAAAATTCAAAAGTACAACGATTACCATATTACCAACATTCTCGGGCTTATCACGTGAAAGAAAAGCCCCTAGAAACTCCATTAACCCCAACCAAAAACCACAGGCTTTGCTTTGGATTTTGTGCTAAAGAGCAAAAGCTACATAGAGTATAGACAAGGGAAAGCAAAGAGTGTAGTGTAGCCGAAGAGGAGGCTGGCTGGCCGCCCTCACTTTATTCCCCTTCATATTTTTGGCCTCCTCACTCTCTCTCTCTCATCACAGTACTACTGCTGCTAGTCTGCTACTCTTCCACTCCCCTACTCCCTCTACTCTCCTTACTGCTCGTCTCCTTGGGCGCACAGGGAGAATCAGAGAACGCAGGGGGGGCAGCAACAGCGCAGTGTGTCTGCCTCTGCCTGCGCTACCACCCTGACGAGCAGCGTCTCCCTCCTCCCGCTTTCCCTCTCCGGTCCTTCAAATCCCCCGGGTTCTTCCATTGCTTGAGGTGGTCGCTTCCGTGTATGTGTGTCCTCGGCACCGTGTTTTCTCGGATTCAGGTGCTACGGCCATTTACTTCTGCTTGTCCCTGGTTGTTTCTGTGACGCTGGAGCATTAACTTCCACTGGCATTGATTTGATTCCGGTGTGCTTGGCTGGTGCGTGGGGTTGAGCATTGAGTCTTTGAGATGGTCCGCTTTTTTTGTCTCTTGAGTCATCTTTGATCCTGCTCTTGGTTTGGGTACTCTGCATCTTGCAATCCTTATCTCCGGTGGCTGCCGTTCTTGATGTTTTTCCCCCAAGTGACTTGTTCGTCTTGTTCCACATCAATTCGCTTTTGGGCTGCTGCTTGGATCATTTGTTCATTTCACAATTAGCAGAGGAACTTTTGGAGTTGGAGATTCCTTTGTTCTTCTTTACATAGCTCGGAATCTTACAAGCAAGGGGAAAAGGTTCTCTGGTATAGGGAGAAATAGAATCCTGTTCTGTTCTCCCCTTTTTTTTCCCCAGTATATACTGCTCTGAGAGGAGGAATACCGAGGCATAGTTTGGATTTTGGAGGTTCGAGGAGGAAGGAAGCATCCCTGGAGCTGTATGAGGCGGCATTGAGACAATGAGAGATGAGAATTCAAACACGACCAAGGTAAGGGTGCCAAGAGCAAGAGCTAAGCTGTTCATAATTTCTGTGTTTGTTTATGATCTTGCTTTTGTCCTGATTGTTTCTGATCTTGTTTTTGTTCTGGATTGCCCTTGAAGAAGCTGTCCTGGTCCAAGACCTTTGTTAGGAAGTGGTTCAACATCAAAACAAAAGCGAAGGACTTCCATTCAGATTATGTTGTCGAAGAAGGTACAGCTTATTGACTTAATGCCATCATTTTCAGTTCTGATTTAATGAGCTTGAGTTACCAGGTGTTTTTTCTCCTTATAATCTTCGATATCCTTTCACAACTATAAATTGTGTTATATGGTTTGGAGTAACAGTGATTGCGAATTCCAGAAGCAAGACTTGCTTCCAGTTCCCTTGTATAGTGGGATATTGTTTTATATTGTTGCAGAAACAACCATAGTATGCCTGAGACCTACAGAAAGAATTTTGTTTTTGTGTGTCTGTGCTAATATTCTTTCTGATCATTTCAGTGGGATTGCATTGGAGAACCAGTTTCTCAGAGAGAGATGTCTGCAAAGCCAAGAAAAGCAGAACAGGTACATTTTGCTTGCCTCATCACAGTAAATATCGTACTAATATCTCTTAGTACCTTTGTATTTAAGTATAACCTGAAGTCTGTGTGAACCACCAGTCAATGTTGTCCTATGTTTGACTGAATTCAGTGATATGTTTGCCCAGAGAGGTTGCCTAGGAAGAATGTGGATCGAGATTCTCGGGTAGGAAATGGATTTGACCGCGCTTATATCACAAATACACAAGACTACAGGTAAATATATTGTTCTTTTGTAAAGAACTTACTCAATCCAGTAGTTGGTAGGAATTTTGCTGATTTGACAATCCATATGCTCGTATGCATAGGGTCTTTGTTGCTACATGGAATGTGGGTGGAAGGTCACCATCGAGTAATTTGAATTTGGAAGACTGGCTTCATACTTCTCCGGCTGCTGATATATATGTCATTGGGTACAATCCAAACACATGAAATGACTTCATTTAAATACTGTTTGCTTTACATAATAGGGTTCGTCTCAAAATGATCTAGCATGCTTAAAAAGGGAACTATTAACATTTCTCTTATCACATCAGGTTACAGGAAATTGTTCCTTTGAATGCTGGCAATGTCCTGTTGACCGAAGACAATGCTCCAGCAAAGAAATGGGTTGCACTTGTTAGAAAAACACTGGACAATTTAGATCTCCAAGGCTCTGTTGTGGACAACTACCACACCCCCTCACCCGTTTCAGATCCTATTGTTGAGCTCAATGTTGATTTTGAACGATCATCAAGAAGACCAAGGAACTCTTCTTTCTTCCATCGACGCTCATTCCAGTATTTCAACCGAAGTTCAAGAATTGATATGATGGATCCACACTCATTAGTGGACCGTCGTTTCAGTGTTTGTGACCGGATTAGCTTTGGTAGCAGGCCAAGTGATGTTGACACCAGTATGAGATGTGGGTCATCTGATGATGAGAATATTGACGAGGAATCACCTCCAATGCCATGTGGAGATGGTGCTCCACTATGCTATGATGACAACAGAAGACAGTTGATAAACACTAGGTATGTTTCCATGAGACCGAAGATACAGTTAATCTCTAGTTCTGTACCTAGCTAGCTAATATAGTTGCAACATTTATACTATTAACATTTCACTGAAATTACTTCCATTCTTCATAACTTGAATGATTACAAATCTAGGCACTGAAAGTACACTTTTCTGTAACACAGCAAATATTGCCTGGTTGCCAGCAAGCAAATGGTTGGTGTTTTTCTCATGGTTTGGGTAAGAAGTGATATAAGGGAACATGTGAAGAACTTGAAGGTTTCATGTGTTGGCAGAGGTTTGATGGGATATCTCGGAAATAAGGTATTGTTTGCTACCTTTCCTTTTATTGTAATTGTGTGTTACATAAATACTGCATTAATTAAACTTTACAGCTATCGACATATTTTCTGTCAAGAAGTGTACATGATTTCTCTTTTATGTCTTATTAAATTTCACTTGACATCCTGTTATCATGTGCACCAGTATGTTGTTTATATGATTATGTAGCTCCATTCCTTCTCACTTTGTTTCTCTTATATTAGGGATCAATATCGATCAGCATGTCTTTGCATCAGACAAGCTTCTGCTTTGTTTGCACTCACTTAACCTCGGGGCAAAAAGATGGTGATGAACTTAGAAGAAATGCAGATGTCGTTGAAATTTTGAAGAAGACCAGATTCCCACATGTTCACGGTGCAGGTGACGAGAGGTCACCAGAGACAATTCTCAACCATGAGTAAGTCTTATGTTGCAGTACTTTCAGCTTGGATAAACACATTGAATAGAGCAAAATTAGGAAATACTGGACACAAGTCGTAACCTATCATTAATTTTGTTGTCAGTCGCATAATATGGCTTGGAGATCTTAATTACCGAATAGCTCTTTCATACCGTTCGGTGAAGGCTCTAGTGGAGATGCACAATTGGCAACAGTTGTTAGAGAAGGATCAGGTTAGCTATTCGTATGGAAATTACTAATAATGTTACTCATGCCTCTTAAGTTAACTAGTATAGCTACAAAAAAAATATCCTTTCTTTTTTCTTTTATTTCTCATGTGCAACATTTCTTAACAGCTTCAAATAGAGCAAAGGTATGGTCGGGTTTTTTCAGGATGGAATGAAGGGAGGATTTATTTTCCTCCCACATACAAATACTCCTACAACTCTGATAGATATGCAGGCGATGATATGCGTCCAAACGAGAAACGAAGAACACCAGCATGGTAAATTTAATATTTTTTTTCAGCAAGCCATCTATCCCTTTTGAGTTTACGCCTTCACCTTCTTGGTTTGTTTTGCTATTTGTAATGATTTTTCGTGAAGGTGTGACCGAATTCTATGGTATGGGAGTGGCCTGAACCAGCTATGTTATGTTCGTGGTGAATCGAGGTTCTCGGATCACAGACCTGTATACAGCATTTTCACTGCGGAGGTTCAGATACCGAGCCAAACCCAATTTAGCAGCTTTGGTCGCTCTACCTCTCTAATGGGCGTGGATGAACTATCATACTACCCAACCTATCCACGCAGTTACACAGATATCAATTTTTATTGATTGTGTATCTCGATGGAGTCTAGGTTAGTGTTCTTTACCCTATGCAGTGTCGCATTGTTTGGGCTTGTTGCTCTGACAACTTCTCTGAATTCCATGCGGAAGTGCTCTAATCATCATAACTTCCATGTGTACATTGCAGATATTCTTCAGTCCTATAGAATACACCAGATGAACTTCATTTATCCCAAGATTCCAGCAATTGGAATATTCTCACCCAACAGGTGATTCCTGAACTATCTTTTGCCCCTTCAGTTTTGTGCATCATCATGTAATTGTATGCTACATTCACAATGCATGAACATCATATGCTTTTCTAATTATTTTGGGCAAGTTTACTGTAACTGACACCTCATTTCTGACTGTTTTGTGCATGCAGATACTCAAGGAGATGCTTTCTAATAGTAAAATTAGGTATGTTCTACGACTGATCGTCCATCGCTACCATATATATGTGTGTGTGCATAGACAAAGTGAATGACTAAAATACGATTGCTCTTGTCAACAGGGAGATTTGCTCAGTGGTGCAAAGTTTTGAACTAGGAGAACCAGTTTACAACAAAAAGGAGAGTTTTGAGTTCCCGAATAAGCTACTAATCACTAACAACCGAAGCTGATTTGCCGTGTGCTTTTGGATACCCTTCCATCATACAGAATTCCTTTTTTTGCTTAGCCGTCTGTACTTGAAAGGCTCTGTTTCCCCGTCTGCTTTCTTTTTTGTTTTCTTTGTCTTGTGATGTGTAGTACCAAGAACCCCTTGGCTCTGATATATAATTGGGAAAAGAAACAGTGCAGTATCATTTGTACAGCATACCATTGATGCTATCATGGTGTATTGCAGTGTGGCATGGTTCATGCTTGGCAAGAAATGATCACCAGCACAAACACACACAGAGACACGGCATTTCACCCAGGCTTGTGCACAAAGCAAGGTAGCTGAAAAAGGTGTCACAGAAGCTGCCTGCCTGCCTCTGGATGTCCCCATTGTGCTGCTGCTGCTGCTGCAACCCAGCAGTATACTATGCTGTTTCTTTTGCTACTCCATCCTTTTCCTTTACCATGAGAAGGGAAGTAAACAAGTCATGGAAAAGCAGCAGTAGGGAGGAATCACTGTGGGCAGGTTAGGGGACATGAAAGCAGTGGGGGCACCAAAAGCAGAAGGCTCAGATGCCAGTACACTACTCTCATCAACGGGAGGGATGCATGCCAAACCCAAAGGAGGCCAAGAAGGCAAGCATGGGATGGCCATGGATGGAGTAGCCTCCCTCCCTCATGTACACATGTACTAGCAGGCCAGGAGTACCCATGTCTCTCTCTCACTGACCTGCTTTCTCAAAAGAATGGAAACAAAAAGAGAGGGAGGGAGACCCCTGGTCCAAGGTCCAAGCAGTAGCATCTCTGTAGGGAGCTGAGCTTGGACCACTCCTGTTCTTCTCTCTTTTGCCCCACTACTCTTTTTTCTTCATCACTAGGCTGGTTTTGCATTCGACCGGTCTCCCGAGCCAAGCCAAGCCATGCCACGAAAAAGCTTACCTTCCCGTTTCCTATGGCAGCAACAATGCCACGAAAAAGCTTACCTTACCGTTTCTTGTGGCAGCAACCGTAGTCATTTCATTGGGATTAGCTAATAAACACCTCGATTTCAGCAGTAATCAGGACGGCTGGCAGAGGAACATCTCGAGGCACAGTACAGTTACCATCACGCAGCAGCATGTTACTGCTGGAATTACAACTCGACAGCTAGACGAAGAGGAATTCGTCGTCTCACCCGTTCGTTACCTTTGTGAATGGCGATTCGTGGCCTGTCTAAAGAGAACGGTTTGGGTGGGTGGAATCTCGTACCCGTCGTTTCGCTCTGTCACGTCGACTCGATTGGCAGGTGGGCATGGGATGGGCGGCAGTCAGTAGAGCGCGCATCCCATCCGTGATCCGGCCTCTCGCCGGCGAGTCACGGAATCGTCGCCTCCTCACCGCGTGCGGCGCGCGGCGGCGGCTTCGACCTCTCGATTCTGGAGGACTACTAGCGTGGGCTCGATCTTGTGACATGGATTGGGCCAACAGCCTAGGGGTGGTGCTGCTAAAGCCCATATAGGTGATTAGCAGATTGGCACGGCCCATATATGCTATCGTAGTTTGGGCCTTGCAACAAGCCATCCTTCCTACTCGATCCATTTTCATATCTCGGTTGCTCCTCCACGTGAGGTGATTAGGTGACAAAAGTGACACAAACTTAAGACGATTCACTCGGTCACACCAAAGCATATGTCACCGGGTTTGCACGAGCATGCGGTTTGCAAGTGTGCACAATGTGCAATTCTCAATCAATCAATTGAAGTACCACCGCAAAAAAAAAAAAGAAAGAAAAAAGACAACACATATCAACACTTTTGGAACTAAAACAATAATTTTGTGTTAGAAGATAGACAAGTCTAATCTGTCAGCAACATGTCATTTAGACCACGAGGAGTATGTGAAAATTGAAAAGCTGGCATCGCAAACTCTTCTTATTTACTTGCTTATATCGACATGCCTTGGTACGTAAATTACATCATCGCGCACAGAGGGAGCCACCCGCTTTATTTCCACTCGTTCCCGCTACTTACAAAAGTTACAAACGCACACAAACTCCCACTGCTCGCTCGGCAGCTAGGTGGATGGCTCTCGCACTCTATCACGCCACGTCTCTCGTCGCCGCGGATCGCGCGCTTCACTTCACGCCGCGCCGACCGCCATCCTCAGCAGCGTCTCCACAGCCTCGTCGCCGCGCCCGCGATGACGGCGGCGGCGCCCTTCGTCCTCCTCCTCCTCGCCGCGGCGGCCGCTCTGCTGCTCCGGGCCGGCGAGGAAGGCCTCCTCCTGCTGCGCGTTGAGCATCTCGTCGACCTCCCTTGCGCTCGACGCGAAGGCCAGCTCCTTGGCCTGCGGGTCCAGCTTCTTCAGCACGCTGTTCGTCCCGGCGAGGTACATCCTCTCGTTGTTCTCCGCGTGCACGTCGAAGCAGACGATCTGGAGCGTGGCGTCGCGCGACGCGGACGCCACGACCGGGTGCCCCGATGGCACGACGAACACCGTGCCGCGCGAAAGGCGCGCGCGGATCGTCTCGTATCCCTTCCCGACTTGTTGTTCCTCCTCCTCCTCCTCTTCCTCCTCATGCCACCTTCCCTTGCCTTGCTCGCGGCGTCGCCCCTCTCTCTCGCCGCCTTCGCCGCGCGACATGTGCGGGCACACGATCTCGGCCTCGCCCTCGCCGTCCAGGACGTAGGCGACCTTGACCGACCTGGTGTTGAAGAACGGCGCGTTCATGGATCCCTGCACGCATGCAAGAACCACGTGAGATCATATATCAGTAGATCGATTGTAAACGCGCGCGGCGGCGCATCGATCGACGGCGACGACGCACCGCGCTGATGTTGACGAGGGAGACGCGGATGTCGTGCTCGGCGAGGTCGTGGAAGCTGCGTGCGTCGGCCTCGTAGAGGCGGCCGTGGCGGTTGGCGAACCTGGGCCTCTGCTCCAGGATGTTGAATGGCCCGCGTGACGACTCGCCGAACGGCGGCAGCGGCCAGTGCGGTCCGTGGCCTCCCTCCGACGCTTGGCGACGCAGCTCACTCACCTGCTCCTCCGACGCGCGGATGATCACCCCCTTGTCCTGCCTCCCCAGCAGCTTCTCCAGTCTCTCCTCCGAAATCTAACACGTCCATCAAATTAATTAGTCACTGATCTGTGTCCATGATGTAATCATGTGTTGATTAAGTAATTAAGTGACAGATCGATCAGGTTAATTATGAGGTTATATATAACACGTGCCTTGAAAGCAGCTCTCTGCACGCGCTTGCTGAAGCTCGACAGGAACGACTCCGGGTTCCTCCCGCCAGCGCCGAAGAAGAACTGTCACATCGATGAATTGATTAGTTGGTAAAATCACTTAGAGAGTTCATTAGAATTTAGAGACAGTGAATGCTTGTGTTTTTACCTGGATCTGTCCAGGCACAGAGACGGTGTGGAGAATCTTGGTAACGATCAGCTTCCTCCTGCCGTCGGTGTTGGCAAGGTAGGTGATCGTCCCCGCCGGCGCCACGAAGACATCGCCCTGCCGGATGGTGTACGACCGCTTCTCGCCGTTCTCGATTGTTGCCACCACACCCACGCCTACGCCACATCATCAAGCAGTTAATAACGCGCTAGTTTCAAAAACAGAACACCGAGCCGCGAGACAGAGACAGCGCGCGTATATTTACCTTGTGCGACGTAGCAGATGCAGTGGGCGTCAATGTGGCTGGGCACGACGAAGGAGCGCGGGTTGGCCTCGAGCACGGCGACGCGGTAGTTCTTGATGCCGCGCAGCAGACTAGACGCCTGGTTGAACGGCAGGAGGAGCTCCACGGAGCCCTGCTCGCTGCGGACGACTTGCCGGAAGCTGCGCCGCCCGAACACGTACGGCCGCCGCCCGCTAGTCCCCTGCTCGCGTCGCTCGTCTTCCTCCTCCGACGACCCCTCGCCGCGCCTGTCACGGCTGCTGCTGCGGTCGTCGTCGTGCCTGCCGTGCTCCCGTCGCCGTTCCTCCTCCTGCTGCTGTTGTCGCTGTTGCTCTTTGCACTGCTGCAAGCACCGGGCCCGCTCGTACGACGGCCGGTCCTCCTCGCACCGCTGCATGCAGCGGCCCAGTGAGGTCTCGCCGCGGCGATCCTCCCTTGAGGCCACCGCTGCTGCCGCGGCGGTGAAGAGGATGGCCGCGAGGAGAAGAGTCGTTGCTCTGGCTCGGGTTGCCATGGCTGCTGTGGTGCTCTGTGCTGCGAATGAGGGGAGAAGGATTTGGCGCGAATTTATAGTGGCGCGGCGCGGTGGTACGTGGCGAGGGGCCGTGGCTACGTGGAGGGAGTCTGCCGTGGCATCGAGCGCCCGAGTCGCCACGTCTCATGGTGGTCGCCTCGATGCTTATCCGGCTTCGGCACGGTGCGTGCCAGGGGTGGGTGGCCCGTGGGCACAGGGTGTCGCGTTCTGCTGTGGCGAGTGTCGTGGCAGGTCGCGTGGATGACAGTGCGGTGGTCTATGAAGTTTAGCGGAATTCACTGCGTGAAATACGACAGTTTTACCTTTTGCACATGAACAAGTCATTCCATCGAGCAATCTGCTACCTCGCGAGCGTAAGGCAGAGGTCGCAGCCAAGCGTGCAACAGGACGCCCTTGGATTGAGCTTAATACTGGGTTGGCAACGGTGGTTGGTTGTGTGACTTTTGCGCGGTGTGACCCGTGCACGCTCTCACGAGGCATGGTGGAGGACGCCACCTAGACAACTTGAGAGTACTCGAATTAGGGCGCCGGAAAAGTCATTTTAAAACATAGAGTTATATACACCTATATTTTGCATGCAACCAAATAGTTATATAAAAATTTGAAAAAAAATGGTTAGATGTGTTATGGTAATATAAGTTAGCTTACAAATATGCAACTTCAAATTTGACCTCTATTTGGAGAAACTAAAATAACAAATTATATCTACACTGTGCAGTGTCAATTTTTGTTATTTTTATATGTCTAAATGTAGGTCAAATTTAAAGTTGCATATTTGTGAGCTAACTTATATTATCATTATATATTTAACCAAATTTTTTTAAATTTTTATATAACTATTTAGGCCGCATGTAAAACATAGATGTATATAACCTAGGTTCTTAAAAATACTTTCCGGTGGTTGCGCCATGCAGCTTGTGCACAAGAGCAAATGTCGTCTGGGCAGCTGCTGGCACATCTCAGGCTCTCAGCTCGCTGTGTGACTGGCACTACCAGCACACTGCAGTTATCCAAAGAAATTCAAGCTCATCACAGATCACATCACTTAATGCAACACCATCGCAGAAACAGAGCAAGCAGCATCTAAACTAAGCAGAACACAGCATCAGAAGGTCACACATAGGCCAAAGCAAGTTGGCAAGAGAAAAGTTAATCATATACTGCATCCATTCACTTCATCATTGCATCATTCAGTTCACATACTTGTTCAGCTACTGGAGATCGAAAGCAGAGAAAAACTTAGCAACAATGTTCTCCTCGAGCACATTTCATGTTGGACTCACAACGGCCATGCTAGTGATCGATCAAAAACGGCGGACGACGCCGATCAAGGAGACATCAGCATACTACCACAGCTACTATTCGAATCTAGGCAAACTAGCTGGTAAGGGCTACTACTAATCAATCATCGTCTTCCATACCCGCATAGATGGCAAGAAATGCAAAAAGGACAAAAAACACGATGAGTGCTACTACGAATGAATCATCGCTAGGGGGCGCGGGTGCCGGTGCAGGCGCCGGCCGATCCTCAAAAGATGGTGACGGCTGCCGCAAGGTAGGAGAGGGCGATGATGGAGATGGTAGCGATGATGTGGACCCGGAGTCTCGACTCGGAGGCGTCGGAGCGTGGTGGAGGGGGAGCGGCGGCCGGGACGATGACGGCGGACGGGACGATGGACGGGGTAGGAGAGACTCTCGGCTCTGGGACCATGCGCTTGTGGTGGTCGGGCCCGTCGTGTTGCTGAGGCGGCGGGGAGAGCTTCTCAGTCGCCGGTGGTGGGGGAGGTGCCTCGCCTGCAAACAGCCAGCAAGCAATAAGTCACACATCACAGACGTCTCAAACAGAACAAGCAAGTTACAAAGCCTTACGTGCCGGCGGCTTGCGGCGAAGTGCCGCCGGGGGAGGCGGGGCAATCACGACGGGGGGCGGTGGGGCGGGACCTGCACGTTGCGAGCACGCATCAACGGCGTGAGAAAAAGTTAGAAAAAAAATATAAACCATATTCAAGAAGTCCAAAATATCTCTGGAAGTGAAGGGCAGAACCGTCCTTTCCATAGAAACAACAGCTGTACAGCCATAACTTGCGGCCCAAGAAAACAGAGGCAGGCAAAACTGCAAACGTGAAACTGAACGGCAAGAAAACGTTACACAGAGGGGCACTACTGGAGCTCTTTCTCTCAGTAAAAAAAGCTGCACGATGCCCTGCCTGCTTTCCGTACACAGCAGACAAGGTTGCAGAAGAGATAAGTTTTGAACAAACGAAAACTTGCAAAATGGAACGAAAAGAAATCACTGCACGATTCAAAAAACGCAATCATCTTGAAATTACTAACTTGATCTTTGTCTAATCGAACAGACAAAAAACAAGCCGTACATCACTGGTGAATTGCTCAACCCACGGACAGGATGCAATTAGCTGCACATATCAGAAGAAAAACTAAGTGATTAAAAACTGACTTAAAAAACGATCGTGTTTGGCAGAAACGCGCCGCGCGCTGCTCTGCGCTGCACAGCATGGTGGCAGGCTCTCTGACGAAAAGCGAGAACGTCCAAACGAAAGCTCGGGGTGAACATGCGTGCGAGGTGCGAGCGACTTGATTTGACCCATTCCTTTTCACGAAAGAGGAAACCTTCAAAACGAAACAGAAAGAAAGCACTGCTCGAATCAGCTCGACAAGGGGAACACGGGTGGACGAACACGGATGCATGGCACGAAGAGTACGAAACGCCCAAGAGAAAAAAACGAGAAAGGAAAAAAAAAAGAGATAAACTATTGAACTGTAACTCGGCACTGCAAACACGTCCATCGCCAGTACTGCAGAAGCATGCATGGCTCGCCAAAAGCACCAGAAGGGAAACGGGCTCACCAAAAGCAACAGAAGGGAAACGCAAGGATTGCACGGAAAGGAGACATAACACAAAGCGAAAAGAAAGGAAAAAAAAAAACTCGTCGCATCGGGTGGGTTTTGACGAATCCTCCACGTTCAGCAGAAAAAGATAAATCAAACGATGCACTAAAGGCTATCTGTTCGGAGAGTTAATGAAGAACAACGAAAGGATTGTGATCACAACACACCCGTGGCCTTGATGTTCTTTATTGAGCTTATACTCGAGCAAAGCACATCGGCACATGTTGTTTGTGCTATAGCTGGAGAAATCATCGAACGCGTTGCCTCCCAGCACGTAAATACAGAACCAAAAAAACCCGAAATAAATCGTTCTAGATCTATACGCTGCCTCATGAGCTGCTGGATCTTGCATGTGCACAAGCATTTCGAGCAATAACCACACGCCCGAACATCCAGAGGAAGGTATCAAAATCAAACGCCGCTGCTATTCCTTCATCCAAGTTGTCGGGTTAGCAGCGGGTGAACTCAAACCGAGTAATACGAGGCCAACCGCACAAGTGCTGAGCGCTAAACATACGAGAGTTGGTCGACATAGCGAACGCCGGCAACTCCTTCGAAACTTTAGCATATCACAAAACACAAGCAACTCGAGACGGAACCGCGAAAGAAGATCGATCTCGCGCAACACTCGCGCAAGCCCACGAAAAGATCATCAGAAAACTTGAGGAAACAACCCCATCTATAAGCTGTTGGATCTTGCATGTGTGCAAGCGTTTCGAGCAATAACCACAAGATCAGCTCGAAGCCTTGAAAATCCAGAGACAGGAATCAAAATCGACCAAAACCGCTGCTAGTCCTCATCCAAGTTGTCAGATTAGCAGTGGATGGACTCAAATCTCAGAAGTATAGCATCCAAAGTTCCAAACCGAGTAGAAGGGAGTAAATCGCAAGTGCTGGCAAGTAAGAACACGAGAGATGTACGACACGGCGAACGCCGTGTACTCGTTCGATACTTTGCACACCACAAAACAGAAGAAACACGAAGCAAAATCACGCAAGAAGGTCGATCTCGCGCAAACCCACGAACAAGCAACAGAAAACGTAAGGCAAGAAACCCCATCATCCAACATGGAGGAAAAGAGAGGAAAGGGAGAGGCGGAGGAGGGTGTTCTTTCGTACCTTCACAGGCGGCGGCGAGGCGAGCACCTCCAGGGCGGAGGCCACCGCAGGCGGTGTACAGCGTGAGGAGGTGGGTGGCGTTGAGGCCGGAGATGATGAGCTGCGGCTCGGCGGCCACGCGGCAGAGGCAGGGGACGCCGCCGCCAAGGTCGACGGAGGCCACCACCGGCTCGCAGCACTGCGCGGTGGGCATGTCGGGCGCGCAGAAGAGGGCGACCTGGGTGGCGAGGATGGTGGGCTCGCACGACGCCTCCGCCGTGGTGGCGCCCGTCGCCACCTGCGCTCGCTCGACGGCGCCGCCGGTGGCCGGCGCCGCCGCCGGGACCCAGGCGGTGAAGGCGAGGAGGCCGAGCAGGACGGCGAGGTGGGTGCGCTCCATGGGTGGGGTCTCCCTCTCGCTACCTACTCTAGGGTTTTGCTGCGCGTTGTGTGGGTGGAAGGCTCTAGAGAATGGGGAAGACGAAGTGGGGAAGAGAAGAGAGTGCGAGTTATATAGGCGGAGGCGCCGAGAGAGGAGTGGAGGAGAAGCCATGCGAAGGTGGAGCGATCTGGTGCGTCCATCCTAGTGGGGACCAGCCAGCTGTGGCAACGGACGGTGTCCAATTCGGTGTAGGACACTGGCACAGCTGTGCGCGGCACGTGAGTGCGTACGGTTTGGCTGGGTGAAATGGGAAAAGCTACTCGAATTTGTGTTGCTCTCTACAGTCTAGACGAAATGCGATAATCCTATCTACTTGTTTCAAGATTCGTGCAGATCTGCAGGATTGTAGGTACTGTACTTAAGATCGACGCGACGCAACGTCTTTGGCACATACACGAATAACCAACACAACAGAATCTGATTGCATAATTTTGGCCCATTTACTAGTAGGCCGCCGATATGTGTTAGTTATGGCCTTTTAGCACTCGACGGTTTCTACAAAGAGAAGAACACGGCCAGCCGAGAAGCCACTGAACAATTTCATACCTAAGGCTAAGGCTGTGTTTAGTTCCAAAATTTGGAACTTCAAACTTCCAATTTTTTTTGGATATACAGTACTCAAGCAATGATGCTGGGCCAAAAAATGTTACCTGTTCCAAAAACACCCGTTTAGTTCCATTCTTTCAAAAAGTAGACATGTTCCAAATTTTTTTGGAACTTTGAATGAAACTAAACGCGGCCTAAGATCATCTTTTAACACAGAGTAATTTAATTAACTAAAATACATATCAAACTATCAAAGTAGTCCATATGGCATATCACCGGCCCGGACATAGGAACACAAAAGGATTAAGGAATACCCCTCTGTTTTATAATATAGTAAGAACATGTTAGCCATATGCTATATTGCTATAATACTTTCTCCTTTCACAGATAGATGATGTTGATGTGTTATTAGGCGCCTGAACCACGCCTGCAGCAGAAAATTCGAACTACTGAATCTGATCCGAAGGCGTGCATAGCCAAATCGATCTTTGGAAATCTAACTATGCGCGCGGCTCACGCGACTGACGGTGTGCCGAACAGGGTCCTTCTCGTCTTGGACACTGCCGTCGACGTGCTCCTGGATAAGATGACGACGTGTAGACGTGTAGTGTGGAGCCGCTCGCTCGACGCCGCCGGCTCCTTGCCCCCTACACATATACAATCAGAACGTATATATTACAATGCTGCTCATATCTGAATGATTTGGCAAAATGAATCGATCTACAATTCTACACGTATCAACGCGCATGCATGTAACAAAAGAAACCAAGCAATAATTAAGAACGGATCGACGCACTTAATTTGCACACTTGGACGAGGAGCTGGGCGGCTCTTGGGCTTGACCCTCCGCACATGGTGTAGAAGTCGACCAAGGCAGCGAGGCCGCCGCCGAGGCGACCGCTGGCTCGCCCAAACTTCATATAATCCAGGTTGCAGAGGCAGCGGAGGTCGTCGGTCGGCATGCTTACATTGAAGATGTTCTCTACCTCCTCGCAGCAAAGCTTGACGTTGGAGATCTTGGGACGTCGACAGTATACGTCCAGTCCCACGACGAAGTCTGAGGTATCGCACGGCTCGACGACGCCCAGGCCTATCACCACCGCCAGCAAAGCAATCGGAGCAAGGAGGCGGTGGTGGAAGTGGCGCCAGTATGTCATAGCTAGCTTTTGCTCAAGAGATTGGGTGAAAGTCTATAGCTTGGAGGATCGGGTCGAGGGGCCGGTAGAAGATCGAGTGCAGAGATTAAGGTACTTATATATTGTATAGGGATCGTTGATCGATCTCACTCATAACTCAAGCTATAGTTGCTTATGCCGTTGTATGAATGTATCTAGCTATATTACTACAAGCCTACAAGACATGATTGCAGGAGAAGGTGCATCATAAGAAACGTATGGAAATTGGGAAGGTCGACATGCATGCAAGGGCCGGACATTGTCACGCGAAATCTATTTTTTTTTCTCACCAAGTATAGCTTTGACCTATAGAGACACGACCTTTATGATTCATGGTGGACCATAACAGATCGGGCATAGGTCTTGGTACAATAGTACATGAACCCACAAATCACACCGTATGAAAATTTAAAACCATGTATTGTATATGTGTAGTGAGTTTAATTAGTTTCACAACTTACTCGAGTTTTTAAGAGAGCTTAGTCGAGTTTCATAAATTGTTATGTTAAGGAGTAAGTTGAGACAAGAGTTTGTACCAGCTGACTCGAGTTGACTCATTAGTCGCCACCAGTGTTGACCTTATCGAAATTGGAAATAATTTCGGGTGTCATTGAAATTCCGAAATTTCATAAATTTTGGAAGAAATATTCAAACAAAATTTAAATTTTTAACAAAATTGAATGAATTTTGCATGTTTTTTATGAGGGTAGATCCCAATAGCTATTTGGAACTAACAACGTTGAAAAACAATGCATAACATACATGGGTTATGTACAATAGATTTGGTCATGTTGATGGTTTTGACCAATTTTGATCGAAATTGTTGAGATTTGATTTCGTATTAGGACCCACTGAAACGGTCATGTTGATCTTTGGCTGCCACTGGTACGTCTGGAAAATGAAAAGTCTATTTGAAAATGAGGTTGATATCAATATGTGGTGATCTTCCCAAGCTAGGTTAGCTCCAGATGGGTTGTTGCTAAGCTTGCTCATTTGGACCGCCCCGACTAGGTTAATACAAACCGGCCGAAAATGCATGCCCAGCTCGACCCAACCACAGGCCGGGGTCTTGGTATTGAGACCCTAAAGCCTGAAAAAAGCACAACAAAGCCCGGTGTTAGTCTGGGCTTGGGTTTTAATTTTTTGCAATGTCGGGCTCAGGTTTAGATTTTTTGGCTAGGCTTTTTCAGGCTCGATCCGAAGCAGAGAGTTATTGATAGTGTAAACTGCATCATTAATTAGTTGGTTTGGTCCATGCATACAGCATGCTCCAACCAGTGTAATTCTCTCGTCACCAAAGTCCAATGTTTTAATTTCAGGTGGAGAATAAGTAAATAAATAAATAAACATTGCAACATTAATTATTCACTACACAGGCATGGGTGATGGATCCCTGTCAGCAGAAAATAAATAGATATCTGTTTTGCGGAGAGAAAATAAATAGAATCTGATCGATAACGTTTCTTCTAACTCTCCACCGAATGCATATATGGGCCGTGAAACGTTAGATTGAGCCGCCGCGAACGCGATGCCAGTCACTCGAGCGACGGTGTGGCCAGCAGAGCGGCGTCGGCGGGGATGTCCTCGTCTTCGATGCCACCGCCAGCGTGCTGCTGACCAAGATGACGACGTGTGACGCCGGTGTGCAGCAGCCTCGCGCCCGACGGCGCCGGCGCCGGCTCCTTCTCCCCTGCACATAGGCAACCCACACAATTGATTAAAGCAACAGTGAGAGCAGAGCAGAGAGAGCAAGCAGAGGAGGCTTAGTGTATACCTTTGCAGGTCGCGGTGAGGCGATCTCCTCCACAGGCGGCGTACAGCTCGAGGAGGTAGGCAGCGTCGTCCAAGCCGCTGTATCTGAGCTTCGGCGAGGCGGCCACGCGGCAGACGCAGGGAACGCCACCGTACGTCTCCACAGTGACCACCACCGCAGCGCAGCACAATTCGCTGGGTGGCGCTCCGCCACAGTGTAACTGGACCTGGTTGGCGAGGCTGTGGGCCTCGCACGGGAACTGTGGCTCGGGGTAGACGTCGGTCGCGGCGGCGGCGGCGAAGGCGAGGAGGCCGAGCAGGATGGCGTGGTGGGAGGACCGCTCCATAGCTAGCGTTTTGCGAACTGGTCGTGCGTGCTATAGCCTATAGGCGAGTAGGCGACGCTGTTCTGGTGTTGGAGGAGCTCACGCATTGCACACACCTTCATCGGTACTCTCCTCGTGTCCAGTAGTCACCTTTCTGTGCGTTCCCAACTACTCGCAGGGGATTCTAGTTTCGCTAAATTGGATGAAGATTTTTTTTTTTTGGCAACCCTGCTATACGTACGACCCACTCATCTGACTTGTATACGACTGGAACGGCAGAATATCGAACCACCTGATGGCGTGAAGGGACGCCTATGCACATCATATGCAGCCTAATAACTCATACTCCCTCCACTAAATATTTGACCTGTTAATTTTTTATACACATTTGACCGTTCATCATATTTAAAAACTTTTTTGAAATAAGTAAACTATAGATAAACATAAAATTATATTTTAAAACAAATCAAATGATAAAAAAATAATTAATAATCATGTAAATTTTTTTGAATAAGACAAACGGTCAAACATATATAAGAAAAAGTTAACGGCGTCTAATATTTATGAAAGGAGAGGTATATACAACCAAAAAAAGCCCAAACTCAGGGAGAACGTCGACACGCATGGCCGCAAGTCACTTTGGTCGGAGATTAATTTGTTCGAATCTGAATCTACTGCATGCTAACTTGATCTTGTCATTCTCGTTTTTAGTGCTATAGATGCTACGCCAGCTGATTGTTTTATGTTTTTTTATTGCACCAGCGCACCTAAGATTAGTTCTTATAACTAGGTTGCCAATGATTAAGCGTTCAGGTGGTTTTCAGGTCGATGATTAAGCTATTCATAATTAGCGTGAGGGCCATAAGCATTTCGAAAGCATGTGAAACCCATCTGTACTCTTTTCACAGCCAAAAAATACAAGCAAAACTTGTTTAAAATGTAAAGATCCATAAAGGCAACAACCGAAATGTCAAACATGTACAAATGAACACGGGCTCAATTGACAAAAACGAAACATTCACAAACACAGAATAAAACAACCAGCAACATATGCAACACTCAAAAATTCAGTTATCCAACCAAAAGGATTAGACGGCATCTAATGACCTGTGCTTTCGCGAAGCAAGTATGGAAAATAATCTTCCAAAAACTAGGAGTCTTGATGTCATCTATGGCTAGGTTCCATGGGAATTTCTTGGCACGTGGGCGGCCTCGAGAAAGCGAATTAGTATTAAGGAGCAACGGAAAATTTTCGATGGTGTTGTTGTCTTCACACCTGGTATATTTGGTTTAAAAAAATGACGGAGTCTTCAACACCAAATATGAACCGGTACAGTACGTGGTAAATCACAGTCTACGCCTGTGCAAGGAGAGGGAAACAACAATGGCGCCGATTTAGTTTACTTGTAGCTTCTGTTGTAAAGTCGGAGTGTTGTCCTCTTGTACAACACCCTTTTTACTCCTACATGTAAATTCTTTTTTACCTCCTGATAAATGAATTGACAGAGCTCATGCCTTCTTCTTCGAAAAAAAATGTAGCCTAAATTTTTATAATATTTTTTAATGTTTCAGCCTATATATCCGTGTGTTTCGTTTGTTAGATTAAAATGTCACAATGGATTTTTTTTTGTTTTCTCTTTGTTGTATTCAGATCTGTTGATATTCTAAATTTCCAATAGTTCAAATCGTTATTGCATTTGTTAAAGCAAAATATTTCAAAGTTGATTTGATTGTTTTCTTAGTACTGAGAAACAGGGGAACAGAGCACACAGGCGAACAGAGTAGGACTCCTACTGTAGGAGTATACTGGTGAAGAAAACAACACCAGCACTCATGGCGACACCCACCACAACATTTGGTCACACATAATTTGGGCACCGATCAATCCATTAGCGCTTGAAAATTTAGCCGTTTGGAAGACTTTTGCAAGCTTTCTGAATAAAAGCTGTCTTGGTACTTTTCCCCAATCCCGTTATTATGCATGATTCATATTTCTATTGGGCAGAGGCTTCAGCAGGAACAACTACGGACTCGCGCGACTTGGACTTGGACTTGTTCAGAGTGGCGTGTCGCTCGACGGCGGCGGCAGCGGCAGCTCAGCCGGCTCCGTTCCCCCTGCATATGCAAATGCAATTAGTCAATCAGCTAGAACGTACAACTCATGCTCAAGGGCGCCAAGCAATTCATGATCACAAACAAAAGGAGACGAGAAGGAAATTAACGAGAGGTACGTACTTGATTCGCATGCACGGACGGCGAGACGGGCGCCCGCGGGGTTGGGGCCACCGCAGTCTGTGTATATGTCCGCGAGGACTTGGTCACTGACACGTAGATCCTATATAGGCTCATAAACGATCGAACCCACGTGTCAGTGACTAAAGTCACTCTGGCTTTAAGTCAGAGGATCCCAATATATGGGCAAGATGTTCGAGTGTGATCCCGATATCTATGAAGGCCCAGTCCCGGTGGATGTTGCAGATGCAGTCGGGGTCACCCCCCATGGTCGCGCGGAAGACGTCTCCCGCCACGTGGCAGCAAGCGGCGGTCGGAGGCGCCTCCGTGGACGAGCAGTATCGGTTCAATCCCACGGCCAGGCTCGAGGCATCGCATCCCTCGCCGCCGTTGGTGAGGGCCACGGCTGGGAATGGGTTCATCGTCCCGGCAGTGAAGGTGACGAGGAAGCCGAGCAGGACAGCGATGTGGGAGCGCTCCATGGGGTTTTTGGTACGTCTCTCTCTTGCTCTTTTGTGTGTGTTCTAGCTAGACAATTAATGCAAGGGATGCGAAGACGCCATACAGGTGGAGGGCGGCGGCGCCGGCGGTGTTCGATGTTAGCAGACGCAGACACGCAGGATGCGCCTTCATATGCTTCATTGGTGCTCTACGCGTGCATGTCCGGTTCACCTGGTTGTTCACCTTGTGCATGCGTTTCCAACCGCGTTTCTGAAACGGAAATTAAAGTTGTACTATAACTCGGACTTGATCCGAACTCGGTTTAACCGACCGGGACATACACGTATTTGCTTTCGATGTAGTATAAGCAAGGATTTTCGTTTTTTGATCAACAACTGTAGGGGCTACCTACAGTGTATATATATATATATATATTAATATAAAGTTACAACATACAAAGCGTATTTACAAATGATCTAACCATGATTGAAACAAAGCTTTCTGATTATCCTTTGCCCTATGGATAACCAAGGCAAATTCTTTTTTGAAGTTGGATAAGCAAAGAAAAAGCATAGGGGTATATTCCTAAAGAAAGATTTTGTTATTTCTAGTTATTTCTAGCAAGGATTTTCGTTAGTTTGTAACAGAAAATGTCAAAAAAAAAGGGAAACGGAGAAAGGGTAGCCCTATAATCAATGGATCCAACATCAGCAAGAACCGCCGCGAACAACGATCTGCTAGCGCTGCCAGATGACGTGCTCACCGATATCCTCCGCCGCCTCCCGCCGCGCAGCCTCGCCGCGGCGCGGTGCGTCTGCGCGCCGTGGCGCTTCGCCATCGACTCCCGCTGCCTGCTGCGCGCCGACCTCCTCCCGCTCTCGCTCGCCGGCATCTTCCTCTGGTTCGACGGCCTCAGGTTCCCGGAGTTCTTCTCCCGCCCGTTGTCGACGACTCCAACGCGCCCCGCGATCAGCGGCAAGCTCGACTACATGCCCAACAAAAAAATGTTATACAGAATCCTCGACCATTGCAACGGCCTCCTCCTGCTCACCACGCACGTAGTTAACCCGGCCACGCGACGGTGCGTCACGTTGCCCATACCACGGTCGCCTCGGGCTCGGGATATCTTTGGCAGGAGGTACATCGTGTTCGACCCCACCGTGTCGCCGCACTACGATGTGATCCAGATCCCCTCCATCACTCGGAGTATGGAGCAGGACCCAATCATGAGGGAATCGGAATGGCCACCATCACCGTTTGCGATGCTTGTCTTCTCGTCTGTGTCAAAGAAATGGGAGGATCGACTGTTTCTCAGGGAAGGGGAGGCGGCGGGCACCGTCGGCGAGTTAGCAAGGTTTTCGGGAGAAAATCGAGCCGTCTACTGGCATGGTGCACTTTACTTGCATGCTTACCGTTATGTTACAAGGTGCACTCACACGATCCTAATTTCTCAATATTGATTGGTAAAAGATGTCATTTGATCCTCTATATACCATCCTTGCTAATTTCTTCTTATTTGGGATTCTCTTATGTAGACTATCATTGTCGGATGGAAAGTACCGAGTAATAAAACATCCACCAGGTATTGACATGAGCAGGCGTTTTACGGTTTATCTCGGAAAATCAGAGAAAGGGGTGTACTTAGCATCACTAGATCATGATCTGGACTATGCGCTATCAGTCTGGATCCTCAATGAGACACTAGGTAAGGCCGAGTGGGTATTAAAGCACCAAAACACCCTTAAGCCCTTGTTACAACGTCGGGAATATTCTCAACAAGTTCATGGGCCTTGGATCCTTCAGGATGTCAACTATGATCTCTATCGTAGCAATTTTGGTGGGCGATGGTGTCTTAATGTTAAGTATGATGATCTCTCACTAGAAGGAAACAGTGAAGCACCGGTGGCAGATAAATTTGAATGGCATTCTGATGATGATGATGATGATGATGTTGTTGATACACAAGATGGAGTTGAAGAGAACAATAATAATATTAGAATTTCAATTCTTGGATTCCATCCTTATAGAGAGATTATCTTTCTGAATTTAACATGTAGGAGGGGATTGTGCTACCATTTGAATAGTTCAAAGATGGAAGACCTGGGCAGCTTATTCCCCAAAAACTATAATGAATTCACGGAACAGTGGGGTGAATTCATAAATGATTCTTTTCCGTACACACCATGTTGGATTGGAGAGTTCCCTGAAATACCTAGTGAAGATCACCTCTATCGGAACTAGCATGTCCAGAGTCCAAACCAAATGTGCTCATGTGTGTTATCCATATATTTGCTTACATTAGTTCCTATGAGATTCCTCTGGACTTTTGCATTGAAATTGTTAGTGCTGTTTTTTGTGAGCTGGTGTCTGTGCAAGTGTTCTAGACTTCTAGTAGTTGCAAACTTGCAACTCTGTGTTTTTCCAACTCTGTCCAGTGTTATATTTTCTCTCCAAAGTCGCTGGAAAAAGAGCTTCCTGCGAAAAGTGCAATCTACCTCTGAACTTTACAGCTACTTGACCATGTAAGGTGTGGTACTGTGGTTTGTGTTAGATAGAGCAGTGCACCTACTGGTTTGACACCTATTTTTACTCGAAACCCAGCACCAGTATATAAGAGAACGTACACGTATGTGCGTGTCAGTGTGCTTGTTTCAGTTGTGTCCCGAAATCCCAATTCATTCCGTGATCAGACGCTGAATATGATGGATCGATCATCGTTCACGGCGAGCTGCCTGCTGGGACTCGCCGTGGTGGCCGCGGTGATCGCGGCGCCGTCCTCGGCGCAGCAGCTGCCGCCGCCGCAGCAGCAGCCTCCGCTACCTCCGCAGCAGCCGCCAGGCCAGCCGGCGAACGCGACGCCGAGCTGCCCGCCGGTGCAGGCCTCGATGTCGCCGTGCGTCAGCTACTTCATCGGCAACTCGTCGTCGCCGTCGGACGCGTGCTGTGTGCAGATGCGGGAGATGTTCCGGTCGCAGGCGCCCTGCCTCTGCGCCGCCGTCTCGTCGGCGCCGTCCCAGCTCGCGCCCGTGCTCGGCGGCGTCCAGTCGCTGCTCCCAACCTCCTGCAACCTGCCTCCCAATGCCTGCGCCGGTAAGTTCTCATGTCAGTAGTCAGTACTAGTATATTTGAGCTCCGGTGATCATGAACGGAGTTGTGTTTTGCAGATGCGAGTGCAGGGTCGTCGACGGCGCCGCCTTCGTCGGGGACAACTGCTGCCGCGCCGGCAACGGAGCCCGCTGGAACGGACCCGGCGACTGCTGCTGCCGGTGGTGGATCGAAGACTGTGCCGACGATCCCGGCTTCGGCTGGTGTGGGAGGCCATGGTCACGGCGCCTCTGCTGTCGGTGTTGCCGTGTTGATGTCCTCCCTGCTTGCTTATGGTTGTATGATCTGAGATGGGTGGGTTTTATATGTGTACACGCCTACACGTGAATTGTGAGTTGTGATCAAACTTGTACTTGTAGATAAGTAGATGTAGATATATGGACTTGTTGAGTATAGCTTGGTTTTCAGGTCAGGAGACTTGCGCATGAATCTGCTATTATTTGTGGAGTGCAATTAATTTGTAATGACATTGTTATGGAATTCACCAAATAATATACTACCTCCGTCCTTAAATGTTTGATGCCGTTGACTTTTTTATACATGTTTGACTTTTCGTCTTATTCAAAAAATTTGTAAAATATATAAAACTAAAAAAATTTTTACGGTCCAACATATGGTACATCAAGATACCGGTACCTTGAGGTACCAAAACACAATCAAACCGTTTATTTCGGTACCTCAAGGTACCGGTACGATGAATGGGTGTTCAAATTTTGTTTTGGTGTCTCAAGGTATCGTTATCTTAAGGTATTTTTGTTGGACCATAAAAAACTCATAGTATGCATAAAATTATATTTAACAATAAATCAAATAATAAAATAATTAATAATTATGTAAAATTTTTGAATAAAACGAACGATTAAACATGTGTAAAAAAGTTAACGGCTTTAAACATTTGAGGTTATATTGAGTTCATCGATCGTGACCTAGTATATTTTTTGGGTTGCTGAAATATTAATTGGAAGCAAAAGGACTGTAGCATGTTCTTGCCCACCGGTAGCTTTGACTTGCTGGGAATTTATGTGGTTGGACGAAAAGCTTCTCAGATGGTGGGTACTACTGCACATTAGCGCGTGCCAACGAACGGTACGTGTGCATATGCACATCCGCCTAGCGAACTGGCCGAGTCAGTCGACGAGATGATACTCTCGATCGTTAGAAACTGGAGTAAGACGCATTACTAAGTTGTTATTGTGAATGGAACTTTTTTCGACAGGACTCCACGAGAAGTACGCGCGCCACCAGCCTGCTGCCCTGCTATAGCGAAGCGACCAAGCGTGCTTCCGCCAGTTGGATTTTACATCATTTTCGTTGATTAATTACTTTCCAGTGGCCACACCAAACGGTCCAAACTGCTGCAAGTTCAAACAGAATCTAGGCTACAAGTACTATCATATCAGTGGTTCAAACCCACTCTTAATATATCCCGTAGAATAACCTGAAGTAACCCCGTAAAAATAATAGTAATAGAATCTGAAGTAGCTGCGCTGCTTTTGTATGAGAACTTAAAACTTAAAAGTACCCAAGCGGATCACCAACCAAACTGATGTCGTCAAAGCAGATCATGACCACAACTCACGACGCGCCGTACGCGCGCGCGCTGCGGGCACGCGACATTCTCCGATCAGCTCACCGGTTAAAACCTCCAAAAGAGGCCACGTCGCATTCATCGATCACAAATTCGCAACGTGCACACGACCCAGATCAGCATGCAATTTAGCAAAGCGCAACAAGTTAGATCAACCAGCCTATCCACCCGGCACCAGCCACTGTTGTATTTATCACTCAAGCTTGGTGCGTAGGAGCTATTCCCCGCGCTTTTCCATCCAAATCCTACACTGCCCTTTTTTTTCCAACAGGTAGCGGTATATTAGACCATCTCCCGGTCCCTCATCCACGCGTACTAATCATCCCTCATCCGCATTCGATCGTGTCACCGATGGCAAGAAGTGTGCATGGAGTACGCCTCGCTCTCGCCATCGTCGCCGTCGTCGTCGTGGCGGCGACGCCGTGCGCGGGGCAGCGGCCGAGGGGGACTCCTCCTCTGGCGTTGCCAAGCTGCCCGGCGGCGCCGATCAGCCTGTCGCCGTGCATCGGCTACGTGTTCGGCGCCGGCTCGGCGACGCTGTCGTCCTGCTGCTCCGAGCTGCGGACCTTCTTCTTGTCCCAGGGGCCGTGCCTCTGCGCCGCGTCCAAGCTCGCCACCGCCGGCCCATTCGGCCTGTTGCTCGGCCAGGCGCAGGTCTTGAAGCCCCTGATCCCCAACGTGTGCAACCTGCCAAGCAACCCCTGCGATGGTACACGTACACGCCCCTGTGCTGCATTTCACCGACTTTAAATTACAGTTGATGTATCACTACTATTTACCAAAAGCGATTGTTATTTCCCGTGGTGATGCATGCAGACGTGGTAGTGGAAAGCTCTGAGCCGGCCTCAAAGACGCCGCTGGCACCTGCCGCTGCACCGGATACGCCTGCGATGACACCGTCCGAGGAGCCGGACGACGATCCGGAGGAGTCAGAAGCACCACCGGTGCCAGTTGACCATTCTCCTGCCGCCGTGACGGCGCCGGGTCAGGTTGTGCCGGGGGACGCTGGATCGAGCGCTGGTTCACAAATCGGAACAAAGCTGCCAGAGTTGCTGCATTCAGCTGGTGTGGCGAGCTCCAGAAACACTGGTGCTGGCGCTGTACTGATCACTCTGTCTCTTGCTTATGTTTCAGCCATGTACATATAACCTGCTTAGCAGCGTTAGTAACAGTCAGTTATCACCACGCATGTATGATTTTGCCACCACAATGTACAGCATAAATTGACTGCACATCACAAAAAGGATTGAGGGAAATAAATCAAATGAATACATAGTTCATTTCATACCTCTGATTAGCTTAACTAGTCAGTATTATTTTCATGTACTTGCTTTAGAAAGCGACTAGTGCAGGACAACTTCTTTCCAACAAAACGTGCGTTAACAAGGCACATATGTCAGCAATCTGCAGTTAAATATTACAACGTCCATGCACCACATAGCTCAGCGACTGAAATTGTACACAGGTTACATATGCTCATGGCTCATGGCTGTATTCCTGCCTGCCATCGCATTTGGACATCTAAGTCTCTAAGAATAGGTGGTTGAATCAGGATCTTGAGATGCCTGTTCCACCTGACAACAATTCAACCAGATTTGATTTCCTCTTCTATCGCTCGACATGAAACTAAGATCTGTAACAGTGACAAAACAATGTCACTAAGAAATAAATGGTACCAACTCATTACAGCTGAATTATTCATACAAAATAGTACTACTATTCATGGTCCCAACTACAAACAGACAAAGTTTGGGTCCTTAACATAATGCAGGCAAATACCAAGGATTGCAAAATATAACATAATGCAGGCAAATACCAAGGATTGCAAAATATAATACGAGTAACGATGTAGTTTCATGCCCAGTTACCACACCATCAGCCAACAGAACAATATAGAATATCAGATTATTTATATAAAAAATATATTAAAATGTTAGTCAAACTGTAGCTCAATGATTTCACTCATTTGTGGCTGGAGAAAGACTTAACAATTTAACGCAATAGCACAAACTTCAAAAATCTTGAGCATTCTCAGTAAATAATATATGACAAAAGATATGAACTTTGTGCAAAAATGCCAAAAATGCCAAAAATTCAAAAATCAAATAATTAATATTGCAGCAAGGCAACAACCACCTTTAATTTAAAAAAATACACACTGCTTTTACTGAAATATGTAAATAAAAAATCTACTGTAAAGATCCAAATGGATCCAAGGTAACTAAAATGCTACGAGTCACACAATCAAAAGCATCACAGTCTCAGTAATCATAAATATCATGCATGTTTTATGTGAAGATCAGTGCTGACAAATAACTAGCTCCAGTGCATTTCAAGAATTGGTCAGCCTTAGACTAGATCACGAATTCTTTATAATTAGTTGATCCACAGTGCATAGGGACTAGCAGACCATTTACATACATGGCAGCAGGTCTAGGCAATGGAGTTGTAAAACACTGCCCATCATTAAACTCCAGAACTCAAAATCTTCATTTGAAGTAAAAATGAGATAGACCGCTTACATGGTCATGCGGTTCTGGCATACAACACAGGAAAGGATGCTTCAACTATGTGTGTGCCCGCATAAATTCTTCTAGCCGCTCCCATACCTCCAGGGCTGCTGTTCTGTCCTGATGCCTTTTATTCTTGCTTATCTGCAACGCAGTGTAACCAGGTAATTGTTAGAAAGAGCAAAAAAATAACTTGATTAGAAATTGAGAACCAAATGTATTTAAACACTCACAGATATGATTTTCACATTCCACTGTTTGACCACTTTGGCTGCCTCCACACTATCGTCTTCAAAGCGTACATAGAAACCAATAACTAACACAAGTTTCAAGATGTCATGCCATAGAAATAGTAATAAACAAATTATTTTCCCAAAAGATGTACCATGCTGATGAGAAACAGGGCATTCAAAAAATTGCCTTTGCAATCAAATTTCAGAAGTACTTTCTGACGGTTTGATCACGTATTAACTGTATCTTGAAACGAAATAACACACTACTGAATTACTATGCATGTCCAACACAATTGTTAAAATTAAATTAGTTTGAAGTAACTTTCAGTAATTACATGAAGTATGCACAGTCAAAGCACAACGGTAGTATTCCATCATACAGATTGTACAAATAGAGAAAAGCGTTCTCCTTACAGGCAAACTATTGCATCCATTTTAGCAAGAGGCATCAACAGTCATGTTTGTAGGTAACATTAATATCATGTCAAATGCAAAGGCAAAATGGAGAATTTTAACTTGTACAAGCTGATGTTTCAATCCTGAGGCAGTAATAGATAATGCACTACAGTTATTTCTTGATAATGGACAATACTGAGGGAAGCCTCAGCCCAAATACAAAAAAAGGTTGTAGGCATCTATTACTTTGAGGGTCCAGCAACACAGAACAATAGTAAAATAACCCTATTATGAAAAGCAGATCAAACACCCTATTCTTCTTAGAAATGCCCATAAAGCTTTAGAATTCAAGCTACACAGAACAATAGCAAATTAATCGTATTCTGTATAGAACTTCAATGGCTACAATGTGTATAATCTTGAGGCAATTTGGTTGTGACTAGTTATCTCAACCATAATTCGCATGGACCTTGTACTAGTGAAATACTAGTAAGAAATCCTTACCCTTGTTGAATATCTCTACATGATCCTTGAATGGCCAGTCCTTGAACTGCCACTCCTTGCCGAGAACAAACACGGCGACCACCCGTGCCCAATCGTCTGCCTTGAGAGAAGCCGGCTTGTCCCTCACCTCAAATGTCGTCGCACCACCACCAGCACCGGCCCTCTCCGCACGAATCAGCTTCTTCTGCACCATCACGCACTCGGGCTTCCCGCTCCCCTTCATCGCCCGCATCCTCTCGTCGCTCGGCATGAACACGCCATCCTCCAAAAACTCCCTCACATTGTAGATCGTAATCAGCGTCTGCGACGCGCTCGGCACGAGGATGATGGGCACGAACCCCTCCCCGAAGGACCTCTCCACCTTGGGCTTGGCCATGGCGACCGCGGCGGCGGAGGGCTCGTGGCGGGCGGAGGACGGCGCGCTGTCCTTGTTCCGCCTCCGCTCCTCCTCCCGGCGGACGGCGTTCTGCAGCACGGCGAGGAAATCCCGGCCGCGGGCGTCGAGCAGCGCGTTGCGGTCCTTGAGCGTCCGCTCGAGGGAGCGGATGTAGGCGCCGGAGGCCTTGTCGCCCTCGGGCTCCTCGGGGAGCTGCGGCTGGGGCTCCGGCGCGAAGGACGGGAGGGCGGAGGGGAGCAAGGGGTCGGTGGGGAGGGAATTCTGGCCATGGCGGAGGAAGTCGAGGAAGGTCTTGCGGTCGGGGAGAGATACCGGCGGGATGCGGCGGAGTCGGGCGGCCTGGATGAAGTCGGTGTGCTTGAGGTCGTTGTGCTGCGCGAGGAAGACGGCGGCGGAGAGCGGGTAGGGTCGGCCCGACTGCTTGTTGGTGAAGGCGGTGGGGGCGTTCGCCGGGAAGGTGTACTCCGATCCGAAGAGCACCTCGTCGCCGGAGAAGATGATCTTGTCCAGGTCGCCGCGCGCGGCGTAGTCCCGGAGCACGGCGAGGGGATCCATGGCTGCTTGGGTTTTGCGGCTGGTGCTGGATCTGTTCGCCTCCGTGTTTGGGGAAAGAAGACGACGCTGCTTCTGTTCTGGGTTTTGACCACCCTTAGGCCTTGGCCCATGAATTTCAAGCCCAATACACATGGGCCTTTTGAACCTCGAGCTGGTCAACTCGACTGAAGGAAACGACGGCGACTAGAGTACGACCCGCAGGCCGCAGCCCGCAGCTTTCTTCTCCGGTCAAGCTTGGCGGCTCGTCGAGTCGAGGTGTATAAATTCCACAGCCTTTTTTTGTTCGAGGCAAAGGCGAGACCCGAACGGCGCCGGAGATGGATGCGGCGGCGGTGGCGGGGATTACGCTGCGGGAGTTCACGGAGGACGACGCGGAGGCGCTGTTCGTGTGGGCATCGGACCCGCGGGTCGTCCGATTCCAGCGCCGCGAAGCCTACTCACACGTCGACGAGGCCCGCCGCTACATCGTGGACAAGATCCTGCCGCACCCGTGGTACCGCGCCATCTGCGTCTCCGGCTCCAACGATGACCGTCCCGTCGGCTCCATATCCGTCAACCCGGCCGCCGAAAACGATGGTTGCTGCTGCTGCTGCAGGGCGTCCGTCGGGTACCGCGTGGCGCAGGCCTACTGGGGGCGCGGGGTGGCGACGGGCGCGGTGAGGGCGGCGGCGGAGGCGGTGTTCGCGGAGTGGCCGTGGCTGGAGCGGCTGGAGGCCGTGGCCGACGTGGAGAACCCGGCGTCGCAGCGCGTGCTGGAGAAGGCCGGGTTCGTGAGGGAGGGCGTGCTCCGCCGCTACGTGCTGCTCAAGGGGAGGCCCAGGGACATGGTCATGTTCAGCCGCGTCCGCGAGGAGACGACGCCGCGATGAGAAGAAGAAGCCAATGGGCTGTTGCCGCTGTTCGATGGTTGGGTATAATTGTAACCTGTAAGGAATAATAAGCCCATGCTAGCCTGGTGCCAGTGGTTTTAAGCTCAGGCTCGTCGTTGACTTTTTTATACATGTTTGATCGTTTGTCTTATTAAAAATTTTACGAGATTATTAATTTTTTTTCATATGATTTAATTCATTGTTAAATAAACTTTTATGCACACATATAGTTTTATATATTTTATAATTTTTTTAAATAAGAAAAATGGTTAAATGTGTGTCAAAAAGTCAACGGCGTCAAACATTTAAGAACGGAGATAGAATTAAAGATAATCCAAATATCAAAAGCTTCGTATTCCTTCCGCAATTTGTCTCTTTTCTAACCACCAGTGGCTATATGATACTCGTACTCTTGTCCATTCGGTAAATTTTTAAAACTTTCGAGTACGGATATCTTCCTAATTGCATTGTTAGACATAGAAAAACAATTTGATACGTGCAGGTATATTTTTAAAGTACAGTTTCACGGTTTCCAATATGGAGTGAAAAAAATCCATTTTATTCTCTACATATTTCACTGGAGCGCTTAACCACAAAACATTTTTTTTCTCATTGTAACGGTATGAACAATGGAGTAGTGTTTAATTACCCCGAGTTCCTGATTTACTTCGTTTGCTTTTCTTCGAAAGTTGCAGACTTTCATATTGTGCGTTTTTGAACGGGTGATCAAGTTGTGCAGTCATTTCCCAAAAGAAAATCAGAAGCAGCCTAACAGAGGAGACACAACTTTTGGATTATGAACATTTGGACCCTAGAACCTTCTAGTATTTAACTATGACAATGGTATCATGCAGATAAACTGATGACTTAAATAATAGGTGACCGGCAAAGTGGGATAAGGTTTTTATAAGTCTGTGCTGTTAGCATGGACAATAATTCATACTTCATAACATATTAAAGATCATTTCTTATGCATTATGAACACAAAATCACAAATTTGTAACTAGTAAATTACCAGGGTTAATCTCTGATATTCTCTTAGTCTGCCGGATTTCAATCAGATCAGTCAATTGGTATTCCGGCTGGGCACTCGGCAACGGTCAGTCCGTCAATGGGCAAGCCGGCAAGGCTTGGCCTTCTGTCGTCTGAGAGACCAAGAGGCTGAGACAGAGGGGGCAAGGGCCAAGGAGGAAGGGGCAGCCGGGCAGCTGGCAGTGCCGGTCCTATGATTTTGAGGGCCCTATGCTAACCCATCGCGATGGGCCCTTTAA
>CM002481.1:20823016-20840849 GCA_000325765.3 Leersia perrieri
ATGCGAATTTTACTTGCAAAACATAAATAAATACATTACTATATTAAATTTAACATGTCTATATTATTGAGAAATAAAGTCGACCAAAATAACAATATATTTGCACCTTAGAACTAATACCATTACCTTAATATTTCCTCCGTCCCAAAATACTTATCGTTTTGGGTTTTGGTTTTGTAACATTTGACCATCCGTCTTATTTAAAAATTATTATAAATATAAAAAAGGATAAGACACCTAAAGTACTTTTGATGATAAAGCAAATCATAAATTTAATAATTAATAATTTTATAATTTTTTGAATAAGACGAGTAGCCAAACGTTGAAAAACAAAAACTCAAAATGACAAATATTTTAGGACGGAGGTAGTAAAGAATAGAACCCAATACCCCATCATATCCATTGCTTCTCATGAAAAGATATTTCTTCGTGCATTTCTTGATGCAAAATCGGCGGAGTTAGAATACAGTATATATATACATGTATTTAGTCTTGGGTCCCTACCATCATGGCCCCCGGTGGTCGCCTCTGTTGCATGGCCCTAGGACCAGCCCTGGCAGCTGGCCGGCGGCAGGCAGCACCGATCAGCGATCGAGTAGAGAGGGCGAAAGCCGAGAGGCGAGAGGGTGCGGGTGTGTAGCGGTAGCGATCATGAACTGTAATTAGATTAGTCCTGATTTCTGTCTTCTGATTTGTGGTTAGGATCGGCGCAGACGGCAGACGAGGCGTCGGAGGAGCGACGATGGACGATCGATCAATTTCACTTTCAGTATACGTACTGGACCTGAGTTCTCAGATTATTTTTAGCTGGGCCAATGGGCTGAGCTGCTACTGCACGTATACATATATACCAGTATACTTGGGCCTAGGGGGCCCCTGGAAAGTGGGGGCCCTGTGCGGCCGCTCCTGTCGCACAGCCTAGGGACGGCCCTGGCTGTTAGTAGTATTACCCCATTCCAATCATAAAAGGAGGTCGTTTTAGACTAATGATATTAATAACAAGATATAATTTGTTGGGTCAAATTAATGCTCAAATTCTCTCCATATAGAGACTTTGATCTCAGCTCTTGTACAATCCAAAAGTATAATAAATATAAACCGTTGATTAGTCACTTGATGGATGATGAAGATTGTCTCATCTCTATGAGATTGGAAAAAAAACCTAGCTTTTTTTTTTTCAAGAGAGGGTAGTATGAGCCATGGTAGAACACAAGCCAAGCAAACATAAGAAAGGGAGAGGGAGAGGGAGAGGAAGAGCGGAGAGAAGATGTGCAGAATTTTTAGCTTGTGGCTCAAACCAGATCTTTATCAAGCAATTGATTGGAGGTTCAAACGTGGTCGGATTGACCAAACTTGACGATTTCGTTCCTCACTAGTTTAGGGCACTTCAATCTGGTCAATCTGTGTAGGATTGGTTTAGAAGAACACCAGTTTAAGTAAGGTTTTGTTAGCTATAGTTCCATTATTACAGTCTGCGGTAGACTGTTAGTTTGAGAGGTTGACTATTGTCCAATTGGAAATTAGGCTGATTTTTGGTCAGCTTGGAAACGTTTACTAAGTTTCGTATATTTTGCTTCTTTGGTTTAGAAGATATCAGCTGAGAGCAGTAGAGGAAAAACCAGCTATTTCTTGGCTTACTATAATTAAGTAAGCAAGTATATAATATTACAACATCATTTGTTACAACAAACTTGCGTATCAACTTTACGTGCCCATAACCTAAGTGTTAATAAATAATTTGTGTGGATTGGACGCATCCTAAAACGAAATGTTACTATGTGATTGAATCATTGGAGTGAACACTAATAAGGTGATTAGTTATATAGCTAATTAAGATCAGGTTCTTATCCATGACCATGCCTCCTTTGACTCTGCTTGTTCACTAGTACTACCACTAGTCACTAGTCACTGCCCATCCTAAGTCAACCGTAGAAATTAAGCCAGCGACACCCATATGGATCTGCCGGACGTCGACGGCGCGCACCAGTGGCCAGACGCCGCCGACACGTCTCCGGAGGTGACGCTCCGGCCGCTGGGCCTGGCCGACGCCGACGACTTCATGGCGTGGGCGTCGGACGACCGCGTGATGCGCTTCCTCCCGAGGCGGCCCATGTGCGCGACGCGGGAGCAGGCCGTGCAGCACATCAGGGACACCGTGCTGCCCCACCCGTGGTTCCGCGCCATCTGCGTCGACGCCGGCGGCGGCGACCGCCCCGTCGGGCAGGTCTCCGTCTGGCCGTACGCCGACGAGGGCGGCCACAGGGCCAACCTCGGCTACGCCCTCGCGCACGGCGTCTGGGGCCGAGGCATCGCCTCCAAGGCCATCAAAATGGTAAGCCACAGTTCACCTAATCAATCAATCGACGCGCGCGCTTATTCGTTATTGCACATCATCACCGTCGTCGACCGTGTGTGCAGGTGGTTGCGAGGGTGTTTGACGAGGTGGCCGGGCTGGAGAGGCTGGAGGCGATTACGGATGTGGACAACGTGAGGTCGCAGAGGGTGCTGGAGAAGGCCGGGTTCAAGAGGGAGGGCGTGCTGCGAAGGTACATCGTCCTCCGGAACGGCGAGGTGACGGACGCTGTCATCTACAGCTTCTTGGCTTCCGACCGTCCATGAGTCCATGACACGGGGGGACTGAGGAGCGTGCGCGTACGTCAATTGTAACTTTGTAAGGGTGGTTTGCGCATAACTCAATTTCTCAATTTGTTGAAAATTTTACTATGATCTTCCTTGATCAGTCAATCGTGGGGCAGCGATCTTTTTTCATTCAAGGAAATGGATAGTTGGAACCTAATAATAAATCATAGTATGCTAGCTACATCATCATTTGCAAAAACTTTGTACTGCAACGAATTTGTATACATTTATCTGTTCCCTTTGGTGATGATGCTCATATTATAGGGGCTCCAGCGAACACGTTAGCTGGTAAATTGATTAGATGACCCATTATTATATCTTAAAAAATATCCAAAATAATAATCAGGAATAAGCTGACTTTCCAGTAATATATCCATATCTTTTTTTGGTGTGGAACATCGGTATCAAAGACCAACGATAATCATTAATTATTTGACTCGTTAAAATAATTTCAAGTCAAGCCTGGTTTTGTGGAATCTTCCAGGCTAAATTTCTAATACATCTGTACATGATAAAGGGTATATATGACTTCTGAGCAGAAACATCATTCATGCAGCACATATCACTTGTCGAAACTGAAAATATAGCTTAGGCAATGTTTAGATTAAAATTTTTTTTTCTAAATATGTCACATCAATATTTGGACACATATTTGAAGTATTAAACGTAGACTAATAACAAAACAAATTACATATTCCGACTGTACACTGCGAGACGAATCTTTTGAGCCTATTTAATCAGGCATTAACACATATTGGTTAGAGCAAAACCAACAGCTCATCTATCCCATCCTCCATCTCAAATATAGAGTATGTGTGTGAAAAATTTTACTCCAAGAGATACTCAATCATATCATCTAAAAACGGAGCATCATCCATATTGAAGAGAGAACATCCAGATGTTCTCTCTCTTCACTCCATATTTAAAACAAGCAACATGATAGGAGAAGAGGTTATTAAAAAATATTATTAAAATATAAAAGCTTGAAGTATAGATGATGTAATATGGATGGTCTCTTGGAGTGCATAGGGATATAGAAGAGGAATATTTTTTGCATGGTCATTCAAATTGACATATAGAGGATCAAATATATATGAACTATTGGGTTTGCTCTTACTGTAGCACTTATGGCTAATCATGATGTAATTAGGCTTAAAAGATTCGTCTCGCGGTGTACAATCTGAATATGTAATTTGTATTATTATTAGTCTATATTTAATATTTTAAATATGTGTTACGTGGCATTTTTGGCCAAATTATTTTTAATCTAAAAACGGCCTTAGACAAACCACGAACAATCAAGCAGTCAAAATGACCATAGGCTCCCATCTGAATGTCTTCAAGTACAGTGCTCAGGGGTCAATGCTTGAATGCTCTTGCCCGTGATTTCACTAGCAAAGTGCAGGTGCTTAATTAATCTGTAGTACCGGATCGATCAATTATGCAGTAACAGTAATCAAAAAGTGAAAGCAAATAAAAGAAAAAGGAGAGAATCACCTACTACAGGCTACAGTACAGGACTACAGGGCAAAAGATGATACTATGCTAGTAGAGCTCATGAACAATGACATGACAATCATAATCATACTGGTCCAAACACTCGCCAATTACAGAAACACTATGATGATTAGGAGCTATTGAGCTCTCATTATTCTTTGCATGTGGGGACTTCTTGCATGCACTTTGGTACAAGGGAAAATGGCACCCATGGCAAAGCTGCTACAACACACTCCACTCAAGCCTCTGATCCTTTTCAAGATAGCTACTGATCCTAGCTCTTCTTTTGTCCCCTGAATCACTGAAAAAGTTGCGTTTCTTCCATTTTCCATCTTCTCTTTTGAGAGGTAAATAAGATGATCAGATTTGATGGTGATCATACTTACACAGACACACCACTTCTCTTTTCCTGATAGTTTCTGAAGAACAGAAACTTTTTTCCTGATAGTTTATACCACAGTTTATACTGCTTCAGATCATATCTAGCCAAAAATAGCATGCATGGAGGATAGAAGAAAGCATCAGATTGCAACTCGATAGTCACAAAAACAAGATGCCCCAAGCAATCAATAATCAACATCTTACAAAAGTGGGCAAAGGTCTTTAATCCGCAGAAGACTAAATCATCTCCTTCTCCATGGCCAAAAACAGCATCCAATCTTGCAAAGTCGAGAAAACAAAAATAGAAAACAAATCTCATCTCAGTTATTTAGGACTAATGTCTCCCTCCTCAGTCCATAGAAATACTCCTACATAGCAATCCGTTCGTTCAAGCTAGCGCAAATTGTCCACTGCTTCGTCGAAAAGCATCTCCTGGTACCGGCACTCACTGCTGCAGAATGCTTTATCACCTCTGAAAAAGATAGAGAAAAGGACCAATTATATCTCAGCAGAATAGTAATGGCCTAACTTCTGAATTATAAAAAGCACAGAGCCTTTCGGGATAATTGCTCTTCTGCTTGTTCATGTTACTCCTCTGTCCAATGCACACGAAGCAAAAGACTGCTGCGATCGAGGGATAACATCAGAAAACGTGAAGCTAAACGTTTAGGGGACATATCTCCAAGCTAGAGTTTAGCACTTCCATGGATCAATGGATCATGCTGCAAGGAAGAAAATCGAGAACAAGACATGGCACAAATCCTTTTCACCGTCATATTCAAGCAAACTCAGCATTTCTTTTGGCATCAAGGAACTTCAAGGTTGTCAAACTAGTAACAATGATGCGGAAACTTTTGTTTTTGGCGATGATAGCTGGTCCTGGTCATGGTCGGGAGTAGGAGCACCAAGACTAGCACGGCTCGGGACATGAACCTTATTCAGCAACATCAACGGATGCCAAATAATTTAGTCCCTAGGAAATTGTTAACATAACCATCTGCAATAGGATATTCAGCTCTTTTGCATTGTTTTCTATGTGAAAACAAGGACCTCTTTGTTTGCAATGGCACTGTAATGTGAATGTATATATGCTGAAAGAAAGGGCAAGTATCACATACTAGAAAATAACAGGGTATCAAACATCACAATCTCAAATAAACAAACGACATGTTCCCTAATAAAAAAGTCTACTATGAACTAGAGAAATATAGAGGAGAATCAAATTCATTAATAAATATTGGTTTCTAAAAGATTAACACGACCCTGAAGACATATTCTGAAGTATCACAGTTTCCTTTGGCTCAATCATAAACCATAAATGATTCTAAAATCAGAACTGCTCATCAAGGTCCCAGGCATGTGAGCCATCCATAAATCAACAGAGAATTGGTGATGACATAAGCTTGCAATGATGGAAGTCACCTCCATCTCCATGCCAAATAACAGTAAACAAGAAAACAAGAACTTGTGCCTTCTAAAGCTACTCTGCATCTGCCAGATATTCATTACTTCATCTAACAAGCAGTTCAGCAAGCAATCAACCTACTTTAGCTTTCTACACCCCTTATGTGAAAATAGCATTTCGATGACATGTACTGCTAAATTCAGTATATAATCTACTAATTTTGAACCAGTCTATTTTCTTCGAGCATATATATGTATTATTGTTCCTGAATATACTACACTTCTCAACAACCGCAGAGATATCAGTAGCCCATTTCGCAATTTAAGTACAACAAATCAGGTCGCCAAACAGCTAAACTTGGTGTACCAACTTTGAATCATCTCATATTCAGCATGAACAAATCATTTTAAAATAGTTTTCATTTTTCCTGAGCATTACTGAAAGACTGAAACAGAATGAACAGTCATTTTCTGAACTCACCGATAGATGAAGATGTCATTGCCATGTCCAAGCTGCTTGTTGCACGCATAGCAAGTGGTCAGAAATCCATTGGCCCGCACCGCGTCACCGTCGTCGCCGGCGCCGTCCATCTTCTCGACGAGCACATCGCCGCAGCTCTCCACGATGCAGTCGTCGAAGATGTGCGTGGTCCTCGGATTGGGCCCGCGAGAGATGACGCAGGTGTAGTCCTCCGACATGGCCATCTCGCCGGGGGACACGGCGCCTCCGGCGAACACCCGCGCGGACGGCGAGCTGACCACCTCCGGCAGGAACCTCCTCGCCGGCGACATCGCCGCCACCGCCAGGTGGGCGTCGCGGTTCTTGACGCCGAACTCGATCGGGGAGGACACCAGCTCGACGGCCCTCGCGCCGGTGGGGACCTGGATTCTGAGCTGCGACCCGAACACCACCTTGCCGCCGCCGACGACGGCCTTTGTGTCCCGGTGATCCCGGAGCACGTCGGCGAGGCCGCCGGCACTTGCCGGCTCCGGCGGCGTCATCTCCATGTGGGCCCTCATGAGGCTCCTCTCCGACAGGAACGGCGGCATGGCGGCGGAGCAGCAGAACTGCTTGGCTTCGAGAATGGAGGTCGGGCTCATGGAGGCGGAAGGCCCCTCGCCGGCGCCGGCGCCGCCGTCAAAGAATCCAGCTTGGGGAAGCGCCATGAACGGCCTCGGGGAAGAGAGGCTCTTGCGAGCCATGGGCTCAGGCTGCGCCATGGAGGCTGCTCCTCCCTGATTGGAAGCAACTGCTCTCCTCGATCTGTTGCGAAGCATCGCCTCGATTGGAATCCCTGTGCAGGCCAGCATTAATCACCATGGGAAGGGAAGGGGAAGGAAAGATGGCAACTTCTGCAAAAGCTTTTCGTTTCTGTAGCTTTAAAGAATGAGCAGAGAACGGGAACAGAGCCCAAAAGCTCACCAGAAAGCGGCGGTCTCTCGGATGGATCAAACTTCAGCTATAATGGCCGCTTCTGAATCTTCTTCTCCCTTCTTCTTCTTCCTCCAGCACATTACCTCACCTTTTAGATTCTATCAAAAGAACACAATTTTCCTCTCCATTTCTTTCTCTCTCCACTCCGTTCCGGCCAGCAACACACACGCTCACGTACGCACAAACAAACCGATCGATTGATTGGCACGTTGCGATGATCAAGTATATTGGGGAAGGTGGACAGCGAGAACGACAAAGTGGTGGAATAAAAAGAGAAGAGAATCGCCCACGAAAAAGAGGCCAAAATTTTTCACCGGAAACCGCCGGGACGAACACGCGCCCCCACGAAAGGCGTCTCCTTTAGGCTCGGGCTTGCGGTTGGTACTTATGAAAGTGGGCAGTGGCGAAGTTTTCGCAATACTCTCCTTTCTCCCCGGGGAAACGGGAAGAAGAAGAACAGTTGTTGCAGCTTTGCTTGAACCAAGGAACCTCTCCTCTCCCAGGAGGAAGGGGAAAATGGAGGAGGAACGAGCCAGACACCGCGGTTATTTAAAACCTGCACACACGCGCAGAGAGGGACTTGTACCTTAATCAGAGCAATAATAATTGATCTGCCATTTTGATCATACTCTCTCTCTCTGAAATATTTTTAAGTATATATATATATATATATATATGTAGTAGGAGGTTTTTTCCCTCTCTCTGAATGGGTGCCAATTGGATGCGATTTTTTTATTTCAAAGTTCAATTTGATGTGATCTTTGATGATGAAAGTGCAGTCTCTTACTGCTGCTAAGTTAATTGCGGTTGGACTCAAGGTTGCGATCATGATTGTGCAGTTTTTTTTTTATAGACAAGCTTCAGCAAATTGATTCTGCAAGTTGAGAAAGATGGTGATGCAACAAGTTTCCTCGGAGAAAAAAAAAGGTGGGGGGTATTGTGAGTTGTATAGAAAGATTGTGTGCGTCAATTAAACAATTGTAGGAATGCCAGTATTATGAAGTATGCTGTCTGTTAGCGTGGTACACATGTGTATCACATCTTCACAAGTGACAATACTGTTTCTTTTTTCCTCTACTGACATTTGCCTGGTTTTAGTACAAATATATTTCTACAGTTTATATCATATGGGGGTATCCACACAGAACAAATTTATAGAAAATGCATATGCGTCCAACGTTTTAATTGTGCGTTGGAGATTAAGGATTTGGTATATACTACATTTAGGAGGAAATCTCAAATCTGCATACGCCATTGGCTTGGACGCAATTCTCACATATATACACCACTGACTTTTGCAATCCGCCGCATATGCTACTACTCTCATGTTCCCTTCTCCAAATGCCATTATGATATTTGTATCTTTTAGCACAAAAGGAGTACGGTAATTTCATAAAAAGAAACACCCCTATATTTTGGAGCATCCATAGCGATAAAAAAAATCTACTAAGTTGTTTTATGGAATCCCGGATTTCGGGGGAAAATGTTTCAACAAACACTAGTACAAGCTTACATCATCTTCACAAATATATTTATATATTGTAATAAATGAATCCTATGAAATATTTTTAAGTACATATATGTGTTAGATGCTTTCAGCTAGCCTTGATTATCAATGTTTTGAGCATTTATTTTATATATTAATTGATTATCATATCATTATTAGTTAGTATTGTATTGAGATTTTTTAAGCTGAGAAAAAGATAAAGAACACATGAGTAATATGTATTTTAAGTCAACTAATGTGAATTTATATAAAGCTAATCATATATTATAACAAATATATTTTACCGAAATATGGAGTTCTTAAAACATTGTGCCCCAAAGTATAGCGTTCTATCACAAACGTATAGTTTTGTGTTATTAGGGGTTTCGTGAAATTGACTACAAGCAAAAAGATAATTTTGCCCTCGATATTAAAACTAAAGGGTTGTCAACTAGGTCTTAATTGGAATAAATGTTTTTTATAAATATTCATGTTTTCAAGAATTGAAGTTTAGTTAGAAAATTTTATCAGACATTACTATTTTCTTTCCAGATATTCAATTTCATATTTGGATGATATCTCAGAACACCCCCGCCCCACGCCCACACAAATCCTGTCACTAGACATTGATACCACAAATAAAATCGTCAGCACTCCTCAGTCTGTACAGTAATCAAACGCCACGTTTTTACCGTGCCTCTTGCCTCGCTCATCCTCTCGTTTCAGTCTCACGTCACCCGGCGATAAATAAATATGAACAGTGACAGGGATCGATCAATTTTTTCCTATACAACAGTGGCCATTTTGCATGGAATTTTTTGACGGCTCTTCAACAGGCACGCATTTATCTTTTTCCTATATGTAACGTACTACTCCTACAAAATCATAGGCCATGTCAGATATCTACCAGCTACGACTCACAGTACAGCACGCATGCAGGGATTCGTTTTCAATAATTGGAGGCGCATTTCCTTGTTTACGCTCGATTTGGGTGCTGTATTGGCAAGTTGAAATTTCAGCGTGCACGGCTGAAACGTAGGCCACGTTTAGTTCCAAAAATTTTTGGAACGGGATGTCACATCAGATGTTTAACCAGATATCGGAAAGGATTTTTGACACGAATAAAAAATCTAATTTTACGGCTACTCTGGAAACCACGAGACGAATTTTTTTAGCCTAATTAATCCGTCATTAGCACATGTGGATTACTGTACCACTTATAGCTAATTATGACGTAATTAGGCTTAAAAGATTCGTCTCATCATTTACAACCCAACTGCGTAATTAGTTTTATTTTTATCTATATTCAATACTCCATAAATAAATTTAAAGATTTGATGTGATGTTTTTGTGGAATTTTTTTTTAACTAAACGGGGCCTATACTGTTGGAATGAGTGATTATTGTACGCCCTCTACATGGCCAGAGCCTGTAGCTGTACTATAGAGGAGCTGGCTCAGGCTGGTCCATGGTTATGCTTTCGCTAATTGTTTCTCTAAGAAAATATATTTTTAAAGGAATTAAATTAGTTCATAGAATCTCTTCAAATTCATGGTTCCAAATGACTTTTAGGCTTTGTTTAGTTAAAAAAGCTTTTTTCAAAAACATCACATTAAATCTTTGAACACATGCATGAAGCATTAAACATAGATAAAAAACTAATTGCATAATTGACATGTAAATTGGGAGACGGATTCTTTGAGTCTAATTAGTCCATGATTAGCCATAAGTGCTACAGTAACCCATTTATTCTAATGATAAATTAATTAAGCTTAATAAATTTGTCTCGTGATTTCCTAACACCCTTTGTAATTAGTTTTTTAATTAGTCGTTAAAATAGCCTTCCGACATCCGGTCAAACATCTGATGTAATATCCAAATCCAAAATATTATAGAACTAAACAAGGGCTTAACATGGCATGGTCTTTTTTTTTTGGGGCTTGTATGTTGTAAGTAAACATCAAGTTAAAACTAAAATTTTCCATTATCTAAAAAGTTAAAACTAAAACTTTTGGAGCACCAAGTTAAATTCATATAACTTTGAAACCATCAAGTGTATCTTGAAGTATTTTAAAAATATATTTGTCTTTGGTAATACCCAATTGTGTACCCATGTTATTTTATGGGTTTAGTAGATTATATGTTCATGAAAAACTTGTGTCATGTCAAATTGTATATGGTTATTCATGTTTTGGCCCTCTCTCTGTTATGTTTATTTTTAATAGGATAAGCTTTAAAAATAACTTTAAAAACCTTAATAAATTATTTTATACTTTTACTCTTAACAGCCAAAATATGAGGGTGAGAATAGAAAATAAAAAACTTAAAATCAATTCTACAATTAAGTTCTAAATAATACTATATGTGGCCTATAAACCAATGAGCAGACATTGAACAAAACATATTATTCTAGTTTTGTCGCAAATTTAGCATTATGTAGTACTCCCTCGGTTTCAAAATGTAAGGTGTTCTGACTTTGCTATCTTAATGTTTGACCATTTATCTTATTCAGAATGTTATAAAAGTATCATTTATTTTGTTTATGGCTTGCTTTATTTATTATCAAAGTATTTTAAGTATAACTTATTATTTTTTATATTTGTATAAAATTTTTAAATAAAATGAATGGTCAAACGTTAAAAGCAAAAAATCAAAACGTCTTGCATTTTGAAAACGGAGGGAGTATGTAGATAAAAGTGGTTAATCCATTACACCAAAATGGGTAAAAATGCCAATTGAGTAGCAGTAAAGTAGTAGTATTTTGTAAATTGTAACACGAGTTAAAAAACGATTTTTGTATAGCACGAAAACTTTTCCAGCGGAAATAATGAGCTGCACCAGTACGTACTGTACGTGAGTGAGAGTAATTCGTGATAAAAGGGCACTGCGTACGTCGTCGTCCTCCAGTCTGCTTCACCTGCAACATAATTTTTCACTGTTTGTCGCAGTTGATCCCATGTCGGGTGGAAGCAAGACAGCGCCGCGGGCGTGCAGCGCCGGGCAGCCCAGTCACTCTCTCTTTCTCACTCCGCGACGCAATGCACACGGAATCTTTCGTCCCCCGCCTGACGCCACGTGTCATACGGGCCCCACTGCGAGTTCACCGCTTGAACCACAGTACCCACGCCGAACGTCTCCCCTTTTCCGTGTTGTACCACTGATAGCACGGCCCCACACGTGCATGACCCCACGTGCCAGTGGCTTCAGCTGGTGTAGTGCCTAGTGTCGAAAGGTCACGAGGCGGAGGATGGGATGCGGATAAGGCTCCACGTGGAGAGCAGCGACTGGTGGGAAGTGGAGTTGGGTGTTTGGCTCCGTGCAGGGGGATGGGAGATGGATGGATGGGTAGAGACGTTGCTGGAGCGCGAATTACGGTGCAAAACAGCGGGTAATTATGCGTCCCAGAGAGGGCAAATGCTGCCTGTGCACGAGACAGGGAGAGAAGAGAGGAGAGGCCTCGTGATGAGGCATCGATCCTACTCTAGCTAGGTCCAACGGCTGGAGATGGCCTCCTCTGATCACAACAGCGCCTAGCTAGTGTGGTCTTGGCTTTCTGATTGCTCCACTTCATGGCTCAAGATACGTTCGTTCCTCCATTCATTTTCCTGTAAAATTAAGATTTTCCAAAACTAAAAAGATGGTTAAGCTTTCAATTTACTTCATCCGTATCAAAATAAAAAAAAAACTAGTGCTGGATTCGAGCTTTCTTGGGAAATCCTCATCCGGATGTACTATTTTGTACCAAACCTCCTGGAAAGGTAATGAGTTGCGGTGTACAAAAGATGATTCTTCTCATTATCTACTATTTCTTGGAAGTACTGACACCAATGCATTATTTTAGCCTAGGTCTTGTTTTTACAGTACAAACATATATAGAAGTAGGAGCTACCAAATATATTTGGTCAAGTTCTCTATCTGTCAGTTTTCACCTAGCAATAATAATCCTTTGCAAACCATATGATTATGTAAAAATCAGTACTAGAATGCTTTCACAAAGTTATCATGTGCGATCAAGGTGTGTAGAATTACCTCATATATGTATGTAGTCTGCATATAACAGTTGCATGGTAATGCTCATTATTATTTGTAAATTGACAACCATCAAGATGTGTAGAATCATCTCATACATGTATAGTTTTGCATATATCAGTGGCATCCTAATTCTCATTTATGTTTACAAATGGACAGCCACCGTCAACCTCAGAGAATGGTAGTGGTGCATCACATGCTCCCAGAAGAACAACATATGGATCAAATGGTGCAGATTGTGATCCTGAACATGATGTTGATGGAGATTGTGGTTCTGACTATGATGATGCTATTTATGGATGAAGATAGATTGCTCTCTTGCATTCAACATTCTTGACGATTCAATAGTATTTATACATATTAGCTTGAGTCATTTTTATGTGGCAAATTCTGATTGTGATTTTGATTAGTACGATGATACTATGTATGCTGGTCCGAAGATGATTTTTGGCATGTACTTATGAGTTATGACTAACTAATTAGCTTGAGAGTTTCATCAATTAAAATATTCTCGATGAAGCCAAATGTTTGGCCAATTTTATGTATATTATGAGTTTTTGAAAACTTTTATGTGCTTGCTTGGTCATGAATCTTGTTGTTTTTATTGAAAATTATGGAAAAAATAATTTCCCATTTTGAAAAATGCCAACAGTGATATGGTCTCCGACAATGTCAAAATCTGTCGGTCATAAATATTTCCAACGGTGTTCACTGTCGGTAAAAGTTTTATGCTGTTGGGGATTCAAGATTCTGTTACGGAGGACATGACGGAGATCCATCAAAACCCCGACGGGCTAACTGTCGGCAATGCTCCGTAGGAGATGTAATAACCGACAGTATATTGAATTACTGTTGGCAAGTTGATACATCCCCGACAGACTAATTCCCGACGGACGTTCCGGTAAACTGTCGGGCAGGTATTCCCTACAGCTTTGTGGGTGGGTGCAGTCTCTATAAGAGTTGCACCTGAGTCACTTTGTGCAGCCAGATGTGGAGGGGGTCACACATGCACATACTGCTATATTTAGGAAACAATGTAATTAGTAAGTAATAAATTACTTACCAAATTAAATTTTTGGAAAACCCTTCTAATTCCAGGAGACCCATGCACGGTTATTCTTTTTTTCCATCGCTAGAAAAACTACTATATTCACATAGGTTTGTGTAAGATTAATATTATAAAATTACATTATAATAACTACTATGTAGATTTTTTAATATATACTTCCTCTGTTTCATATTGCAAGGCATTTTGACTTTTTACTTATAAAGTTTGACCATTCGTCTTATTCAAAAAATTATTTATTTTTTTATCTAGTTTTGTACTTTAAGCATGACTTATTAATTTTTATATTTGCACAAAATTTTTGAATAAGAAGAATGGTCAAATGGTAAAAGCAAAAAGTCAAAACGCCTTACATTCTCAGACAGAGGTAGTATTATTATATATATATCTCAGTTTGTATGTTTGAATATGGTTGTTACAGTACTATATTTAACATGTGACAATAACCTATATGTTAATGGGAACCTAAATATTCGGTATTTTTAGTTTGACACTTTGTTACGACAATGTCATATTCAATAATTATGACGGTCAATATGAAACTTACTACTATTTTACTTAACTGTAATTTTAAATTTAGTAAAAAAATATTTTTACAATTGTAATATTTAGTTTATTTGATATCACAGTATTTAGAAAAAAATTGTTTTTACAACTGCATTTTTGTTTGTTACAAATGTTTACTACATCACTATTAATTATAATTATAATTACGATGTGGTATTTTTACTTTACTATATTTTTAATTAAATATGATGAAAAATAAAAATTTTGAAATATTTTATGATGTTGTCTTTGAACCATACTTTTTACAATCGTTGCAAAAATTGAAGTCAGTTACTTTTATAACGTACTTTTTATAACTGTCGCTGTTTATAATTGTAAATTATAAGATATACAAAGTGGTAAATTTACAATTATTCAAACTGACGCGTGTTGCAACTCAATTATTACATCACAGAAATTATGCGGGTTGGCATGCACCTAATTGATAAATGGTAATGTGCACATGCATGCAATTAATGTCCAATTGATAAATGTTAAATGGCCACAAATCACGTGTTCCCTGCAATTGCAATTGCTATGATGCTACGTGGCAGCAGTACATGGGTGGGTGTAGTGCACACGGTCACTACATCAAACGATTTTTACAATTATACCTTTTAGCAAAATAGAAAATTTACAATGATCTATGATATGATAGACTATACAATTTTTACAATCAAAGAGGCCACCAGATAGTAAATTTAAAGACACTGAGACTACAACAATCTCTATCCACCACGTGATAGCATTCATACACGTAATTAATGAATGTCGCACACCATGCACCTCAATCAAAGGATTAGTATGTAATTAAGGATTAGCAATCATCATAATTAGCCACCATGTAACATGGCAACAGAAGAAGGGTGGGTGCAGCCACCACGCTTGCTGCACCCGCCTATAGAATAAATCTTCCGTGTGTGTGTGTGTGTGTGTATATATATATATATATATATGCAAAATTTGTACTAGCAATCTCTATATGTGAAAAAGTTAATCCCAAAATGATGATTGATCCACATAAGCAATTAAAGCTAGACCATCCGATGGAGGAGAAAAGAAAAGAGAACCATTGGATTGGATTAGTAAAAAAGAACATTGCCTAGAATTTTCCTAGGCAAGGAGAGATTACAAAACCTACAACGTTATATATGTTCACAGTTCTCTCAGTAAGTTAATTGAAATTGTCTTACAGTGTTCATCCTTTTAAAACCTTATTTGGAAATAGACCCTCACCTTATTTATAAAAACAAGAAAATTAGTTTTAAGTGCTAAAATTTGCCATGACATAAGCATCACTCCCTCCTTCCATAAATATATGACGCCGATGTCATATATAAAACACGACAGTGAGTACGAGTTATGAAATGAATTTAATTAGTTACAAATATATTTATGAGATATAATCGTTTATGTAAAATTGGTTTGGTATTCTCATTGTGGATTGTCTACTAATTCCAATATGTTGTCCAACTTTAATAAACCTACAAAATGCATTCAATCATTTATATAAATTGTGCACACTGATAGTAAACAAGGCATGATAATAGGTTATGCAGCGATGTCATCATGGAGATGACAGGAAGGTAGCAATTTATGCAACAACAAAGATAAAAGAAAATATAAACTTCTTTATGAGCCTTTTTTTGCTCCAAGGGAATATTGGTCATTTCGCATTGTTTCTCTTCAAAATACAAAAATGATAAAAATTGCATGTGGTGTCATGTAGAAAAGAACCATTTTTTAGAGCGTTTTAGGAGTGTCAAATTGTTTTGTCTCACTAGATACTATTGGGACCCATTGATCAATGAGACTTCCTTGTGATAGATTAGAGAGGAATTTTGAAGTGGTGATCAATGACATCTTCTTGCGGCCTCATGCATGGATATACCACAATGTTTCACAAAAATTTTGAGAAATTTTTTTCCAATATTGTAATTTATGTTGTATTTTTTATAAATTATACAAAACTTTTATATAAGTTAACATGTAGTTAAACACACGGAATTTGTACATAACTTGCCCACAAGTTATATGGAAGTTAGGTATAAATTATAATTTAAATAAATACATTTGAAGAGTAATCATATTACAATTATACAATAATTACTTTTAAAAGTTTCACCCAAAAATCCATCTTCCAGTGGTGGATAAAATTATAGGTTGCTTGGGACGATTTGTGGGAGCCCCTAGTCTAATTGACCATTGTCTGCAATAATAGTCTATTTTCGGGGCGGCATTCTTAAGGTGCAGACTGCAAAAACCGATTTGTACAAATGAGTCCGGACCCGCCCACAAAGATGGAACAACACTATTTTTCAAGAAAAAAAATCATAAAATGTTTCGTATTAAGACGGATGATGATAAATGCTATGTCAAAGTTGTAGTTCTCGATGAAATCATAAAATGTTTCATTTTAAGCCGAATGATGATAAAATTTTCATTTAAGATTGTTTAGTGTCCCAATATATATAATAAGATTTAAGATATATTTTACGGGCATTTCTCGAGCCCCCGTAAATATCAAAATTTCCATGTGGGTTAAAAAATGGGAACATACCATTTTAAAGAAAAAATTGTAACACTTTTATATGAAGTCTAATTAAGACAAACTTTATATAATAATTACATCTCTAGACAGGATCTACAAATTCATATCGAAAACAAAAATCATTTAAAAATGATTAGGTTCCCAAATATGATCGCAGATCTATTTTTATAAACAAATTTTTATGTTATTTAAAAAACCTCACACGAAGAGATGCTCTGTCTCAAAATTGTAAGGCTCGATGAGATCTACATATCTTTAATTGAACTTTTTCTCATTTAAAATAGTTTAAGACCCCAAATATTATTTTTCTTAAATTATGATAATTTTTTTCTCGCGGCTCTTTAGGAAATCCAGAATTTAAAAAATAAACATAAATTCATTTGAGATCAGTTAGGGGCTAATATCCGCTACTAGCACTAAGATTCATTTTTAAAACAGAATTTTCAAATTGAAAAATTACCTCGGATGGAGGCATGCTTTATACCAAAGTTGTCGATTTTTGCAACGATCTACAAGTTTTTGTTGGTGCCTTTTTTTTGTCTGATGTCAATCTATAAGTTTTAAAGAGGTGAAGTGAAAGGGATATCATATGACACTTAGACATGAACTATTGTGTAGGACATATGGTAAGGAAACTACACAAGGGGACAAATGTCCTGGGTTCGGTATCTATAAATTGCATGCGCACATACTTCATGCGTAAAATCATGTGATCTGTGACATGCGATGCGCAACTACGTGTATATGCATAGTAAAAATTCAAAATATTTTTATTTTGGGTGGGTGGGTGGTGTGTGTG
>CM002481.1:20849521-20910892 GCA_000325765.3 Leersia perrieri
GGAGGAATGGACACTTTAACCTTACTCAAACCATCATCATTGTGACGTCGTTCAGGATGACGCCGACGGTGATCACCATAACGACCACGGGTGCCAAACCGGCCAAAGATGTCATCGCCCTGATCATCATATGCACCACGGCGACCATAACGATCACCTCCATGTTCAGCACTATAATTTGAAAACGTTTCAGCATCAAAAGCAGTAGGATCACCAACAGGAACACGTCGTGCACGACGAAAACCAGCAGCAAATCCTCGGCCACGGCCACCTGCAAAGTTATCAAAACCAGCAGCAAATCCGCGGCCACGGCCACCACCATGGCCACCACCAAGGTGATCATCATCGTCATTATCATGAGGTGGAGGTTCCCCACGCTCTTTTATTTTCCACCAAGCTGAAACTTCATTAGTGCTATATATCCATGTAATAGATGACGTGAACAGTAAATCAATATATCCATGTAATAGATGACGTGAACAGTAACTCGTGATTACAATTTCAGAAATACCAACTCTTGGAATTCTTGTTCCAGCGTGAGTCTTGAGAGGCTTGCAAACTTGTTCTTTCGATTCCTGAGGGAATTGTAGAACGCCGAATTGCGGTTCACCCAGTTCGTGCCTTCACATCTATAGGGCGTGATTGCGTGGGCTGTTTCGTCGGTACGTGGAAGGGTGATTGTTTCGGTCGTTCGTTGCGTGGACAGTCTCGCGGTGCACTACCTCTTCATTAGGTCACGCAGCGACAAGTTATCAAGTTCGCGGATCCTACGAGAAAATCGGGCCACACAATTTGCTACACGCGTTGCATAGGCGTGTGCATATCATTTGAGCTCCTTAGTTTGGTACTATTCTAATTGTTTAGAGCAGCATCTGGCAGCTAAGCTATTCGGAAAATCTCTGGCCACTCCAAAAAAATGTAGGTTTTCACCGTGATATTGAGACTTTGAAACTCATCAGTTAAAAAACATAGAAAATCATGAGCAACTCTACATTCTCATCGGCTGGATACTTAATTTATTCGATTTCTCTGTAGCACCTCGATACTCAAATTACTCGATTTGTGTTGCACCACTGCGGTAATATGAGTGGAGGAAGGATTATATGGAAACCCTGGATATCAAGAATGTACTACATCAGTCAAGAATTGCCATCTGCACAAAACCATGGATGCAAATACTCCATTACTGCAAGTATCACTGCCGTGTTAATTGCCTTCAAGTCTTTGCACTACATAGAACTGAATGGACAATTCGGACACTGGAGTTAATAAAATTGAATTGCTGATGTGAGAGAACTTGAATCAGATATCACATCACAAGACCTAAAAATGATGCCAATGAACAGACGGAGTAGTAGTTGCAATAAAGTGGGTGAACAACTAAATGTGGTGGTGTTTGCATCCACCAAGTACAGTAAACCTTAGTACTTGTTACATCAAATATTTGATGTCAATTAAAAGCATAAAATATAGACTAACTATAAAACTAATTATATAAATGAAAGCTAACTCACGAGATGAATTTTTAAGCCTAATTAATCTACCGATGATATGGATATAGGGGTCCCCATAGAGGGCTAAACTTGCTTCTACACCCACCCACCCACCCAGATATCCGCTCGAGGTAGGGGGCTACACGACCTTACTCTTGGGCGCGTCTCTAGAGGAATCGAGACATCCCGACACCCTGCCCAACACGGGGGCATGGCGGTCGCGACTGCCCAACCTCCCCCTTTCACGCCACTGGAGGGGTCGAGGTAGCCCGATGCCCTGTCTGCCATGTAATCAGGACGTTCGCGGCAGCCCGACCCCCTTCCCTCGGCCCTAAGTTTACGGATGGACTTGTTCCAACTATTCGCAATTAATGCCTGCCATGTTGTGGGTCTGTGTGCCATGTGCGCTCTTATCATTCCAAAGTGACATGGGGTTGTCCCTTCACTTGGACCGAGCGGTGCAAGGGCACGCCTCTGCTAAAGGCGTGCGTCTGACACCCCCATCCCATCAGCAGTCACATAATGCCATATACAATCAGTGGTAGGAGCTGTTTGTTTTGTCTTCTACCCCCGAATGACCCCCACCAGCAGGTGGGGCCATCTGACAGAGTGCTACTAGCACCGTCATGATGTTACCCTGAAGCCGTTTTCACAGTCCTTTGGAGCAAAAACCAAGGCCAAGCAGTCCCATTTTTCTACGCCATCTGTCTCGTCGAGTTCCTTAGCCGTCGACCCCAGACTCGACATGCACGATAGAGGAGGCAACCTTTTTAAACATGATGTGTAGCACAATAAGTACATTGTACCATATGTACCATCACATATACCTCTTAACTAGTCTTGGATCACTATGGTAATCCCTTGCTGCTATAAAAGGAGGTCCAGGCCTGGTGAGAGAGGGGACCCGAGCTAGCTCTTGGAGCGAACGAGCTCCTAGAACAACACTTTTGTACATAGATACCACTAGTCACCAGATAGAGGAGTAGGGTGTTTCGTCTCCGTGCGGCCCAAACCTATATAAACCCCGTGCGCTCTCATTGCTCTTGAGGGGCCCGAGCCCCCTTAACCACGTTTGCTTTACTGCTTTCGAGTCCTTGCCCATACCTCTGGCCGAACCTAAAAGGGGGTCTCATAGTCCTCCGGTCGAGGAGTTAGCCTTCCGACATAATCCATAATTAGCATATGTTTATTGTGGCATCACTTTCGTTAATCATGGACTAATTAGACTTAATAGATTTATCTCGTGAATTAGTCTTTATTTATGCAATTGACATCCAACCATCTAACGTGACAGGGACTAAAGTTTAGTCCGGTGGATCCAAACGCCACCTGTGTATTAATCCCAATGGCAAATTTTAGCAAACAAACTAAGGCCTCCTTTCGAATGGAGATATTTTTTGTGTACTATCACTACTACTTTTTACAGGAATTGAACTTAAATTTATATGTGTAAAGGAACCCTAAAAGAGTACAGATCCATATCATAATCATATTTTGCTATCTCTTTCTATTTTTTCCATTAGAGTTGGTTTTACAAAGATGGGAGTCAAAATCATAAAGAGTACTCCTTCCGTCGTTCCATCCCAAAATAAATCTGTTTCTGTCTATGAATCTGAAAAGAATGTGGATTTGTTTAGGACACAGGAAGCAGGCCCTAAACTTATTTACATGCAATTAGGGTTTAACTAAGACCATTATTTTTTTATTATTAATTACCACCACTGGCACTGTAAATATGCGAACAGACGAATGAGTGACATCGTGGGGTGACAGGTGCTCATCAGCTCATGAGAAGAGAGGAAGAGGACACAAGGATTGGTCACTTTGCATGACCTCACTTCAACGACTACATTTATTGGGATTTGCAGATCACGCCCATTACCTTTTGGCTTCCTTTCCAGGATCCAGAGCAATTGCATAGTTGCACCCTATCTCTCCCTCCTCATTAGCTTTGTGAAGAAGATGTGTTTGCATTGCTGTGCACCAAAAGGTGGCAATGAACTCATCATGGTCTCCTCCCAGTACAGGCCTGTTGCACCTTCTTTTAAATGAACCACTTGATGCAGTAACTCTGAACTTTTTGTGTAGAAGCAGAATTCGTGCCCATCTCCCTTTGTCTGCACGGCATGCCTTTGCATTCACGGGCAGGACGGCGGTGTGATATTTGTTAAGATGCCCCGCGGTACGTGCATGCAAAATTGCAAATGCAACACATTTACACAGGACTTCAATTGGACGAGTTCTGCCAGCCGCATGTGAGTTGTTTCTTCTCGTCCATCAACTGTAAAAGGCCGAGAGGCAGAGGGAAGCAAGATCATGGAGCAGAGGCAGGGGAGCAAGATCATGGAGTTGTTTGTGTAGGGCCAACGTCAAAACCCCGAAATTTTCTTGAGTTCGAGCACAACACCACAGCAACGAGGCGTGTCCATCATATTAGGTTAGGTCCACAATGCACGATGCGGCGGCAGGAAACGGCTGCCTGGTAGGGTCGCCGTTTCTTAGGTCCACAATGTGTAGGGTAATGTCCATCCCAAAAATGAACTCCAGGGAAATTTATTTACTCCTAAAACCTAAACAACAATATAGTAAAAAATAACAATGGTATAAATAATGTAATTGCAATGCACCTCATGTGCAACACGCTGTATCTCATCTCATGTAATTTAAGCCCTCTTCCCCCTTGTGTGCCATTTCTTTTTATTTTAGGCAGTGTTTAGTTCTTTGGCCAAAATTTTTTTGACGTATACTGACGTACATTTAAATTTTTTTTTGACGTATACAGACATACATTTAAAGTACTAAATGTAAACTAATAACAAAACAAATTACAAATTCCGCCTGTAAACTACAAGACAAAATTATTAAGTCTAATTAATCCATCATTAGCAAGTGTTTATTGTAGCACCACATTGTCAAATCATGGGGTAATTACGCTTAAAAGATTCGTCTCGCAATTTACATGCAAACTATACAATTTGTTTTTTTTCCATATTTAGTGTTCCATAGATATGTCCAAACATTTGATGTGATATTTTTTAAAAAAAAATTGGATCTAAACAAGGCTTTTGCCTAGCACGAAGGTCCGTGCACAAGTAATGGCACATAGTTCGTCTATTTTTCTCCTATAAAACTGATGCAGGTTTTAGTAGATCATAACTTTTTTTTATTATACTACTCTAGAAGAAAAGCCATCCATTGACATCCCCCTCAAGTCGCCACAACCCACAAGCACCCATCACGAAAAAAAAAGAAGAAAGAAAAACAAATAAATGATGTAGAATGTGGCTTGGCGAGAAGCACGGCGGTCGGCGGCCAGGGACGACACGCGAAGGGACGCGGCTCAACGAGGACGCACGGTGGCCGCGGGGGAAGCGGCCACGGAGCAGAACCCCAAGAAGAGCATCGACGACGGCGGGGATTGGCGGCGTAGCTCCTGACGCTGGATTCAATCGGCGCAGCTCCCGGCAATGATGCGGGGGCTCTAGGCGGCTATGGCGTCTGCCGACGGGGTGAGCTCGAGAGGTGGGGACGGAGCTCGGCGCGGGTGGCGACGAGGTGCGATGGTCGACAGGCGGCGGGAGCGAAGAGGAGTGGCACAACAGGTCACGAGGACGGTCAGCGGAGGGGCGATGTTGTGCGTGGCGTCCCACGGTGGATTGTGGAAGATCGGCGGCGATGACACTGGAGGAACAACGACGCGGGTGAGAGAGGCGAGCCGCGAGCCCGCGAACGGGCGTGCGATAATGCCGTTTTCCTCCGTCCATGAGGAATGAGTTTAGGCGCGTTCTTATCGGCATTGGATGAATTTTTTCCCTTGTTTTCAGTTAGCACGCTTCCCAAAATGATTATCCGTGTGTTTTTTGCAAACAAAGTTTATATAGAAGTTTCTTTAAAAAACAGATAAATTTATTTTTCAAGTTTTCAATGGTTAATTAATCATGTGCTTATGATTTGACTCGTTTTGCATGCGACAAATGAGGGGCACTGTCACATCCGAAAAATCGTTAATTAAACAAATCGTTTGTTTAATGCATTTTTGAGAATAAGTTAAAATGCAAAAGAAAGACTAGGTTAAAATCTATGGAAAAGTTCAACAGAAAAATGGCCAAGATAAAATTTATTTAAATACTTTGAGTGCTCAAGTATTTTCTAGATTTTTCTAGGATTTATTTGAGTATAGAAAGTATTTTTAATCAATGAAACATCATTTCAGCAAATAACTTAAATAAAAAATGTATTAAAAGTTCCCTCCAAGTCCTTGGGCATAATCTGGCCCGTTTCCACCTCTCCCTTTCTCCCTCCCGGCGGCCATCCTCTTTTTCCCTCTCTCTGTTTTCTTCTCTCTACTGGGCTGCAGCCCAAGAGGCGACCAGGCCGCCTCTCCTCTCCCTGCACTCCCGCGGGTGTGGGCCGGCCCAACTCCAAGCGCCGCACGTGATCATCTTCTTCCTCCAGCCGCCGGCATCCCGATGCCGTGCGAAGGTGCACCGCCGCCGGCGGCCGATCTCCCTCTCCGTAACGTTTCTCTTCGAAGTAAATGCGAAAATAGAATCCTCTACTCTTACTCATCAATTCCCCCATAAAATCCCCAATTAATTCGTTGTTAAACCGACGAATTTATTCTCTCTTTGAATTCCGGCATCAATGGAAAACCGGCGTTGATCTCCCTCTTCATCCACCGTTATTAACAATTGAGTGAGGGGAATTGATCATCTTATCGTACTCTTCAATCCCCATGAATGGCACCCTTAAACCGCCGGATTTAATCCCTTTTAACTCCTCTCTCTCTCTCTTTACTCCGGCGAGCAATCCGGCGACCGTTTTCTTCTCCTCCCTTGGTCTCCGACCCTATAAAACCAATTCCCAAGCATCCTCGCGACCTCTTATTCCTCGTCCATGCCATCTTCAAGCTTTTCTCCGCCCCATCCACCCTCCCTCGAGTTTCCTCTCTCTTCCTCGCCGGGACAACTCCAGCGACGTCGCCCGGCCGCCTCCGTCATCCTCTACGGTCGCCGTTGACACCGTTGGACTCGCGAGGATACAGAGAACGTCGTCCACCTCTTCTTCGCCGCCGTTCGTCGCCGGAACTGCATCGTCGTCGTCATCCAGAACCCCGCCATCGTCTTCTCCAATGCCGGCCACCTCCCGTCGACCTCTTCGCCCGCCGACACCACCATCAGAACCACGAGGAGAAGAAGCTCGTCCCGCCGTCCGTTGCCGCTGAAGATCGCCGGGGTTTGCCGTCGCCGTCGACCCTCGCCGTCAACGCCGTTAGCTCCGGTGGGTTCGCCTCTCTCCCCTCTCCCTCCTGGTGGTCTAGGCCGGCGCATCCGCGCCGCCGAACGCCGTCGTCGTTGGCATCCCGTGGCCTCCCCGCGGCTGATGACGTGGCCGCCACGTCGTTTGCCACGTCATCCCTTTCAGCTAACGTGGCTGCCTGGTCATCGCCACGTGGCATCTTTTGACCTTTGTGGACCCGATCCGGTTGGATCAATTTCAGCCGTCCGATCGACCTCGATCGATCCCGGCCGTCCGATGTGGTGTAGCAAGTCCAAACCATGGTCCTTCAAGGCTTCAACACGTTTCCCATATACTAGACCTGTTGGTTGCTCGATTGTGCTGTGCATGTGCGCTTTTTGGTGGCCTGGCGGCTCAATGCTTAAGTGCAGAAGGCAGCGGCTCCACGGCAGATGATGGCGCCGCTACCGGGATAGCGCGGCCAAGGCGACCACGCAGCCCGCACCAGCTAGCTTTTCTCATGCCCAGTGCAGCACTAGAGCACGGAAACAAAATTAAGGGACGATGGCTAGATATAGAATCAATTAAGCTTAGATTCACTGCTTCGTTGGTTCATTTTCTTTAGCTGAATTGCTTCTTAATTGAGAGGGACAAAGTTTTAACAATTGGTTACTCGCTGATTAGTTTGAGAGATGAGAGGACAAAGCCTCGTAGGCAGAAACAGAACAACCAAATTTTGATTTCATTCTTTTTAAACATCTATTACTAAATTCTGATTCATCTATTATCAGGACAAAAGTCTTATTTTGAAGATAGCCAGTGCATTTGGTAAAACAATTTTAACTAGAGATCCCATCAAACGCTCATAATGGTTTATCTCCGCCATAGCTACCATTTTATCCTGGGTCCGCCATTGTTTCAGGGGTCGGGATCAAAAGAGAAAAGGTGCAGGGGAGAGAGAGGAAGCGGATGGTGGTGATGCGCCGGTCAGTGGTCGCCGGGATGGTGGCCGGCGGCGGCGGAAAGCCGGCGAGCGGTGCATGCGGGTTTTTGGCTCGGATTTGGGCAGGGGAAGGCATGCATGTGCATCAGTTAGCTACCAGGAGGCTCACCGAGCATTTTGTGTGCGGCGGCGAGGTTCGGATGGCGCCGGCGACGAGGAAGTTGACCCGGCGGCGGCGGAAAGCGTCGGGTCAACGGCGCGGGCCCGATGCGTGGCTCCACCTGCAACAGCGGGGCAACGGGGAGGTTGGCGAGGTCCCAAAGGTGCTCTGTGCGCGAGGAATCGGTCCGGGGCTTACTGATGAGGGAGATCGACGGCGTCGGTCGGTGGACGGCCGGAAAAGAGGAACGACGGCGATCTCCTGGCTCGGGCACTAGGGGCCGATTGCTCCTAGCCGAACCTCGAGGATGGAAGGGCGATGTAGGTGGCGAAGTGGCTCGGCCCGTCGTGGACCACAGTGTCGGGAACGGCGAGCGGAGCGGCGGCGGCGCTGCGGGGAGGCCGGCGGCGATGGGAACAGCGTCGCCAGGTTTTCGGCCTCCGAAATCTGGAGCAAAAATTGTATGGGGAGCTTAGGCACAATGAGAACGACGCGTTCCAAGGATCAGTAGATGGAGAGGCTCACCGTAGAGGAATGGGGACGGCGGCGAAGCTGCCGGAGCCGGGGAAGAAGGGTTGTTTCTGGGTTGCTCAGGGAGCCAATGCTCGGTTTCTCGATGGGAACGCAGTGAGTGGATAATGCCGTGCTCACTGGTGCTTTGGTTTGGAGAAAAGGGGAGAGTGGAGTGGGGTGAGGGAGAGAGAGGGGGAGGCTGTGTATTCATGGCATTCCCACGCCATCCATTGGCTTGGCTTAGAGGGGCGGTGGAGGCAAGTGAGGGGCCCTGGACATGTTCCACAGCATAGGGAAGGTAAGGCCCACTTGTCAATGAGAGAAATTCAAAATAAGCCTTATAGGACAAGCCTTTGATTTGGGTGCATGAGGGATCTTTGGCAGCAGATTTCTTTGATGTGGGAGGGTGGAAAATTGTGCTCTTGTCCTCTAGTGTTTGTTTTACATGTGTGTTTGATAGTGGTACAGATGTCATGCTCATTAGGCCTAAGTAGAATTTTTGGTGGCTAAGCAAAGATGGCTAAGTGATGCTGAATTTAGGTTCAGACTTGAAAATTTTCTAAGTCATTGGAGTGAGGCTAGAGTTCTAGTTTTGCTAGGAGTGGTTGGCCATGGTAGAAGTGCTTAAGATCTTTGATGATGGGGTTTCTAGGAAGATCACAAGGTGCTCTAAACTTTGGATGAAGAGACAAAGAGGCATTAGATTGGGGCTAGAACTTCTAATAGGCCTATCTTGGAGCACAACAAAGGGACCAAACTAGATTATAAAACTTTGAAAACACTTGGGTGGTCTACTTGTGAGGTGAAGTGCTTGTGTGCAATTTTCTAGGATTTTTAGATGCATGGAACATGTATAGGAGTTAATTAAATGATTGCATGGAATACATGTTTATGCCTTATTTGATTATGCATGAAGATCCAAAAACAATAAAAATAATTCAAGCACACCAAGGCATTACACATAATGCATGTGACACTTTTTATTTTATCATTTTATGTGCACATGGTTTTATAGAGCTAGTTTCTTAATTTTCTAAATTAATTGTCTAGTCAAATGTGAAGTGTGCAAAGTAGATGTGCAATATTAGTTGGTTTTAGTTAATACTCATCTTTTAGGAAAAAGTTTTATTTTCATGCAAATTTTGAAACATGTTGACTTAGCTAAATGCACTACACACACATTTAACTCAAAAACTCTAGGTTTTATTTTCTTGGTACGTTACAACAAAAATCCAAAACTCCTATGCAAATCAGAACTCGCCCTAGTTTGCCAGTTTTTTTGGATAGCCTGTTCGGAATCTAATGGAAATATTTTTTATTTGGAACCAACCCAACCCACTCACCCTACCTGTAATTTATGTCTGTTCCATTCCATTACACTCCATGCCAGGAACCAAACACACCCTTACAGGTGTAAATGGGCTTATAAGTAGGTTCAAGGATCAGCCTACTTCCACGCCTACGGCCCTATCCATAGTTTATTTAAGCCTGGTCGCAAAAAAAAAATAGTTTATTTAAGCCCAGTCTTCCTCCCAAAGTCTCTCTTAGATGCAGGCCTGCAGCCCGCGAAACATGGCATGCAATTTGGGTTCTCTGATGGGCCATGCATGAGCCTCATGGCTCACTGACAATCGCGATTCCGAGATAGATTTGGTCCTCTAAAAGCTGGGAGAGTGGGGGTTTTGTGTACAGAGCTGAAAAATAAAACGAAATTCGTCGTTAATACTAATCGTTAATAGTAACTCCTAACAGACAAGGACGACGCCCCAGGACAACAAAATAATGTGATGGTTGAAGATTTCTTGGCAGAACTTAGCAGCCATGCTTGGAGTTGAAAAACAGAAGAGCAAAAGAAAAAAGCACAATAGTTGAAATTCATGAATGCTCATGCATTCTTTGTCCATCGTTCCATGCCTCTCCTGAAGATCTTTGAGATGCCATGCACAGCTGCATAGCTGTATAGCAGAATACGATCCAGGGCCCCGGGGCTGGGGAATACGGAAAAGCAAAAAATGGAAGAAAGGCACAAATTCAGGTCATCCGCACTTGGCCACATAAATTTGGTAAAATTGGTTCTATAGCACCGAAAATTCACAAGATATATAGCACTAAAAGTTTTTAGTTTGTTTTATTTGACATTCCGTCAATACTACACGCAACAGAAGCTTTCCACGCAACAGATGGTGGTGGTCGAGGCGAACTCGACGGCGCCGGGCGACCTTGGTGGAGTCGGCAATGGGGTGCAGAGTACGGCAGCGGTGGCCGCCGGGGACTTGCGGGCATTGGAGTTGGACTAGGTGAGCTCGAGGCTTGAGCCCTCGACATGGGCGGACAGAGCATGGGACATGGGGTACACTTGTACCCCCAATATTTCTTAAATACATTAGGTAAAATGTATGTGTATATGATTTGTTGGGTATAATTTATTCTAGAATTGCAAAAAAGCCCCAAAAAGCTACTAATCAAACATGTATATTTGATTAGAAATAATTTTCTTAGCATTCTGCAACTCCTACATAGTTCATGTTATTTTGCTCTGGTAAAATATTTTAGGTCTTCTCATGTATTAAGAAAGTTTGTACCTCCAATTTTGCAATCCTGCGTCCGCCACTGGCCCTCGAGGCAGATGCTGTGGGGTTTTGAGGAGAGAGATCGAGTAACCATGGCTGAACTCCATTAGCAGGAACGAAGAGGTACATAATGATAGCTACAGGAAGAAGATGAATAAGGGCAATTGAGTATTGCACATCTGTTATTTCAGGGAAAAGAAAGGTGACTTAACAGAAAGTTTGGATGAGAATGCTAGAAAGGGGAACGGAGCAAACCATTCAATGATATTTGAGTGAATTAGGAATTTTTGGTGTTATATATCTAAACTCGTGAATAAATTTTGGTGAAGTGTGGCATGCCGCTCATTATGTGCCTGATAATTTGTTAGCCACACTCGTGGTAACTTGTGACAAAAGAACGTGTGATGAAGTTAATAATATGCGGCACTTCACAATTGTTACATGAACCAAACATTACCATCGGTTGATCAAACCTGTCAGCGTGTCACAAAGTTTGGTCTTCAAGACAGAAATGTCAATCAGGATTTTGCGAGGCAGGAGCATGTGGCCAAGGCATTTTTTTAAAAAAAAAACACTGCACACAACACCAAAACGAACAATGCTTGCAGTTATCTGGTTAGGACGAATTAAGACCTCATCAGCAGCTCCCATGTGCCAAATCATTGGCCTTCGCATGGAGGTATATTGGATAATACCAAGTCTAGAGAAACGGGGAGCTGTTAACCAAGCAGATTAAAGTAACTTATCTCTGATCAGGAGGAGAATTTGCAGCGCAACATGACCCTCCAACGATCAGGCGACCAGATTCAAGCTGATCATGGGGTCTAAGCCCCTGGTATAGCAGAATAAACCCAGTAGCTAGGTGCAACATGCATGGATACTCATTGGAATGCGGTGTGGATTATTCGCTGATTTGTTTGAGATCGTCAGTTGTTGCTACGGAGTACATAGCAAGGCAGGGGGGTGGGGTACCGTATTTTCTAACAGAATCCCACTCTCTGTTGCTCTTGATCTGTCAGAACCCAGCTCAGCTCAGAAATCCAAGGATGTCATGCAGCCTCTCCTACAGCCATGGAGGAGAAGGGATCACTGTTATCTTGTGAGTCTGTGACCACAATATTCATCATTACATAGCTCACATAAAAGTGTACCGATCAGCAGCTTCATCATATCCTCATCTTTTTTTCTTTTTTTTTTCCTGAAGAGCACGACGATCTTGTGACATGTTTGCCAGTCTCTATAGCAGCAGCAGCTGATCAACGGAAAAGAAGGCACACAGCGGAAATACGTCAAGAGGGTGTCCATGAGGGCGATAAGATGCCCACAAATCTCATGAAAAAATATCTCATCTATCCAGACGTACAGTAGTATTATACCACCAGCCCACAGTTTTAGAGAAAACCTGCCTGCCACATCCTGCAAAATTTGTGAGTTCATTGCAGCCGCTTCGCCTGTTTCAGCCGCTAAAGAGGGTCACCTCGTCGGCTCACATGGAGGCAAGCATGACACAAACAGCCACCAATCAGGCAGTGTCAAATCGTGCCAGTGTCCTCATGTGGTCCTGAAATGGAGATATGGCAAGTTGGAGACAGATACACTACACATGCAATGGTGTATGCAATACTTACAAAACATTGGCAGTAGCGATCAGAGAGTAGTACGTGCATCCGGATGCAGCCATGGCTACGTGTCTGGTCTTGTTTCTGCAGCTGGCAGTCTGGCACATTGGTTGCCTGGGAGGCATTTCTCATTCTTCTTTTTTTTTTTTCACGGTCCAACAAATCATACCTCGAGTATCAAAATATAATCCAACTATTTATTTTAGTACCTCAAGATACGGTATGATGAATGGATGGCTAGATTTTATTTTGGTATCTCGAGGTACTGTTATCTCGAGCTACTATTTGTTGGACCGTAAAAATACTTTTTATTTTTTTTGGGGGGGAATGGACAGGAGGCAGTGGCCATTAGAATTGGATAGAATCAAGGAATGCGTAGAGGAACAGGTAAGTAAAGCCATGTGGCACTGGATGACGGTGAAATGTAGCCACCAATATCCATGGCCTGCTTCATTCATGAGTCATGACCTTCACTGTCATTGTGTCTGGTTCATCCCATCCAAGCAGAACAATGCAAACTGAATGGAAAAGGACGTTTTTGAAGTGGCTAAATAGACTGCAAACTTAATTGGAAAAAGACATTTTTGAAGTGGCTAAATTGACTGGGATGGCGCCATTTCTTTGACACATGGGTGGTAATAATGATTGCTTATTTGTTCCTACTGATAAGGATACCCTCCGAACTGCAGATTCAATGATAAGTTGGTGAAGATCGTCCAATCATATTTCCTCCCTCATTTGCCCTTTGTCAATTAGGAGACAAAAATCTTTCGAACGGGACCATTTGGGTAAGGTTTTCAGACTTAGCCACTTTGTAGCCTTTTTGACTTATTATCCTAAGGCGATCAAATCACACATAAAACATCTTTAGCATAACTCGTTTGCCTTAGTTCACTTTTTCTTTCATTAATTTTGAATTACTGAAATTTAGAAAAGAGAGACACTCATTTCAAAATATAAAATCTTATGTACTACTAGTACCTACCAAATTCTCAAGCTGTCAGAGAGCAGCTGCACATGCTATTGACAGTTTACAACTTCCTATAGCATTTATGTTCAACTACACAGATTAATAAGACTTCAGCATGGACAAAGCCTACCAGGGCTTTCGAAAACTTCAACATGGTGCATGGACACATTGGACACGGGAGATTTGCAAATGTAGAACTTGTCGACCTATCGGCGCTTTTAAAAACAGTAATTTCAGAAAATGAGCCAACCATGTGTCAAACGTTTCACCTTGACACTAGATTTAGTAACATGCATCAAACAATTTCTTAAAACAACATTTCGTGCATATACCTCAGGACAAGGATATATTGCATTTGGTAGTATAGAAAGATACAATAGAGCTAGCGAGGTGCCACAGTAATTGCTCTTTTATGTCTCTCAGTTCAAGTTACCTTTATAAATATGTTCCATATCTACATCTCGGATTTTAAACTTACAAAATATACCACCAAGTTAAACTAAAATAATAGAATACATGGATAGACCGGACCTGGACCATAATCTCTCTAATTATTACTTAGCTGATCTTATTTGAAACAGCAAGGGTATGACTTGCTTGTGTTATTACTTAATCTTGTCCACACAATTCACTCATATCGGAAAAACAATAACATTTTTCATAGAAGATTCACAATCAAGTAACATCACGTGTAAGAGCCTGACTAGCATATGGGTTGAAAGGGAATTGCAATGCTCTGACACCCAGAATAAGTTGATGTGGAACTACATTTCTGGTTATACTGGGCTGTGTGCCTTTGTGGATGAGCATAATTCTCGGGGAAAGATATCATTACATAGTCTGGATGAGCCTGCCTGTGGCCAATATACAATACAGCACTAGAGAATTTCTAGGTGTCATTTAAATTGCAATAAAAGGGAGAGGAGATTCCGTGTGCATATTAATGGTGTTTTAAGTGGAAGAGTGCGACTGGTGCTTTGTTATGACCTCCTAACACATGGACCAAGCAAAACATTGTTAATATTTAGAAACAATTACAATTGATGAATACTCCCTTCGCCCTTAAAAAAAAGCGCAACCCAGGATTCAAACCCAGGATTGCGCTTTTTTTTTTGGGACGAAGGGAGTATTGAGATAACACTTGCAGGAACTGTTACACTTGTCAGACATTTAGAATATGTACCTCTTGAAGATCACATACCAGGTTCCGTTTGGTTGACAAGAAAAGGATAGATGGTATGTTAGTGCGCGAAGACTCTTCCAGCTAGAAATACCAAAGACTCTTTTTCTGGTAAATGGCTGAAAAGATAAAAGTGAAGTTAACAAGTGTCAACTTGAACACCAGAGATTGATACTCAGAATGTAAAAGAGTCCAATGGCAGCCTTCACCAAAACAAAGTACAACTGGACACAAAAAATTAGTATTGTTCCCGTAACGAAAGGTAATATTGGAGAGCAATGCTAGTAGGATCTTACAAGACCTTGTTCATTTCTTACATATGCAGAATGCAAAACAGGATAACTGCGGCATTCAACAAAAGTACAAATTAGAAGCATCATATGGTTTCAGTTTTTTCAATTGTGCAAAGTGCATATGCATATGTTTGACCTCTGTACAAATAATTAAATATGCTTAGAGTGCAAAATCAAGCACAAGGTCACCCTGCTGCCAAGACAAGAAAATAAATAGTACCAGCCTATTAAAAAACATTATAAAAATTAGACACAAAAACAAATTGTTGGTTGAGAACTAATAAAATAGATAAGATCCAAGTTTTGAACTGGCCAGCTGAAATGCTGGACCGAAGGAACCCAGTGCTCTCACCTTTAAAATGGAAATCTTCACTGGAGCCGTCACCTTTTTTTTTTAGATTTCAAAAGAATCGTTTTGAATATCAGTTGCTTAGAATGCAAACTTCAGCAATACCAATACAAACAGTTAAAGTGTAATGATGGTTAATATTCTCTATCATCTAGTCCAAGCTTCCATCGTATAATAACAATCTGATTTCATTAGGAAAAAGCAGCTACCGTTCACCACCTAGCAAAGATTCCATGGGCCAGTCCAAATCCTAGAAGCTATCTGCCACACTGCCATCCTTGGAAAAGAGGAGCCAACCGACTAAAGCTAATCCTAAACCTTGTCAAAAAGAAAGGCTCCGAAAGGAAGGTACATCCGGTAGACCCTGTTTGGATACATGACTTATTTTTAGTTCCTGTCGCATCGGATATTTGGACATTAATTAAAAGTATTAATATAGACTATTAATAAAACCCACCTCATATTTTGGACTATTTCACGAGACGAATCTATTGAGCCTAATTAGTCCATGATTAGCGAATGTGATACTACAGTAAACATTTGCTAATCGTGGATTAATTAGGCTTAAAAAAATCATCTCACGAATTAGCCTTTATTTATGCAATTAATTTTATTATCAGTCCATATTTAATACTCATAATTGACGTGCAAGCATCCGATGGGACACGAACTATAAAAAAAAAAAGTCCCTGGATCCAAAACCCTTTGGGGGCATGCAAACTCAAGAGTTATGCAAGATGACACCTCTGAATCTTGGGAACCAACTATGAATCAAAATTTTATGGTGCGACTTGCTAGAACATAAAACCTAATGAGAACCTAATTTGGTAGCATTCAACAGCTGGATGGTTCATGTTATCTCAAAAAGAGTTTTGATGCTCGGACGTTGTAGAAACCAATCACCGCAGGGAACTCGAGTAAACTGAAACTTGACAAAGAGCCAACTCTTTTTTATCAGAATATAGGTACTGGGTGGCAAGGTGGATTAATAGGCTAGCACGGAAAAGCATGCTTTTTCTCAAAAATCAGCAAAGGGACAAACTTTGCATTTGTGCGGGGATTGGGAGAGGCCCCCAAAATTCCCACAGCGTCAGCCCCCCCATCCTCTCTAGCCACCAACTGGTGCCAAAGTTTTTAATGCCAGGAAAAGGCCAGCAAATGAGGCTTACACCCAACTAACTGTCTCAAATCTCTCACCTCAGAACATGCACACAGCCATCATAAATACCCCTCCACCCCTCCCCACCACTGCTCTCACAACCATAATAACCTCCCTACAAATAGCCTCCAAGAAACCAAGGCCAACACCAACGCACACATAGCAATGGCAGCAATGGAGATAGAGTCTGTCAATTGTGAGTGCTGTGGCCTGAGGGAGGACTGCACCCAGGATTACATTGCCGGTGTGAGAGCTAGCTTCTATGGCCAATGGCTGTGTGGGCTGTGCTGTGAGGCTGTGAGGGACGAGGCGTGCAGGAAGAAGGCTCATCCAGGGGTGGAGGAGGCTGTTAGGGCGCACATGGCGTTCTGCAGGATGTTCAGGTCCAACCCCGCCGTCAGGGTCGCCGACGGCATGCGCCAGATGCTCCGGAGGCGGTCCGGTGACTTATCAAAGCCGGATACCTCCAAGAATTTCAGCACCGTGCAGGTCGTAGATGAATCATCAGTGTCACTGTATTGAAGAATTTACCTTTATATGGCTTGTAGAATGTCTATTTCTCTTCTCAGGATTAAATCTCCCCTCCTTCAGTAAGTTGGTGTATGTTCCTATCATGAGAAGAATTGGAATGTACATAAGATTTCATGAGAAATAGATGCTAGTAGTGATTGTATTTGAAATGAATTTACCCTTCTTTTTGGTCAGAAAACAATCATGAGTTCATAAGATATGTTTAGTCAAAATAGTTGGTCACTACTTTCTAGTTGCGACCTAACAAATCAGGCAAGAGATTAGCATGTGCAAACTACATTGTTCACACCTAAGGTCATATTGCTCTCTGTATCTGACTTGACTTGTGATGTAGATGTTATACCATCAACCATCCATGCAGCGGTTGGTATTACCCAGCTGGTGGTTGCAGTTGCTCCACCATACTGTGCTCCTAGATATGATTGCTATGGATGGTTGAGTTAGGAACAGAGAGGAGGGGGGCACAACATATCAAGCTCAGAGTCGGATTGCCTGAAGCAGTAGATCATGATTCAACACTGAACAATCTATCAATACAGCCCTCTTTTTCTTTCTTTTTTGAAATGATCCGTTCAGCATTCTTAAATAAAAAACTTCACATTTCGAACAGGCATGGATACAGCATCTATAGGATAACTTCCATCTTGAGCGTTCTTTCTGACTTCCGTGTGATATCCGCGATCTCTCTTGATTTTTCACAAAAAAAAAGGGATATAAATGTTTCAAGTTAATACTGCAGTGATAATACAACAAATGAAATTTACATCCTAAAATAAACAGCTCCTTGTTAAGTGGAATTGCAGTAGCCTGATGACAGTATACCAGTTGGATTCATAGTGCCTGGATCTGTGAAAATTGGGCAGTGCACTGCTGCTACACGCACTAAAAGTTTCTTAGTAAATTCTTACTAACAAATCCCCCAACCGTTTGATATAACTAGATGGAAGTTATAGAAAATTTAGAGTTACTCACAGCATGCCACATCAGTGTTAGTAAGAATTTTATTAAGAAAAAATTACTATGTATAGGCTTTTCTAATTGGATCAAAACATAGAATTAGGCTGCCTTTAGGTGGACTCTTTCTGGCACCTAAGCGGTAAGGGGACATAGATTTTTCCAAAAATAAAGATATGGCAATACGGTGAGTATATATGTACTTCATAATAGGAAATTAATGGAGAGGCGATAAGATGATACTACCTCCGTCTCAAAATATATGTCTAAGGTTTATAGCTAAAAGTAGCTATATTTTGAGACAAAGATAGTAATATATTGAGATTACAATTACATTGATGAAAATACAAAATAATGGCATGATGAATATAGTGGAGTGTTTTTCCTTTATATATGATACTTCATCAAGTTCTTAAATGAGTGATTATTGAAATCCATAGAAGTATTGGAGTATCCGAGAAGTATCCGGTACAGGTACAACACTTTGCTGAAGTATCAGTGATTCATAGCCTGGCACACAATGACACAAAGGAATTGTTTTTTCATTTGTGAATGACTTACTTTTAAAAAACTGTTACCAAAAGATTTGATTATGCTGAGATGATTTTACAAATTAGAACCCTTCTCATGCTGTTCGTTTGATAGCCATAGGCTCATAGTTCAGCAACGGGTTTAATAATGCAAACTGTTATACTTTTTGACAACTCTCTGCCATGAGGTTTGCCTGTTTTAGACATCGACGTTGACACCGTTACTGCATAAACCTCCAGCTCGCACTGCAGTCTCTGCAGACGGAACGCATATGGCGCATTACGACGAAAATGTCGTATTGCCGTCCAGTGGAACAGCACACGGCATGCATTGTACACTGTACAGCCCCCCTCCCAGAAACAAAAACGGAAGAATTCCGCGAGTGCGACGCTTCTGCGACGACAACTTCGCATTGAATGATTTCGCATGATCAAGAATGGGACGTGCGCCAATTTCTCATAATGAGCTGCCGCGACAGCGACTTAGCACCCTGGGGATCAAGAACCACGAACCTGTCCGGCCACGCAATCCGTCGAGCACCTGGCGCGCGCGATCCCCGCCGGCCGCTGCGCCTGCGCCGCCAGGCAGTCCATGTCACCCATATCGAGTCAGAAGTGGCCAGACGAGCCCGGCCGGCGATACATCCGCACCACCAAGTCGAAGAGGAGTGCAATCATGGCGGCATTTCTGTGGATGACGATCGAGTAGCCAACACCACATCCTAAAAAGATCAAAATCTTGCAGGCGAAGCATCGGCTGCCCTGCGCTGGCCGTCGCACTCGATTGCGCAGCTTCAATTTGCAACCACCGAGACCACCAAGGATAGGGTGATCATCATCTTGAGTTTGGAGTGGGGTGATTGTGAATTTGTGATCGAGACGTGGGTGAGCTGCAGTGCTGCACATAACGATGATTCGGATAAATCGGGGAGAATGAATAATCGGGCACGTCAAGTTCACGAACACGACACGAAAGGCCTTCACAAAGGGCCTCGTTTGGGCCCATTTTGAAAGCCCAATAAAGCTCAGGTAACCTGCAGTAAGGCCCAACAAAGCCCATTTCCTATGACCTGCCTCCTCTAAAGGCCTCTGGGCCCAGTGGGCTCAAACTTCCCCGCAAATCGGAATCCACCGCCGTGATGCAGAGGCGGCTCTCGCAGCTCGCGCTCCGCCGCCTCCTGTCGCCGCCGCCCGCCGCCGCTCGCCGGCGGCCAGGGCCGGTGGCCGCGGAGGCCGTCTCAGGCGGAGGAGGAGCAACGGCCCTCCTTCGCCGCGGGGGTGGCTCCGGGGTACGCACGCACCCGATCCTTGTTGGAGGAGATCCTCTGGTTTTGGGGGGTTTGGGGTTGTGTTTTCCTTTCGCGTCGAGATGGAAGCCTCCGTGACTCTCCTGGTTCGCGTGTCTCTTTCAGGTGGCGGCGAGCGGCTGGAGTGGCGGCCCGGGTCTTCGCTTGGCCCGGAGGTTCTGCACCTACGATGAGAGAGGTATATCTAGTGTCTCCGGCCTCCCAAATCTGGGTTGTTTTGCTGTTCATGGGAAGAAATCAAGCAATAATCTAAAATGCACGTGGCTGTACGATTAATATAGAGATTTTATTGAAAAAGTGGTGTGGCTTATGATTAATACAATTCTGGACTTCTGGTGCCTCGAGGTTTTAAGCTAGCTTGGAGTATTAGTGGTAGAGTTGCCTTATTGGATCTCAATGTTAGCGATTACTGTTAATCTTGATCGTGCTCCTTCTCTACTTACTGTGTTGCCACCCAATGTTATGGAGAGCTGCATTATCATCCAAATAGTCGATGGCAGTGTGGATGAACCATCTTTTATAGAGTATGCAGAGAGCATTTGGCCGTCCTGGACCTGAAGAATTGTTTGGCCATTTCACGTATTTTCTGCTGTGATAAGTGATAACTTTGTGTTGAAATCAATTGGTGAATAAGAACTAGAGATTTTTTTTCTATTCTTTCTGCAAATACTATTTGGTTGGTTATTCCTAGTCAAATCCCAATACATGCTTGTCTGACTTGAACTGAAATGATGCACAGATGACAGGGCACTTGAGGAGGAAGCTGAGAAGAAATTTGGGTGGATATTGAAGATATTCTTCATAGGAACTGCTGGCCTTGTTGGTTATCAATTCTTTCCCTACATGGGTATGATTACCTTTTTCTCATATGCCAACAAAATGGTGGCACACCCAGATCTCCTCTGGGCTTGAACTATCAATATAGGACATTATTTAGCAAGCCTGAGAATTTTGTTTTGTCTGACAAGTTTTCAGGGGATAATCTGCTTCAGCAATCCATATCACTTTTACGTGTCAAAGATCCCTTGTTCAAGCGAATGGGAGCTTCGCGATTAGCTCGTTTTGCAGTCGATGGTAACTAACTTTACATAAACATCGTGGTTTATCTACATTGTTGTGCTCCAGAACACATTGTCATTGTAATTATTTATAGAGCAATAGATGGACTTGTAGCATTAATTTGTCTATTAACCTTGAGTGGTTTACAGAGTTGTTTCTGCATTAGTTTATCTAGAGAGGGCCATTCCCACCTTGACCATGCCAGTTTGTACATGAAGGGGATAATATCAATTGTTTTTGTGCATCCTTGTAGTGCTTGCAGCTGCCACACAGTTATTGAACGGTGACATTTTTTAGGGGTTTGAAATTTAGTCTCTTCATTAAATTAAACCCTGTGAATCTGACATCGGATTTTCTTCTTCTTTCCTTTGACTTATATGAGATATTCCTAGCTAGTACTGTAGAATATCTGAACACCTGTGTTGTGTGAACTGTGAACTGTCTGGGTTCTGGGGTTTTGGTCTCTAGCTCTAACTCCAAAGATTTCCAGTTACTGCAATTTTTTGACAAGATGATAATTCACATATTGATCCTGCATGAGAACTCTCCAACACATCTTACGTTCCTGTCACTTACCTGTTACTTGGGCTTTTAGTCTTTTATCAATGTAGCGGTCTGGTGTTATGGCTTCTTGACTGATGATAATCACTTATACACGATCATTGCTTATAAGTGTCATAGACTCATGGATCTGCCTTTGTTAAGAAGCCTCTAGTGTTCCTCAGTCATGAATCCAGGTCAAATTCCAAATATTTTGTGATGATGAACAATAGCTATGATATGTGATGGGAAATTTTGAAAGAAGATACAGGGAAGGCTAGTGAGCTGCAGTTCGCCCTCTGCCGACATCAGATTTGTCCTTGTCCTAGATATGAACTAGGGAACATATCTCCTAAGCCTTGCTACACTGCCTGAGTTGGTCATGTTACCTGTCCATATCAAGATACATGTTACCTTTTCCACACATATATTTGGAGTCTTCTGATTGAACTGAAGCGAATCTTTGAGTCCTACTCCTATTTCCTGGCAGTTAACATCAAATCATTTGCATTGAGCAGTCAATATTCCATGTCAATTTCTTATTCACTTTTTGTTTAATATATGCACACACATTTCCTATTGGCACAGATGCAAGGAGAATGAAGGTAGTGGAGATGGGGGGAGCTCAAGAACTTCTGAATGTGTTGGAAGGTGCTAAAGATGATAAAACACGTAAACAAGTCCTAAAAGCTCTTGTTGCACTTTCAAAGTCTGGTGAGCAAAGTTAATTGTGCCCTAGTTGATTTTAGTTTCTTTATTTGTATCGTTCAGAATAGTTCATTGAATCATTGTGAGATGTTTAGATTTTCTCCCATTACATTATTCTACTGCCAGTGGACGGTGGACCTGTAGTGCTAAACTTTCTACTGTACTTTCCTTCGTTCAAGGTTGCACTGATTTTTGCTGCTAGAAGTCCCACTTAGTGGCTTAATTTTCAGTGTTAGTTGAAAATTATGCACAGAAAAGATGTAGATCTTCTTACACTAAAATAAAAATGATTTACACAATAAATTTATCAAGTGACCAATAACATTGGAGTCGAGCAATTTCAGTGTGGAACTCTGTGATCTGCAAACTGATTATGTGACATGGAAGCCGATACTCTTAGATCATGGGTTTATGCTACTTAATTGACACTGCTGTTGTGCTGTGTGTTACCTAGAGCTGGCACACTGCACACCCCATATGCCCATGCTTAAATTCTTTGTTATTGCGTTGATGTTGTTTGTCCTTGTGCTTTTGTTTTCATATACTCACGGTGCTTTGAAAAATGATCCATGCAATGTCCAGAGAAAGCTGCAGGATTTTTGGACAAGGCAGGAGCCTACGCAATAGTCAGTTCCACTCCGAACTCCCCTGACCCTGAGTATTCTGAAATCGAGACCTACAAGATTAGCATCTTGAAGGCTTTTGATGAACTGAAGTCGTGATCGTGAATGGCCGAGTGGTGAATCAGTCGGCATGTTTGTTTTACACTGGACGTTCATGGACTGCCATACTTCTGAAACAATATCCATCTCGGCATATCCGATGTTCTTTGTTGACCAGGCCTCGGTTTTGTTGCTGGAATTATTTGTCTGATACGTTTGTTCTGAACAGGCAGCACCTGCAGAGTAGGGGTAGTTTGTCTCTATGAATATGTTCCCTTTTCTAGAGGAATATGTTGAATCGGTTGTAAGCTGCAAATCTTACTATGTAAAAGCCTGTGTGGTGGTGGTGCTGGTGGTTGGCAGTCCTATTGCACTTTTGCAATTTATCCCTTTAACTTTATAATATTAAAATCAATAAAATCTAAATGAATATCCACATATGAAATCAAATTGAGATGGATATTTCCTGTATGAAAAAGATGGTCACATATTTAAAAAAAAAATACTTTTCTATTTATTTCAGGAAATAACGTAATATGTTTTTATCCGTAATAAAGCACAGGCATTCAGCTCGTATCTAAGATAAATAGAAGAGATCTTATATGCCAACATCGGATTTGATATCGACACTCAATATATTTGGCCACCATTTTATAAGTGACAACTCATCTAAAACCATTTTTTAAGGATATAATACCAAATTTTTGGTGACGCATATTCTGGAGCACTCCAGAGGTATCGCTAGGACTGGCTCTAGGGGGTAGGGTAGGGTGTGGGCTGTGGCAGCCTAGGGTCTGCTCAGGTAGGGCCTAGATCCATGTATATGAGGTATGTTGTATGTTTTATATGTCTTTTTAAACTTCACATGGTATATACTATGATCAACCTAGGACAAGCCATGGCGTGAGCATGCCTCTGCTTGATATCTCCATCAGTATGTTCTCTGATGATCCGCAACATCATGTCCTTCATGTGATTGGTGTTTGCCCATTTATATTCGATGGTGCAATGTTGCCCAGCCAACGACATGTCGTGGCATGTCAATCATGTTGTTACTTCCTCGATGGTTTTGTCGCTCTCTCGCTCCCTCATTGCCTGCATTATGCCAATCATAGCCTTAAGGGCCCCCTAACAACAAGTTTGCCCTAGAGCGATAGAGCCATTGAAGATGTTGAGACGCCCTAGCTAGGTATCAAATTCAAACCAAAATATAGCTCCTACAACCCAAAATGACTGTTGGGTGACCAGTCCCGCATCACCACGCGCGTGCTACTGGCTCCCCCGTCCGCCACATGGAGGAAAGAGGGAGGGAGGAGGGAGGCCCGCGTGCATGGGAAAGGAAAGGAGACTGCAGCCGCATGCATGGGGAAGGGAGAGGAGACCGACGAGAGAAACAAAACCAGATGGTTGTGTCCTGTGTGGTTGTTTTTTTCGTTTGTATCACATGGGGTCCATCTATAACAGATTTGCTAAAAAAATCTCTTGCTTAGATCTACATGTAGAGATATATACCTTGAAAATTTTATACAAACTTGTTTGAAATATAATGTCTATATATATAATTGGATCTAGATAGTACACATATAATGTGTATAAAGTTTTGGTGTAGAAACTTTGGGTGTATAAACATTTTGTGTATATATTGTAAAAGATATGTATGAAAATAAAAACAGATCTGAAATTTGGGCGAAAATTCTCGTGAAAGAGAAGAAAACGACGGCCCTTTCCTCCCACCCACACCCACGTGAATGCATCAGTCCCCTCCCCTCCACCCCGCAATCACGCGAGCCTCCTTCGGTTTCCATCCTTCCGTGCCACGTAACTATCAGGGGCTAGTCGCGCGCCGACACATGCGCGTGACTGGTAGCCCATTAGCCGTGCCCCTTACAACCCTCCAAAAAATTGTAATAACTAAATAATCCCACTTTACCAATAATTTAGACATTTTAAAAAATTGGTGTATAGAAAATTCTATAGGGTTGATATTGGTTGTGAATCAATCAGCCCTGCGTTTTGTTGCCTGGCCAACCTTGCCCCTGGCGTACTACTACTTCCAGCCTAGACATGGCATGCATCTAGGTATCCAAGCGATACGAGATGCAGGGCTTTGCTAATTAATACAGCCAATACACACTCTCAAAGTGCCCCAAAAGAAAAAATATTGTATTCTACACGCAAGTGCCATAATCAAATTTGTAAAGTTATCACAACGCAGCCATTCAGCCGAAGCACTCGTGCAGCCGTGCGTCTCAGGCTCGCAGCCCCTCGCTTCTGGGTGGCCACCACTTGCCAGTTTCCACCAACTCCAGCCCAAAACACGGGCCTTGACGGCTTGACGCCTCCCAAAGTCCATCGCGATTCGCGTCCTGGGCACCCGCAGTCGCACGCACTCTCCTCTTCTCTTCTCTCCCCCGAGCAGCAGCAGCATCGATCGCACGGCGCGGCGAGACGCGGCGGAAAAATTAAAGCGGGGCACGAGGAAAAAGGCGGCCACGCACGCACGACGCCCACGAGCTCCCAACTCCTCCTCCTCCCTCGCCGTCTCCTCCCTCCCTCCCAGGCGCGAGGGCTCCCACCACCACGCGCCCCGATCCGCGCGCCTCCCAGATCCGCCATGTCGCAGCAACCTAGCGCCGCCTAGCCCATCCCGGAGCCCGCGGAATGGGCCGGCCCAGGCTCCCCGGCGCCGCCGGGATCGACCCCATCGCCGAGGAGCCCCCTCATTCCTCCGCCGCCGCAGATGGCGGCGCCGACCCCGCGGGTCTCGCCTGCGCGATCTCCGCCGAGGCCAGCGCCGTGCTGGCCGTCATGCGCCGCAGCCTCCGCCACCCGCGCGCCGCCGCCGACGACGCCGCGGCCGACCACCCGCTCGTCTCCTCCCTCAAGGCCCTCCGCCGCCTCGTCTTCTCCCCCTCCCCCTCGCTCCCGGCCGCCGTGCTGCGGCCGTTCCTCGACGCGGTCCGCTCCGAGGACGCCGGCGCCGCCGTCACGTCGGCATCGCTGGCGGCGCTCCACGAGGTGATGTCCCTGATGGGCGCGTCCCTCCCGGGTGCCGCGCTGCGGGAGGTGGTGGACGCCGTCGCCAGCTGCCGGTTCGAGGCCGGGGCCGAGGCCGCCGCCGAGGAGGCCGTGCTGATGCGGATGCTGCAGGCGCTGCTCGCCTGCCTGCGCGCCCCCGCCGCACCCGCCCTCGGGGACCAGCACGTCTGCACCGCCGTCAACACCTGCTTCCGCGTCGTCCACCAGGCCGCCGCCAAGGGCGAGCTCCTGCAGCGGTTCTCGCGCCACGCTATGCACGAGCTCATCCGATGCGTCTTTGCTCGACTCCCGCAGATAGGTAGTGGTGATGGAGTTGACGGTTCCGTCAAACCAGAGGTATGTGCAATTTCGCTTTGCTATTAATAGCTACTAGTCATGCGAATATGATCATCCATTAGGTTTGCCAACATTACCAATTAGATCCATGTCACTTATGTAAAGAGTAAATGCATTGGTTTTGTTAATTTTGAGTTGTACCCATGAATATCAATAGGGTTACTTAAGCAGACATGTGGCTTGTTCACCAATGTGATTATGTGAAGTATTTGAGTTTTACCATACTGGTTCAAAAACTGAGAGAAGCTGAAATACCTGCCTTGATGTTTTCATGTCATACACTGGAAGATGATGTGTTATTTTGATGTCTGGGTAAAGAAATCATGTTAGGATTAAGTGAAACTCAAAATTTGCCATTCAATGGCGGCATGGTCAAATGAATATTGGTAGTATGACACGTATGGTAGGTTTTAGAATCAGTGGAAGTTTTTTCCCCTTCATTTCCTTCTCAATTTTTCATTTACAAATTTCACAGAGATTCTTAACTTACAATGTTTGAAGTCTTTGAACTCCAAGTTCACAACAAATTAGCCATATATTTTTCTCATGCAGCATGGAACTGATTGGAATGAGGACTTGAAAGGAATCTATGTCATAGCTCCAATAGAGGATTAGAGATGTGCACTGCCTTATTGGAAGTAGGAAGTAGTTATTTTTTGTCTCACTGTAGATATCCCACACTTCTATGAGGATATACATTTTTGATGTGCACAAACAGAAATTGTGCATGATGCATTATTAGAACACCTGTCAATACCAAATTATGTTGTTTTAACTTAATTGGCCTGAATGCATATCTGAACAACAGTTTGATTCAAGACCTTTAATCCATTACTTTATTATAAAAGCTGGTCACGAAATGGTGTTTTAATGTATGAATGCAGACTATTTAATATAAGTCTGCTAACATGGTGATCTAACACCATACCACAAGGGCCTTGAATTTTGTTACTAACATCTCTACAACCTCAATGACACCGCCATGCTCAACATAAATGATTTTGTGATCCAACACCATAATCACAAGGGCCTTGAATTTTAACACCGGCCTCATTACGACCCCAATGACACCACCATGCTCAACCAAAATGGTTTTGCTTGAACACTGCTGGTTACCTTGCATGTTTTTGCTGCGTAGTTGACTCCTTTTCTAAGGGTTGTGTGTGAGCAAAACAAGGTCATAAATGTGGTCATTTTTTTAGTTTCTGCCAGCTATTTTAGTGTCCATCCAGAAGATTATCTGCCTTAAAGATGTGTAGTGATTAAGAGCACACAGAAAAACCTTTGGCCAATCGTGTATTTCAATTTATTGTAAGGTGAAAAAACAGGCTTGCTTTTATATTAGTGAATCCATCTCAAGTTTTATCGAGGTGAATAGAAAACCTTAAAAGTTTAACAAAACATCTTTGCATTAATTTACCTATGTTGAAAAGTATTGCATGCATATGCCAGCATTTTTGCAACATGCGCAGGTTACATAGTACTTTTTGTATGGTGCTTTGTGCAGATGGGTGGCATGGATAAGAACCATCCTTTTGGAGTCGGGCAAATGGAAAATGGCAATGGGAGCTATGCATCTGGGGCAGTTGCATCTGATGAAAATTCTGCAGATGGTAGTGGCATTGTTGTGGAGCCTTACGGAATCCCGTGCATGGTGGAGATTTTTCATTTCCTTTGCTCTCTCCTCAATGTTGTCGAGCAAATTGGAGCTGATGAAGATCTGCCATTGTTTGCTCTGAAGCTGATCAATTCAGCAATTGAACTTGGTGGATCTTCAATTCAGAAGCACCCAAAGCTGTTGTCGTTAGTGCAAGATGAGCTTTTCCGAAACCTAATGCAGTTTGGGTTGTCTATGAGCCCACTTATCCTTTCAATGGTGTGCAGCATTGTGCTAAATCTGTATCATCATCTCCGGACTGAGCTCAAATTGCAGCTTGAGGCATTCTTTGCTTGTATAATCCTAAGGCTTGCACAGCCCCGGTTTGGAGCAACATATCATCAGCAAGAGGTTGCAATGGAAGCTCTTGTAGATTTTTGTCGGCAGAAGAATTTCATGGTGGAGATGTATGCCAATCTGGACTGTGACATAACCTGCAGGAATGTGTTTGAGGAACTTTCAAATCTTCTGTCAAAGAGTGCATTTCCTATTAATTGCCCTTTGTCTTCCATGCACATTCTTGCTCTGGAAGGTTTGATCTCTGTGATCCAGGGAATGGCTGATCGGATTGGGAATACAACCACACGCCCTGAGCTCATGCCTGTGGAGCTTGACGAATACACTCCTTTTTGGACTGTTAAGTGTGAGAATTTTTCAGATCCTCAGCATTGGGTTAAGTTTGTCCGTCAAAGAAAGTATGTCAAAAGAAGACTAATGATTGGTGCTGATCACTTCAATAGAGACCCGAAGAAAGGTCTGGAATTTCTTCAAGGAACTCATCTGTTGCCTGAGAAGCTTGATCCCCAAAGTGTGGCTTGTTTTTTCCGCTACACAGCTGGTTTGGACAAGAATCTTGTAGGAGATTTTCTAGGCAATCATGATGAGTTTTGTGTTCAGGTGCTTCATGAGTTTGCTCAAACCTTTGATTTCCAGGAGATGAACCTGGATACAGCTCTGAGACTATTTCTGGAGACATTTCGTCTGCCTGGTGAATCTCAGAAGATACAGAGGGTTCTTGAGGCTTTCTCAGACAGATACTATGAACAGGCCCCACAGGCTTTTGCAAACAAAGATACTGCTTTACTATTGGCTTACTCAATTATAATGCTGAACACTGATCAGCATAACATGCAAGTGAAGAAAAAGATGACTGAGGAGGACTTCATCAAGAACAACAGGAACATAAATGGGGGTAGTGACCTACCACGTGAGATGCTGTCTGAACTATACCACTCAATATGCCGCAATGAGATTAAGACCACACCAGAGCAGGGTATGGGATATTTTGAAATGTCTCCTAGCCGCTGGATAGATTTAATGCGGAAGTCAAAGTCAACATCCCTGTATATAGTTGGTGATTCTCAGCCCTTTCTTGATCATGATATGTTTGCTATCATGTCTGGTCCTACTATTGCTGCCATTGCAGTGGTGTTTGATCATTCAGAACATGAAGTTGTTCTGTTGGCCTGTGTGGATGGCTTCTTGGGAGTTGCAAAGATCTCAGCATTTCATCATCTTGAAGATGTTTTGGATGATCTTGTCGTTTCTCTCTGCAAATTCACCACTCTTTTGAACACCTCTTTGGTTGAGGAACCAGTTACTGCCTTTGGGGATGACCTGAAGGCTAGATTGGCAACAGAGACATTGTTTACCATTGCTAATAGATATGGGGACTACATAAGAACTGGCTGGAGAAATGTCTTGGATTGCATCTTGAGGCTGCATAAGTTAGGCCTTCTTCCTGCCCGTGTTGCTAGTGATGCAGCTGATGATTCGGAAGTTTCTGCTGAAACCATCCAAGGAAAGCCTACTCCTAGCTCAATTTCCACATCTCATATTCCAGTTATGGGTACACCTCGGAAATCATCTGGACTTATGGGGAGATTTAGTCAGCTGCTCTCACTTGACAGTGAAGAACCAAGATCACAGCCAACTGAGCAGCAACTTGCTGCCCATCAGAGGACTCTACAGACGATTCAGAAATGCCGCATAGATAGTATATTTACAGAGAGCAAATTCCTGCAACCTGATTCACTATTACAACTTGCTAGGGCACTGATTTGGGCTGCAGGACGGCCTCAAAAGGTAGCCAGCTCGCCAGACGATGAGGACACAGCAGTATTCTGCTTGGAACTGCTGATCGCCATTACACTTAACAACCGAGACAGAATTGTGCTTCTCTGGCAAGGAGTTTATGAGCATATTGCCAACATAGTTCAGTCTACGGTTATGCCATGTGCTCTTGTGGAGAAAGCTATTTTTGGACTTCTACGGATATGCCAGAGGTTATTACCATATAAAGAGAACCTTGCGGATGAGCTGCTGAGGTCATTGCAATTAGTTCTCAAGCTGGATGCACGTGTAGCAGATGCATACTGTGAGCACATCACACAGGAGGTTGCACGCCTTGTCAAAGCAAATGCTGGACACATAAAATCGCAAATGGGCTGGAGGACTGTAGTGTTACTGCTTTCCATTACAGCTCGACACCCTGATGCTTCAGAAGTAGGCTTTGAGGCTATCATGTATATCATGTCCGAGGGCGCTCACCTTTCACTATCAAATTATGCCTTCTGCATTGAAGCGTCACGGCAGTTTGCTGAATCCAGGGTTGGTCTAATTGACAGATCCATTCGTGCCCTGGATCTGATGGCTGATTCTGCCAGTAGTCTTGCCCGATGGTCACAAGATACAAAGGGGACAGGCGAGGAAGCTGACAAAGTGTTGGAAGCAATCAGGGAGATGTGGCTCAAATTGCTGCAAGCACTGAAAAAGTTGAGTTTGGATCAGAGAGAGGAGGTAAGAAATCACGCATTAACTTCACTTCAGCGATGCCTAATAGCAACAGAAGGGGTATGTCTCCAGAGCTCCACATGGTCGCATGCTTTCGATCTCGTCATATTTGCGCTGCTCGATGACTTGCTAGAGATCAGCCAAAATCACTCGCAAAAGGACTACAGGAACATGGAAGGATCTCTTGTGCTTGCCATGAAACTAGTCGCAAAAGTCTATCTGCAACTACTGCCAGATCTTTTTGGGCTAAGCAGCTTCTGCAAGTTGTGGCTGGGAGTCCTCAGCCGGATGGAGAAGTACATTAAAATCAAGGTCCGCGGTAAGCGCAGCGACAAGCTGCAAGAACTGATCCCGGAGCTGCTCAAGAACATTCTAGTTGCGATGAAGAACAGGGGGATCCTTGCAAAGAGGAGCACGATTGGGGGTGATAGTTTGTGGGAGTTGACATGGCTTCATGCGAATAACATCTCGACGAGTTTGCAGTCTGATGTTTTCCCATGTCAGGAGTATGAGCAGCAGAGCAGTGCCGGTAGCCCGAGAGGACCCAACGGCGTTGAGTCAAGGGACTAGAAATTTCAGGTGGTTGGTTGATTGTTCGGCGTGCCGTGGTGTTTGCAAGGCATAGTTGTGTTACTAGGTTACCGCTGCTTGTTTTTCTATCCATTGAAGCGTAAGGTTTTGATATTATAATTGAAATTCATGCCCCATTGTAAGTCTATCTTGTAAGTTTTGTAGTATGTGCTTATTCCGGTGAACTCACAGACCTGTTTACATTCCTTGTTCGGAGTTGCTGATGTTCTGTGTAAAGGGGAACAGCGACAGCAATGTGACCAAGCTGACAAGATCTCACATTGATACCGCTAAATCTGTAGCGCCATTTTCTCCAATTTGATCTGGTGTCTTAGCAGCTACTATTTCCACATTGAATTCAGAACTAAGACTATAACAAAAGAGAGGTTGAACCGAACAATTTTACACACAAACCACCGCTATCTTTTATTTGAGTTGTATAACTAAATACAATGAACATACAATCAGGCTCGGTGCAAACTCTGCAACAGCAATTCTCGAAAGGATTCAAATCCCATCAGTTTTCCTCAATAATCACAACAATCCCCAGAAAAGTATTTGGCAACTGGAAGAACATCAGGCCTTCAGGGGTGAGTTGCGCCACCCTGAATATGATCACTCACCGGTGGGGGGTTGACCACAGGAATATCCAAGCTGCCGCCTTCTGATTCTGGGGAGACCTCCCGCACATCAGCGATCAATGCTTCTGACTGCTGGAAGCTACCCCATTCCGCATCACCGATAGGACGAATGTCCACCCCATCCACGGCCAGTTGGACTTCAGTGTTATCATTGGAAACCAGGACTGATCTTGAGTCGCTTACACAAGCTTTGTCGACATCGTCATCTGATGCATCAACGTGTTTTGTCAAGGGAGGGGAGTTGTCGGCACCTGAGCATGATTCAGATCTCTCTTCGCATACCTGCTTTGTGCTGCTCTGCTCTCTGCATCAGTAAAGATTGTGTTCAGGCTAATGACAATGTCATAAAGCAGCAATAATTTCTCTTATAACTCTGTTTTATGTAAAAGACAAGAAACAAAACGAACCTCTGGACTTGTGACTGGAGAATGCTGACAAGGGATAGAAGCTCCTCTTTTTCTTTCTCAACAGCATGTAATTTGTCAGCAGCTTCCTTTATCCGAACTGCAGCATCTGCTTCAGATGCCCTTACCTTCTCATCTGCTCTGGCGATAGTTGCTTCTTGTATCACAGCTTGTTCTCTAGCTTTCCCTAGCTCAGTGCGCCACATATGAGCCTCCTGAAGTGCAGCATCTCTTTCCTTCAGCAATTGATCCTTCTCTTTGCTCAAGCTAATTACCTTTTCTTCAGACTGTCTTAGCTGTAATATCCATGGACCATTTGGGAGTATCAGAAATCAGATCACTCAAAATTCAGATTGAAAAAACACAAGTATCTACCTTAAACATGGATTGTTCCATTTGTCTTTCCATTGCTTGCCTTAAGCGTTCAATCTCCGAACATAGAACTCTTCGCTGTTCATCCATTGTATGAGCAGCAGAAGCTGCTGCTTCTGCAGCCTCGGCAGTCTCTGTTAATTTATCTGCTATTTCCTTGATCGTAGCATCCCGAGCACGGATATCCTTAGCCAAATTCTGCAACTCCTCGTCTTTCACCCGAAGAGTCTCCTGAGGAACATTAGCAAGTAGAAAATTGGTAAAACAATGCTCACAAATAAAACCAAGGATACTCAACCACAAAGCTAGCAGTGCATGGATGAAAAAAATTGAAAATAAATGCACAAAGATGCAGCCATCTAAAAGTTCAGCAACGAGAACCAAATGTTGAAGAAATTTTGCAAATCAGTCTATATTACAATAATGTTCAGACTACCAAAAAAATAAGCCAAATCTCTGCTATATATTATACCAGGTGTGCTCTGTCCTTCTAGCATGAATTTGCTCTGATAAGTTTACTGAGAATATGTTGATCTGGCAGTCTGGCCTGAGAACCAAACTAATATGACATAATAGTACAGATTGACGGCAATAATGTGAAAAATGTATGAGGATTGCAGTTTGTAATTCCATGTATAAAATCAGCAAAACTAATAGATACAAATCTTATCATAACAAATATTTGAGAGCAGAAAAGTAATGATTATCTAGAACTCAAGACAGCTCAACAATGAGTACTAATGGAAATTTTGCTTATGGGGGGCAGAGCAACACCACTTGCAATACGAAACAAAAACCAAGATGACAGAATCTATCTTCACTGAGAAATGAACTCATACCTTCATGATGGTTAGATCATCGAGTTGGCCCTCGTTTGAATTGTTTGTAACCAACCCAAGAGCTGCCCTCATTGAAACTTTCATTGCTGCTTCTATCTCCTTAGTGGCCTCCAAAGCAGTAGCGTTGGCATTAGCAACTGCTGTAGCGACTGTGCCTAATGTAGAAGGAGAGCCGTTCCCAGCTAAAGAATTCACTGCTTCTTTATGCGCCCGTAGTACTAATTGTGTTGCACTGTTTAAAATAAATAACATCAGCCCAAGATAGAGTGGTATCAGTTATCCTGCTTCCACCTTTTTTTGGAGGAAAAGTAAAACACATTGCTTTCAATGGGAGGTTTATAATGGAGAATGTGTGTTTGTGGAAATGTTTAGGGTTTGCATTATAAATTCTACAAATAATTTCGAACAAATACAGAAACATAAAAAAAGGCATTCCTAGATAACTGCAGTGGGCAGTTATCTGGAGTATAAAAACATTTGAAGCCATGGATCAGAAAGCTTACTGCAGGGTAGACACCCAAGCCTTTGCAGCACCAGGAGTTTCAGCACAAAGAAAATAATCCTTTTTCTGAGGAGTTCCAATGTCTATCTGAAGTAAAGGAACACTAAAAACTAAAGGCATATAGTACTAATACACACTTCTTACAAAAACATTGAGAAAGTATACAGGATACAGAAACAGCAGCCGTTATACTTTGGCATCCCTCTGTAAGAATTTGAGCAAAGTTATATAACCTTCAAATTTTGAGACTGTAAATAGAAAAAAATAGTGGATAATCTTACTGGAAATTTACAGGAGACAAAGTAATGGTGCTTGAAGCATCAAATAGAATGGTTCCCTTGATTGCAGTTTCATTTCTCCGAATTCTGGAACAAGAAAAAAATGAATATCAAGATAATAGCAGGAATCTAATTGGTATTCTCAGTCACATTCAAAATTCTCCATACTTGTATTCCATCTTCCCTGAAGTCGGGTCTAGTATTATCCATCTCTCATTCCATTTCCTCAACTGTAAAATAGATAGAAAAATTAAAAAGGTTAAATTGCTAGCATAATTTTCATGTGTCAACAAAAACTATGTTTGCTAGCCTCCTATGGTTGCATTAATTCGCACAAAAGGAGTCTAATTGAATCACTAGATTGTATTCTCTTGGTCAGTAGCAACTAGCAAGTGCATGCACACAACACACCAATGTATCGAGGGCAGGCACCCCATGAGTTACATTTAATTCCCCCCAAAAATCCTTGTAATCTTGGAATAAGATTCACCTGGTTTCCCTTCTCTCTCTAGCCTCCCCATTAGAGTCAAATACCAGTACACAGTTACTACTCTAGCGACGCCACCGACAAAGGTCAATGTGTTACTTCTAGTTGTTACTCAACAATCTCATATACTCCCTATTGTTCCTACAAAGATACACCAAAAACTCGACTGGAGAGGCCACCATATACTCACAGATATAATTTTTCTACTTCCAAGTTCCAAATTATACATCAAAATGCTACTACCCACACCAAATTCAGAACCAAAATCGCACCTTTCAACACCAAAACCTCATAGACCAAACCTTTCACCAAACTAGCCTAACAAGCCCAAAAATAATCCATCATGCCCCAATAAAACCGATGAGAACAAAGGAAGCACAATACCGTCTCAGATCGCTTCAGCAGGGGACCCTGCAGCAGGTACCTCCCGGACCCCGACGAGAGCTGCCGCTTCACCTTCTCCAGGCTGCTCTCAGTATCCCTCGCCCTCTGCAAACAAAAACCCCCAAAAAAATCTCATCAGAATCACCGGAAATTGGGTGGAAAGAAAGTCCAAGAAACACCCGCCCGGACGGGCCGAGGCGGCGTGGAAACCGTACCGGGGAGCTGCCGTTGGTGGCCATTGCGAGGGCCGGCGGCTGCGGGGGTGGGCAGGGCTAGGGTTTTGGGGGCGAAGACGACGGCGGCGGCGAGGCTGGTAGGTGGAGAGCGGTGCGGCGAGGGGCCGGCCGGTGGTGGTGGTGGCGTCCAGATCGGTGGAGAGCTTTTCGCTGCCGGAAAAAATGCTTCCGCTACGCTGCCCGAGGCTACCCGCGAACTGTTGGTCATGTAGAGTGGGCCCTGCCTCCGCTGCCACGGCTGTCAGTGACTGGTGACTGTTTGGTTTGTGGGGGCACAGTTGGTTACTGGGATTAGTGTTGTCTTGTGTGGCTTTCACTTTCGAGTTAGCACAAAAAAAAATCCTATTAAAAAATCAGTACAAAAATGGCTGTGAAATAGTACTGTCGTACTAATTGTTGAATAAATATAAACATTTTGTTTCTATTTTACTATCTAACATGGTGTAGTTTAGTTCGGTGCTGTTTTTTCTTTGCTTACATTTGGGTTATTTTTTCTTAAATGGCTAAGTGCTCCTTTAAATAAAGGAAAAATAGGGAATATTTAGACGATTCAAATCCTTTGAGTTGGCCGATTTCATGGTAATTTTAGAGAAAAATAAACATGAGATTTTGCCAAGACCTTATTGTTTTATCTTCTTTGTATAAAAATTTAAAAAATATTGCGTGACATCCAAACGACTATCTTGCAATAATATTGTATCGTAATTTATGTAGGATTTGGCAAAGCTAGACATCTTAATACTGCAACAATATCCCGAATGTTTATGTATCTGAATGGATGGATATCTTGTATTTTTAAACAAGATTGCAAACAAAAGTGGCTTCTCTTTTACAAAGTTAAGAGGGAGAAATTAACATATTTTAATTTGCCTGACCTTTTTCTCGTGAACCATGAGGCTTAAACTTGTTGCTATTCAAATGACCATGTTAATATAAGAACATATGCAATGCCCCAAGTATTGAAGTATATACAGCTCATTTATCACACTGTGACCAAGTTTATCAATTCAAAAGGTATTTGAAAGGAATTTCATTTATCACACTGTGACCAAACCTTAGTAAATTTCCATATGTGTTGTTTGGAACAGAATATTTGAGCACGTCAAATTCCTATGGATTGCTATCCAATGTACCAATTCCATATTAATTTTTAACCTAAATCTCTTTTTTATTTTTCTATGAGAAGTCAAATCTCTTAATTAGATCAAATTCCTACTGGTTTACTCTTGTGAACCGTACAAACACACATGACATTTCAATAATTTTTTTTTGTTTTTACATGAAATTTATGTTTTTTTCCTGCGTTTTCAAATCATGCATTCCAAATGATTCCAAATGAGCCTTGAGTTAGTGTTAAAATTTATAGTTTCAACACTAACTTAAAGAACACCCTTTTAGGGGGTGATGTGCCTCCACAATGTTTGTGGAACGAGAGGGGATATCACGTTTTGCTTAGGCGGAGAGAAGTGGATATAACGTTTTTTTTCTCACCCCCACCTAGCAGCACCCACGAATGACCGACCATGAACCACTATAATACTCTTTTAAAGTAGTATGGATATGATAATTTTTTTAAGTTTATTTTACGAATAGTCCTAGTAGAAATTTGTTTTAGGTTGGAACAAACGTATAACATGTGCCAACTCCTAACATGTTATATAGTGACATTCTGTCTGGAGTTTTTTCTTTACCAACATCAATCTTCACTGCCAATAACTTGGCCATAGAGGATAAGGGTGCGTTTGGATGGTTTTGGGTGGATGGGGTCTGGCCGCACAAATTTTTGGCCTATTTGATTGATAGGCGGGGTGGGATATGGTAGCCCGAGAGAATATTATGCGATATGGGGATCCAAAAAAAAATCGCCCGGATGCAGCCACTCGGGCTGATGCGCGACGCAAGTCGCTCCCTTCACCCCTTTCACCGACAGGAGCAACGGCGTTGACGGAGACCAGTGGCGGAAGTGGACAATGGCGAGGCGACGGGGATGCAACACCAAGAGCAAGGTGATGGGATTTGGAGGTGGCGATGACAACCAGCGGTGAGAGAGGGAGGTGGAGATGTTGGGGGGCGATGACGACCGACAGCGAGAGAGGGCGGCGAAGAGCTATGATGGGGCAATGGTGAGGAGGGAGGAGGCGATGATGGCACGACGGGTGAGGTGATGGATGACGAGGAGGGAGGAGACGACGACCCCGCTTGTGGAGGAATGAGGTGAGATGTCCATATGGAATAAGGAGGCGACAACCCCGCTTGTGGAAGAAGGAGGTGAGATGTCGATATGGAATAAGGAGACGACAACGGTGGATGACCGCAGCGTCAATTTGAGGCAAGAGCAAGAGAGGAGCCGCAGCGACAACGAGCCGCGGAAACGAGACAACGTGGATCTGACGACGCTGAGCCACGATGGCGTGGATCCGATGAGCTCTAGGCCAAGGAGGCCGGCAGCGAGCGCTATGGCGGCAGTGAGCCCGAAGGCCGCCACTACAACCAATTTTTTCTCCTTTTTTATTTTATTATTATTATTTTCTTTTTTCACTACAAAATTATAATAGATTTATAGTGGTGGAAATAAATTTGCTGGGGAATTTGTGATTTGTGTGGATTTAACCCTCGGTTCAAATTAGTGTGAATTTAGATGAATTTGTAATGGAAAATATGTTTTATATATAAATTTGAGGAGGGTATACTCACAAACTTCTAAAAATGGGTGATCGGATCCACTCATCCATCCCACTTCCTCTAACCAAACAAAAAGTTAGATCACCGATCCGAATTCATCCTTTTAGCCAAACAAAAAACTAAGTCACCATATCCACTCTAGCAAAAAAAAAGATCGCCATATATATCCCTGAAAAACTGGACCATCATAGCCCATCCCATCTTGACCACTCTAACAAGACACACATGTTATTGCCAATATAGTTGGTGCAACATATATCTACACTACATACTATAGTCGATTCAATGACTTTGGTGCTAACTTAAGGTAACTTAAGTGTCCATTCACCTAATAAGTCGTGTAACTAAAATCAAGTATCACAAAAAAAAAAGTTGTTCCTTCTTTCCACATGCAACTGAGGTCCTTGGAGCTGGTGGGCTAGCTATCGATCTCTCTCTGCACATCTACACCCAGTCCCTTCTTCCTTTGTCCAGCCTTTTTCTCTGCCACCACCCGCCATGTGATGTCTGGTGCGGTCTGCGGTACATTTGTTCCCCCCAAGATTCATGTTAATTTTGCTATCCACACGTCTTCCCACAATGCCAAAGATGGCACTCATGTGTGTTAACATGGGGCCTTGCTCATGCATTATACCGCACCCCTCCCTGCCTCACCAAATGATTGTTGCTCTGTACGTACGTCTAGCTGGCTCTTTAATTGAATTACAGGAGGATCGATGAAGCCTTAGAAAATGCCATGGTTAACTAAGTAACCTTTTTTTTTTGTAAAGGGACAATTAAGCTAAACATTCAAACGTCCAACCCTTACCATGCAGTCACCTCTGTCTTCTTGACCTTAAACTCCTCATATATGTGTGGCCTGGAGGCTAGGGAGCAAGATAGTCAAACCCTAAAAGAGCCCCACACATCAAGTCAGAAAAGCCCACAAAAGGGGGTGTGATGAGAAAGACAATGCATAATAAGAACAGGTGGATGCTCCTTTTCTTCTCACATGTACGTCCTCTCATTGAATATCTTCTTACGAACATTTACTATATACTCTGTGATTAATTAATTATGCCATGCATGAAGTAATTACTACTAGCAGTATATTACAATGCTCTCCTCCTTCCATGCAATAATGTAGCCCCCATTATATTTTAAGCCTTGTGAGTTGGGAACGAATGCTCTATTTATGTATGATCAAAATAGCTATACAATGTACTAAAAAGAATAAAACATACTATATAGATGACTGTGTTATGCAGCCTCCATATAATTTTAAGGACACGTAAATTTACAAGAAGAGGTAATAAAACAAATAACACTACACCAAGTGTAATCATATCTACAATTGGCTTAGTTGTTTTTATTTTTCGAAGTGTAGATCAAATTTGAACATGCCCATGTAAGGAGGGTATGTCTGAAGGAATATCTAGCCTACTAATTTGCGTTTTCTATTTTTTAGAATTTTTATTAACTACATAAAAAAGGTTGAGCATGCCCTCGAGATATTCCCCCATTATATAGACCACCCACATTGCAAAAGCATCGCCTAGCTTAGCTAAATGTCACATGACAGCATCACTTCCTCGTCTTCCTCATGCTTGTGAGATGAGATATGTAAAATCTCACCATGCCATTGATCACCATCATTCCCAACTAGGAGTATATCTAGCTAGCTAGTAGTTAGTTAGTGTGCCTCCTCCTCAATCCTGAGCTCTCTCGGTAGCCACTACAATTGTAGAAGCAGAAAGCAGCTAGCTAGCAGCTCTAGGCCGCCACGGCCATGGACGCCGGCGGCGGCGGTGCGCTGCTGGGACAAGAAGAGTGTCACGAAGCCATGAACGCCATGGTGGTGGATCAGAGGGAGCACAGGAGGGGGAACTGGACGGTGCCGGAGACGATGGTGCTGATCGAGGCGAAGAAGCGGGTGCACGAGGGGCGGCGGGCGGCGGCGGACCAGGGCATGGCGCGGTGGCGGTGGGTGGAGGACTTCTGCTGGCGCCGCGGCTGCCGCCGCAGCCAGAACCAGTGCAACGACCGCTGGGACAACCTCATGCGCGACTACAAGAAGGTCCGCGCCCACGACCTCGCCGCCGCCGCCGGCGGGGGCGAAGGAAGGGAGAGCTACTGGGCGATGTGTAGGGCGGAGCGGAAGGAGAGGGGCCTCCCTGCCAACCTCCTTCGCGAGATTTACGACGCCATGGGTGAGATCGTCGAGCGGCGGATGAGCTCCGGCGGCGGCGGTGGCGGCGGAGGTGGAGTGTTCTTGGGCTCGTCGCCGTCGTCGGCCGCGGCGGCGGCGGCGGCTGTGCAGGCTTCTCCCCTCGCTCAACTCCTGCCACGGCCTTTGGGTATATTCGAGTGGCATTTAATTTACCTTGTGCTGATCGATCGATCAAGAATTTTACGGTTGTTGGATTTCTTGGTTAATTGAACACAGAGACGACGACGGCCGCGGCGGCGAACTGCAGGTCGGGTTCGCCGGAGAGGAAGAGACGGCGGCCGTCGCTGGACAACGAACGACAACAGCAACCAGCGTCAGGAAGGCATCACCAACAGCAAGAACACCACGACGACGGCGAGTATGATCACCATGGAGACGAAGACGAGGAGAGCTCGGAAGAGGAGGGGCTGGGAGGGGCGATGGGGCGGTGCGCGGCGATCCTGTCGGTGGCGCTGGAGAAGCGGGAGGCGGCGGAGGAGCGGCGGCACAGGGAGGTGGTGGCGGTGGAGGAGCGGCGCGGGCGGGCGCGGCAGGCTCGGCGCGAGGCCGGGGAGCAGTGCGTCGCTGGCCTGGCCGCCGCCGTCAGCCAGCTCGCCGGCTCCATGCTCGCGCTCGCCGCCAAGCGCCGGGGCCCCGCCTCGCCCAAGTGATCTCATCGATCAGCTACCTAGAGACCATGCATGCCTGGATGGATCGCAATGCATGCATGACTAGCAGTTGCTCGGCGTGCGTGCGTGCGCCGAGACGACGAGTCGTCCGATCGAGTAGCTCTAGATAGCTAGAGCGTTGCATGTGAGTGAGAGTGAGAGTGACTAACTAGCTGAGCTGGGTTCTTCATCGAATCTTGACAGGCCTAGCTAGGGGTAGCAACAATAGCATGCAGCTAGCTAAAACCCGTACTAATCCGATCCTATATCGTCCTACTGTACGCAGTATGGAAGACAGGTCTAGGGTGTGGTAGAGTTACTACTACTACGTACGTACAGATCGATTTTCTCGATCGGCTTTTTCATGTTTTGCAAACTTTGATCGCATTGTGCTAATCGTGGTGTAGAACAAGTGACAGACCATTAATTTCTTATGTTATGGATACTTTGCGTTCATCTACATTGGATTTCGTCTAGAAATATGCATACTGGAAATGGCATGTGTCTATATATATGTAGCGGCAATTTGCCAATAATCTTCAAAGGGCTTCGTTATGATACAATATACTAGTGTATAGTAGTTAAATATACTAATGAATGATGGTCATCAACTCTATACTATTAGTTGATATTAATGTAGTATTAGTATATACACCGGTGGTATATATGAAGTATTCATCTTCGATGCAGATGATTCTAGGTGCACGATGATACGACGATCTTCGGAACATGACGACACAATGATTCCCGGCTAACACTGTCTCCTGCCACCGCTACCGAATGACGTGGCGCGCCTCCCGTATTTAGACGTTCCCTCGCCATGCTCACCTACCGGCCGTGAGCACCGGCAATTCCTGCAAACTAGTATATTCCTAAATTACTCGATTAGTTTCATTACCAAATTACTTGATTGTGTTGTTTGGATACTTCATAGAAAAATAGTACATGAATTTAGTGGGAAAGTAACACAAAGGAAAAGTTTCAAGAGCTTTGAGCGCGCATGGTAGATTTCCTTCAAATTTTCTATGGATTTGGCCAGTCCATAGGATCCTCAAATGGTGAATTCCTTTGTTCCAAGGCCATATAGAAAAATATTCCAAAGGATTTAAATACTATGAATATCCCAAAATCCATTGTTCCAAAGGAGCCCTTATTATTGAGAACAACCAAAGGGTACACGCAAATTTGCATCACTTTGATGATAAAAGGTACTGTTTTTTTTCCACAAATTTTACATTAACATGCATATAACCGGGGTGTGGCCACACCTACGGAAGGTACAAATATTTGTACAATCTTTCTGGAGTAATGTTTGTCACACACTTAAACTCTATCCCTATCAATGCGAGTGCAGTACAGGGATGTTATCTAGAGCGAAATTTGGCTTTCTGTAGCTCTGTTCTGATGAATAGTGCAAAGGCCAGTAGGTCTGTGTGATGCTAAGCAGGACGTACGTACGAAACAGTGATTACGTACGTACGACACAGTGATTCATCTTGTTTTATGCTGTCTGCTTGCAAGGCAGACTTTTAGTCACTTGTCATTGGGTCATTGGAACCATCGCTCCTAGCACAGCCCTACGGCTTTTACATGTCTACCAGTCGGTTTCTTCAGTACTAATTAATGTTGTCATTGATATTCCAAAAATAATTATCTGCATTGGTGAGATAACGAAGAAATCAAAGAATCAGATGTAATTATACTAACTTGTCCCTATGTATTTTTCTTGGCAAATATCAGGAGGTATTGTACCCGAAAAAAACGGCTCATATAGACCGTTTTATTTCTATTAGTTATAATTTATACTATCTCTGTCTCCATAATGTAGCTATTTCTAGGTGGACTAGACACTAGTAGAGAACGGGGCGTCTATCCCGATTTGGAAATTCCTTTTATCCCGGTTTTCCAACCGGGACTGAAAATCGACTTTCAGTCCCGGTTCGTATTTACGAACCGGGATTAAAAGCCTGTCTAACCCCTGCCGAGGAAGCAAAACTTTAATCCCGGTTTGTAATACGAACCGGGATTAATGTTTGGATTTTTATTTTCTTTTATTTGTTTATTCTATTTATTTTTATTTAGTAATAGGTTTATATTCTTGGACTACAATGATTCTTGGACTGGGATATTCATTGTAGGTGACATTTTCTACTACAACGAATTTGGACTGTTCATATTCGTGGTACTAGGAAATATCACATAAATTCACCCAGGAAAAGCTATATTCTTGGACTGGGATGGAGGCAGTAACTTCTTATTGTTAGAGATAGACTACATCACCAAAGTTATTTCATCAACATGGTATCACGTCTCCGTCGTTTCATCCACAACGATGGACATCATGGACAACGACAATGAGATCGACCATGCCATCTACAACAACATGTCCACTAACATATGCAAGACACCCCAGATAGCATATTCTAACATTTACAAGGTGCAAGATGCTATTACAACATGGCTGAATTTTTTTAGCCTTCGGCAATATGCGGCTACATCGATTACCATGACCATCACGGCCACAACTACTTCATTTATGTCTAACATCATCAACAACTCCAGTCAAAAGTGTCATGTTATTGCTCCATCCATGACACTCCCGCTATGACTGTAGGAGGAAATAGAGGAGATTAAGGACCCACACTAGAAGGAGACGCATGATCCACACTAGGTGGAGGATCATCATCCATCAGAGATGCAATCGATGATGGTGACGCGGAGAAGATGGTGTAACCAGATTTTAAATCCAGTTGCTATCGTGCACTTCGCTTCCGTTACGAATAAGGTGGATGTTAGAGATAGAGATATTTAGTTAGAGATAACGGAGTCCTAGATAAATATTAGCGATAAAATAGAATCATATAGAGATAAAACAACTCTAACTTGGTACATAAGTGTCAGTGTAAAACATATCAAAATAAATCAAAATATAGTAGATTAATATTTTCCACACTTATATCTTGATGTAACTTAACTTATTATAGCCTAACACCGGCTATTTAGACTTTTTTTTCTAGGCTGGCCAAGAAATACTAACCTATTTATTAATATTTTAATAGTGAGAAAAGTACATCGACTGACAATTCATCTGATTTTAACACCAGTTAAATTAATATTTATGACAAGTGGTTTGGGATTCTATGCTTCATTATTTACAATCAGGGGTGGAACCAAGGTAGGACCGTTAGGGCTAAAGCCCAACCCTTGGGCCTAAATATTCATTGAATAAACACCTCAAAATTTAAAAAATAGAAGGTAAAAGTTAATTATATAGAAAATACAATAATTCAGCCGGTCATTTTTTGGTTCTGCCCCTATAAACTTGGGGTGCGCATCAAATATTTTTATCAATGTAGTATTAACATTTAATTAAGATTCATTTAGTTGCATGAATTAATTTAAGAAGGAAGACTTTACCCGTACCTTGTCTCAGCTTGAATCAAGCTATCACTAGCAGCACTACGTACTCAAGATATAACAGCCAAGGAAGAAGAGACCAAAAAACCCGAGATGGTTGAAACGCAGCCCCTGCAGTCCAACATGGGGTTACTGCACTCGCAGTAACCGATGCAATGCACCAGAGAGCATTCATTCATGCATGCACTAGCAAGTCTTTTGTCCAAGTTTCGTTGCTGGGAAGAAGCCGGACAAAAATTGTTACAACTGGAGAAAGCCCAGAGCGCAAAAGTGTTCTCTGCACAACCGGACAATGCGCATGGTGCCGTTGCCAGCCATTGATGCCACTACCACAGCACAACAACGTACACTGATCGATGAGTGATCACAGGAAGAGAGTGTGTGTGAGGTGAGAGAGAGTGGTGGCCATGGCTGGGCTGTTGAGAGGTTGATGATGACGACGCAAGAGGACAGATGAGACCGTACTTGAGGCCAGGGGGGTAAGACTGTGGACTGGAGAGCGGTCAAAGGAATCTCTCGCTAAACACTGCAACTGCATTTGTAGCTGCTGCCTCTGCTGCTATGCTATGCTATGCTACCTCTGCTGCTGCATCTCTGTGCATGCAATGCCAAATGGCAATGGCGTGTCGTCCATCGACTGCCTCGCCCATCGGTTTACGTTGTTGGCATCATGAGGCGGCCGTGCCCGGTCAGCAGCCGGCCAGCGGCGGCCAGAGAACTCGATCGGCCATCTTTTGCGACGGGCAGACTAGCCGGCTAGTCTGTAACTTTTAGCGCTTAATTTGGTTACTCCGTGGCGTTACAGTCAGGCAAATAACACTTCTGCAACGGAGTAGTTTAATTGCAAGCTGCGCCTTAACGTACGTACTGTAGTGGTCATGTTTTTTAATTTGCACGGCACTGTCACAGCTGATCTTGCTCATTTTTCTTTTCTAAAGGTCATGATCAACTGAGAGATAAGGACCTACTCTGTGTGAAGTCTAACGATTGGTGCTAGCGCCGTGCAAATGAAAAGAATGATCTCAGACATGTGAAATTAGTTTTTGTTGAAACCCAGTCCCAATCTTGTAAAAATAATGATAAGTGGCGTTAATTAATTGTTTGTGAAAGTTTGACATATAGCATCCAAAGGCTTATAGCATTGAAAGTTCTTATCTTTGGTTTTTATAGCACAAAAAATTCGTGGTTCATTTTTATAGCATCTAAATCCACCTCCATTCCCTTTTACAACCCTTCGGTCGCTCTCTTCGTTTTTCTGTTTTCTTTTATCGTTATTGGCTCTGTTAGCTGTGGTAAAGTTACAGTCTTGTCTTATTTTACACGATTAAGTGATAGATCAATCATAAGAAAGAAAAAGATCGATCAATCTTAACGGAATTGATCAGGAGAACGGGCGCAACCAACCTTTGCTTCACCTCGGCCGTTCTCGCCGGCGACGTCCCTGCCGAAGGCTGCACGCGGCCGGCCTCGCCGCACCAATCTCCTCGCCTGTCTCCTCCCACGGGCGTCCCTGTGGCATCCCTGTTAATTTACTTTTTGCAAGCATCAACCGAACCAGTTTTTTGCAGCAGCAGTATCATATACTCGTAAGTACATTGCTATCAATTCGTAAGTACAGTGCTATCAAATCAGATCGCTGAACAAGATAGCTGTAAACTCATTCAATCACATCACGCAAAACTGATTTTATACATTCACATGCCTCACGAATTCATAGGTGACTTATTCCATTGAACTCATGCATTTGTGCAATCAACTAAAACAAAACTGAACTCCTCCCACAGGAAGAATGGACAAAACTAATCTGCTAGCTAGTCTGTGTATGCGATCCTTATCCTGGTTCATCAATGTATTGAACCATGAGTTCATCGATTCACTGAATTGAAACATAATTTTCTTGCATCATTTTACTGATCAGTACGAAACATTCCTGAAGCTCATTGGAGATGGATGTGCTCGTAGGAGGGCGAAGACCCGAGGTCGCTGCGGAGGGACGGGGCCGGCCGCGACGGGTGAGCGAGACAGCGGAGAGCTGCTAGCCTGCTAGGATGTTACATGCATACTCCCTGTACTCCCTCCGTTCTTAAATGTTTGACGCCGTTGACTTTTTTACATATGTTTAACCATTTGTCTTATTCAAAAAATTTACAAAAATTATTGTTAAATAAACTTTTATCCACACATATAGTTTTGTATATTTTGTAAAAGTTTTTGAATAATACGAATGATCAAACGTGTGTCAAAAAATCAACGGCGTCAGCCATTTAAAGACAGAGGGAGTAACTCGTTGGCGAGGTATGGTCCAACTCAAGCGGTGGGAGGATGCCGGAGATATGGTCCAGCAGAAGGGCAACAGCGGCGAGCAACGCTCGTCGAGGATTTCTCGCTTGTGTAAAGGCGGCGTGAGCAAAATAGGGCCGAGGCGCTCGTTCTCGTTTTAGAAGAGATTGATCAACTCATCCCTTTATGTAATGAAGGGCAAGACCGTCCTTTCCAGCAGCCAAACAGGGTCAATAGCGATAAAAGAAAACGGAAAACGGGAATAAAGCGACAAGAGGGCCGTAAAAAGGAGCGGAGGTGGATTTAGATGCTATAAAATTGAATCACGAATTTTTGGTGCTATAAAACCAAAGATGAGAACTTTCAATGCTATAAGACCAATTTTGTCTTTTTAATAACAACACCATAAATTTATTACTTATGGAAGCTTAACGTGTTATCGTCTCGTCTTTTACTATAAATTAACATATTTCCATGCATTGCAAGGAAATTTAATTAAACAAAAGTTAAAATTAACCTATATATAATATATTAGAGTGAATTATACTTTGGACCCAGATTTATTGCCTAAATTGCATATTTGACTAGGTATTAGCTCAACATTTCACTTTAGGTTCGTTATTTTACCCGAGTTTTGCACTTTGGGCAGGAGGCCTCATACGTCATTGCCCTACTGCCCTATAATCATCTTCCTCCTCTGTCCACTCGACGATTAACTCACCCCGCTTGCGTCCGCTGTCCGCAGAGATGTGAAGCTCAAAGCGTGGGGCCGTGGGGGAAGCTGGTGCTCCAGCGCAGCCACTTGCAAATGCACTTCATTCAAGATCTTTTTACCTCCACCGCAGTAGGACGCTAGGAGCGTGCTACTGGCAATGAGCACCTCCTCAAACGATCCCTGTGCCTCCACACGACAGGTTATGCTCCAGAACCATGTTCTAATGGCTCAGGCTCTCACCATCTCACTAATCCCCAAATCCAAAGCTTCGAAGGATCCTTTATTAATGATTGACTTTGGCTCATCCCTGTTGCAAAATCTTACGCTTCTATCCTGCATTTGCTGATGAGCTCTTGTTAGCCCAGATGCTAGAGAAGAAAGAGATGGGACAGATGAAGAACAATGGCCTTAAGTGAAACCATGTGTAAACTTAACTAGTGCAAAGTGAAAATATAATCTTATCCCTAGTCCAAGATGCATCATAGTTATAGGTATATGGTCTAAAGTGCAATTCACTCAATATATTATTACTTAGTTATACATATATTTATTACTCATATGTAGCCCGTCAATCGTCTTTATCCTTGCCAAAAAATAAAGATGGTAGTAGTGGTAGTTGACATTTGAGCCCTCTAACTTCATAGTACATTTGGTGGGGTGGTGGCAGATGCGGTTACTAGCCGCCGTCGCCACCACCACTATTACTCCCTTTATAAGGAGTATAGATACTACTCCCTCTCTCCATCAGTAAGTAGGTCTATTATCAAGAAATGGCCTCAACCTATATACAATATGTCTTATCTCTGTGTTTGCTGTGAAGTTTTGTAAATCTTGGTATCAATAGATCCACTGGTATGTGAATTTTGTATTCGATTTGTCACTAATTGACACATATAGTTTAACAATATGTAAATTATATATAATAAAAGTATTCCTTGGGATAAATCAAAAAATGTAAATCTTATGATATCAAACCAAACCATATGATCCTATACAGAAATTAATGATTAAAGATTAAAATATTTAACTTAGAGAAAAACTTAAAATGACAAGTAATTAATTTGAAATAGAGAGTACTAGACAATCTAAGAATACTTAAAGGGAGTATAAACAAACTTATTATAGGGGGACTGTTGTTCATTTCAGTTTCCTTCGGAAGATGAAAGCTTCGGCGTGAGGCACATTCTCGCATATCACGGGTCTTGCATGTGTCTTGCCCCGCGTGAAATCCTAATGAAGAGCCCGACGAGGCGACAAATGCTCTGTCCTGAACAGAGCGGTTTGCTATGTCTGGTGTGTCGTGCGATGTTACAAGATTTGCTATGTTTGGTGTGTCATGCTATGTCACGAGATGTGCTATATTATGTGATGAGCTTGGTGTAGTGCACACCAAGTATGCAGTCATTTTCTGTGACTGCCTCTTTTTCCTACCTATATCGCTGTTGATTCGTGTAAAATTGTAAAATATAAGGCCTGTTTATATTGAGGCTAACTTTTACGAAAACCAAAATTTTGACAACTTCAATAGTAATATATGTTTGATTTGGTATTAAATTTTATTTATAATAGTACAACTAACACATTACGGAGTAGAAGGTTTGGTAGTGCCAAAATTTACCAAGTTTTTGGCACCACCAAAATATTTATAGGATAAAATTTAGTTGCAACCCAAACAAGCCCATGATATTCCTGGTCGCCGTGATATCACTGTACCGGGAAAAACAGCGCATCTGTAATTATAAGTAGTACTAACTACTCCTAGATAGTTGTGGTAATATTCTTAAAAAAAGAGAGATAGTTGTGGTAATCACATTTGACATGCAGCTGCCGCATGTTACTTCTTCATTCACATGGAAATCACGGGAGTAGAGACTAGAGAAGTAGAGAGTACGTGGAGCAACAGTGAAATATGGGTAGTGATATGTGTAATTATGTATAATTGCAAGGGTTTGAATGAAAGAAGTTTTCTGAAACTGAAAAAAAAAAGGAAATAAAGAAAGATAGAGTGTGGAGAGGGTCAGAGTCTCAGAGAGAGGCATACAGCACACGCGGAGTCTAACGATAAAATTTCCCCAATTCGCTTCTTGGCGTGCGATTTGATCTCGACCAAGGTTTCCGCGGAGCAAATCCTCCCGGTCCGGGCGTCGAATCCTATGGCGGCTAACGCCGGCAACAAGATCCGCAACGCCAAACTGGTGAGAATTTCCTATCGCCTGTATCCAGTTTCAGTTCTTGATTTCGCCGCGGATCGAATCGCGCTGGCTGGATCTTATCCCGAGTTCTCTCTCTTTTTTCTGCGTTTGTAATCGCGAGTGATTGTTTCCGATTGTACATCATGTTTTGCTCTTTAGGATGGTTGGAAACAGATTCTGACGAGACGAATACATTGGTTCTCTCTGCTGTTTATTTTGCCTGATATACCATTACATTTTAACTTTGTTAATTATACACTGAAACTTTGTTAATTATCCATTGAATGCATAACTGTCTATAGCCTTGTTAGATTCTTTGTTAGCATGGCGACACGGTAATTCTGTTCCGGGATGATCAAAAGATGTTGGGGCAAGGATGTTTTTAGATGAAGTTCCTAACTTTATGGCAAGTGATGTTTCTCCAGCATGTGCACAGTGATGATGATTTTGAGATCATCTCTATATTCATGTTTGAATTCCATTTCTCAGCAGTTTTGGTTTTGAGCACAAATTTATATTGTGGGGAGCTTGAAATTTAATGTGAGCTTATAGGTATTGCATTGCTAGAGCCTTGTGGGTTATTTAATGCTGACTACTGTGTGCTTCGATGTTTAGGTTCTTCTTGGAGATGTGGGCGCTGGAAAATCTAGCTTGGTCCTTCGTTTTGTAAAAGGACAGTTTGTTGAATTTCAGGTTAGTCTCTTCATATGCTCGTCTCGTTGAGGTTGCAGATCAAGAGATTTTTGTGCTCCCAACGATGAATGTATTGGTTTTTTATCGGTAGGAATCAACAATTGGAGCAGCATTTTTCTCACAAACCTTAGCAGTTAATGATGAGACCGTGAAGTTTGAAATCTGGGATACAGCTGGGCAGGAGAGGTATCACAGCCTGGCTCCCATGTACTATAGGGGTGCGGCTGCTGCAATAGTTGTATATGACATCACTAATCCGGTTAGTGAAATGTAACTAGTTTCCTTTATTGAACTGTAGATTTCATTATGAGAGTTCCATTTCTCCCAAGTTCGTGATTTATGGTAACTGCTTTGATTAATGATTACTGGTATTTTGTGGCAATAACTCCCTATAGTGGTATACTGGTATGTTATGCAGTTTAAAAATGATGATTGTTATATCAGTAGTATTTTCACAGAATCACAGCCAGCAAAACTTGATGTTGATGTGAATACGACAAGATATAACTTAGTATACATGATGTATGTGGCACCGATGGTAGATCTATATGGCATGTCTATGATGATCTATACTTTTATCTGTGGTTGATAGGTTTTGTAGTTAAAAGCTTGGCGCTATAATACTTAGGGACTAGCTATATTTGTGGCTCCACATTTTTCACTAAAATCAGTCAGTTTTTTGTTACACCTCAAATTATTTACATTTACATTGTAAGTTTCAAAACTTACACTATAAATTAACACTTATATTGTGTTTTTTCTATTACACACTGTACAAGAGAATTAGGATGAAAACAATTGATTTCCTACTCAGAAGAGTAGATAGGAGATATATGAATACACTTGCATTCAAAAAAAAGAGGTAACATTTCTATATGGAAAAAGTGACTGAAATCAAGTAAAAAAATGTGGTGCTTAGTTTGCAGCCATATTCTGAAGCATGTACTCATTAATGTTAGATTCAGTTGTCTATAATTCAGAAGCAGTATGTAGCATTCTAACTAAGCACAACTACTCTGACTGTTATATTTATTGCATAGAGAAAAATACCAATTCAGATATTTTAAGTTTTTAACATGACTGTTTCTACCTTTAGGCCTCTTTCACACGTGCAAAGAAATGGGTCCAAGAACTTCAAGCTCAAGGTACTCAGCTGTACTATATAAGAAGGTGGCATCTGTGTTTGAGGTCTTCTCATGTTCTTAAAAACTTATGGGCCTAATTTCTAAAAACAACAATTTTTTTTAGCCTTCTACTCCCTTTGTTTGTGAATATAAGCATTTCTAGCTATGAATCTGGACATGTGTGTCTAGATTCATAGCTAAAAATGCTTATATTTGCAAATGGAGGGAGTACAGCTTATCAGCTCCTAGAACAGTTAAGAAATTCATCAAATGACAGCTTTGAATTTCACGTACTGATTGCATTATTGGGCACCTTGTCTTATCAAATGGTTATTAAGTTAATTAGTTCCTTATACAGTTTTCGTTATATGCTATCGTTAATTTCATATATCCTGCATGGTTATTAAATAATGAAGAATAATAAGTTATTTTACTATTTTTCTATTGCTTGCATATTTGCATTTATTTCGTACATTAACTCTGCCGAGAAATTTCACATTTTTACTTATGGACTTGGCAATGTCATTGTCAATAATCAACAAAATCAGATCATATGACAATTTTCTATCGTGGAAATGAATTGATTGCTCCTTTGATATAGGTAACTCAAGTACAGTGGTGGCTCTTGCTGGCAACAAAGCCGATTTGCTAGAGACAAGGCAGGTGCAAATAGAGGTATCTTTCCCTTTCTTTCACCCTCCCTCTGGTTTTATATGTGATATCACTATTATCTATTACTATCCTATGTTGCCAAGGTGAAATTACCTGTCGTATTGTATAGGCAAATCTCTTGCTGTTTGTACAGAGTGTTTTTACAATGTCATTACGTTTTCTGTTTATTTATTCTATGGCAGTTGACTGTATATATCAAAGAAAATCAATTTGGGACTGGGGTGATTGCACCTTGCATAGCATTCACCTTTTTACCTCTTAGTTCGGTGATGAACCTTAAAATATTGAGCAAGATGCTTTTACATCCTTTATGATACACCTTGCTTTAGTTTGTTTTAATTTACAAGTATAATATTGAAATAAAAACTACATGTTACAAGACTACAGTTCAGGGTCAACATTGTATTACATATTTCATAGTCAGTCTTGACAATCGTCAATATGAGGTAACTGCAAGTGCTATCAGCATGCTTGTGCAGTTGTGCTGTTTCCAGAGGAAAAAAGCATGCTCATGGCAGGAAGTAGGAAATTGGGGCATGCAAATGACAGTGCTTTGTGCTGAGTGTAGCATCTTGTGTGTTTGTTATGGGTGTTTCTTCTATGTCTTACATTTTCTTTTTCTTCAGGAAGCAAAGACATATGCACAGGAGAATGGGCTCTTCTTCATGGAAACATCTGCAAAAACCGCAATCAATGTGAATGACATATTTTATGAAATTGGTGAGTTCACTTGTATACATTTTAGTTGGGTGGACAATCTGTTGATTTAATTTGTGAAGTTTTTATTGCTAAATCTCCAACCTGTTGGATAATAAACCTTTCTGTTGATCTGCAATAACCCTTGCAATTAACCGTTTCTTAGTTGTTTACACTGAAGCTATGGTAGCACACACAAAATTAACATTTATTATGCATTCCCATTGCAGCAAAAAGATTGATTCAAGGACAACCGGCTCAGAACCCACAGGCCGGGATGGTTCTCTCCCAGAGACCAAATGAGAGACTTGTCAGCTCTTCGTCATGCTGCTCTTGAAGCATAGCTTCGACCTCGGATTATCATATCAAATCTAGGAGGAAAATTTCAACAAGCTATCCCAAAAGTTCTTGCGTGACAACTGACACCACCTCCATGGCTATATACTCCAGCCTTTGCGCTTCTTTCTTTCTTCCTTGTGTATGTCATGTAAATGTCAATACAAGAATGCCACAGCAGACTTGAAATTGGTACCGAAATGTTGATTGTGCTCTTTCATTTACTTGACATTGTTGAGCTTTCAGCTTTTCACATTTGCATTCCCATGAATTGTGACCCATATGGTCACACCTGGCGTGCACTGTGCTGGGGTAACATTTGAAAAGTAAATAAGCTAATCGCAAAAGTTTGTTACAATTCATTTTCATAGGACCTCTTTCGACATTCAAACATCAGCGACAAGATATATTACCCATTTTACAAGTCTTTGATTCCTACAGTATTTACGAGAGAACAGGTAAACCGCACAGGACATCCACCCAAGTACAGGAACATTAAGGACATTGTCAATGTCACAAATATTATAGCATTGGAGGTTGTACTGTTGGACAACTGATCCACAGAAATTTTCTTCAGATATACACACGATGCAGGAGCGGAGAAACAGCGCGCTGGCAATTCAGTACATGCCAAACAGGCTAAGGAATTCCAGCTCGCTGAAAATAGCGGAATTTGGCCTAATCTAAATTTGTTTGCTAGCACTTTACATATTCGCTTTACCTAATTAACCTGATATGTCCATAGCTTTACCCATCAAGATCATATGGAGGATCGCCGGAATACCAACTCTGGTTGATGGTTTCTAGGATCTGCATTGCCTGATTGATCATGACCACTTCCCCAATGTTTTCTTCACACCCTTCAAAATCTTCATAAACCACATTGTGTTCATGACAAAGAGCGCTGCTGGCACAACAAATGTCAAGTAGTACCCAAAAGCATGCATCTGCACCACCTGTGTTGTAGTCAATAAGAAAAAAGAACAGTAAGAATGTGTCCGATGGCATACAGATGGCATGTAGTTGTGCAGTTATAAATACAAAGTAAAATAATATAAATGCATCTGCAATGGAGATGTCAGTACCTGACTGTAGTGCAAATATATGTGGTAAAATACGTAGATGAATAAAAGTATCCTTGCCACCTGAATGAAGTAAGCACTTGCTAAGATAAAGAGCCAGAAGTAAACAAGGAAAAGAAATTATCTCACAACTAAATAGCTTAGTCGGCCAACTTGGGGAAGTTACATTGCTAACACAATTTCACGGGGACAGTTATTCACAATCAAAAACTTATGAACATAGCGTATTCCCTTTTTTCTTATTTTTTCTATGGATATGAATATATGATTATTTTATTATGGGTCCTCACTGAAGATTATGCTTGAAACTTCACATTCTACATTTCCACAGAATAGAGCATATGGCATAGAAGGCTGCTTGTTAATTCAATTCCACATGTAAGAAATCTTACTCACCAGCCATGCAACAAACATCAGAATACCATTAACCAAGTAAGCACTTGACTTTTTCATTCCAGCTGTGTCAAGGAACCTTAAAATGAATCCAAACAACAGAACATTATAACCAAATAACTCAGATGGAAATAATTTCATATCAGAAATGAAACACGCTCAACTTGCTTACCATCTCAAGTTAATTTCAGGGGTGGTTGTTTCTGAAATAAGGATCATGTATGTGTAGAACTGACCCTCCCCTGACAACATTGTGTAAGCTATTGCAACGAGAGCAAGAGTATGATGGAGGACCTGGAAGACAACATACAACCATAAGATATTGCTAACCATGCACTACTTAACTGTATAACATGTTGCCAAAATTATCGCATGAGATTATCAAACCAAATTAAATTTAACTAATCCTAATTTGTTAGCAATTAACCAGTTCATAACAGTATATATGCAAATGCTGAACACATACGTATTCCATTCCACCAAGTGAAGGATACAACCAGAAGATCATTGCAAGATCAGCAATGAAGTAGCCCACAGAAACCTGTTAGCATACAGCCAGGACACAAATATGTCAGTTGAACAATTTAACATATAATTCCATCATGAAAAAGCCCCAATAAAAAAGAGTCACTGTAGATAATGAATGTTATTCAGTACCCCTAATGCAAAAGTAGAGATGATCGAATTGCGGAATGTGATAGGTCCCTTAAGGCGATCAGAGAACAGATCTGTAGACACGACAAGATATAATGATATAGCTGTGATAAAGATCGCATGTGCACTGGACATGCCCCTGAAAAGATAATTTGTTGTTACTATAAAATTTATGGAAGAAAATATGGCAATGGGAGCAACAAATGTACTAGCTTTAACAAAGCTGACCTGTTGTTCCATTCAACGCGTTGTATCTTTGTCAATGAAGAATAGCACTTGAAGTAAAATGAGCTCAGTAGCCGTGTGAGATCATATGCCTACAGGGATCATGCCATTGAGAAATTAGAAACATGCTGTTGAATAATTAAAAGCTGGTAAGCAACCGAAGCAAGTGCAAAAATGCTATGGTCAGTTGCTAGCAATAATATGGCATATGTTGTATTCACAAGTTCCTTCAGAAGATTGTTTTGTTATGGACGAAAGATGGAAAAAAAAAATCTAGTTAGTGGTTGTTAACTCAAACAGTAGATACCATTTTTGTCTTATTTTACATTCTTCAGTTAAAATAAGCTCATTCAACTTAAAATAAATTAAAAAACTGTATATTGGATCAATGCTACTAAACAGAAACTATCCCAAGAATGCTAAATTTACCAGAAACCTTATTAAAATTTTGTTTCAATGACTAAATTGAAACTGCCCCCAAAGTTATGAAATGAAGGGGGAAATCAATGTTTTCAATGCATTAACCAGATGTGTTCTGCTAAAAGAAGTACTACTAGATACTAATAAATGTAACTTCAAAACAAATATCATTATAGTAGTAATTAGACTTGTAGATACTAATAACCGTAATCCCTTGCAATATAATATTTGATTCAATTAATATGATAGCATTTATTCCTGTTGTAGTAACTGGACCTTCTGGCGCAATTCCTTGGTTGAAGATCAAGAGTATTTCGTGATAAATCAACACAGCAGAAACATATAACCAGCGACAAGCATTACGCTGATTACACAATGCAATCATCAAAACCACAACTTAGAAACAAGAAGAAAAGGATAAAATTTACCATCTTGCACAGAACGATGCCTATGAGCACCGAGGTGTATGGAACCACTGGATCAGCTAGCAGATAGTCTCTCATCAACCCTGCTTGGTACTTGTAGCCCGTCATCGCCATCCCCGCAGACTAAAAACACCCTGCAGCAGCACAACATGCTCAGATGAAATCAAACCACCCGCATTCGAAACAGAATGAAAAAAAAAATGAATCATTTGGTGTCTCAAACATCTACATAAATCAGGCGCCGACCTAGGGTAGGCCATGGTGGTTCATCCGACCCCCCCAAACTTGAACCTTTTGGGAACAAACTGCTATTACTACAGCACCACCGATCAAAGAAATCCGGAAGAAAGAAACCAATCCAAGTCCGGATGGATCACCAATCCACAACCCACGCCTGCGGAGGAGCGCTACGAGGGAAGAAACGAGTACCTTCGATTCGATCCGGACCGTGATGGAGGCCGGCGGCGGCGTCACCCTACCCAAACCTGGTCGCCGGCCGGCCGCGCGCGCGCGAGGAGGCGGGGGGAGAAGGGGCGGCTACTACACGCGTGGAGGAAGAGGAGCAGGGGATTGGGAATGGGAGAAAGCTCAGCTCCATGCCCCCATTCCTGATTCCTCGGTGATGTTTGCTTGCAGCTTGCTTCCGCTGGCAGCAGTGAGGAGGAGGAAGGTGGAAAGAGACGGCCTTTTTTGGGTAGTTGCTAGAGTACATCATTTGCAACCACCATGTCATTAGACCAAAATAAAGTATTGCTAATAACTGATTAATTATGTCTAATTAATTTATTAGTTCTACTACTAGTGAGGGTGATAGACTGCTAATCATTGTATCCTGGCAAAGCAAAGGTGGCAATGGGGGTAAACCTGTCATTTCCGCAAAAAAAAAAGAATATTAGCAGAATATCATGGGGTTGGTCTAAAATAAGCTGAATTTGTTAACCAGCTGCATGCGGTGCACGTTATCCAACGGCGATTCATGTGGTCCGTAGTGGCGACAAAGTGGAAAGGAAGTGTATTTTTGCCGCTCTCACGGCACCTCCTTGATCTTAGGCTCAAGCAGTTTTGTTCTTTCAGCTCTTTTTGACACTCCGAAAAAAAACTATCGTTGACGGCTTGACGCAATTGATCTAATGAGGATTGACAGCTCCATGCTCCATAAATAATCCAAACAAAAAAAGGGGGTTTTGTGAGTACTGAAAACCAAATGAAATCTCCAGCAACTTTATGAAAATGTTGATTATGTATTGTGTCTATTTATATTCCGGGGTCTATGCTATGTTTAACATACAATCCAAATTTACACTTGAAGAAAACTGATGTGATGGGTAGTCCTTTAACATAATGCATTTTCCAACTGTTTGCATCTAGTGCTATCACCTATGATGTGTTTCAAAAATGACCGTAAGAGTTTGGCCCTGGTCATTTCCGCTGGGTGTGGATGTAGTAGTTTTTTTTAATGTTATGCACAAACAACATCAAAAAGTACAACTATATAACAGTTGTGGTTGTGCAACCACATTTAGCTGATCTGATCGGCCCTTTTTAAATTTCACAGTGCCCTTCGGTAAATAATATTAAAATTTTCATCAGTCATCTTACCAACAAGCACTAAACTACAATGGCTCCATGAACATAATAAACAAAAGTACACGTCAATCCAAAAATATATTTAAACATAATACTCTCCTTAATTTTATAAAACATAATCCAAAATATATATAACCATGGCAACCCGATACATTGAAAAACATTCCGCTCTCATTACAAGAAAATTCCAAAATAAACCATTTTTTAAAGCAACCCAAATAGAGCAACCTTTTTCAAAACATATACAAAAACAAAGAACCTACCAAATCCACTCGATTTTGTAATTGGAAGTCAAGCAACCTAACCAATGGCCTGGCCCTCAACACCCTTTTGATGTGAAGTTGTGAGCCCCTACTTTCATTCAGCTCCTTTTCACTGCTAGCCATCCATCCACCTTCTCCGATCCTCTTCCCCGTTTCTATCATACCATACCATACGCTTAGATAGATCAGACATGAGAGCAATCCCTCCCTGCAGGCCGGTAGAGATCTGGATCAGATCAGATTAGACGACATTTGCTCATTACGTGGACTCGACGCACCGGAGCCCAACCACCATACGTCGTGCGATCGATACCTGCTTGCTGCTGCTCGCATAAATTCGTGGACCGACCGATCGACCGAACACGGCCGCGAGAGACGACGTGGACGGAATGCTCGCTGCGGGCGCACTGTCGGTGTCGGGGGAAATGTCCGTCCTCCCCCGCCAGCTTCTCTCCTTATCTTACACAGTAGGAGTATTTATTATGCTAGCTAGCATGTGCTGCTGCTGCTTTAATATATTCTCCTCGGTTGTTTTAATTTGTGTATACATGGATTTCCTGTTACGTTTAGAGTAAAGTCTCATAATTAAAGTTAGATGGCAATTCGTAACTCTTAAGATTTAAGGTAAGATAAGTATATTATGAAACAGAGCAAGCATCGATACGTTTGGTTACCGGCCATATTTTTCTACATCTAAACATAGCCAGTCATAAAGCTATGAAAATAAAATTGCTACTACAGCTGCAAAGTGTGAAAAAGTTAGAAAAATTTAAGTCTATAACACGTGTAACATAGTATTACAAAAGTGTGATAAGCCATAATTGGAAAAGAAAACCATATACCTACGTAATAATATATAGCAACCATAAGTACGGCATCGTAAATTGTGACGCCAAACAAAACATACTGTATGTATCAAGCTAAATTAACTTTTGGAGATTATAGATGTTTGGCACATCAATTGATTATCTGTATTCGGCCAAAAGAAAATTGATGATGAGTTTTGTTCGTTTCCACCCAAAAGGCTATTTGGAGCCGTATTTTTTCTCTCCTTTTCTATGAACACGCTTTTTAAACTGTTAAATGATGTATTTTCAAGAAAAGTTTTCTACACGAAAGTTGTTTCAAAAAATTAAATCAATCCATTTTTTAAGTTTAAGAAATCTAATATTCAGTTCATCACGTACTAATTATATTTCTCGCTTTATGTGCCCATTTAGGCAGTTGGCCAAACAGGCATAAACGCAAATAGCCGATATCCGTAGGACAGTTTGGGACTGTCCAAATGGTTAGAACAATTGCTCTTTCCTATAAATCCCTGCGTTAAAATTAAGTATTCAAAATTCAACCAATAAGTAAAAACATGCACACTACCCACCTCTCTTTCACCTCCTCCTTCTCCTGTGCACCTTTATATAATGTCAAAATTAATGAAGCACTGTCGTACAAATAAAACTAGAACCGCAGGGAGTATAACCTAGTTGTCTCTTCTCAAAGAATTATATGCTTTCTCTCCCATCTTCTCTTATGTCGACAAAACAAGTGTTATAAAATGTCTTATTAATTTGCATATATATACTGTTTGTAACCTCGTTAAAACTTTCAGCCCCGCTTGAAAAAGATTGTGAAAATGTAGGAGTAGGGAAAAAAAAGTAGAAATAAAATATCATACCTATTGAATTTCTACAAGATTTTGAAATGATGAGAACTTCAAAACTGGCGTTTCATCGTTAGAAAAATGCATGAGTCAAGACACGTGAAAAGTAAAACATGAGGAAGACCTTATGCTCTGGACACCTTTGATTTGAAGGATCTTTTAGGAAATACAGATGATCCAACTCCTATAGAAAATTTTTGGTATTTTAAAACAAAGAGTTGGATATTACCAAATCATATGAAAATATTATGGAATGGCTCGATACATGGCTCAATACTGTCTGACCAGATGTGTTGCCACCCGCCGGTAAATCATGGATCGTCACAAACAACATAGCCCGTAGAGTGAAGTACTCCTATTTGTAAGCATCCCGTATGCTGACACCGTCAACCCATAACAAGAGAAGGTCATTTACCAACACCCTGAAATATACATCAATATCATTGCCGGGTTGCTTAGGCCCCTGTATAAGTAGTGGCATCATAATATGTTTGCGCTTCATACAAAGCCAGGGAGGAAGGTTGTAGATAACTAATGCCACCAGCCAGGTGCTATATCGACTAGTCATGTCACCGAATGGATTCATGCTGTCCGTGCTAAGCGCGAAGCGGACATTTCTCATGTCAGAGGCGAAATGTTTTTTTTACTTTCTATCTATCTTTCTCCACTGTGAGCCATCTGCTGGATGCCGGATCATCCCATTGACCTTACGCTCTTCCTTGTGCCAACACATTTGTTTTGCGTACTTATTGTTTGCATACATGCGTTCTAAACGAGGAATAATAGAAAAATACCACACCACCTTCGTGGGGATGCATTTCTTCTTCTTTGAACCCGCACTCTCGACAGCATCAACATCAACACCACATTGTCCTCCCTTGTAGCGAGGTGCCTGGCATACTGGACATCTGTCCAATTCGGCATTTTCACCTCGGTACAAGATACAATCATTTCTACATGCGTGAATCCTCTACGCTTCTAACCCAACAGCACAAACTACCTTCTTAGCACAGTACATTGAGTCTGGCAACACATTATTCTCTGAGAAAAGCTCTGATAAGAACTGCAACAATTCAGTTAAACTCTTATTGGACCAACCATTGCTTGCCTTCAATTGTAGTAATGTTAGGACGACGTGTAGTTTGTTGTGCTCTGGCTTACATCCATTGTATATTGGAGTCTTTGAGTCGTCCACCATATTTTTAAACTTCAAATAATCCCTGTCGTCAGTTTAGGCCCTCTCCGTGTCGCGCATCATCTGATCCAAGTCTTCAGCATCAGCATCATCATATCCAACCTCATGTTCATTGTCATGTCCATCTTCACCGCCTCCCACATCCGTTATTGGTTCTTCAACCTCAGTTGTTCTATATGGAATCATCATATTTTCTTCATTATTGCCGGCAATTATGAGGTCAGGCATGAAACCTTTAGTAAGGAGGTGTGAGTGGGTCTGTTGAACAGGAAATTTTCTTTTATTTTTGCAATCGATGCATGGGCACAATATTAATTCCTTGCTATTCACTATCCCGTCTGTTGTCGCTGCAATGACGAAGGACGTTACTCCCCTGATATACTCTATGGTATTACGCTTTTTTGGTGTACATCCAGCAATTATCCATTATAATTAACCTGCACAAAAAATTTTCCTTTATAGCTAATCAAAAGAGTACAATAAATTTTCTT
>CM002481.1:20910992-20946598 GCA_000325765.3 Leersia perrieri
TTATCTATTTTTTATATGAGAAAGACTACAAAATAACCGTCCGTTGGAGCAGACGGCTCCGTCTACGCATGGCTCGATCTCCCACCCTTCCTTACTTCCTTTCCTCCTCCTCCTCCTCCTCTCCTCCCCCTCCTCACCCATCCCTAAGAGGATTCGTATCCTCTAACATTAACACATTAATGTTACCGTGACATTCTTTTCATCCGAGCCATCTAAATCAACGGCTATAGATTAGTGTTAGTTACATGACTATTTAAGTAATAATTTTGATTAGTTATAATTTAGTTAATTCATGGTGATTGATTTAGAAATGGATGGCATGGATAAAAAGAATGTCACGGTGACATTACTTAGCAATGTTAGAGGATACGAATCATCCCTAAGAGGCTAGCCCTGCCCCTCTCGTGCGCCTCCCATGCTCGTGTGCTCGTCATCACGCCGCCTCTCCTACCAGCGGTCTAGTAGGAGCAGGGGGACGGGATGTAGAGTATGAGGACGACCACTATGGGAGGAGACGATGAATGTATCATGAGAGTTAGATCTGCCGCCGCCGACCTCAGAACCGAAAGATCTGGTGACGGCTACGAGGACGTGTGGCTCCGAAGAGGTACGCAACTCTAACGAAGCACGGAGGGCCAGTGAGGTATAACACTGGTACCTAAGGTATCATGTTTGATACATATAAACACTAGTGTGTTATGCCTCGGGTATCAACCTTGATACCTCTAAAACATGCATCTCCGACGAAGCGCGCAACAATGGCGAGGTACGAAGGGCGCGGGTCTGGCGAGGTACAATCTTGGTATCCTGGGTATCATGTCTGGTACCTATGGGACATTGGACATGGTAACCAGGTATCGGATTTGGTACCCATGGGTACATCGGTGAAGAGAAAGATGGTGGAGCCAGGGGCAATGCACGGAGGGGGCACCAAATTTGATATCTAGGTGGCTAGCCAGTTTGACACTACACCTCGTCGTCCTTGCTGGCGAGCCCCTTACCATCCCCTTCGGTGATCCCCTAGGAGAGGGGCGTGGGGCCAATGATGGAAAGGAGATGTGGGGAGGTACGGAGAATAAAAGACGATGAGAAATCAGGAGCGGATGAGAAGCGGGACACGGTAACGTTGCTTCATGATGTTTAAGATGACGTCCATTTTGAAACGGACGTATGTCATGTGTTTTCACTCTTTTTGTATGTGTTCCTACCAGATTATTTTTTTATTCAAAGTGTTTTACGATTCCTATGATCTAAAGTGACCCTTAATTTTCCAATAAAATCCTTTTAGAACAACACATTCCATATGAACTTTAATTTTTTTTATTTGATTCAAATGGATTAATAGGAGTGTTTCGAGTAGGAACAAATCCCCCAGAATTATTATCGTTTTCAAGCTTATCATATGTGGGCATCAATGCTTCAATAATAAATCACGTCGTTGTACCAGAATTTTCAAACTCAAAATCTAACATGATGATAATAAGCGGAGATGGCCATGCATGTTTGGTTTCTCCTTCTCCCAAAATATACTTTTATCAATAGTGTTGGGCTTGGGCTCTTACATATGTACTCTAGAAAAACAGAAGGATGAAGAAATTGCATGCAGCCAAAAAGGTGCAAATTAATGTGCAGTCTGAAAGTCTCTCAGTTTATCATTGTTGTCACCCTTGGTGTGACTTTAAAATAAGATGAGACTGAACAATTAATGTATTGGTAGGCTTTCCATGGTTGTCTCACTCATGATACAATGACAATGATATCCTTTAGGCTGAAATATTAATTAAGTAAACTACTTCAAACTGAAAAAAATGGTTTTATTTTATTTTAAAAGAACACTATATGTAAAACTGTTACATGAAACCCATTTTTAACACTTTGGAAAGCATACTTATGGACAACTAGAAACAATTTAAGCCAACAAGCTAAATAAAAGTATAAAACACATCTTTACTACTGAGGCCATGTTTAATGGTGTGGTGCTTAGCTAGATGCTTAGAAATAGGAATCTGTCTAGGAGTCTTTATTCTCCAACACAAGACTCGCAAAAAATAAGTTAAGTTAGTTAGTACCTACTAATTAAATGGATTTAGCGCTAAATAAGGTGCAGTTACATTATTTTCTCCCTTTTATTCCCGTGCGAAGGGGAGGAAGCATCAGCGCTTCCTTCGGCACCGATGCTTTGGAAAAAATTATGCATGACAGGCTAAATGGGTTAATGGGTGTCTAAGCATATGTCTTAGCAGCCCATTAAACATGGACTGATGTAACAATTTTTTCCATGGCTATAAAATTCATTTGCTTTTTGAATATTATTCGTATATAAATAATATATTAAAATCATGGGTTTTAGTCTTTCGTACTAGATACTAACGATCAGGAAGGATGCCAAGTATAGGACATGCCTGATGTAAAAGATGTCACCAAAGATGAAAGCAAAGAGGCCGCCGTAGTCGCAAAGAAGATGTAACGATAAATACTTCCTTGGATTTTAATTGTATTATGTCCAACGTCAAAGAAAAAATGGTGCTATATTTTTTTCTCGTCCCGAATCGCCTCGAAGGATTGTTCTTGTTGACAAGCGCGTGCAAATGGGACCGTGGTGGCCTACGTGGCGTCAGAGAGCGATTTCGGCAGTAGAACATGTGCTAGCAATCCATTTGGTAGTCCATTCGACACCAAAAAGGCAGCAAGACTGCATGCGTCCTCACACGCACTTTCAACGAGCCATAGTTGAAGTTCAGTTCCACACAAGTAGAGCCAATTATCAACTAGGGAGCATTAATCAGCATGTGATGCCCAACGACAGCAGCGGCCAGCCAGATGGGCGATACCAATTAAGCTAGTGCGTGCAAAGTGCTAGTGTGAAACGGACATGGAACCAACCAACCAGCCGGATATCTAATAGCCCAGCTGGTACTTGGAGTACATTTGTACAACGTATCTAATAGCCCCTCTGAAACAGAGCATAAAAACAGCACAAGCAGCACAGGTTATTAACGATTCACATGCCATCTCAACCTGTCATCCATCCATCTTTTGTTCCTTGATGATTGGACCATTTCCGCAGCTACAGTAATTAAGCCGCAGTCTTGAACTGCCGCAAAACCTGGTGCTGCGCAAAATGCTCCACGCACGAAAAAACGTCGTCGGAGCGAACATGCTGTTGCCTTTTGGGACAGCTGGACAGGGAAGAACAGAGCAGCTCACATGGACGAAGAGATGTATAGTATAACAGATCAAACATGTGGTGCAAAATCATCTGAAGAGATAATACATGAAAGGAAACCATTTTAATTTACACAGCCTAAACAAACAAAGTTAATCCCCGAGACCTTTTTTTTATATATAGGATCGTCTAATGCAAGAATATTGCTTGGGCATCGTGCCTACCCAGCTGAAGTTAGTATATGGATTGAGCTCAGCTGAAGTTAGTATATGGATCGTAACTTTGACAGTTGAATGTGTTTATTGTCGTCTGATTGAAGTTATCATCAGTTGAGATTCGATACACAAGACGTGAGGCAAACAGAGCTACAATACTTGCGATAGTATCCGAGCCGGTTATATTTGATCCAACGGTTATACTAGGACTGCTAAAATTGCAGTCCATGTTATAACTTCACTAAATCTCAATCCGTTTCCGATAGGCACGACGAGTTGATGATGACACGGCGAAGGCAAGTTCTAACTTCTATGTTTCTCTCACTTCCCTTTCAACGGCTCAAATACCATCATGGAAATAGCATCTCTATCATCAATTAATATTGGATTCATTAGTCACAGTAGTATGGAAACGAGATGGCTATGAATCCAATATTAATGTGCAGCCGCAAGACGATGTAAGCCATCGTTTCAATCACAGCTACGCTAACTCTGGCATCGGATCGGCAAAGTAGCATTAGCCGCTCTTTGGCATTTCATGTGTAATGTGTTGATTACGCAATCCAGTGTGCCAAGGTAGCGGCGATCTTCTCCCTACCATCTACTATTGCCGTCTTGTGAGGAGCAAAAACAGAACGATGTAGAGGCATTGTAAGGTGCCTTGTACCCTTGTGCGGCGGGGTAGACAGATGTATTTGTCTAAGACCAATAGAATTAATTTTCTTTATCTTTAAAAACCCTTAATAATTTGACAAATTTATCTTGCAATTTTCTGTTTAAACACGATTAGCATAGTATTAATCTGACTTTCAATTTATATTTCAGCTAAAAGGAAGAGAGGAATTCCCCCCGCAAAAAGAAAAAAAAAGGGGGAGGGGGGAGTGCCGGTGCCATAGATCGACAGTATAACAGTAACATTCTTACTCCACTTTTCCGGAGAAAAATTATCAGCAAAAGAAAGCCTGAGGTAGGGGCTAGGAACTAGCCACATCCTGATATCTCCCCATTGGAAAAGAAGGAACTTGTGAAATTATCAGCACGAGTACACTCTGTAACCGCATGAAAATTGTGAGACATGGTGGAAGTCATTTCATACCAAAACTGTTACTCTACTACCAGTGCTAAACTGATTGTCTGATAGGTTAAAACATACAAGAGGGCTATTGCGAAAGCGAAACTGACAGATATCCAAAATTCTAAGACATAGGTCTCTTTAGCACACTAAAGCCATGCCATCATGTCAGATCACAGCAACTACAAGAAATGCTTTGCAAATAAGCAACTATAACAGATATCCTTGCAACTTTGCATGGATAAATAGTTACATCGCAACATGCCACCCCCTACTTGTCAAAACAACCTCCATATTTTCCTTCACCTTTTTCTGTAGCTGTGCATGTTGAACAGATTGAACTTAACTACTGATATTACCATGACAACTTCCGTCCTCTTTCTATGGGCCTGTTTACCCCTTTCTATCAAGCATCAGTGTCGAAGATGAGAATGTTGCAGAAACTAGAACTGCATATTGGACTTAATTGCTGACATTACCGTGATAACTTCCCTTTCCTATAGCTATGTGTAACCTTTCGTTCATACCTCGGTGATGAAGATGCGGATGTTGAGGACGATATTGCAGCACCAGCTGCCTTATCTTTGGTGAAGGCCTTTCGCACATCCTCTCTGAGTTCAGAAAAGCGCATCCTCTTGGTTTGCTGATCCTCTGCTGTGCCACTTTCAAGGAAGAACAAATCGGTGGATTCTTCATTGAGGAACTTGTCAAGAACGTCTGAACAATGTGGGAAGTATCGTCGTCCGAGCTCAACTGGAACATAAGCAGGAGTTTTATTTAATAACAGTAGAGTGCATCAGTTAGGGCGCAAATTTACCATATACAGTACAATCTAAAATTGTTGACAAATATTACAATACATCCATGGTTTAAGTCAGAAAATGACCTGTTTTTGTCAAGGCATCAAGGCGTTCACGCAATCTCTTGTTTTGCATTGTGGGGGTCTCATTTAGGTCAACCTCCTTCAATTTACTGAAATTAGCTGATGTGAGACCAGCAAACTCTTCCGTTGAATCAGCTTGTGCTATGCGCATGACAAGCTTGGCTTCTGAAGGGAAAAATATTCTTGCAAAGGCAACTGCATGGAAAATAGAAAAAGACTTTAGGAATGATTTTAAGAATTGTGTATTCTACTAGCTGGAAAGAGGGGAAAAACAACATAACTGTAATCCCCAGCTATACTAAAATGTAGCATTAGGTTCTTTCTTTTGTGCTGCATGGCATAAGTTAGTGAAGCATATTTCTATGACAAGAAAGAAAGGAAGGAAACAAATCACTCAATAGTCCTTGATGTCGATGATATATGCATATTAATACCGATAGAACTTATTCCCACTGAGGTAACTGAGTATACAACAACAAATTAAGCTCATCGGAACATATGCTTCCAAATTCAAGACAAGGAAAAATCACCACTTCATCAAAACACATTCTAGGATACAATCAACAATGGTAAAAGATGGACTAGGATAATCGGCAACTATTATAGACATCACTAAGTTCTTGCAAACAAAGCCTAGCTTTAAAATGACAAGCCAAGATAAAGAATATATGCTGACCTCTATTCTCCAAGTTTAGTAGCCGCATGTGAAAATTGTCATAGATGAGAGGCGTAGCAATTGACTCATCTGCAGACATCTGGTCCTCCAAAATGATTGATCTCCTCTTTATTTCTTGCTGTAAGATGCCAATGCACAAGTAAGCCTTGCTTCTCTCCTTGCACTTTTCTGACTTCTCATTGCGGTCTTTCTCTCTTGTTAATCTCTTGCAGATAGTAAGAGCATCACGTCCATCTTGTGTCCTTTCCAAGACAGAGGCCCCCTTTTCTATAAGTGAAACAATGATATCTGGTTCTCGCCTCATGCAAGCCATATGCAGCGGCGTGTATCCACTTGAATTCTTCAGATTCACATTGGCAGAGTCCAGTTTCAGCAATTCTGCCAACACTTTCGGCTCACAGTAGGCTGCAGCATAGTGTACGGCAAATGCATCATCCAAGGTGACCGGAGACTCCTTTAGAAGCATTCCAACAAGGTCAACGTCATCAGAATCCAAGGCCTTGTGGATGTTCCGAACCCTCTTCTCATGCTCAGGGTCAAGAATGCTACTGTGTGATTCATCAGGCACACGAGCCTCCTTCACCTTCACATATATATCATCCGGAAGCCGCTTCTCAAGGTATCGATTGTCAAGGTTTGAATTGGCAACCCTTTGGATACATTGATTTAGCAGGTCTGGAAGCTGGCAGGTGGAGGCAACCAGAAGAATTGGCAATATGTCCTCAGCCAAAGCTTTGTTGACAAAATCAGATAGCCGACGCTGTGACATAAGAACCCCATAATTAGGACTCAGGACTCAGAAGTCATATTAAGTATATTTAAGTGTGTAATTGAGCAACTCATTTCAACATGAATGATAAATTGCTACATTAATACAACATGAATGATAAATTGTTTGCAAATACAGATACTACTGACTGTCCTGCAGTTTCCTTTATTCTTTTCTGAAACTGAAGATGCTTGAACACATTTTGGCAGATGATTACCTGAAAGAGGGAAACGAGCTCGGAGATCTGGAAGCCGGAGGCGGCGTAGGTGGACTCGACGACGAAGTCGATCGCCGGCCGGCACGCGTCGTGGTTGCAGCCGTCGACGCCTTCGTCCAAGCAGACGGCGGCCTCAGTAGGCGGCGGCCTGAGGCGGCCAGTGTACAGGTACCCAAGGACGGCGACGAGGGCGTCTCGCCCGATGTGGCAGCCGCCGGGAACCAATCCGTCGAGCTCCAGCCGTGGCTTCTCGCCGCCGCCGCCGGCGGTGGCGGTGGCGGTGGCGGTGGCGGCGGCGGAGGAGAAATGGTCGAGGAAGAAGCGGCTTCTAGCGGCGAGGATGCAGCGGTGGACGCCGACGGCGGCGGCGCCATCACCGGGGTCACCGCCTCCGGTGGCGAGGACGATCTCGGCGTCCGCGCAGTTGAGGAAGGTCGGGTCGAGGAGGAGCTCGAGGTTTTTGCTGAGGCGGCCGAGGCTGACGGCGTCGAGGTCGGCCGGAGCCGGCTGCGGCGGCGGCGGGGACGGCGGTGACGAGGAGGAGAAGCTTATGGTCGAAGTCTCCATGGAGCGAAAGGGGGTTCTAGAAGATCACTTCCCTCTCACGGTTCTTGCAGCGGTGCAGTCAAAAATCCAAAATCTCGGGAAGCCTCATAGATCGAAGCTTTTCGACGTGCTCGAAAGATTAAAGCCTTTCACATGAGATTTCGACGGCCAATCGGGCTGAACCGAACTACTCAAAAGAGTAAAAATTCTCCGAGCTTGTCTCCCGGAACAAAACAAGTAAAACCCACCAAATTAAGCATGAATTTCCCAAAATCCAACAAGAAAGGTTCAAGGTTCCCAAATAAAACCAAACCAAGAACCGCAAACTCCCCCAAACAAAACAAGAAAAGGGGGGGGGGGGGGGGAAATCAAAAAAAACGCACTCACGCGCGCTCAAAAACAGCCAATCAGGGGAGCTTCGACGCAAGCAGAAAAAAACCTCCCACACAATCCCCGACACAGGCTACGCGGATCCGGGAGCAACGAAACCGAAGCAAAACAGGACGAAACGGTGCCACAGACCGCCGCCTCGCTGCTCTTATCCGAGGAAATTTCGCGCGTGTTTTTTTCCCCTTCTCTCTCTCTCCGTTCTGCGTCGTCTACGCGGGTGGGAAAGAAACAAGAACGTGCGCGCTTGGGCTGTGGTGGTGGTGGTGATGCGAGGCCGTGACGGGGCAGCACACGTCACGGGCGGTGACGTCGTCGTGGGGAGGGTGGGAAATGGGGGAATAGTCGTCGTCGCTTCTGCGAGGAATACTCCTCCACCGTTGGTCATCCGGGGTAGATTGCCGACTCGCCACTATACTGGCTGCCGAGCGGGGGTGGGGCCGACTTGTCAGTGAGGTGTTTTGTGGTACAGGAGTGTGGGGGTGCATGCATCCCCGGTAGCGGCGGTAGTGGTGTGGCTGGATCGAGGAGATGGGGAGGCGACGACCTTGACTTGACTTGGGAAGGAGGGGTGAGCTGTCGCGGGGAGAATTGCTGGATGAAGACGCCGCCTTGCACACAGTAGTACGTACACCTTTGTACCGAACGGAACGATATGTTGGTGAAAAAACGCAGTTTGAATCGTACAACGTGATCGGGCACTTGAGTGTGGCTTCAGGCTTGAATGGTACGACTATGATGAGATACTCCGTCCCAATCAAGAATATTTGACACTGTCGTTAATAGTTAACGCGTTGATGTTAAATAAGTAGTATATGATTGTGTCTATGGGCTTATTCAGTTTATTGTCAAAATAAATCTTACCATCTATTGGCAAAACCAAAATTTGGTAATGCCAAAATTTTGACAAGATTAAAATGCGGAAGTGATGTTTAGTTTGCTACCTTTTCAAATATTGGCATAGTTTTGTGATGAGAAGTTTCTAGAATTTTATCAAATTTTATAGGCATTGCCAATATTTGGCAACAAACTAAATGCATCCAAACTTTGAAAAGTTTGTCAAATTATGGAATGGTTTAAAATGGCAACAATCTGAACAACCCCTATATTTGACGTCTAAAATTTGATAAATATATATATAATATCATTGTAATTTTGCAATTTAGATGTAACTAAGTAGAACTTATGTGTAACTTCTTAATATATTCTATTTACATCTAAAAAACTTTGGAACTCATCTTGCTTAAGTAATTTTAAATTCAGGTGGGGATCCTCTCCCCCTGTGACCATTCTTTAAAAAAAACTTCTTACAATATTCTATTTACATTTAATTTTGTGGTAAAAATTTGACATTACATATATACTTCCTCTTTTTCATAATGTAAAACGTTTTGACTTTTTTCTTGTAACGTTTGACCATTCATTTTATTAAAAAAATATAAAAATATCATTTATTTTGTTTATGACTTCATTTATTATCAAAAGTACTTTAAAAATGACTTATCCCTTTCTATATTTACAACAAATTTTTAAATAAGAAAAATGGTCAAATGTCGTAAGAAAAAGGCAAAACGTCTTACATTATGGAATTAAGGTAGTAGAAAATTAGTTATATTTACATCTTTTCCTAAGCCTAAAATTAATAAGGCTAAAATGTTCGAGGAACAGTTAGGCGGACTAACTATAGCTTATAGTACAGTACCCATGTCGTCCATATGATAAAAAAGAGCAAGATTGTTCGGAATCTAACCCCCAAAACGTAAGCATGAAAAAGGATTATCGGGTGCAACACGGCTTAAACGAACACACTTTGATGAGCGTTATATGCAACGGAGGCGTCGATCGGCTAACACCAAAAGGTGCTTGTGGTGTGGGGTTCCCAGTTCACACCCTTTCCATCCTATCCATATCTTGGGACAAAACAGGGACAACCCATGTAAAGGCTGGAACAGAGCCGTGGCAATAAGCATAGAGTAATAACAGTAGTAATAATCAACCCATCAATACCCACCACGTACTATGCTGTCCCGTGTCCACGTCCAGGACCAAAGCCGGACGTAGATTAGCTGAGATTTGCCTGTGAGAGTTGGGGGAGGGCCCAGCGCCCCATATGCCGATTGCCGACAGCGAAGTCATGTGACAAGCCTCCGAAAACCATCGAAGCCGCGATCGACGAGTCATGCTCATGCATCGAACATGGTCCCGCGCGGCCGCGCGTGTGGCGTGCCCGCATGTTGCAGCCGCTTGCACGCAGCCACTCCCGCCCCGCTCTGGCCAAAAACCGTTCGCGGCAAGGAAACAGAGGACTTTACACTGTACGGCCTGCGAATCGGCCGACGAGATGGGAATATCCACCCGCTCGCGCTGTGCGCGGGACGGCGGGAGGGGACGCCGTCCAAAAAGGAGGACGAAAAAAGGATGGTGCGGATGGGGGTTGCTCTTAAAAAAGGAGTGAAGAAAGGACCTGCGCCGAAGTGAACATGTGGGGTTGGGTCGTCGCTTTGATGGGTCTTTCGGCATCCTTTTCTCTTTTCATGGAGTGATGGGGCCTCATGGGGCCAGATTAAAGAAGCCTAGTAATGTTGGAAACCATATGCGTGCATTGCAGTTGTAAACAAACGCCGTGACAAAAGGCTAGCCTCTTATGTCAGCTCGGCTCAAACTCGTGTCATAAATGACCTGAGCTAAACTGATTGTTAGCTTAATGGATCAACACTACCCAGCTCGCGAGCCTTTAATTGAGCCTATTCACCTTGTTCGTTGTCTGTTTTACATTATGGCCTGATGCTGCTTCATATCTTTTTGTGTAATCGTGTTTAACTAATCGTTACACCTATCATTCCAAAATATAGTTCCATTTAAAAGTAGTGCTAAGTCAAAATGTTTTAAACATTAACTATTAATGTATAAAAATCGAGAAGATCAGCTGCATAGTCTGCATACCAATGATGTTATTAGTATCAGGCTTTATTTGTTTAGACTTATAAGCCGACCTATAAACAAAAAGTCTAAGCCAAAACAAACTATTAGCTTCTTTGCTTCTTTGTCAGGCTTTTTAAGTCATAAGTCATTTTTGCACTGTTAAGCTAGCAGTTAGGTTGAAGTAGTTTATCTTTCTTGTTTGTTAAGGCTTATAGATGGGCTTATAAGTCAAAAAAGGCCAAGCTCAAATAAATAGTTAGGTTTTTCGTTAGGGCTTTTTAAAGCCATAAGACCCTCCTACGCTATTAAAGCCAAAAGCTAGGTTGAAGATTTTTTTTTATTATTTAAAGTAAAGTTAGGACTCTACCATTATACTTAATGCTTAAAAGACCACCGATTTATAAAACCATATAAGAGAAAAATCTACTTAAAACCGTAAGCAGTAAACTTAAGCCCAAATAAAGAGGGCCTTCGATTCATCATTAAACAAGTTGTTTTAATGTGCAACTTTCTTATTTAAATCATTCTATAAACATTATTAGCAATATCTCGAAGACTACGGGTCTGTTTCCAAACATAAAATTAGTTATATTTTGCGATAGAGATATCACTACTTAGTGCTTGCCATTTTTCCTAACATAGAAAATCCCTCCGTTCGCAAATACAACCATCTCTATATGTGTCTAAATTTAAATATAGAATTCCTTATATTTACGGATAGATGGACTAAACTAATACTAAAATTTAAATGGCATGTGATATTCTTGCATGTTTGTTGTTAAAGAATGAGTCTAACAGAGGTTAACAAACCAGCTCGAGTTGGATCGCTCAGCCAAGTGTGCACTAGCTCATTAATTGAGGTTAATGAACTAATCCAAAGTTCTAGCTTTCAATTATCATAATGATTATGATTGGATTGAGTTCCACTCTCTCCATTTCAGAACATAAGACGTTTGACGTTTTTCAAAGTCAAACTACTCTAAGTTTAATTAAGTTTATAGGAAAACACAATTAAGATTTTAAATTTAGTTATGTTAAATCCTACATTGAATTTATTTTTTATATAATATTTATTTTGTGTTGAAAATATTACTATATATATCTTTAAATTAGGTCAACCTTAACCAAGCTTGACTTTAAGAAAAGTTAAAACGTCTTCGGCCATGTTTTTTTTATCTTATTGTTTACTCATTTGCTACAGACCATAAACGTTTTTACTTTGTTATAAGTCAAAATTCTTCAAATTTTATCAAGTTTGTAAAGAATGTAGTAATATTTTTAAAGTATTGGCACATAGCAATATATGAAGATTCATTCAATTGTGTATTTAATTCGAACTAACTCAATGATGTTGTAGATGTTTTCCTGTAAATTAACTTGCTCAAATTTGAAAAGTTAAACTAGAAACAAACTCAAAAGTTTAACTCGCTGTTTAGAATTTTTTAGATAATAAAACGCCTTAGAAATAGATGGAACAGATCGTATAAACCATCTATTATAACTTTTATGTTATATAGGAGATGACGCATATGCACACACCCCATCTTGTACATGCACATGTAAACATGCCTACATAAAAAATATGATACCACCACACCCTAGATCAATATATGCTTCCTGTACAAAATTGCAAATTGCGATGCAGCTGATCCAGGTTATCATACTGTTGAGTGAGAAAAAAAAACAAATAAGAAATGAAATGCACGTAAATACTACTCCTACTAAGCTAGTTTTCCGCTGGACAGACATATACCGTCCTATTGGTCCGGCACTCCGGGGTGATATGATATGCGTGGTCACAACTTACAAACATTGTCGAAGATCTTCCACCCAAATATTCTGTCGAACGAAGGTCACGCCCACTTAGCCATGACGGACATGCCGCCGGCGCCAAGGACAACGGCGAGGAACGCAACGAGCTGGAGCCGGACGTTCCCCTGCAGCTTGGGCCCCATGAAGTCAGCAGCGAGGAGCTCCACCAGCGCCATGTAGTGGAGCAGCCCTGCTGACGCCGCGTTGAGCAGGCCGACGACGACGAGCGCCGTCGGGCTGCTGTCGCTGTACACCTTGGTGAGCGCCAGCCCCAGCGCGATCCCGAACGGCGTCGTGGTGGAGAAGAAGAAGACGAGCACCGACCTCATCCGTCCCCCGTACTCCGCCTGCAGGATGCAGCCGCCGAGCCCCATCCCCTCGAACATCTGGTGGAAGCACAGCGCCGCCACCAGCGGCCTGATCGTGCACACGTTCTGCGACGCCCCCATCCCCAGCCCGATCACCACCGAGTGCACCACGATTCCCATCTCCAGAACCTGAAAAAAAAAAGTGTGTGTGTGTGTTACCGTACGTGTCAGCCGGGCCTGTGCGTTTGCATTGCGTACGCGTTGTGTGTGCCATGTGGTTAATTACCTGCACAATGACGCGATTCCTGAGCAGCTGCGTCTTGGTAGCAGTAGCCGTCTCGACGTCGCCGGCCTTGTCTGCTTCCGTCGTCGAGAGCGCGGCGACGACGTCTGTTTGACCCAGCGCGTGACAGTGACCGTGGCCGTGCCCGTGCGCGACCACCGGGACGACGGTCTCGTCGTGGTCGTGGTTCGCGACGGCGGCGCGGCTAGCGCGCGTGTGGAACATCATCATGAGCGAGTCGACCATGAGCGTGAACACGGCGGCGAGCATGGCGACGAACGCCGTGAACGGGAACTCGCGCCACGGCTTCTTGGGCAGGCACGGCGAGGTGAGGTCGTTGAACGAGTCCGGGAGCACGTGCATGTATCCGGTGCCGAGGATGACGCCCGACGCGAACGCCTTGACGACGACGAACAGGTTGCTGCCGGGGCGGAGCGCCGGCACGGAGCGGGAGAAGAGCGGCAGGCACACGCCAACGACGCTGGCCACGAGGATCGCCGGGATCGCGATCAGTTTCAGCCGCAGCGCCCTCGGCACGCTGTGGCATTGCCCTCCCACCGCCGGGCCGCCGCACTCGCCATGGCGCGTCGTCGCCGGCGGCGGCGGCGCGTCAGTCGTGGCGACGGCGACAGAGGAGGAGGTGAGGATGATGAGGAAAAGGACGGCGAGCAATGGTGCTTGCGATTTGGAAGACATGATCTAATGATCTAATGAAGCTCAGATCTTAAAGTAGTAGCCTGCTTAATTACTGAGTGATTAACTGGTGTGGTGTTTGCTCATCGGCTTGGCAGGGCTTTTTATAAGAGTAGAAAACATTTAATAACGACTTAATCACTTAATTTACGCAGATTAGTGCGGATTAATTAAACAGACTTGCGAAATGGATGGACAAAAATGGCCATGCATGTACTCGCATGCTGGAGTGGAGGTCAGATCAGCACGAATCTCGAAGCCAATCCAGCGCGCGGTTACACAAGCTTCGACTACTTAATTAGTGACAAGGGCAGCACGGTAAAAGTCGCCTACGGCACGAGCCGGCAACGGGGAAGACACGCGCGCCACCGTTCGCGTCGCGTGCCGTACAGCTCCGCACTTCCTGGAGCACGCGCGTGCCACGCGCCCGCTCGCGTGAACCGTCACTGCCAGCGGCGGCCCACGCGAGCCGGGCCCACGCGCCAGTGACCGCGACGGGCTCCCCTTCCGCTCCGGCTACGTGGAGCTGAGTTTCCGGTGGGCGCCCGACGTTCTGCTGGTTTTTGGACGAATCTGCGGGCGGCGCCGGCGATGGATGCCGGGATGCATGGTCGACATGTTAGAATTAGAGGCTACTTGCGATTGTTTTTGCCACATTTTTGCCCATGTCATTGCTCGGATAAGCGTGTCGGCTTATATATTTGATGCACACTTTGTCCTTGCATGCATGCCTTTTTTGCAAAGACACTCCATTATATCTAGGAATACTACTCTAATGTGTACAACAGTACAAGTCAACTATGCCCGTACGTACTACTCAAGTTGTATTCCACAATCCACATGTATATTAGAATGATGGTTGGCATTCGATATATTTAGCAGTATTTTTTTTTGAGGATATATTTAGCAGCAGCAGCAGTAGTGTTTTTGGTCCTCGAAAAAACATAGGATGATAGGAACCTTTCGGTTATCGCTTGTTGGATTCCGGCGGAGATTAGTGCAGTTTTCAGCGGCGTTAAACAACCTTTTCAAGTTCTGTGGGTAATTCTATCCTGAGTTAGTACTTCCAGTTTCAGGAGACGAAGGAATTAAGTAATATGGTGTCCTTTGTGTTTGAGAGATTTGGGAGGCAAAAATGCATGAGAGAAACTGGGCAAATAAAGAAATGCACCACCGATTCTCCTTGCCAAAGGACAAGGGCCCAAGTCCATCTCACCTCTTTCACCTGCCCACCAGCCACCATGGTCTGCTACTCTGGTGTCTACTCCCCCTGCCCAGTTAGCCCAATAAGATTATTGGGCTTTTGACTTGAGTAAAGCTTTGACCTTGAACCCTAGCTCTGGTGGTATCGTTTTTTTTTTTTTGCTGTGGCTGGCGGCTGCTGCTCCGCTCGCGCGCGCGAGACGGCGAGACGCAGAAGCGGCCCGCGGCGCTGCGGACTGCGCCGGCGAGCGACGGAGTGAGGGCGCACGGCAGTTGGAAGAGGGCGGCGGAGCGCACACGGCGCCCCCGCGGCGGCCGCGTCACTGCATCTCGCGAGCGGCGAGCTGCGCTGTGAGGCGAGATCATTAGTTAGTGGGCGGCAGTGAAGCTGGCGTTTCTCTATGAAAGGGGAAGGGAAAGACAGAGGTATTTCTCAATTTTTTTTGGGATTTTTTGATTTAGGATATTAAAGATTCAACATTTAAACTTTGCAAGTTCTACAAATTGCTAATATGTTATGTTTTGTTTGCATAATTCCATATTTGACAGTCTAATTTGTGCCCCCAAATATCAGGTCATTGGAAAAACATTGTTGTGCCTCTGTCTTGAGCCACACCTAGTTTTTTTTTTTTTTCGTCCTCCGCCACTTTATCGGCACTAGCTGTCGATGTATTGGTCCCTGGCGGCGCTGTTGTACCGATTTTGGTGGGGATTGCGGTTTCGGTGGTAGATTGTGAGTGTGAATGGTTCGGCGACTCGTTTCCAGTATGATTAGCTTAGCTGATTAGAGGGCTCGTTGTTGCGGTTGGTTTGGGGATTTGGGTATGCCAGGGGCTAGTAGTCATGATGCTGTGGGGTTGTGGAAACAGTCTGGTTGTGTTGCCATGGCCTTTTTATTTACCAATTCGATTTGAAAGGGATTTCAATCACTTGACCTGAATTACTTTGGTTTGCAGTAACATAGAGCTATCTATAGCTGATGAAGGTTTGTCTTTAATCTGTGGTTCTTTTAGTTATGGGGCAACTGATTTGTAGCCAATCTGAATATCACAAATATTTAACTGGATAGGTGCAAGTGAATTATAACCGAATTAAACAAATCGGTTTGAGGCATGACTTATTATTTGATTATCAATGTCGAATTCAACTTTTGCGGATGCTCTTTGTGAAAAACACTAACCATGAGCTGAGTTTCCCTTCCTGGTCTGTTGTTATCAGTTTTCTGTTTACATGGTTTTCAGCATTTGAACCCTTAGCTGATTATGAGAAATATGAAACGGGGTGGGCCGTTAGTATACTAGCCTTACATGCTTTTCAGCACTTGAACACAAATCTTGCAGCGATTTCAACCATTAAAAACTGATTGTAATTTCTCCTTTTCTTTCAGTTGCCTGACGACACATCCCCTTTTTTTAGAAAAAAAATGACAAAGGGTATAATTATGATGTTTCTTTTACTTCAGAATTTGACGAATTAGGCTTTCTGCTCCGTTATTTGCACTACTGGATACTTGGACCTATGGACACATAGACTGACCTTGGTGCTAAAATGATGGAAAGAAGATTGGTAAAACATGTAACTTTGATATCCACAGCTCTTCCTTTGATTCAGCTCAAGGCTATGTCCTCATATTCAGCTGGTCATGACCGCAGACCCAAGAAGAAGCTTTATCACCGTGAACCTGGCCTTGACAAGGCCATGGACCTCCAAAAGAAGCCTGCACTCCTTCTTCGTCTTCGTGAGCTCATCTTGTCCCAAAAGACTGGTTCCATCCTTGTACGTGACCTTGAAAAGGAGGTTGGTTTTGTCCAAAAATGGAACTTCCTTTCACTTATTGAGCGGCACCCAAACATTTTCCATGTGTCTGGTGGTACTGCCTCGCGAGAGCCAATTTCAGTCACTCTCACTGAGAAGGCCAGAAAGATATCCAGCGAGGAGACCCAAGCACGAGAGCTAATGGAGCCTATCTTGGTGAAAAATCTAAGGAAGCTACTAATGATGTCTTTGGACTGCCAGATTCCTCTAGAGAAGATTGAGCTCATCCAATCTGAATTGGGCTTACCTAAGAATTTCAGGCATAACTTGATTCCTAAGTACCCTGAATTTTTTTCAGTCAGAGATGTGAAAGGATTGGACAATTTATGTTTGGAGAGTTGGGATTCTTCATTAGCAGTCACAGCACGTGAGGAAAAGTTGAATTTTGATGGCTTCCAAATGGACTATAGAGGGATTCCTAAAGACGGAAACATTGTTGGTCCCTTTTCTTTCAGGTTGAAGTATCCAGATGGATTTAGGCCAAACCGGAAGTATCTTGAGGAGGTTGTCAGATGGCAGAAGATGGCATTTCCTTCACCATATCTGAATGCTAGACGTGTGGAGCCTGCAACCCCACAGGCTCGGAAGCGAGCTGTTGGTGTTCTGCATGAGATTTTGAGCCTGACAATGGATAGAAGATTGACATCTGATAAGCTAGAAGTCTTCCATAATGAATACAGGCTACCGTGTAAGCTACTTCTTTGTTTAATAAAAAATCATGGGATATTTTACATCACTAATAAGGGATCAAGAAGCACTGTATTCCTCAAGGAGGCCTATGATGACACTTATCTTGTTGAGAAGTGTCCTCTATTGAAATTCCATGATCGATTTGCATCTCTAATCGGCCGAACATGCTCCGATTCAAATGATTTAGTGACAGCTTAATTGGAGTAGTTACATGGGAGAAAGACAGTGTAAATTTGGTGACTTATGCACACTTTAGTTGATACTCAGGTTAGCTCGAATATGAGACATGTATGTAATGGATGATGCAAGTCCAATTATTCTGGCAGATTGTGTTTTTGGAAGTTTAATGATTATGTTGTCAAACACTTTAATGAAAACTTCATTTTATTGCTTTGCTGTATATGTAAATCAATAGTTTCTAATAAAATTCTGCACTAGAAACTTATTGTAGCGTTGACTTATTTTCATTGAATGATTACCTGGATAAAACTATGCTAAAACAATGTTATCCTATGAAGAGAGACAGTATCTGAATTATTACCGGGATAATCGATTTGTAATCTTCAGAGTCGTCGTTATGCTTATCACCCTTCCTTTTTTTTGTTGTTGAAGATGTTTCTCTTTCAGATTATGGAACAGGAATTCAATGTGAATTTTGGATCAAATCCCTGAATTCTCTTGGAATAATACAACAAGTTCTGGTTCCTTTTGTTTTTGTTTAAGGCATCATATGTTGAATGTGGGGTTTCTTTAACAAGTTATTTATGGGATACATCATGATTCCATATTCTTTTAGCATTTGTATGTTGGTATGCATACTTACAGGTACCAGGCTGCCAGGTTCTAATATTTGTATGTATACGGTACTAGATGCTCCTACTGGGTGCTGGTTTACAAGTAATTCAATTATGCTGGAAATGGTGTATATATTTTGGTTCAGCACCAGAACTCGTTACATCCCCAGAGGTACCTGTCTACAAATTGGATATAAATGATGGTATTCAGATGTTGATCTTAAGCTCTCTGGTATATCTGAAGTAGAGTGATTCGATCTACTCAACTCGTTTTAGCGAGATCGCATTATTTGAAAAGGTTGCACCTTGCATTTGCATATCATCTCTGACTCTGAGTTAATCCTTGGGTGAAAGGAAAGGAAGATCCTGTATCAGATACTGAGGATTCTCGGAGTGTTAATTCTGATGGGATGACAGCGGCGGGGATGATGAATCTGATGGTTCACATGGGATGCATTTTTCTGGGGAATAGAATTTTATACGGAATGGAAAATGAACATGGAATGATGGAAATTTGAATAAAATTTAGTGAATATGATGAAATTTAATTGTGAAGAATGGTGGCTTCTAGGGTCAACGGAAGGCGAGTATTGGGATCTAAGCATTGATGAGAAGTTGGATTGCTTGGTTGCTCTGTTTTCTTCTTAAAAATGAAAAAAATTGGTAGCTGTAATGCTGGCTCAGGTAATCTTGACCTTTTGCTTTACTATTTTCAACTTGCATCATGCCATCTTTCATTTATTAGAGAAGATCAGTAGAAGACTGATGATACGGTCTGCAAAATGGCCATGCCCATTATGATAATTATGGTTTCAACCATGCTGTTAGAGTTTAGATAGTCTTATTACCTGATGTACGCTATCTTACCATTGTTCTTTGTCTTGGTAATGTAATTATGGTAATAGATACTTTGTTCACATAGGAGCGAGTATATCATTCACGAGAACAAAACCTGAACAATCACACTACAACACTGAAACTCTGAATTACCGTCCTCCTAGCTTGTCCAGCTGGAGAACTCACTGTCCCTCTACACCATGCCCGTATACAGCTGATGATCGAGTCTGATCAAGCTCAATCCAACATGCAGCATGCACCGAATGCATCATGCCACCGGCCGGTGTGTGAAACTGTCATCGGCTCACGCCCATTTGGCCATGATGGACATGCCGCCGGCGCCGAGGAGGACGGCGAGGAAGGCGGCGAGCTGGAGCCTGACGCTGCCCTGCAGCTTGGGCCCCATGAAGTCGGCGGCGAGGAGCTCCACCAGTGCCATGTAGTGCAGCAGCCCGGCCGACGCCGCGTTCAGGAGGCCGACGACGATGAGCGCCGTCGGGCTGTTGTCCTTGTACACCTTGGTGAGCGCCAGCCCAAGCGCGATCCCGAACGGCGTCGTGGTGGAGAAGAAGAAGACCAGCACCGACTTCATCCTGACGCCGTACTCCGCCTGCAGGATGCAGCCGCCGAGCCCCATCCCCTCGAACATCTGGTGGAAGCACATCGCCGCCACCAGCGGCCTGATCGTGCACACGTTCTGCGATGCTCCCATGCCGAGGCCGATCACCACCGAGTGCACCACGATCCCCATCTCGAGGACCTGCAGCATGGAGCCGTGAAATTCTGGTCTGTAATTTGAAGCTAATAGAATTGGGAGATTTTACTGCAAATAGGCAATCATGCATAGTGTAATCCAAGCAGATTATAGAATAGACATACACATTACAGAGACGTGAAGGTGTCTCCATTATCTAAAAAGTGACTGTACACGCCACAGTTTTGCTTGGGGAATTACTTTGCCTGTTTCCCCAAATATAATAGAAACAATCTTATAAATTCATTTGAAACTATCTGGTTTATGTGAAAGGAAAAAAAAGTGAGAAAAAGTATTTTGCTAACCATCTGGTTTATGTCAGCTTGCCAACGATATGGCCACCTCATGTGTTTTACCATTCACACGTTTCATTTCAAAGGATCTTAAGTAGGAACACATGCAAAATACAAAGTGTGTTTTTACGTTGGTTTCTACACAATCTTTGCATTTATGTATTCTATTAAAAGTAGAAACAATTATACTCAATTATAATACCAGTATTTGAGGTGGTAATTAATATAAACTGATAGTCCCATTGGTTGAGAGAAAATTAAAGCTTAATTATTTCTACTATGAATATAGACCATTGTTAAGTAGCGCAAAAAAAGATTAATTGAGTAGAGAAATTCATTAGCAAGCTCACTTGCTTCTACTTAAAAACCATAATATATATGAAATTCCAACTGCCATGTATACATGTCAAGTTAGCTTACGTCGTACTGTCGATATGTGGCTTTTATTTGGTTTCATGATAAACCAAAGTCAAACGTACAAAATCTCAATTATTTCAACTATTACTTTGAATTCTTCCTAGCTGATACGGTAATTATTTAAGGCAAAACTAGCAGGCACATGTAAAGTTAACAACTTCACAATTTAATTCTCTGCGACTGGTAAATGGCAATGGCTGGTCATAGCAGATGATCACTTCCGAGTCCAGAACTGACGTCAATTATTTTTTCTTCACAACATTATATTTTTCGAATTAAATAAGTTGTTTCGATGACTACAGTACAAGTACACCAACAAAAGTGCCGAACGTTGAAACTTGAAAGTTGTCGTGACTCATGACTAGTCTCTGCTGTGTCATATTCATGAGATGAATAGAGACATCGATTCAACATGTAGTGGTTATCTCCTGCAGGTTTCCACTTAATCAATGCTATGTTACGTACATCTAGTTAATTAATTAACTCGAGCATGAGTTCACTGAATATGACTATTAACCTATCTCGAAGACTTTCTCTTCAACCGTACGCCCGTACGGAACCCGTTCTCGAAATACTCCTACTTACTCCGGTAGTCTTTTGTACGACCTGGTCTTGGTTTTGCTTTGGAAATCGTGTTGTAACCGGAAGCACAGTACGTATAGTACGTAAAACTAACGACCGAGTACGTAGTAAGATCAAACGAACCAAATTAACCATCTCCGGGTTAATTAATGAACTTAACCAATTACGCAATCGGGCTGTGTTGTGAGCAAAAATACACTACCTGAACGACGACGCGGTTCCGTCGCAGCTGCACCTGACTGGCCTCGACGTCGTCCGGCTTGGCCACCGCCATGCCATGCCCATGTCCATGTCCGTGCCAGTGCCCCTGCTCCGGGCTCTCGTCGTCGGCGACGACGGCGGCGACCTCGCCGCGCTTGGTGCGGTTGTAGTAGGTGAGCATGAGGGAGTCGACCATGAGGGTGAACACAGCGGCGAGCATGGCGACGAACGCCGTGAACGGGAACTCGGACCATGGCCTCTTGGGGAGGCACGGCGAGGTGAGGTTGTTGAAGGAGTCCGGGAGCACGTGCATGTAGCCCGTGGCGAGGATGACGCCCGACGCGAAGGCCTTGACGACGACGAAGAGGTTGCGGTCGGGTCGGAGCGCCGGCACGGAGCGGGAGAAGAGCGGCAGGCACACGCCGATGACGCTCGACGCCAGGATCGTCGGGATCGCGATCAGCTTCAGCCGCAGCGCCCGAGCCACGTTGTGGCACGCGCCGTCCGCCTCGTCCGGCGCCGCGCACTGGTCGGCGCCGCCGGCGACGGGCGGCGACATCGTGGTGGTGTTCTGCGCGCCGGCGACGGCGAGGAGGGTCGCCGTGACAGAGAGAAGGGCTAACGTTCTTGCTGTTGCCATCGCGTTTTTACTAGCTACAATGTACAGTGGATTATTACTTCTCTTCGTGTTTTGGATATGCGAGCGTTCTTGCTTCAGCTTGTGTACTGGGTGTGACTTTTGAGCGTCTTATATAGGACTTGGAGATGGGAAACTTGGGCTGCGTTTAGTTCATGTAAAAGGTTTGGTCAAAAATGTCACATCAATATTTAAACACACATTTAAAGTATTAAATGTACACTAATAACAAAACAAATTATATATTCAGATTGTACACTGCGAGATGAATCTTTTAAGCCTAATTATGTCATAATTAGTCATAAGTGCTACAGTAACCAACATGTGCTAATGACGAATTAATTAGGCTCAAAAAATTCGTAGAGTCAAAATATGTAATTTGTTTTATTATTAATCTATGTTTAATACTTTAAATATATATTCAAAGATTGATGTGACATTGATGTGATGTTTTTGAGGCTCTAAATTTTAGAACCAAACGCGGCTTTGGTGATCTTTCAGTGAAGCATGGGACGGCGTGAGAGTTCATGCCGCTCTCCCTACTGATAGATTAGAGAGAGATGCTTATCAGTTGACTTTCAATTGATCTGTGATGTTTCATATGCTCATATAGAGAGATATTTTTTGGATCAATAAATTAACGAAACATTGTGCTATAAATTGGGACACTATGCATGCACTGTTTGCTGAGCTGAGCAGAGAGTTGACAAATGGAAATACCGGCATATTATTCTGGGATCCACGTTATGGGAGAGTAAGCTTTTCATCCGTAGTACGGGGTGATGTACGAACGGCCGGCTGACATGAGCATCCATCCGGCTACGGCGCCTAGAATACCGGAGTTGTACACTTGTACTATTGTATATAGTTGATCTAGGATAAGTTAAGCTAAGCTAGCTATCTGTGCACCGTACTTGGTCGTACGATTATTGTACTGTGGCGGCGCGGTGGAGGCGTTATCGTGTCTGCCTGCCCTTCGCCATGGTTGACCTTTCCCGGCAAGTTCTAAATATTCCCCCATTGTTTGGGACGATCGATGTTTGGATCAATTAGTTAAAACATCGATCGATCAAGCGTGTCGGCCTGGGCAAATGTTATTTATCGTCTTAATTTCTTCTTTTTCCGCCCCGTTGGATGCATGCGTCATGCGTGCGAAGTGCGAACGGGTTCGACTGCATACAGAACGCAGGAGCCGATCGAGGCGGGGGCGGCGTCGTTGATGCGCGCGCGGTGCGGGCGGTTCACGCGTGCGTATACCTTGCGATGCGGTCGGCTGGCGTGTGGGCCTCATGCAGTACTCATCATGCATGCGGATCCGGTGGTGCTACGCCGAGTCACACCCAATCACACAATGCAGCGTGGGGCAGCTGTTCTTTTCTGCGTCCCAGACAGACGCCACGCCAGGCTCGTTTAGACTCGTTTATGGCGGGTCAAACTCACACTGTAGTTGTACCTTTCTGCATCGATATACAGGAACAACGCTCCATGGCTTGCCCAGACAAAAAAAAAAAGAGAAAAATTAAAATTTCACATGCGTTGAGCGCCTGATCCTGGCTGACGTCTTTTGAGAAAGGTTGCAAGCTACCAAACGCTCCCAAAATCGCCCAGCCGGTGTGCCACCACGATCAACAGAGCTCGCCATCTCCAGTGCCAAACATAAGCACGTAATAGTAGTAATATAAAGAGTAAATTACACTTTATATAGGGTAAAACGTATCTTGTTTTATTTTGCACCGAGTTTAGCATATTTTTTTATCTTGTACCGGGATGCTATAAAATAAATTTCGCTTTGCACTACCGTATAGTTTAAAGAAATTCTTGTAAAATATATAAATAAAACTTAGAATATAATTTGAATTTAAACTAGGCTTCACAAAGTTTTATTCAAAATTAAAAAGTTCATGAATATTTTATAATTTAATTACTTCTCTTTATGTTAATCTGTGCAAAGTGAAACTTGATGTACTGTATAAAATAATAAAACGAAAGTACGTGCTAAAACCGTTGTAAAGTAAAACTAGATACATACTTTAATATTAACGATTCTGCATGCATCACCACCATCAGGGATCCAGGGAAACGCACGGCCGCACGGGCCAACGAGGCAACGTACCTCGAGCAGCACAGCAGCGGCAGGTTGGAGTTGGCCCCTAGCTCGAACGCATGGCACGAGGCACGCACGTCTGGCCAGCCGGATTCTCCGGAATACGTAGTGGAAATGGAATGCGATTGAGCCGCACAAACACCCTTCCACTTTCGACTGCACCCTCTCGTTTTCCTTCGGTTTATACTTCCGGATTGAATTTCGGTCACGTTACGTTTTATGTATATATGTATCTTTCGAGCACACAAATTTCCCAGCCATTTCACGTAGCCATATTAAAAGACAAATTTTGTTATAGGACACTGTGACTTCATGGTATTAGTTGTAGTACATGAAAAAAGTGAAGTTTTGAAAGAAGACACTTTCTAACAAAGATATTTGCCGGTAAAAACCACACAAATTAAAATATGTATTTTTTGTTGACTTCTATAATGCCCATGGGCGCACATGCCATCTCCCTCCTCTCATATCCTCCTCCCTCAGCAACATCCGAGTGGCTGGGGACAATGTTGTAGCGGCAGCGTCAGGCAACGATGACAGTAGCAGAGTGTCGTCAGCAGGCAACGACGGCGATGTAGTGGGGGAGAGCGACCAGCGTTGGCACTGCAGACCGACGGGGGAGCTCAAGAGCAACCAATGTCGGCACAATCGAGCTTGAGCAAGGCCAAGCGGCAACAACAGCGGAAGGGCGATGGCGCTCAATGTAGGATGACACGGTCGATGGCGGATATCTGTGTCGCACCCACCATCTAGACGAGGAGGGGATTGTGGCGGCGAGCTCCTCCCACAACCTCAAGCGATCAAGCGTCGCCGCCGTCGCCCCACCTTGGCCTGCTGTCACTGCCGACGGCCTACGTAGCCGCCCTGCTATCATCGTCCTCTTCACTGGATCTGTCTCAAGCTGCGGGCTTCCCCTTCCACCTACGCCAGCTGACTGTCGGGCGACATCCCCTCTCTCCATCTTGACTCCTACCAGCCACCAATCATTGCATCTGTGTCGAGACGATCAGAATGAGGCCGCTTGTCGAACTGAGTACCTACTCGACCACTGCCACATTGAGCTGATGAAGTGGTCTAGGTGATGGGTCAAGGCTACCACGTCGACCCCACTCCAACATCGTCTCCATCATTGCTCGGCCGCTGCCGTTCCAACACCACCGTCGATGGCTCGATGCTAGCAAGGGAGGGGAATGGAGAGAAAGAAAAAGGGGGAGAGGGAAGGAGATGGCAAGTGCGATCAAAGAGTATTTTTGACATCTCTCATGCTCAACCGAAAATAAGTAAAATAATGAACACGGTGTCAACCAGCAAATGCCATATTGAGCGTAAAACCTCACTTTTATCATGTCTTATCGTTAATACCACGAAGTCACAGTAGCAAAATTTGCCTATCCTATATGCCCTTGTAGGCAAAAGCAGAGAGGATCCAAATTAAAATCTTTTCTGAAGCAGGATTTAAACAAGACACTACTAGGTTACGCCAGCTGCAAAATCCACTTGTCTGATTCTTGCTTGAGATACGCTACCACCAAATAGAAGTCTACCAGTTTTCTTTAGGAAAAGAATAAAAAATATTACAAAAACTGAACGTCATTCGCAAAGTGTAATACAGGGGAATGCGTTTTGAGTATTGATTGCACAAGTACATGGGCATACCTCAAGGTGAAATCTAATAACCTTAACACTTCCATATTAAGACGATACATAGCCAGGAACGAAATGTTAATACATGGCCCAGCCAGCTCACAAGCAACACGAGATTTCATCTCGGTGTACTTCGCTGCTATTGGGGATGGCAAAAAAACTGTGCAAGAGCATCTTTTGGCCTGCCGCACTGAAGTTACCAAAGGCTACTACTGTCCCCCCAGCATTACTCACGGTTTAACCCATAAAAGAATCATTCCGATGGTGCATTCTCCTTAATTGCTGCTGACAACTTTGTAGCCTCGTCCTCATTTTTCAATCGGAACAAGTATGTTCGAGCTACAACAGTATCACTGCCTGATTCACTTGACTGTCCATCCTGAGAAGTTAGAATGAACAAGGGTCACAATCACTGAGCTATATGCATATCGGCATATCACGCATGACAGAGGGTAAGTCAGAATGCATATAATTGCATATATATCCAAGTTGATGCCAAGTTTGATTTTAATGTTTCCAAGTTCATATGCTAGGGAACAAGAAACAAATGGTAGATTTGACCCAATTGTATCCAATAGCAAAGGTTCAGTTTAACCTACTCATAGCAAATATGTCAAATATTTGAATTAGAGCACTCCATGCTATGTTGATGTGCACCACTCAACCATCTTGATAGGGTAAGGCATAGTAGTTACTTACTGAAGTATGAAATATCGAAGCAACCGTGTTCTTTTGAATATTCATCTTTATCCCCTTATAGATCAGAGCATTCAGAAGAATTTTGCCGACCTGTGTTACCAAAATCATCTATGAGTACTCTACAACCTTACGGCATCCTATACGCCAAGAACAGAGGGAGCAGGGTGAGGTGATCTCACTACTTTTGCCAGCAACAAATAAATGAAAAAAATAAAATAAAATGACAGGTTATGTAAGAATTTAAGCAAATGACTTGCTGCCCTCATAAGAGCAGAAAATCTAGACTCAACTATGGGAGCAAGAAACAATGTTATAGACAATAAAGCATAGTGTATGGATATCAAGTTTGATACACAATGGGCAGATAAATAATAGAATATTACCATCACTAAACTGAAGCAAATTGACCTGGGTTACTGTATATGAACATAAGAACGGAGAGGTACTTACATCGTTTCTAATAACAATTGTTGGAGTGGACTCTTTTGAAGCTTTCTCAGCACCCTCTTTACACCTGATTTTGAGCTGGCCAACACCGATATCTTTCCAACCTTTGCTAGCATCATCATGCTATGAATATGAAAAAAAGAGCGTGTATTTCAGGTATAAGCAATTTTTTTTTTAGAACTTGATTAGTTCCATTGGCTCCAGACACAAAGTACTACAATTTTATAGGAACAAACCAGAGTTACTCCCTCCATCTCTAAATGATCTTCATATTAGGGATTTGAAGATGTCTCCAATTGATCTTCATATTTACACAAGGAGTACTAGTCTGTTCATTTTTCCGTGTAGAAGTAAATGTTTTTTGAATGCATGTATGTTTTAGTTGGCCAACACTAGATTATAGTAATGACCATGCACGTAGATCGATGTAAATTAAGTGACATGCAAGGTTGTATTGGTATCCCCACCAAAACCAAATATGAAGATCATTTAGAGATGGAGGGAAGTATATAGAAAACCTAGTACCTTAACATACACCTTGCATTTGGCTTCATGAACAACAACGATTCCTTTCTCTTCTGCCTTCTTTACAGAAGGGCTGCTTGGCTGCTCAGGTTCAGCATCTGATCAAACAAAGAACTTTGAATAAACCGGACATCATAAAAAACTGAGGAAATATTATCTAATACCCGAAAGTAACATCCCAAACATGCAAGGGTCAATTAAATTGGAAATTTTATCCACTCACTGTTGATAAATTATATACTCACCTTCATCTGCATCACCTGAAGCTTCAGTAGTATTTTTGTTTCCTGAAAAATTAACAAGAAAGCTTAATGTTCCAAGAAGATGAGAGGCATATGTCTACTTTCTACATTAGAGTAACAAAGCACTATCGATTGGACAAATATTGCCTCCATCATCAGAAATACAGGTGCTAGTTGCAGGGTAAGAGAGGTTTAAGTTAGTACGGAAAATCTTTAAGTTAGTACGGAAAATCTCAGGCTAACAACGATTTGCTTTATTCTGAATTGCATGAATGACACTTGAAATATTTGCTGCACTGCATAAAAAACGTTTTGACTTAATACTACCTCCAGTCATGTTGACGTTTAGGACAACCCGACTTGAATTTAGTTTATATTTTCCTGTCCGAAACGTCATATAATCATGACTGGAGGGAACATTAGGTCAACTATGAGCACACGAAAATAACATTTAGGACATATGTTATCAAGGTAATATGAGCACACATGTGTATAAATTTTCACTACAGTTAGTGAATTGGATTTAAACCACAACTCTCCCATCAAATATTTAAATCGGAGGTCATAGAAAGAAAAGAATGGACATGTTTACTATATTTACAGATATTATATAAACACGTATTAGTATAGCCAGCAATATAAGAAAAGTACCTGAGATAAATGGCTGTTGGTTAACTGAAAACATCGTCTGGGTTGGCATGCTAAAATTCTGGGTGGCTGAAGCAGAAAAAATAGACGGCGTGCTTGGCGTTGTAAAGCCATTATTTGCACCAAACTGGAAAGTAGGTTTGTTGCTGTCACCCGGCAAGTTTTTCTTGTCACCAAAAATGCCTATATAACATTATGACACAGCATAAATATATAAAAAAAAGAGAGAATGCAAATATAATATGAATATGAAACGGTAAATAGCCATACCAATAAAAGCTGGTGTTTTTTGTTGAGAAGAGAATGAAAACAAGTTAGGTGAGCTTGAATTCTGAAAAAGCGGGGAGCTAGCTGCTGTAACTGGACTTTTCTGCCCATTATCTGAACTTGGTTGTGCCATCATAAATTTGTTGTCTACAGCTGCCGGCGAGGCAGTCTTTTTCTCATCATTGGGTGGACTTGGGGACGACACGACAGCTGAACCTGTTTTATTTTGCCTCAGCCAATTGACAACATCCTTGAATTTTTCCTAATGAGAGCAAAAATAGCCAGCAGCCCATGGTTAGAGGAAAAAAAGGAGCCGATTGCTGACAGAACAACTAGAGAGCACCAATAGACTACCTAAGCAATATAAAAGGGTTTAAACCAAAAGTTTTAAAAGCATTTGGATCAATATTATGTGGTTTCATCTTCCCAATGAGATGCCAGTCTCAGGAAGAGCTGTGATAATTTATACTGCACTTTGCATACTTGTGATTACACAACTGAAAAAATACGAGTGGTTTTGTTTAGTATAATTTCATTTGTTAAGTTGTTTTCCAGTGTACAATCAACAAAAAAAAAATTGATCCTACAGTAACTTAATAGATACAAGGTCTTATCGAAGTTGCATACTCAGTTATACAACATGATTTTACTTTGTAGTCTTTTTGTTGTAAACACTGTTGATACTACCTGCTAGTTACAGCTTCAAAGAACAATGGTGAAATACATTTTCAGTATTATGGGCTCGTTCACTTCATTGCCAAAATAAACCTTACCATTTGTTGGTAAGCCAAAATTTTGGCAAGGACAAAATATGGAGGTGTTGTTTGGTTTGACACCTTACCAAATGTTGCCATAATTTTGTGAGTAGAAGTTTCTAGAACTTTGCCGAATTTTGTGGGCATTACCAATATTTGGTAAAAAACTAAATGGCTCCAACATTTGTGGGTTTGCCAAACAATGGAATGGTTGAAAGTGGCAACAATCTGAACAGCCCCTATATCTCTAATTGTACAGAGTACAAAAACAAGATATGCTGGTAGCTTTGTTCGAAAGCTGAAAAAACCCTAATATATACCAAGTCTATATGGCCTGTGACTCATACCATTATTTCAGAAGCATGGGATATGTAGTCCTTCATGCCATCCTCCCAAAGTTCGGCTGGATGATTTTGCAACTGTGATTGTACCCAGCTGGTCACATAAAACATCCAGATGAGTATCTTAAACAGATTGAACAAGAAATAAATAATAGTGTTACCGCAAGGGAAACGGGTCAATTTAACTGAAAAAACAACATACTAAATTGTACTCGGCACAAAATACGGTACATAGTTCAGAGAACACCCAGGACAAATGTTGAGACTATAGCAGTGCAGGTAGATGCCATGATAAATGAACATGCATACTAGACAAAACAGCACATACACATGTAATGCCACAAAATTCAAAATGCTGATGTGGTTGATAGTGCAAGACTAGTAACAACTAGAAGATGAAGAAGTGACCGACCTAGCAAACTGGGTATTGAGTGCTCTCACATGCTTGCTTGCAGCTTCAGCCCGCTGAGGGTCTAAAGTAGCGGGTCCTGCCATCATATGTTGATGGGAAGACTCCGCCCTGTGAACATCAAAAGAGGGTCCGTCCATTACTCTCTTACTTGGTAGCTGCAGCATTATATAACAAAACGAACAATAAATAAAAGGGAAGATTCTACAAGATGATGAAACAACAGAGAAAAGAAAGGGAGTACTTTTCAGAATGTACAAAACGTACTTATTTGCAATGGATACGGCAGTGGACTGTCTAGTGGCAGGATCACACTATTACTATCAGAACTCCGGAAACAGTTTCTATAATACAGTAACACTGATATGCTACAATTCAACAAACAGCAACAGTAAAAAATTTACGGACTTTTGTTCGTCCTCTTTCTCATCACCATCAGCCTGTTTTCCAGTACCAAAATTGAAGGGTAAGATTCGGTTCACATGAAGCTAACAATGACCCATAGTATGTGGAACAAGCAATGCTACACCTTTCTGCACCCTGCTAAAAAGGTTTCGCTCTGCACAGTGTTAACAGAAAGCCCCAATGTTTCATGGACTCACGGTTAAATTACTCAAGCACTTAGACGTTGCACAAACATTCAAACATGCGCACTACAACGGCCTAAAGATTTTGTCTGCTCTTCAAATTTGAATATTTCGTTATCGCCATTGCAATGGAACAAATTTCCCTCTCTTTGAAAGAAACTACAGCATATAAGTTCCTCTGAGCAATCAACCAGGTCGAAGCAGCCTCCCCAAATCAAAATCTTTTTGCCTCGAACCAAGGCCACCCAAAAAGAGATGCGTACCTCAGATGCCGTGGGGTCGGAGGTGGCGGCGCGCTTTGCTCCCCGCGTCGTCATGACGTCGCCCCTAGCCCCGGGAAAACGGAAACCCTAACACGCGTGAGCCGAGGTGCCCCGGCAAGGAAGAAGAAGCTACAGATCACAGAGTAGCGCGTGGGCGGGGGAGGCTGCAAGCCTATACCCAGAGCAGGCCGCGCGCGAGTAGGAAGCGGATTGGGTGCTCTAGCTCAGAACCAAGCAGCAGCGGATTCGAACTCTCTTCCGAGGCTGGCTTTTGGTAGGAGAGACAACGGCTGGAGGTGGAAGACAAAACAGGCGGCACAAAGCGCAACGAAAGCTAAGCTCTTTTGCCGACGGCCGCGTGGTGGTCGCGTGCGGGAATCCGGCGATGTGGGGGAGGAAGACGAGTGGCGGCGGCTGTGGGCGGCGGTGGAGGAGGGGAATAATCCGGCGATGGCGAGGCGGCGAGGGTTTGGGTGTGTTGGGGACAAAAGGCGGAGTCGGCTCCACCACCACTAGCCCACTCAGCCGAAAATGGTGGGCTTTTGATGGGCTGAAACCATTTTGGGCCACAACTCTTCCCATTTTTTCGGCCCACTTTTGGGCCTGATTAGCCCAAACCCATTGGTTTCCTTCCCTGTGTATGCCACGCCGCCGCCATCGCTGTGCGCCTGTGCCCCCGATCCTCGAGCCGAGCCCTCGGTGAGATTTGATCATGGCCACCGGAAGCAAAGGTGAGGAGGAAGAGGGGATGGAACCGCAGGAAGAGGGTCCCACGCTGCTGCCTCTCCCCGACGACACGGTGGCGGAGGTCCTCCGCCGCCTCCCGTCGCGCGACCTCGCCGTGTCCCGCTGCGTCTGCACCGCGTGGCGGGACATCGTCGACGGCCATAGGATCCTCCTCCCGCGGGCGGTGGGAGGCATCTTCCTTCACTTCAACCACCACGATGCCTTCGAATTCTTCTCCAGCCCCACGATGAGCTCACCTACCTACAGAACAAGAACTACGACCCCATCATCCGTGATCACTGTAACGGCCTCCTCCTCTTGTACAACGGCGTGGTTAACCCTGCCACGTGCCAGTGGGCACCGTTACCTCAGCGGCCGTCTCCCTTTGTGGGCAAGGGCAACAACAACTACTTCTGCTACGAGAACTACCTCGCGTTCGATCCCGCCATGTCTCCACACTACCAGGTCTTTTCCGTTCCTCGTATTCTTCACAAGAGCCAGCCCGGAGATATTTTTTTTACCATAGTGACTGTGACGCTTTAGACCCCATGATCAAGGTATCCGAATGGCCTCCATCGCCATGTGTGATGAGCGTTTTCTCATCGTTGGCAGTGGTTCACGAGGCGCTATGCCGCCTGCTTGAAGGGATTGCTCTGTGTGCATTGTGGAATGATTTGGTTATGAGGTAATCCCTATTTCTTAATTAAACGGCAGTCGACTGTCCACTTTTATCATATGAATTAGGGAAAAATCCAAATACCCCCTATTAGTCGCTTGTCCTTTTACTCTCACCCCTACAACTTAGTTACATACATAAACCCCCCTATAAGTCAATTATTCTTCCAAATTCATACATCTATTAAGTTTTTTCTCAATTTTTCATAGTTTATTAATTTCTTATGCCTCGAGGGCCTCTGACATGATTCATTAAGTAGCAAGGTACCCCACGTAGAAAGTGTGTGTTAAACATGGGTATTGTATCTCGTTAGAATTTCAAGGGTAAACATATCGAGTAGGCACAAACAAAGGCTTGAGTAGGCACAAAACATGAAGGAAAAAATGTATGATTTTGCATCCGAGGTGGTTGGGGTAACTTCACCACCGTAGCGACATGCTGGAGGACAATGAAGAATGAGGAATTCCATGCATAACAAAAAATATAGAAAAAGGTTAATATAGGTGGGAAAATGGAGGAGAAATTAACTTATAGGGGAGTTTACGTATGTAATTAAGTTGTAGGGGGAAAACAAATGGATAAGTGACTTATAGGGGGTATTTGGATTTTCCCCTATAAATTATAAACCGAAAAAAATTCGGTGGGCACGAGGTGTAGCGGACTTGTCGTGCATCCCCGATCCCGATGTTTGACGCGTGTCCCCGCAATCGATCGAACGGAGAGCACAAGGCAGGGGCGTCGCTCCCCACGGCTCCTATCGCGGCTCGCTCTCGGCTCGTTCGAGGGAGGTGGAACTGCGGAAGGGCAAAGAGCGTCGCTCTCTAATCTAGCTGGCTCTCCTTTCGGCTCGCTCGTTCGTTCTCCTCCCGACTTGTTTCCCTTTCAAGGCTCCAATCAAACTATGGTTCAGCTCCTAGCGCATCCCCAGATCCTCTCATCCCTCATCCAGTCATCCTGCAGATGCGGTCGCGACGTGTTTCTCCTCTCTTGTGGCCAAGGGCACGCCATTGGCGGCAGTGACGGCATGGTCGACGAGGACAAGCACAAGACGCGTTCCCATCTAGCTGCTAGCACTACTGGAGAAACGATCTTTGGCCGGCCATCTCTAGTCCCGAATAAGAGTAAACCGGGACCAAATATGATCTTTGGTCCCGGTTTGAAACCTGACAGGCGAAGTCAGGGCTCGAGGGGCATCTTTGGCCCCGGTTGGTAACACCAACCGGGACCAAAGATGATCTTAGGCCCCGGTTGTAAATCTGTCAGGCGGTGTCGGTGGGCGGGGCATCTTTAGCCCCGGTTTGTAATACAAACCGGGACCAAAGATGCTATATTTAGCCCCAGTTTGTTTTAATAACCTGTGGCTATCTTTTTAGCCCGGATTTGTAACACCAACCGGGGCCAATGTTCCCTTCTTTATCATCTTCTACCTTCAGCGCCCGAGTTGTTCTTCCTCATTTCTTCCTCAGCACTGGCCTCATCTTCCTTAGCGCCTCTTCAACCGGGGGCCAAAGTTCATTGATTCTTCCGTCCATTTTTGGTTGAAAAGGGGCGTAAATTCTTCCTCTTGTTATACATTTTTAGTAGAGTTTATTTTATGCTTTATATTTAGAGAAATACGAGGTGATTTATGGAGTATTAGTTGTTGAGCAAGAACTAGCTAGCTTATTCATTTGAGATGATTTTGTTTTCAAGCTTAGTTCGTTGACATTGTATTGAGTATGACTTTAAGCTAGTTTATGCCATTTATTCGAGAAGTTATCAATTTATTTATTTATATATGGCGCCATATACTTGATAACGGTAAATATATACCATACAACATTTCTTCCAGTGCGTCGTTCTCCATAGATTAAGTGGTAGTCTTCATTGTCTCATTAACATTTATTAATGAGACGACGAGACGGCAAAAACTACCACTTATTCCATTGAGAACTATGCACTGGATTGTTATATGCTACATATTTCTTAGGCTATTTCCTAGTGTTGGATTATCAAGTCATCACAGAGTGTGAGGTTTAGATGGGGTCGCGGTTGGTCTGTTCGGGACTGTGAATGCGTCGAATTGTCCAAAACAACCGGACCCCACCTGAACCTCATACTCTATCATTTCTTAATAATTAAGGAACCTTACATGTCTGAGAAATTTTGGGATTTTTATCACAGTAGAAAAATTAAATTAAAAATTTTGTATGTTATCAAGTCATCACAGAGTGCGAAATGCTTGGGCTTCCAGTTGGTTTGTTCCGGATAGTACAAGAACGAAACTGTCCAAGACAACTGGAAGCTTTCAAGCATTTCATACTCTGTCATTTCTTGATAATTAAGGAAACTTAATAGGAAATTTTCTCGTGTTGGATTATCAAGTGATCACAGAGTGAGAAGTGCAGATGGTGTCGCGGTTGGTTTGTTCAGGCTGTGATTACACGAAACTGTCCAAAACACCCGCGGACCACCTGCACTTCGTACTCTGTCATTTCTTGATAATTAAGGAACCTTAATAGAAAATTTCCTGGTGTTGGATTATCGAGTCATCATAGAGTGTCAGGTTCTCGTTTCTCCGTAATTGAGAAAATTAATTGGAAAATTTTTTGTGGTGGAGGCAAATTTCCTCATGTTGGATTATCAAGTCATCAAAGAGTGAGAGATGCAAATGGTGTCGCGGTTGGTTTGTTCGGGGCTGTGATTACACAGAACTGTCCAAAACACCCGCGCACGACTTGCACCTCGTACACTGTCATTTCTTGATAATTAAGGAACCTTAATAGATAAATTTCTTGTGCTGTATCATCAAGTCATCACAGAGTGAGGTGCAGATGGTATCGAGGCTGGTTTGTTCGGGGCTGTGATTGCACGGAACTGTCCAAAACACCCCCGTACCACCTACACCTCGTACTCTGTGATTTCTTGATAATTAAGGAACATTAATAGGAATATTCTTCGTGTTGGATTATCAAGTCATCACAGAGTGAGTGGTGCAGATGGTGTCGAGGTTGGTTTGTTCGGGACTGTGAATGCACAGAACTGTCCAAAACAACCTCGCACTACCTGCACCTCGTGATGAGGACATCACTCTTTCCGATGCACACAATACACCTCCGTTG
>CM002481.1:20946698-20967149 GCA_000325765.3 Leersia perrieri
TATCTCGTTCTTGTTTGTGTTCTTCGATTCGCAAACAGGGATTAGCCTTCTCGGCGAGGCCATCTGTGTTCCGGCACGGGTAGTAACCAGAGGAGACGTGGTGCTGCGATTGCGGGGCTCAAGAAGCCGGATCGACGTGTGTTGCGACTCCGCCCAAATCGTTGGTTATCAGAACCTTTCGGAAGATCGGGAATCCTAGTCTACATCACCTCGTACTCCGTCATTTCTTGATAATTAAGGAACTTTAATAGAAAATTTCCTAGTGTTGAATTGTCAAGTCATCACAGAGCGTGAGGTTCAGATGGTGTCGCGGTTATCAAGTCATCACAGAGTGCGAAGTGCTTGATCATCCAGTTTGTTTTGTACCCTAGCCATAGTTTTCATGATTTGCGTACATTATTCCTGTAGATGGATCGACAATGGATGTACAATGCGGACTGATGGTCAAAAGAGTATTGAAGGCGTGCATTATTTTTTGAGTGTGGCCAAGGCTAACAAACAAGCGGATGGTTTTATTCGTTGTCCATGTAGCAAGTGCAAAAACGAGGAGTATTCTAAAACGGGAACTACTCATTTTCATTTGTTCCTGTCGGGGTTCATGCCGAGCTATAATTGTTGGACCTCGCATGGAGAGGTAGGTGTTCGATTGGAAGAAGATGAAATGGAAGACGAGAACATTCCGGAATGGGGTCATTGTGGTGGATTTGAGAAAGACACAACGATGGATACGGAGGGGGGTTTTGAAGATAATGAAGTTGCAGATGATCTTGATCAGATAATTCAGGATGTGCAGGAGGACTGCGAAACTGAACAGGAGGCCCGGCAATTAGAGCGTATGTTGGCGGATCACATGAAGTCATTGTACCCTAGTTGCGAACAAGGGCATAGAAAGCTGGGCACCACGCTGGAATTTTTGCAATGGAAGGCAAAAAAAGGAGTTAGCGACAAGGCATTTGGCGAGTTCTTGAAGCTCGTTAAGAACATTCTACCGGAAGGAAATGAATCGCCGCAATCAACATATGAAGCTAAGAAGTTAGTCTGCCCTCTAGGACTGGAAGTTCAGAAAATACACGCATGTTCGAACGACTGTATCCTGTATCGTGGTGAGTATGAAAACCTAGACGCATGTCCAGTTTGCAACACACTACGATATAAGATTAGACGAGATGATCTAGGTGAGGTCGATGGACAGCCTGCCAAGAAGAGAGTTCCAGCTAAGGTGATGTGGTATCTCCCTATAATACCACGGATCAGGCGTTTGTTCAGAAATAAAGAGCATGCAAGAATGATACGTTGGCACGCAGATGAACGTCAACAAGATGGGATGCCGAGACACCCCGCGGATGGATCACAGTGGAGAAACATCGACAGGACATTTAAAAACTTTGCAGAGGATCCACGAAACATATGGTTCGGTTTAAGTACGGACGGTATGAATCCATTTGGAGAGATGAGCAGCGGCCACAGCACTTGGCCTATTACGATGTGCATCTACAACCTTCCTCCTTGGCTATGCATGAAGCGAAAGTACATCATGATGCCGATTGTTATTCAAGGCCCAAAGTAACCTGGTAACGACATTGATGTATACCTAAGACCATTAGTCGAAGACCTTTTACTGTTGTGGAGAGAGGATGGTGTCCCCATATGGGATGCATACAAAGAAGAGAAATTTAACATACGAGCGTTATTGTTCGTAATGATCAACGATTGGCCTGCTCTTGCCAACCTATCCAGACAGTCAAACAAGGGGTACAAGGCTTGCACCCACTGTATGGAGGAAACTGAAAGTACCTATCTGAAGCATTGTAGGAAGGTTGTATACATGGGCCATTGTCGATTCCTATCTGCAAGCCATCCTGTCCGGAAGAAAGGCAAGCATTTTGATCAGACGGCAGACCGCCGTACAAAGCCTAAACATTGGAACGGAAAGCTGTATTTGCTATGGTGAAAGACCTAAAAGTAGTATTTGGAAAAGGACCTGGCAGCCAACCCATAGAGAACGAAGAAGGTCACGCGGTGATGTGGAAGAAGAAATCTATCTTTTGGGAGTTACCCTATTGGGAAGTCTTGGACGTCCGCCATGCAATTGACGTGATGCACCTGACTAAAAACCTTTGTGTCAACCTGCTGGGAATCATAGGTGTATATGGGAAGTCAAAAGATACAGTTGAATCACATAATTATCTCAAGAATATGAACCAACGCGATGGCCTTCACCCAGAACCGCAGGACAAGGGAAGTCAGTATTTGAGTCTAGCCAGCTTCACTTTGAGTAGGACAAAGAAAGAAAGTATGTTTGATTGTTTGGAAAGCATCAAGGTCCCATCTGGATACTCCTCGAATATAAAGGGAATAATAAACAAGAAGGATAAGAAGTTCACAAACTTAAAGTCTCACGACTATCATGTGCTGATGACATAGCTTCTTCCTGTTATAATTCGCGGTATCCTTCCTGACAACTTTAGGACAACAATAACAAAGCTATGTGCATTCATGAACGCAATTTCATAGAAGATTATCGATCCAGACAGATTAGAGGCCCTTCAAAATGATGTGGTTCAATGTCTTGTCAGCTTTGAGTTGATATTTCCACCTTTATTCTTCAATATAATGACACATCTTCTTTGTCACATTGTCAAGGAGATCGGTATTCTTGGGCCTGTGTACCTACACATGTTTCCTTTCGAGAGGTATATGGGCGTTTTAAAGAAGTACGTTTGTAACTGTTCTCGTCCGGAAGCAAGCATTGCCAATGGGTATGGGACAGAGGAGGTCATTGAGTTCTGCATAGACTTTATTGAAGACCTTTGTCCAATCGGGGTGCCCGAATCACGCCATGAAAGAAGACTACGTGGAAAGGGGACTCTTGGAAGGAAAGCAATAATGACTCAACTTGTTCATCCACGGTTTTAGCCGGGTTAGCACACAAACCCAGCCCAGCCCGGCTAGTTCCGGCTTAGACGGTCCGGGTTAGGTGGTTTGATGGGTCAAACCGTTCATCGTCTTCCTCCCGCAATCATCATATACCAGAGAAAAAGAAGAAGAGCACAGGAGAAAGAAAATAACAATGGAAGCATGGAGCGTTAAACTAGATCGATCCAGGGAAAGCAAATCCAGTGAGCAATTGTCTCATCAAGAGCACTCACGGGGGTGTGGCCGTCGCAGGCTCTCATCGAGACTATGGGGTCCTGCCGGCGTCGCGGTCGGGGGCCGCCGATGGGAAAGCAACTCTGGAGTCTAGAGTTTTGGAGCGTACGCGTGCAGACTCGCAACTGCGATAGATCTCGGTGGAGCTCGGCGAGCAGACGGATGGTATGTGAAGCGGCGGCGGAGAGATCGACATGGCCTTGTGGGGAATCGGCAGCGGAGAGAATTAGGGCCAGCTAGAACGGGTAGCAAGCGACGGGTTTAGCGGGTTAGCCCGCACATAAAACCAGCCCGTATAAAACTCAATACCTGGTTTGGGTTGGTTTGGTTCCACGGTTTGAACGGTTTCAGCCCAAACCGTGAACAGGCTGAATAATGACTATTGACCCCGATTTGTTCCGTAAAGCACATTTCACGGTTTTGCAACAATCTACGTTGGTGGCTCCTTATTTCGATTAGCACTTGACGATTATTCGCTCCGAAAACATCGACAACTCCGATGCCTGGATTACACGGCCACAACGAAACTTTCTTGGAGTGGCTGCGAGAATATCTCACGGGTAACGAGACATTGACCGACAACTTGCTTTCTTGGCGAGGGGACCATCTTGCTCGGTCACGACATTTCAAGGATATGAGATCAATGGATATACATTTTACACAAGAGCCCAAGATAGAAAGAGCATAAACCAGAACAGTGTTGTTCGTATCGATGCCATGCGACATGATGGTACAACTAGTACGTACTACAGTTTCATTGACGACATATGGGAACTGGACTACGGACCTCTTAAGGTCCCTCTATTTCGGTGCCAATAGATTAGGCTGACTGGTGGAGGCGTAACTATTGATGACAGTGGGATGACAATGGTTGACCTCACCAAAGTTGGATATTCAGACGAACCATTTGTCCTAGCCAAAGATGTAACACAAGTGTTTTACGTGAAGGACATGTCGAGCAAACCAAAGAAGGGGAAAGGACCCGACCAGCCAAAGCGGCACGTGGTTCTCCCAGGTAAAAGAAAAATCGTCGGAGTTGAGGACAAGACCGATAAAGATTACGATCAGTTTGACGGGCAACCTCCGTTCGTGGTGAATGTAGACCCGAGCATCATGCTGGCAAATGAAGACACCCCTTACTTATGGAAAGATCATAAGGAAGGAATATTAGTGAGGAGGAAGTACGTGAGGTCGAACATTACAACTGATGTTGCAGAACAAGCAGACAATTGATGTCTAGGTATTGGTTTCATCTCTAAACAATTGATGTCTATAATTAATATTTCAACAAAAATAAAACTCATGTCTTGCAGGATCTAGCGACAGAGACCGGACAAGATGAAGAAATGACTACAAGCGTAGTGTAGATGTTGCAGAAGAAGAAGAGGCGACTCCAATTACTGCAATTTAGCATCGCGATTGTAGTATTTGTTCATGACAAGATCATGTTGTTTTCTTGTATTTATTTGTAATAACTATGAATATAGTTTGATAATGTTGTCATTACTACAATTTAATACATATTTTATGCAAGTTTTACAATATACTATTTATTTTTAATTAGTACGATTTAACATAGATTTAAATTGTATTTATGTAAATTATACAATTTTATATATACCATACGAGGTATATTTGTAATATAGCAAAAATTGTCACAAAATATCCAATTCCAGTATGTCTGCCATGTGTTGATATCTTTGACCCCGGTTCTTGACAGGAACCGGGACCAAAGTTATTTATGTTAATTATTCATATCGAAGACAATTCGATAGATTCTGCCATGTGGAATAATCTTTGGGACCGGTTCTTCCCACTAACCGGGGCCAAAGGAAGATGCATGGGCTGTTATGGGCATCCATGGTCCGGCAACTTTGTTTTTGTTTTTCTTTTTATTATATTGAACCATTGAAAAGTAATACACAAAACTAATTATCTTATACGTACCATTATATTTTTAGATAGTAATTTAATATGTACAGGTTATCCTGTAAAAATTTTAATATTTTTGGAGCTATTTTACTATATTCTATGTATTATTTGAATTTCTAGCTGGTTTCTCAAGTTAAATCAAAATTGAACTACGTGTGCATTGAGGAAGATGCCAAAAATTCCACAAAAATATATTTAGGCTCCTAATGTCCATTGTAGCCCATGTTTTGGATTATGATGAAAAATTAAATTATCTTATAGGGTCAATTCAAATTTGTATCTCTGAATTAACACATAATAATTACAATAATACGTAAATTTGGTCAAAAAAATTTGAAAATTTGAATGACAACATATTTTTGGTCAATAAGCTTGGAATAAAATTTCCAAATAATTTTAATAAAGTTTGACTATACATTGTTCACAAATGGACACATCTATAACATAGTTTCTTATAACTCAACAGAGATGTGTCCATTTGTGAACAATATATGGTTCCACATTATTTAAATCAATTAATTTTTTTATTGCTAGCTTATGGACCAAAAACATGTTATCATGCCAATTTATCGAATTTTTTGATCAAATATAGATATTACTATAATTATTATGTCATACTTTATGTACAAAAGTATTTATTATCCTTAGCACATAATTGTTTATTCATCTACCTTGAAGACATACGCTCAAATGGAACACATGAGCCTCAATATATTTTTTCTGAAATTTTTGGGATCCTACTCGACGTACATGTAGTTAAATTTTGAATTAATTTCCATAACAACGTAGAAATTCAAATAACATATAGAAAATAGTAAATTAGATCTAAAAATCATGAAACTTTTTTAGGACAGCCTTAAGATATTCCTTTATATATAAAAAATATATTTATGTACATAAGATGATTATTTCTATGTGTTACTTCACAATTATACAATTAAATAAAAAAGAAAAAGAATAAAACTAGGCCCATAGCAGCCCAATCGACCCAGCTAACCCTAGCCGGGACCGAAATAAATTTCGGAAAGAGCGGGAAGCCCTCTTTGGCCCCGGTTGGTACCCGGTTGTAGTAAACATTCAGGGTCTAAGATCGTATCTTTGGCCTCAGTTTTTTATTACAGCCGGGGTGAAAGATATCTTACACCCTGGTTGTAGCTACCAACCGGGGCCAAACAGGGGGACTATAAATATCCATGATTCGTCTTCCCCAGCACAGTTTCCCCATTCGCTCTGCACTTAGCCGTCGCCATCGTCGCCGTCTTGCCGCCGTTGCCGACGCATCTCCGCATCGCCGTGCTCGTCGACCCCGTCATCGCCGCCGCCGCCGCCGTCGTCGTCACTGTCAAGGTAATCGATCCAGATCTGGAAATCTTTCTCTCGTCCGCCGGCAGGCGCCGACCATTTTTCTTGGCCGGTGCCGGCACATGCGGCGGCGTCGTCGCCGCCGCCGCCTCCATTGCCGTCGTCGTCGTCGTCGCCGCATCGCTGCCGGCGTCTCCGGCCATCACCGCCGACGGCCGGCCGGCCGGCAAACAACATTTTTTTGTACAATTTTTTTTGTAAATATACAATTTTTTTTGTACATTTTAGACTTAAGACAATTTTATTTTCTAAATTTTAGACTTAAACAATTTTTGGACAATTTTCTTGTGAATAATTTTAGACTTTGACAATTTTATTTTGTAAATTTTAGACTTAGTCAATTTTAATTTGAAACTTAGACAATCTAAATTTTAGACTTAGATACTTTTAATTTTGAACTTAGACAATCTAAATTTTAGACTTAGACAATTTTAATTTTAGACTTAGACAAATTTAATTGTATATTGTTGTAAATTACAATTTGTTTATTGTATAGTGTTGTAAATTGTATATTATATATTGTATATTAGTTGTTGCATATTGTAAATTGGAAATTGTATATTGTATATTGTTGTAAATTGGAATTTATATATTGTATAGCGTTGTAAATTGTGTATTATATATTGTATATTAATTGTTGTATATGAAAAATTTTATATTATATATTGTATATTGTTGCAAATTGGAATTTGTATATTGTATAGTGTTGTAAATTGTGTATTATATATTGTATATCAATTGTTGCATATTGTAAATTATATATTGTATATTGTTGCAAATTGGAATTTGTAAATTGTTGCATGTTGAACGATCTTACAGATGAATGCGCAACAAGCCGAACAGATCCTCTTAGAGGTGATTGCGTCTGGCAGCAGTCAATATTGGGACGATCCCGAGATCGATCAATACATTAACACGTAGGAGGACGCAAGGAGGAACGAGGAGGGGTGGAAGAGGGGTCGGGCGAGGAGGATGACGGAGCTAGTAACTCGTCTAGTCAGAAGAGGCGACGCGGAGAACGTGGTGCCGCGAAAAGGATCAAGGTACGACATGTAATTACCAAGGTGTCACCGGTACGTGAGTATACATATATGAATAGTTCAATAACATGCATGCCATGACCAGCACTCGGCTCGATGGCTGCAGGGGAGCCTTGAACTTGCTTCCTCTTATCGGCACTCGACACTTCGACAGTCGTTGTAAGTGTCGGGGTTGGGAAAGGAGTGGCTTGAGCGGTAGCAGCTGGGGCAATGGTGGTAGTGGTGGACGGAACAATGTCAACTGAAGACAAGGTTTTCAGGGTATAACCAAGAGTCAAGGAACAATATTACTTGGCTGGAATCAAATAAATAATATGAAGCGTACCAGTCGGAATAATAGCAGCAGAGGTGGTGACATGGGCCATGGTAGGACAGATATCCATGGCGATGGCTTGAGAAAATGAAGGCATAGTAGTTGATGGAGCCTTTTCCTTTACCAACTCCGACTGAGAACCAGTCGGCACAGCCACGGACTTCTCGACTAATGAAGTAGTCGGGGGTTGTGGTGGGGCATCATCATCTTTACCAGTGAAACTGGTGTTAGGCTTGTTGAATTGAGAAATTAGAGTCATAGAGGATCCAAAGATTCGAATGCTGAAACTCAAAGACATGATGAAGAAAAGAGAACTTACATGTTGGACACCTTCAAACGCCCATGTTTTGCAGGGCGAGGCGAAAATGGTCTTGCTTTGGATGCTGGGGGTGGTAGAGGAGAAGACAGGCGAGGAGCTGGAGCTGGTTGGTTGGCTGCCTCGTTGTCCGAGTCGCTGGCGATGACCAGCTTGCGTTTCCTCCCTTGAAGGGAGTCGGCGTGGATTGTAGTAGCAGCAGTAGCAGCCTCGATGGCTTCCTCCTCTTCGTCATCATTCAGCTCATTGAAGAAGTTAACGGCTGGGCCCTCGGGTACTAAGGCCTGAGCGGGTCTTGTGATGTCAGCAACGCTTGGCGGTCTGGAGTCAAGCTGATAATTTTCCTGAGGATCAGTACAACGATTAATGCTCAACAATTAGAGAAGTCATATGCAATACTGATAAGGATATATACCTGAGGAGGAGGCCGGTAGATGTGAAAAGATCTGCACCGAGGTTTGTTCTTCTCGGTGGGGATGTCGACGCCGTCGGCAAACAGAGCCCTCAGCTTGTTGCCGACTTCCTCCTCTGCCAGGTCGACTTCCGACTCCCAGGTGGAGTTGTGGTGACCTGTGTATTCAAAGGCTGGGTGAACTCGCTCCTTGAGGGGATTCAACCGGTATTTCAAGAAATGGCGAGCCACCCAGATGCCGGTCAACCCACTCTGCTTCAATTCGGCGATCTTCTTCATCAAAGGGGTGACTTCTAACATCTCCTCCTTGGAAAGCTTGGCCTTCCAGGAGTCGCATGGAGTGGGGTACTCGGAGGAGTACTCACCGAGTGATTTCTCGGCATCTGGATAGTAGAACCACTCATCATGCCAGTCTTTGTTGGAGGTGTTGAAAGACATCAAAATATTTGCTGATGGAACGGCATTGGAATCCGGTTCCACCAACATTGGAGATATTGGCTTGGCAGGGGTGTGGTTTCAAGAAGAACAAGGCTCGAAAGAGATTGAAATGGGGAAAGATCCCCAAATAGGTCTCGCAAAGGTGGATGAAGATGGAGATATGTAAAATGGAGTTGGGATTAAGATGGTGGATCTTAATCCCATAAAAAGCATGTAACCCCCTGAGGAAGGGGTGAGCGGGAAGAGAGAAACCCCGGAAGAAGAAGGGGGTGAAAACAACTGCCTCGCCGGCATCGGGCGAGGGTAAAACGTCGTAACGAGCAGGGCGCCAAGCAACTACCTCTCGACAATAAAGAACGTCTTCCTTCACCAACGAGTTTAGCTTTTCCTCATCGATCGAGCTCAGAAGCCACCCGGAGGCATCACTAATGGATACGTCAATGATGGCTTTGGAACTCCCTGCGCTAGCCATAGCGTTGGTTGAGGTTTGATGGTGGAAGATTTCTGGAGATTGAGGAGGAACTAAGGGGCAATGTGAATCACAGGAGCGAGATTGGATCGCGAGTTTGGAGGCAATGGTGCACAGTGTTGAATTTCGATGGAGAAGACGAAGAGATAAAGGGGAAAACTAACGCCGTAGGACACGCGTCAGATCCACAATTTTCACAGTTTGACTAAACGGGCTCCGGGTTTAACGACGTCAGTTTAGAGCTGTTATAAGGAAGCTCGAGGATTTATTAGAAGAACTAGTCGGCTGTTAAGGTTTTATGGATGGCTACTTGGACTATCACTGGAAACCTAGCCCAATGACTAGAATCAGGAGTTGAGGACTATACTTGAAGGATTTGAAGATTTGCTTAATAAGAGAGCAGCCGACAGCCATAAAAACTAGATAATTGGATCATTTCGAGATTGATGAGCCTCTGGCCTATCACTCGGGAATACCAGTTCATGTGATTGATGCTAAGCTAAACCTTGATATAGCCTGGTAAATTTAAAGCATGCCCTTTGTGCCTTTAGGTGATGGAAAATCACATGCGATTTACTCAGAGCTACTCGCAATGCGAGATTAAAGAGAGTAATGGCTTAATTCAGGGTTTGCTTATCCTTATTAAAATTAAGGCGTAAATTATTACTGCTCTAATCACTCGGCTAAAAGCCTAATAGTGAGATATTAAAGCCCCTGGCCTATCATTCAGATTAACTGGGTGGTTGATGCTAAGCTATTAGCCTTGATAAATATCAGGGTGAGGATACAAGTATATCTGACTGAAAAATCGCATTTGGCAATAGCTATGCGTATCATGTTATAGCTTCTGGCCTATCATTCAAAATGATCGATGCTAAGCTTCAAGGGTTTTAATTGCCTCAAATAGACTCTAGTTTAGTTGTTTTTTCCAACTAATTCTAGAGTCGGGGGTTACACCTATTAGGTGCACCACTCGGCGCACCACTCGATACCTTTATAAGGGTGTTCTCTTTTAAAAGTCCTGTATAGACTCTAAGTTTAGTTGTTTTCTCAACTAATCATAGAGTTGGGGAGCTACATCTAATAGGTGCGCCACTCGGCGCCCCAATTTTTTCTCTGGATTTTACGGTGGAGCCCTTCACAGCCTCTTTGCAAGATGATTGGGAAGAATAATGAAAGATGAGATATTGAAGGTTTGGAGATTATTGAAGAAGAGGATGCAACTCGACTGAGAATGGCTCAGGGGCTACTGTAACCCCGTTCGGAGCTTATTGCTATATCACAATGCCCTTTGGGTTAAAGAACGCGGGAGCTACATACCAACGTATGATCCAGAAGTGTCTACAGACTCAGATTGGGTGCAATGTGGAAGCTTATGTCGACGACGTGGTCATCAAGACTCGGTAGAGAGATGACTTAATCGCCGACTTGGAAGAAACATTCAGGAATATTCGAGCTTACAGGATGAAGCTATATCCTGAGAAGCGCGTGTTTGGAGTACCATCAGAAAAGCTACTTGGGTTTATGGTTTCACACAGAGGAATTGACGCCAACCCTGACAAAATCTAGGCTATTTTGGACATGGAACCTCCGAGTAGTTTGACCAAGGTACAAAAGCTAACCGGATGCATGGCAGCACTCAGCCGTTTTATCTCTCTGCTGGGAGAACGTGGCATGCCCTTCTTCAAATTGCTGAAGAAAACCGACAAGTTCGAGTGGACACCTGAAGCTCAGAAGGCGTTCGATGACTTCAAACGATTTCTGACGACTGCACCAACACTTGCTTCCCCAATGCCGCAAGAACCCCTGCTAATGTACGTCTCTGCGACTCCTCAAGTAGTCAGATCAGTACTGGTGGTGGAAAGGGACGAAGACGGAAAGGCACACAAGTTCAAAGGCCAATATATTTCGTCAGCGAGGTGTTGGCAGATTCAAAGACTCGTTATCCACAAATCGAGAAGTTGTTGTACGGTGTACTCATCACCGTACGCAAGCTGGTACACTATTTCCAATCTCATCCAGTTTCAGTCATCACATCCTTCCCCTTGGGAGATGTGTTGCACAACCACGAAGCAACTGGCCGCATAGCTAAATGGGCCATGGAGTTGATGCCTTTTGACTTGACCTTCAAACCTAAGGTCTTGATCAAATCACAGGCGTTGGCTGATTTTGTTGCCGAGTGGACCGAAGCTCAAACAGAAACTTCTTCCAAGAGTATTGAGTACTGGACGATGTACTTCGATGGATCTCTATGCGTCTCTGGAGTAGGAGCAGGGGTAGTTCTTGTGTCTCCTAAGAAAGAGAGATTCAGATATGTGTTGCAAATACTCTTCAAAGTATCACATAACGCAGCCGAGTACGAAGCCTTGATCCACGGACTGCGACTGGTGGTATCCTTGAACATCAGGCGTCTCTTCGTATACGGTGACTCATTACTGGTGATCAACCAAGTTATGAAGGAATGGAATTGCCAGGACGAGAACATGATGACCTATTGTCACATTCCTTAAAAAAAATCCATATTGTTTAAAAATCCTTTATAATGTGGAGGCCTCTCGTATGAAATTTCCCAAAACAATTGGGCCCCTATTTGTATCAGCGGTAGATTATAAAAAGTTGCTTGAAAAAGATCTACCTGATCCAAATATCACAGTTTCTTCTTTGGCTTTTCGCAAGATACAACCCTAGCTTATTATAATCCCATAAGCCCGCTCAACCAGCTTATTCTAGCTTACATCCCATTCCATTAATTGAATTGCCATCTAATTCCTCTCTTCTCCCCTAACAGTATTAGGGTGGACATCTAACAGCCTATAAGCAAGCCAGGGACCTAGACAGCCTTCAGATTTTTATTAGCCATTAGCCATCTTTTGTAAGCCATGGATTTTTATGCTCTAGCTGATCAAAAAGGACATGGATTCCATTCGTTTTCCCACAAATTTGTTCAAATCCAATATAAAAGATAAAAGAAGTGCTAATTAACAGTGAGCCATGTAAGCCCATTCCCAAAGAAGAAACAAATACAAAATCATGGGCCAGAGTAAATCAAAAGAAGGCCAAAATTGAATTACCAAACTTTAGAAAGGGCCATTTTGAAAAAAAAAATCCAAGAAGAGCCATAAGCCCACTCCCAAAGAAAAAAAAACTCAAACCCATACAAAATCATGCGCCAGGGTCTTTCCCCTCTTATCTCCGACGCGGTGAGGAGTGGGAGACCCGGAGGCTCCCGCCGGCAACGTCGAAGTGGCCATTGTTAGATTTAATCCGTTACTTTTCCATCTAAATTAATTTAATCAAATAAATTCTAAGGCTCATAATGCTAGGAGTTACCATGTTTTTATTCTTCATGAGAGTTACAATTTTTTCATTCTTCATGAGTTATCAATATAAAATTAAAATCATTTATGAGAATTAATCTATAAATTAATTGAGAGATGGTAACAACTTTAAATTGATGGGGAGTTGATGGTGATACAGTGACCGATAGCTAATGGTGATTGATGAAAAAATGAAGCTCTTTTCCCTTCCATGAGTCACTTCATAATCATCTTCTTCTATAAAAGAACAATGATTCTCATCTCCCATGAGATAGAAAATATATACAATATATGCTTCTGTGTTGTATTTCTTCGTCCCGATTCTAAGCACTTGCGACAAGTTCTTGGAACGAGCAGACCTCCAGGACTAACGTCGCGTCACGAGTACCTGCACGGGTACCTGCACAAGCCCGCCATGGCCGCCTCATTCCTCCATCACCATGGCTAATTGGCTATAGGAGCCATTTTGATTCTCTACCCTATCAAAATTTTGATAGTGCCAAATTGTTGGCAAGTTTTGACACTATCAATTTCTTGGTAGGGTATAATTATTTTGTATGTGTTTGGTTTGGTACCAAAATGATGTCAAAATTTATGTTATACAGAAGAAAATTCTAGATTAATGCCAAATTGATCTTAGACATTACCAATACTTTGGCTTTAAACCAAATATTTATTTTTAATACCAATTTATTGGTAGGACAAATTTTGGTACTAAACCATAACGGCCCTAGCTATCAAATTTGGCCGGTGCCGTGGATGGAGCCACCGCCTCCACTTCTAGATCCCCCTCTTACCGTGTTGCCGCCAATCGCCATGGGCCAGTTGCCTCAGCACCAAGCAGTAGGTCATCGCCATGCGGGCGTCGACGGGCTACCTCTTGCTAGCCGCAACAGAGGTAGACGGATCTGAAGAGAGAGTACCAAACCTTAGAAAGGCCCATTTTGTACAATCGAACAAGAGCCCATGACCCCAGAGGCCCATATTTACATAGGCCGAAACGAAGAACACACAGAACCTTTCCCATAGGCCATAATCCCCTCCCTCTCTCGTTCCCGTTGCCTCCGTCCTCCCCACGAGCGCACGGCGGCGCCGGCGCCGGCGCCGGCGAGCCGGCGACCCCTTTCTCCTATCTCTCCTCAACAAGGCCATCCTCCTCGCTCATCAGATCTGAGTTCTACTACAGTTCTGCAACTGCTCGGCTCCCTCTTGTCCTTGCCCTTCGCCGGTGGACGGCGGCGTCTCGCGCGCCCGAGATGGGACTACTCAGCATCATCCGGAAGATCAAGCGCAAGGAGAAGGAGATGCGAATCCTAATGGTGTATGTGCTCCCTCCACCCACAATTTCCCCGCTCGATTCCGTGGGGATTCGGATCTAGCGCTTGAGCTGTTGGTGTCTTGATACTTTGTGTCTGATGCTATGTGGGGGTTATATGGGTTCATCTCAGGGGGCTGGATAACTCGGGGAAGACAACGATCGTGCTCAAGATCAATGGGGAGGACACCAGCGTCATCAGCCCCACCCTCGGATTCAACATCAAGACCATCAAGTATCACAAGTATGAGTCCCCTCCTTTTTTTTTTTTGGTTCAGTTAGCCTCCTGCTTCTGGATGATGTTGTAAATTCGATTATTATCATTGCAATTCGGTGCATAGCTCTCACATGGATTACATAAGAGGTGACACATTATGTTATTTATATGGTTTAGTGGCATGGCATCAGATGTATGCTGGAAACCTGGAATGGACAAATCTGCATTTTCAAGTTAAATGATCTTCCTCTTCACACAGTGCAGTGAACCTATTTAGGACACAAATCTTGCAGCAATGGAGAAATTTTGCCATGTCATCTGTAACAAAGATAATTATAAAGTTGGTTTAAGTCATGAGTTGAAAAGGCATAGGCTAGTGATTTGGCAGCTCAATTTTTCCTGTTGCTCCATTCGAAATGTGAATCTTATATTTTCTAAGACATCAGCATGATTATTCACATTAATAATTGGGAAAGAACATACAGAAGATTACATATAGGGAGCTATGCACCTCAGGGCTTTTGGTGAAGTACCCAAATTATTTTCCCCAGGCTTGGATTCCTTCAATCTGATGAGCTGCAGTTTTTAGTGCTTTTTTTTTTTGAGACAAAAGTTTTTAGTGCATTGTGGTGATGTTAGTCACATGCTTATCAACTGTCAACATAAAGGTAGATAATAAAGGCTAGCGTTCAATGCAACCCCTAACTGATCACTCCATGGGCATAACAATCCTGTATTTCCATTGGTATTACTGCAGGGAGGAAATTAACGTGTAATGTTTGTTTTATGATTATGGCAGATACTCCTTGAACATATGGGACGTCGGTGGACAGAAGACTATCCGATCTTATTGGAGGAATTACTTTGAGCAAACTGATGGACTAGTTTGGGTGGTTGATAGCTCGGACATCAGGAGGCTTGATGATTGTCACGCTGAACTCCACAATCTCTTGAAAGAAGAGGTACTATTTCTGGGCCACCGAGTGAGAATGACAAATTATGTCCTTTATTGATTGCAGCTGGTTGTTGTTCCAATAAATATTGCGAGTTCAAACACAACAAAGAGTGTTTTCTGTCAAGTACAGGAAATGAATTATTATGACATAGAAATGTTCCATAATTTTTGGAGTGGTCTATGTTTACATTAGAAAGTGGATTGGTACTCTTCAGTTGGACATTTTACTCAAAGCATTTGTGCAAAATTTATGTTGTCCAGCTTCTACATTTAACTTAGACCTCTGATTTCAGCCTATGCCCATTACCTTTATATTGAACTAGCTGGTAAATATAACACTAAGTAGACGTGCAATGTGTACTAGACCATTATTTTCATAGTTGAAATGCATCACTGAAAAGAAATATCTATGTGGCATTTAACCTCACAATTTCACCCTTTTTAAACTACAATATCATTGAACAAGGCTTTATACTTTTATTTTCAGAGATTAGCAGGAGCTTCATTGCTGGTGTTTGCGAATAAGCAAGATATTCAAGGTGCTCTCAAACCTTCTGAAATTGCTAAGGTAAAACATATTTTAGTCATCATGTATAATGGGATATAATAAGCATTCTAACTCAAAAGTCGTAGGTTTTCAAAATCCACTCGCAGTAAATTTAGATAATGCTAGAAGGGGTTTGTAATATCATGTTTGCTCCATCATTTGGTACCCTTCAGCTTACAAGTTCATATGCATATTAGTTTGAAACCTTACATTTTTGCTCTGGTAGCAAACTAGCAAGTGATTGGCAAAATTACTGCCTCTGCATCTCAGTACTATTACGATGTTATGAAAGTAGAAAATTTAGCTATTTTGTCAGTGTTAACACCGACTCTTCTGTCTTGAAATGAATGTGTCGGTGCGGCAACATGTTCCTGTACTGTATGCAGTCCACACTGTAGCATTAGTGTGGCCAAACATTTTCTGATAAACTTTGTTGCGTCTGCTTAGCACTGTTCTAGAACTGGGCGCTAGGCAAGAAGCCTAACACGTTATAGAACATTGATGTATCAAAAGTATGTATTCCATAGTGCAAAAGTATCAAAAAACTGTGCATATAGGTCTTGACAAGTGACAACATTGGAAACTCACTACTGCTAGTGTTAACTCGGCAAATTTTGAATTTGGCTTGAAGTTGTGGTTTGTTTCCAGGGCTGATCTCCGACTGGTTTGCAGGTTGTCAATTTGGAAGCCATGGACGGTAGCCGGCACTGGCAGATCGTAGGCTGCAGCGCGCACACCGGGGAGGGCCTTCTCCAAGGCTTCGACTGGCTCATTCAGGACATAGCTTCTCGGATTTACGTGCTAGAATGATCAAATCCTCTCATTTCTCCCAATCTCTCCGTTGTCTTGTGCTGTAACAGTGAACAATTCTAGTCATGTTCTTGAGAATGATTTGTGTTTGGTGGTTGGCATTGCAACGTGAGATTTCCAGTTGATTCAATGCCAATTCTTGGGAGCAATAAACTATTGTAGTGCGATGAGATGGACCACAATAAGAAAAGAGCACAACACGATGCGAACAAAATCTTCACTCAGTTTTCATTTCAACAGGATAATCATCTCAACACCATAACCAAAGTGAAGAGAATATAATTTTCAGGACGGATTGTATTGAATTGCAAACTATATGCCAAGAGATCTGCTGGACACGAGAAGCAAAATTCCTCTTGGCCCAGTTGCTTCATGCTAAGGTTTTAAGCGAGTGGAACAAACAATTGCAAGTCGCGTCACGGCAGACGGCACAGCAAAAAAATCACACAAACAGGACAAAACGATGTGCGAACAAAAAACTTGCTCACCCTTTTTCTTCTTTTTCTCATTCAGATAGGGATAACCAGTTCAACATGATAGCCAAAGCGAACTCGAACTCATGGTAACATCACGGACAGACACCTAAATGGATAGAGCTTCTCGAGAACGAACATGCTCGACTCGAGAGAGGCCACATGACACGATGACAACGGAAGATAACATTGATTTGATAGCTAGGATAACTGGCCACGAGGGGCCCCACCAATCAGTTCCTCCAGTTCCCGCCGGAGCCGCCGCCGCCACCGCCATAGCCGCCACCGCCGCCGTAGCCGCGGTTGCCGCCACCGCCGTAGCCGCCTCCGCCTCCCTCGCGACGGCCGTATCCACCGCCGCCTCCTCCGTAGCCGCCTTGGCGCTGGCCGCCGTAACCTCCACCGCCACCACCGAATCCGCCGCCACCGCCACCGCCGGAGCGGCGGGACTGGGCCTCGTTGACGGTGATGTTGCGGCCGTCGAGCTCCTTGCCGTTCATGCCCTCGATGGCGTCGCGCATGGACTGCTCGGAGGAGAAGGTGACGAAGCCGAACCCGCGGGACCTCCCCGTCTCCCTGTCGTTGATGATCTGCACACCAAAAACCCACACAAATCAGTCAGATCTACCGCAAAACAACACCTAATCAAGCAAATAATACAGATCTGGGCAGATCCAAGCACACCAACACAAACCGAGCTAATTCAACACAGATCCAGCCACGAACGTACGCGCTAACACCGAATCCACGCGAGAAACCACCGAAATTGAGAGACAAGGATGGGGAATCAGGGGCGGAACGAACCTTGGAGTCGAGGATCTCGCCGTAGGTGGAGAAGGCGGCCTCGAGGGAGCGGTCATCGGTGGCCCAGGCAAGGCCGCCGACGAAGCAACGGTACTCGACATCCGGCGCCGCCATTTCCTTCCACTAAACCCTAAGCGAACCCGAACCGAGGACAAGTAACCGGAGAGGGGGAGGAGAAGCCAACCCACCTCAAAGAGAGCACGAGGAGGAAGCGATGCCCTACCCCCTCCTTTTATAGGCCGACGCGGGCGTCCTGATCTGATCGGACGGCGCCCCGGGACAGGCGGAGGATAAGGATCCCGAGGGGAGAAGATATTTTCTGCCCCTCTGATGGGCCGAGATTTATGTGGGCCGGACCAGCCCATTCAGAGCCCAACGGTAGCGTGGGAGTTGAGACAGTGGTGCAGGTGCAACCCAAAACCTAGCCGCCGCCGGCGGCGCTGTCCTCGCACTGCCTGTCTGCGCTGAGTTCTTTTCTTCTTTTTTATTTTTTGTATTTTGCACAGTTTGGGTTTTTCTGTGAGGGATCAACTCACAGGGAACACAGTTTTTTAGTTGTCGTCACCTGAAGATGCGAATGCACGTTGGGATTATCGAGTAAATCACGCTCATTATCAATGTATTGGCACATATTAGCATCAAGATACTAATAAGAGCACCCGCAATAGATATTTATAGGTTCTATATAAAAGATCCTTGTAACTCTTTTCTTATACGTGAAAGGGATTAAATAAAAAGAGAGCACAACTATCTACTAACCTGGAGATGATCTATAGTGAAAAACAAGGCAAAAGATTAAATAATGAGAGAGTACATTACTACTAATCTAATCTTTAGCTGAGGTATAGAAATTTTATAGAGAGCACTTAACTATTGTGGGTGTCCTAAATGGCTAGTAATTTATCCGTACTAACGCTACGATGGTATATTAATCTTTCGAATCAATCACCTTTACTATTCTACTCTCCCTTTTTAAAAAGTTTGTCAGTTAATGTTGTTTGATAAATAAATTATCAAAATTACATTTATCATTCCTAAACAAAATTAGTTTATGTTAAAGCAAATAAAACGAAATACAATATCCATTCAACAAGGTATCACTACATTAATTAAACAACGGGAAAAAATCAAATGTATTTAGAAGTAAAGAAAAACAAATCAGGGCATCAGATGTCTCAACATCAAAACATTCTTGATCCCAAACAAATTATAGAAAAATACATTATACAGATCAAACCAGCATTACCCGCAGGAACAAGCTTGCAATCCAATCAATCACTTGCTACTTGCTAGGCACAAGCTTTGATGTTGAGACAATGTACTGGCATATATTAGCACGTACTCACTCCAAACTCCAGTGTTCTTGTTTTTCCACCAAGTAAATATTTAAAAGTTTTAATTAATAGTTAAACTAATCATATTGATGTTTAGTGTTATACATGTAGCATCATTAGATTTGTATTTGAATGTGTTTTATATGATGTAAATTTTATAATTTTTGATAATTTCTCATTGAACGAATTAATGGCCAAAGTAAAGTATTATAGATAGTGTACGATTAAAATATGTCTTGTATTTAAGGACGGAGAGAGTATTATGCAGATTCTTTTATATTTTCGACCATCTAAACCAAGGGTAAAAAGGAGGAGTTTCATCTGCTAATAATTGTGATTCTGCCTTGCAGGTGATTTCACCCTACGATCTGGACCGTCCGATAAGCAAATCAACACCGCACGATGTTCCTCTGTCCCGCACCCCTCCGCCCTCCGCGACGCATCACGCACGCGCCCGCGGACTCGGGGACGCCTCCGCCCTCCACGCCGCTCCACCGCGCCTCCACCACCACGCCTCACTGGATCGAACGTTCGCCGACGCCACGCCTCACCGGATCTCATCGGATCTCCGCCGCCCGTCCCGTACGCGCAGCCGCCGCTCCGCTCCAGCACGGCCGCACCGCCCCTGTCCCGCACCCATCCACTCCGCTCCGTCGCCATCGCTCCGCCGTGCGCCGTCGCTCCCCTCCTCTCGCGTCGCACATCACCCGCCACGCGCCGTCGCGGATCTGGTCAGAGATCTGCTGCCGTCGCCTCCCTCCCTAAATCCCCTCCGCCGTGCGGGCGTCTTGTCGGAGCCACCGTCGCACCTCACGCGCAGCCGTCACGCCGTCCACACCGCATCGGGCGCCGTCACTGTCCTCTCGCGTTGCATTGCGCTACGCCTACCCAAGTATAGTGTTTTTTCTATATCCATGAAATTTCTTCTCTTCTGTTTTCTTTTATACATTCACAACATTAATTTTACTACTCATATGTACTGATCTGGATGCAATATTGAGAAGTGAGGGGAAATTGTAATAGCCAATATTGGGAAGCAGAGAACAAATCAGATAATGTAAAGGTTCAGTAGCAGAAAATCAGTAGTCAGAGCGTCAGGTTGTTTTACACCTAAATGGCTAAATATATTGTTTTGCACCTAATTTTTATTTGCAAACTTGACTTGGTTCTTAAATTGTTGGAAAATATATTGTTGGAAATATAATGCTTCAATATTCATTGTTGTTGGAGTGGAACTGTGGATGGAT
>CM002481.1:20970570-20994590 GCA_000325765.3 Leersia perrieri
GAGGAATAAGAATCTGAAATGAGTAGAATTGAGTGTTGATACATTTTCCGGGATGAGAAAACTACAGAAAAAAATATTTCATATGTTGTCAATTAGGACCACCTCACAGTCTCGCACCATTTCCCAACGATCCAGACTTGGCACCGCACACAAGGATCACCAAAAAAAGCATCCAGAGTTGTGTGAAAACGAAGGCGGACAAGCAAATGAATATGAATAACTCGAATAAAAACAAATGAAAGTTATGTCGAACATGAATAACAGGGGGTCGAATATGCAAACAAATATTTTTTTATCTTTATTCTTTCTTGTTCGGAGCAAATGAAAACTATTCGCTCTGGTAACACACTAACACCTCTAATCTTTATTCTCACCGACTTGTGTATCTGAGAATCTAAAAATCCATCGTGTAGAGTACTAGTACTAGTAATATCAACAGCAGTGTGGTTCCAGTCCATGGCAGCCGGTCCATTGCAGCCTAGCTGCCTAGGCTGCCTAGCTTGCAGGCACGCGACGCAGCCATAGCCAATGTGCAAAAAACTGGACTGGACCCGACCGTACTGACGCAAAGTCGGCACGTACTCCTAAACCAAAACGTTTGCCACATCCCACGTGCAAGTTCAGGAGCTCTTTTGTGTGAGGGTTATTTAACTTTTTGTCACTCTTACTGTCTTACAAATGCCTACTCTTGATATGCCGCTATTACAAAAGTTTCTAAGGCTTTGTCATATGAGATCGATGATTTCTTAATTTTTAACCCCTTTTACTCATCTGGCATGCCATGCAGGACTGAGAGCATGGATATGTGAGATGAAATGACCGTTTGCCCCTTCCCTTTCATCCCTCCCTCTTCCTTTTATCTATCTTCTCTGTGTTTCTTTTGCAGGGGCACGGCGACGAACATGGCGCTGCACTCCAAAACCGGTGACAGCCGTGATGACGGCGAGGCTGGTTAGCTTGGTCATCGCATACGAGGACAAGGCATCGATCTCATGTTTGCCGGCCATGTGCCCTGGGATTAAGCATTAGAAAGCATTGTCATGCACAAGTATTCATCGATCGAACCGTAATTTGTACATATATGTGTAATCATTATAATCAAGGAGCCTAAAGGAGTACAGTAACGGTTTGCCTTTAACCTCATTTGCACTGTAGTATATTCATCTTACCATTTGTTCTTGCTGCGTGCGCTGCCACTTCAACACAAAGACAAGAGAGATGAAAGGGAGGGGGCAAACCGTTATTTTATCTCACATATCCATGCTCTAGTTCTACATGACATGCCACATAGCCCATAGGCAGAAGGGGCTAAAAAGTAAGAAATTATCTCTCTCATATGGCAAAAACTTACAAACTTTTGTACCAGTAGGCTTTTGCAAACAGTTAAGGCCCGTTTGGTAGAGCTCCTACTTCGAGGGTGGAGTGGAGCTGAGGAGCCGGAGAAATACAACTCTACCCTCCTAGAGTAATTTTTAGGAGTGGAGCTGCAGCTCCACGCTATATTATACAGGATCTCCAAAATGTTTGGTACAGCTCCGGCTCCACTGTACACGGGGCCTAAATATCCCGAGACATGACTGGAGAGCATTGACAGATGAGAGTTTTGAATATGAATAATAGTATATAATCATCCATAGCACCAGGCGCCTGTAGCTCAGTGGATAGAGCGTCTGTTTCCTAAGCAGAAGGCCGTAGGTTCGACCCCTACCTGGCGCGCAGTTTTGCCCTCAATTTTATATCTACCTTTTTTGTATTCGTTTTGATCACAGCATGGCATTTGGTAACATCGCAGCTTTTATTTTGTCTCTTTTTTTCATTTTGATTATCAGTTTCATTTTTATCACAGCATGGCATTTGATAACATAGCAGATTTATTTTGTGTCTATTTTTTTCATTTTGATTAGCAGTTCAGCACAGCGTGCAATTTGGCACCCGTTTCTATCTCCGTCATTTTTTTGTTTTCGTTTTGATCACATCATGGTGAATCGGATCTGCATGTCTAGCAAAACTACTTTATAGTGTTATATAAAAACTGTAAATTTAGCATTACATCCCTCAAAACTACATATTTAACTTCAAGTATTAAAAATTACATATTTCATATTGAAATTATCACAAAACCATATATTTTAGAGTTTATAGGACATTAATCTATACTATCTCCATCTCAAAATATAAACTTAGAACCGGATGTGATATATTCTAATATTAGTTTTTTTTATTTCGAGACGGAGGGAGTATTTTGGTGTAATTTTGAGAAATTTAGTCTTTTCGTTTCATCTTAATCACAGCACAGCGTTCAATTGGATGAGCTGGGCAATCTGAGATGCATGATGCATCTCGGCTATCGCCTCCCTTAGGCAAAAATATCCAAGTTTTTCTTTAAAAAAGGACAGCATTATCGAGAGAAAAAAATTGGCAAAAGTTAGACACCATTATTCAAGTCTTTTAAAAAAGTTAGCATTATCCAGAGAAAAAAAAAAAAGCGACCACGATGGGACTCGAACCCACAATCTCCCGCTCCGGAGGCGAGCGCCTTATCCATTAGGCCACGCGGTCGAACCTTCATGTGGCTCTAAATTTATCTTAATGACAATGAAAATCAAATTACTAAGCAAAACTTCTCCCTCGTGTCAACCAACTGTGCAGCTAACCAGAGGCTGATAAACCACGCATCGTTGAGAGTAGAGATGATCTCCACGCAAATATCTCTTGCGTGAATGTGCCTATCACGGTGCTCAAGTAGAGCTTGAGTATCTTCACTCATTTTTCCCTTGTGATGAAGATGTGCATAAAATTTCTTGGTCTCTGATCATAAAAGCACTAGGCATTAAGGTGGGGTCTTAAAAAAATGATACCGTGCATCATCATGTTAGACCTCCTGTCGCTCTCAGACAAAGTTCACGGAAAAAAAAAATTTTGGTGTCACATCGGACGTTTGACCAAATATCGGAATAGATTTTCGGACACAAATGAAAAAACTAATTTCATAACTCGTCTAAAAACCGCGAGAAAAATTATTAAGCCTAATTAATCTGTCATTAGCACATATGTGTATATGTAGTATTTTATGACTAATTAGGCTTAAAAGATTCATCTCGCGATTTTCATGTAAACTGTGCAATTAGTTTTTTTAATTTTTATATTTAATGCTCCATGTATGTGTTGAAAGATTTGATAAGATGTTTTTGGATAAAAAATTTTTAGACCACGATGTGATTACTGGACCAGCTGGCCCCTTTTCCCGTCTGTCACCTCGTTGTTGCTCGACACAACAGCAAAGATAATAGCGGCGAGTCTTCCTTACGGCTCAAGAACTGATGTATGCAAGCAAGTAGTATTCCTAGATCCGACTAAGTAACAATGACACTCCTCACTTGTTCGTCAACAGGGCATGTGGGCTCTCCCATGCTTGCGGAGCGACGAAGTAGGACCTCTTCATGGATTGAAGAAAACCTTGTGTGTGGGTTGGGGGAGGGTGGGATTGTTCTCCCTTGAAGGTAGGCAATGGGTTTTTTTCTCTGATCAACGATAACTAGGTGTGGGATATACTTGATCTAGGAAATCCCTTGTGTAGATCCAACCGTATAGGGTGACGTCGCACTCGCACCATCAAGTCCCTGGTCATGGTTTTGCCTAGAGAATGATGGTATGCAAGGGGATGGGAATGTGATAGATGGCAGTTCCAGGTGCGAAGTCATGGTGGTTTGGCATGGCGTCGAGGGTTGGCAGTTGTATATTTGGCATGCGTGTGGGATAGATGGCTACCAGTGATGACAATGGTTGTGGTAACGGGCACACCTACGGAGAGGCAAAAAAGTCTAGCCAACGAAATTTGTACATACATTGCTCCCTCCTTTGAGGCATGTTCTCTCATGATGATGTTGGCAAGTTTTTCGTTGATGGCATTGATCTCTGGCTGCAGAGGACTTCCGTTGTCTGATCTCTGCCTCTTGGAGGAACTAGATTCACCAAATAGCGTATGGTTATGTTATCTGCTCTAGACACATGAAGAAAGTTGTGTTCATCTGCTGCACTGCAGCCGCACCGCGTTGGTCAGTTGGTCAAACGACCTCTTCTTGGACGCCACTGCTGTTGGTTTATCTCTTGATTGACCAGCCAAGTTATTATTGTCGTCGGTGTGGTCTTGCCGGGGAACTGAATCAACTGATAGATTCGTTATATCATCACTGTTGTAATTATGCACCGATGGTGAAATGGTTGTTTCTCCATTTTTCTCTTATTTATCCCTCTAATCACGACTAGGATTGGGAGGAGATGATGGAGATGCATGATGATTCATGTTTCGCAGCAGCTGCGGTGGATCATGCCATTATTGTGAGGAATAAGTCATCTGAGGTCCCTCAACTTGTCGGCGAGTTTGCAAAACATCCTCAATCCGCAATATCAGATATAACACATCCCCTAACTTACAAAACCGGATCACATTAGGTCACTAGGCAGTATGGAGAGGTGGTTTCACTAACGTGGAATCAGAATCAATAGAAACAAACTTTCAAAAGATGTGGGGCTCACATGTCAATCAAATAGAAAAAAATGAAATAAAAATCTAATATCCATCCTCACTCTTCCTCTCTTCTCCCTTTCCCCTCCACTCTTCCTCTCTTCTCCCTTTCCCCTCTCTATCTCTTACACCCACATCGACGGCTGCGGAAACTACGGCGGGCGCGGCGACGGGTCGGCTGCGAGGCGACGACGGCCGCTGCGGGCACGACGACGGTGGGGCGCGGCCGCGGGGCAAAGGCGGTTGCCGCAGGCGCTACTGGGGGGCGATTGCGGCTGCTACGGGATCCCACCCTCACCGGGTCCCCATGCTAGTGCCACCTCGCCGCCCGTCGCCACCTGTCACCGCTCAACGCCGCTCCGCCGCCCCGCCCGTCGTTGCCTTTGTGCCGCGCCAGGCTACCACCATCCGCTAATCGTCGCCATGCCCCACCTCATCCCTTGCTACCACACACGTCCGACGCACTGCCGCCACCCGGCGGCCATTGCCCATGACCACCGCACCCATGCCTTCGAGCATGCCGCCTGTGCGGTCCTCTCTGCGCGCAACCCGTCCGGGCTCGCGTGGGCAGCCGCGACGGCCAACAGCAGCATCCGCCCCCGCGTCAGGGCAGTGATGGAGTCCACGCGTGTATCACCGTCGGCTACCTGCATGGAGAAGCTCCTCCTCGTCTTCGCCTGCGGCGTCGGCGCGGACCTCGCATGGGGGCTTATGGAGATTGATTTGCTCGCGAGTTTGGGGTCTCGGAAGCGGGATACGGTGAGGTGATGGGACGGAGCGGAACTTTTCATGTGATTTCTAACTATAAAGTTTTTTTTCAGCGCGGATGCCTGGTAGATGCAGATTTCACGTTCTCACAATTTGATCATGGTGGGGTCCTTTCAAGTCTCAATCGAATTATTATAAAGGATCCTGTATTGGCAAGAGCACTAAACATGGAATCATTGGAGAGGGAATTTTGGGAGTGGGTGGTGCGAAGGGGAGGACGGGCGGGCTGAGGTGGAGGTGAAGAGGTAGAGCAGCGTCGTCGGTGAAGAGAGAGTAGAGGGAGGGGAGGTTTTTTTTTGTTTTTTGACTTACAGGTGGGTCCCATAGTGACGCAATCAGCTGTTATGTGGGCCCACGTGCCACGTCAGCCAAAACCACCCACAATACTGCCGAGGGATCTCTTTTGTACTGGTTTAACAAGTTTAGTGACGCGAACGGGCCTGTAACCTAGTGGTTACAAAAGCCTCAGTAGCACCTGAGGTCCTGGGTTCGATTCCCGTGGGAACTAATTTTCTAGAATTTAACGGCTTTATGCTTTCAATGGAAAGCGACGTACCCGTTGACAGCGAGGCGCCCGTGGTGACTTCGTCAATCTTAAGAATTTACCGGCCCAGTCTTCGGAGATGCTCATAGGGTAGGGTTTGCATGCGTGCGTTCATGGGGTGAGTGTGCGTGTATTATGAGTGTCTGCGTTGTACTGCGTAATTCTTAAAAAAAAGTTTAGTGACTCGTTATGTCCGGTTTTGCGGTTTAGGGACGAAAATCGAACTCGGCAAAATTGAGAGACCTCAAATGAACTTATTCCTTCATTTGTCTCTTTTCCCTCTTTTCCTGGCCTTCCATTAGCCCACGAAGCCCAAATCTGATAACCCCACCCCACCCCACACACCACGTCGCGAGGGGGTGTTTCTCTGTCTCCTCCTCCCGTTGCGCAGCCCCCTCGCCGCCGCCGCCGCCCATCCGTTCCACGCCTCGCCGTCGCCGTCACCGTCACCGGAGAGACGGCGAAGTCACTCCACCTATCCGCCCCCCTTCATCCTCGTGCTCGCTTTCTTGTAGACCCGCCGCCAGACGCCACCATCAACTCGACGTCTCCACCGAAATGTATCTTCATTCTCTCCCCTCCTTAATTGTTATTCTTCACCGTAATAGGAGTGGGAATGGTATTTGTTGTCTATCTTTGGCTCTAGTAGCGCTCGGTGATCGATCACTTGTACCTTAGTGTCGCAGGAATTGGCAAATGGGTCAAGGGATTTGGAGGATATATCAATGGTTCTTGCGTTTCTGTAGTTGGGTAATTGCATTGTAATGTCAGACCCTTGTCTATTAGCTTAGCGATGTGAAGTTTTTACAGTGCTAGCTGCGATAGTTGGCGACTGGAACAAGAAGAAAATCTGTAAAACAATATGGGACCTTTAACTTTTGTTTGATTTCTCTGGAATGCAGTGATCTTATCATTTGTTATTTGTGCAATTGTGGTAAGCCTTGGGTTGATGTGTGGAGCAGTTTGTTTAAATTGTTGAGGGTTGGTTGTTTTGTGGTTTGTTTACCACTGACTGTGGAATACAAGGTCATTGAGAATTGATGTGCTTTCAGGACTGGGCCGTCTAAGAAGCAGCAACTCAAGTCTAAACAGAAGCTTGAGAAGAAGCTCAGCTTCTACACAAGTAGGTGTGCCCTTCCATTCTAATGGTTCAACTAACAATATATATGTTTAATGCCATGCATGTGGTATTTCATATTTGAAAATACTTTCATGTGAATTACGTAATTGCTGATAATATATTATAAAAGGATTAAATGGTCAAAGTTAACGTTGGTGACTCTGTAAAATACTAATATGAGTTATATTTGGATAGAGGGAGCGTATAAGGCAAATGTTGTTTAATGTGGAGAGGTTAATTTCAAAGACCAGAGGATGGCCTAATTGCTTGTAATGCTATATTTTACTTCAGTGCTATTCTGAAATGTGTGTTATTCATTTTGTAAAGAACAGTTTATCCTTCATTTATCCCAAGAAAAATACTAAATCTGCAAAAGGGGCAATGCTTTCATTTCTTGAATAGTAAGTAGCTGGGATATATCTTATCTATGAACTGAAGATTACCACTTCGTTCGTGTGATCGTGTCTCATGTTTATCATTTCTGGTGTTTCATGATAATAGAATCTCTTTTGATTTCTATAAAAAGTTGTATCCTTTCTAGTATACTTTTCTCTTTGTATGTATTATTTGTGCTTAAAAAAATTATATTCTAAAAGTAGTATTAATAGCTTAGTTTGGGGTACTGTGCCTGACAAATTGATCGATTACGATTTATAATTGGGCTTAGTGCTAGCTGGATCTATGTTTCATTTTCCTACCTCTTTTCTTATATACCTTGACTCCTTGACTGTATTTTATGGAATAGTATGTCCTGTTTTGTTTACTGTAGATCATGATATAATTGATTTCTTTTGTTTTTATTTTTCAGAAGTGAAAGATACTGTGACCTCTCTAAATGCTACAAAAACCATAAGCAAGGTGCTTCTGGACCCTCTTGTTATTTTTATAGCATTCCTTAATTCTTTTCAGCACTGCAAATTTGTGTATTCCCCATAAATAAACATTTAATCCTATATTGCCAAAATGAAAGATAATTTGTTTGACAATTTGAACTACCAAGTATCGTGTCCTGTCATTTCTGTTACACCAATTTTGCATGCTGGAAGCTGGATATCAATTCATAATCACATTGTTATGTTACACTCACAACTGAAATATCTATGTTATGATTCACAACTGATTGTTGCATACCATGCACAGACCGTTCACCAATTAACCTCCATGTGGCATTTGTAGCCAAGAAAGAAGTATAATCTCCCTTGTACAAACAGTAAATAATTCATGCATGATTGGTTTTTTTTTTAAATAGTCTGGGTGCACTTCTCAGCCGGTATTTTACTCGCTTGGCAGGTGGAATTTAGCTCTTAAAGAGATTTGCTCTGCTGCCTCTGCACATCCAACCCATCCAATACTAGGCAGAACCAGCACTTGCTGGCAAAACTTATGTGAACAAAAAGTTCCTCTAATAATACGAGACCAGAAATTGCTTGTCTAGTTTCCAGTCATTATGGTGGTATAGCCATTGCAAGAAAACCAGGAGCTGGTTATCACTCACTGGTTCTTGTCATGCTGGTAACCCTGGTATGGTGTAAAGCATAATACATTCCAAGCACAAGCTACAAAAAATTAAGGAAGAAATTAGGAGCTGTTCTCCATTTTCAACATGACCTTGATGGCCATAACCTTGCATTCTTCTTAACACGGTCAACAACTTAGCTAAGGATAGTCAATTCAAAAATATTATAGAAAGATGAGACCACATTTTTTTATATACTTGCACTATGCAATAATCTTAAGCATATTGACCTCCCTTATTTAATCATTAATCGAACAAGGAAATATTATGGAGTGTACATCAAATAAACTTGCTGAAAAAACCCATACTTGGGATTTTTCGGTGTCAACCACGCCTAAACTAGGCTGGCTGCTTCTTGTGTAAATGACAACTGTAAAGTATAAACTGAAGCCGGCCATGATACAATGGACTAAGGCAAAATTATGCACATGCCTCTAGCTTTTGAGTCAGATTTTAACAGATTGTATGAGTATATGATTTTCCCCTGTTGTTTTCATTTTGCTCCATAAGTAACCAATGTTTGGATATTTCAGGGATAAATTGCAGAGTGTCCATACTGGTAACAGTACATGTTTTTGTAAATATGATTTTATTAACCCCTAGCTATGTATTTGTCGCTTGTCATCCTGATTCCTGTATGTTTGTGGTATACTGAAAATTTGCTGCAGAGGAAAAGTATTACAGCGTCATGTCTAAACGCTTTTCTATCTGCAAAGACTAGCAAATAACCACACCATCTCCATAAGCAGATATGATGATGGATTTAGTACTTGGGGCCTTCTTGGAACTTTAATGAGCTTTTAATACTTGATCCATAGTCTCATGTATTGCCTCCAACTGCTATGGGATGACAAGAATCCCAGGAAACCCATGTGTGCCTATGATAAAACAAATGCCAAGAGCAGTTGCCTGGCTACTCATGAATTTTCCAACGGAGAATTACAATCTTGTCCTGTTTCATATATTCTAGACATGAGCCGTGAACATTAATTTAGTTCATTCATATGTTGATGCGTCTATACATTAAAGTAAATGTACTTGTAAATACTGAAATGAGGCCTTTAGCCTCTCCATAGCGATAATATCCTTCGCTACCTTGCATGTTGATTTATTTTATTGCAGCTGGGTTACTTCATTTGCAGTTTCCTTTGATATTTGGTCTGACCTTAAACCTTTGCATACATTATTCTAAAGCTATAGTTCGCGCTTGCCGTTTATGGGTTTGTGCTAATTTAAATTTCTTTGTGCAGAAAACTAAACAGAGGAGTCGCAAGAAGAAACTAAAAGCATATGATCTCTCAGCATTCACTGAGTTCCTTCCTGAAACAGATGCCTCGAAGCAGGACACAGAAACAAAACTGAACTGCAAATCGAAGCAAGCTTTAGTGTAATTCCCACAGCTGCTCCTCTGCTTGAGTTCTTTGCCCTTTTTTGTTCACTTATGGTTTTGACTGTTTTGTTTCAGACAACGAGAAGCTGCCCAACTGAACGCTGTGTTGACCAATCCACAGTTCCAGCTGGATCCATTCGCTGCAATTCATCAGCACCTGTTATCAACACAGCCACCCTCTGCGATAAAGGAGAGTGATTCCGCCAAGCAAGGAAAAAACCCGAAGGACAAGAAAAGAAAGAAGAGCAAGAAGAAAAAGAATGCTTCATCGACCTCCGAGGCAATGGATATCTGATACAAGATACGGCAAAGTACCTATGAAAGTGATGTGCACAATTATCATCAACCTCAGCTTGAAATTGACCTGTGTCATGTGATCTCTTAAACCTTGTGAAATGTTGTTTCAGCACCAGCATTCTCACAACCTCTCCCAGACTGCGTGTAGTGTGACTGAATCCAGGTTCTTTTAGCTGATTTTGTACATATCATGTTTTCACCTGGTTCTCATCCTATAATCTGCCATCAGATGCTTCACCTGGTTCTCCACGATTGTTGAGTGGCTGAATAAATCACCAGTTTTGCTTTTGTTGGAATCCACAGAGAGACAAAAGGAGCATCTATACAAACGAACACACAAATCACAAGCACTGTTTACATCCATTTTCCTTTACACATAAGTAGATCACATATGGACATGGAATTTTGTGAGATGATGGCACCAAGGTTATCGATTTTGTTCAGAACTGTGAAGAAGTTCGTGAGAATACGTGGCAACCTGACACTGACCACGCCAGAATCTGAGATCCCAGGCATTTTATAGCCATAACGACTGCAAAAGCACATGCTAAACACCACAACTATAGCATCGAAACCAAGTAAAATTGACAATGATTAAATTAACACCAGACAAATAAAGGCTAAGTTTGTGTTCGGCAGCACTTCTTAAGCTGCACGGCAGCTGTGCTGTGCAGCCCTAACAGTGCCTCTGCGGCCGCTTGTTTGCTTATCACAGTGAAAAAAAAAAAAACTCAAGTGCAGCAGCTAAAACATTACAGCCGAACACCTGCCCTGCACAGCACAACCCAAAACGCTGCAAATAATTGCTGCCAAACATGCCTAAATAAATAATATGCGTCCATTCGATCGTCTTCTTCATCCACACATACGTCTCACTGAATCTCTTTTTTGTCTAATCAATCAAATATAACTCATTATATAAAATCCTCCTCTAATTAAACACATATTTCACTTAAACAGTCAACACATCTCATAATCATTCACGAGAAGAACTTATAACTCTGGGCATTGACGATGATCGACCGTAGACCTCCAATAGGAGCCAACACTGACAGAAGAACGCCGACGATGATACAGAACTGAACACAAAAACATACAGTATATCAATTAAGAAGTGTACGTGTCACTAATCCAGGCATAATCAGTTTAGGATAATTATTAATTTGATTAATTAACCATGCACATGCTAATTAATGGATAGTGCTACTTACCCAGTTCATGCACCAGGACATGCCAAACCTCCTTGGCTTCATGATTGCCAGCCACATAATGCATGGTAGCTGAAGAAACAATTGGTACCATATTTCAGTCTCAAAACAGATCATTGCGCATCAAGGATATATTTTTTCTACAAAAATCCCAAATTCATGTAGAAAAAAAGACTAATGGTAGAGCTTATTACGAAGTAGGTAGTTGGGGCAAACGCAAAGCCACCGAAGAACCCTAGCAATCCACCGAAGAAGGGAACGGCGATCCCAACGAACATGGTGAACACTGCCAAATATTTAACAACTCAAGTTAATAATATAATATCCTGTTTATCATCAACATAATAATTAAGATTGATTAATTGAACAACAATAATATATTTTTACGAGAAGAACAACAGCAATACTAATTAGATTACAATCAATCAAACAACTTACAAACGTAAAGTGATCTGGCGATGAGGCGGAGAGGCAGCCCGGGCTTGAAGCGCATCTTCTTAACAAGCAAAGTCTCGAGCATGTCGAAGACCGGCATGGCGTAAATCTGGTAGCTGCCGATGACGTGGACGACGACGAACATGTTGGCAGCAGCAATGAGCCACCTCGGCTTCTCCAGTGTGATGAGGATGTTGTCGTCAACGGCGTTGCCGAAGATGTAGTACCCCAGGAATGCCACTGGGAAGTAGCAGATGGCCACCACGATGTACGCCAGCACCACGCCGCGCCACATCGGCTTCTTGGATGGCCTGATGGAAAAAAATATAGCTTGATTAATTAGGTCGTTGATTCAAAATTGCTCCGATGATATTTTTAAGGAACTATATACGTATAAAACATTTGTTGACGGCCAAAAAAAGGGTCATTTAGGTGGTCATTTAGATGCATGGGTTCAAAATTGCTCCGATTGATCTTTCTTTTGAGTGATAAACAATCAAATGTAACTACTCCCTCCATATTTATTTATATGACGTCGTCAAACATTCGAGAACATAGGTAGTATATTGTTGTACACTATAATTAGGATGTGATTAGAATAATTGGGATTTAACTAATATTTAACTGGTATATAAATAACGAGCCCTCTCACAGTCTCACACAAGGAAATTTGGATAAAACATTAAACTACAATCGAGAAAAAAAATGTGTCGAAACAAATCTAGCAATCCAGTTATTTACATAAAATATTCTTATCTCTGTTTTATAATGCAGGACGTTTTTGACTTTTTACTTTTAATGTTTGACCATTTATCTTATGAAAAATTTTTGTGTAAATATAAATATAATAAGTCATGCTTATAGTACTTTTGATAATAAAATAAGTCACAAATTAACAAAATAGGTGATACTTTTATAATTTTAAAAAAAATTAAATAAGACAAATGGTCAGAAACGGACCGAGTATTATCCAATTTATGAGAAAAAAAGAAATTAAGATCGTACTTGTCCGGCGAGGAGGGGATGGTCGCCTGGATCTCGAGCACAACATTATGCCCAGCATAAGCAAACGCCACATCACCCAACGCGCTCAAAAAGTTAAAAGTCCGGCCAGTCGCCGTCGACGCCGTCAGCGAGTAATCCACGACGCCACCCACAGCCGCCGACCCACGCCCCTTGTGAACCGACGCGACCCACGCGATGGTCGAGTAGCTGAGCGACATGACGGCTGCGGCGAAGGAAACGCCCGTGATCGAGTTGAAATTGGGGAGCTGCGAGAGCACGAGGTGGAGCGACGCGAAGATGACGATGAAGTAGGTGGTGCGGATCTCCGGGGCGCCGGCGGGGGCGACGAGGTCGTGGAATTTCTTGAGCGATTTGCCTCCCGTGACCATGTAGACGATGCAGACGCCGACCTCGACGATGAGCTGCTGCGGGACGACGATCCAGAGCCCGAGCTTCTCGCCGAACGCGTGCTGGCCTAGCTCGTGGTAGCGGTCGAATCGCTTCCCCGGGACGCACTCGTGCATCTCCACCATTTGCCATAGGGTGTAGAGGGTGATTACCCATGACAGGATCATCGCCGCCACGCCTGGTCCCCTGAAGAAGAAGAAGATTGAAGAGAGTGAGATTGAGTTCATCGTGGATTGGTTTATTGATGGATTAGATTGGATGATTACCAGCCGAGTTCGGACATGGCGAAGGGGAGGCTGAGGACGCCGGCGCCGACCATGGCGGTGACGTTGTGGAAGGCGGAGTACCACCACTTGGCGTTGCGGGAGGAGGTGATGGGGAGCCAGTCGTCGATGGCGCGCTCCTTCTCCGCCGCCATGGCTGCTGCTGAAGGTGGCGCCATGGATCGATCAATCGATCTATCTATCCCTCTGGCGGCCGGAGTGATTAAGTCGACGAGGAAGCTGATTAAGATTGGCGATTAATGAGAAAGATTCCACGCGCGTCGCGGGCGCCGTTACAAGATTCTGACTTATCGCCGGCGGGATTCCAGGAGGCCAAGGGAATCGGTTTGTTGACCATATATATATATATATATCGGAAAATATTAAATGGTGCGTAGGCTCGGTTTTGCGTTATCCGGCGAGGTAGGAGAGAACGTTCGATCGGCAAGCAAATCGCAAGCTGGAACAAACCGTCCGTAGGGTTGCGGCCGTTGGGCTAGAAGTTAGGACGCCAACAACATAATCTCCACCGCTAATAACCCAACAAGTGTAATTAGTTAGCAACTTTTTTTTTACCAGCTCTACACGTTAGAAGGTGCATGCATGCATGCACACATGCGCTCAGCGATTTCCGCTGTAGGCAATTAAGCATGGTTAAGACCAAATTGATTCATTCGTTTGTGTACTACTTTTAGTTTTTTTTCCTTTTAAAGTGATCACTTTTTTTTTGCATAAACAGATGGGTGAGTGGCGCAATGTTGTTTATTAATGCCTCATTTAGGAGGTTTTTAAATAGGGAAAAAACTATTTTAGCCCTAACTCTTGTGCTTGTCTAAAATATAACCTCGAACTTTAAAACTAGACATTTTGCACTCTCCAACTTTTAATACCATACAAAAGACCCCCTCAAGTGATTTTAACATGGTTTTCAGCGGTTTAGCTAGCTCAAAAAATATAAAATAAAACGATGAGCTCACATGTCAAGGACCACCTCTCCGCCACATTCCCTCTACATCTTCACTGTTCGATGCACCATTGGAGCATCCATGTCTCCATTGTGGGAGCGGCCCTAACGGCAGATGGTCGAAAAAAAAGATAGAGGAGAGATAGGGTGTGGATGAGGTGGCACTGACATATGGGCCTCAAGTACTCAACTATATATATTTTTTTAACTTACTAGACTGCCATGTGGCCAAAAAATTGGTTAAACAACTCGAGGATCGTCTTTTGTACGGTATCGAAAGTTGGAGAGTGTGATATGACTGTGTTTTTTTTTAAGTTCAGGTTTGTGTTTTAGACTAACACAAGAGTTGAGGGGGGTAAAGTAGAGAGTTTTCCATAGAGTACATTTAAATCACATCACTCTTCTCATGCCCCAAAACTGACATCTATGATTTTAGGATGTAAGTTTTATGTTACGAGAATATATATAATAGCTGCATGCGGCATGGCCTTCGGTTGCATCCCAGCCATCGAAACGACGCCCGCACATTTCACAATCGCCTTGATATATTCCTCTTAATTACGCATTTTTTCTCGTCCCATGGTGATATGAATTATGATATTAATTAAGCGACAAAATACTGGCGACACAAATTCAATTTTCGAATTTGAACTAAGGTTCTTAACAGCCAGTTTCGATGGAAAAAATATTTGGAGAATCTAGTGAAATTGTGGCCGATCACTGGCGTAAGGGCTACTAAGTAACTAAGGGCAAGTATGGACTGCAGATAGGCTGCAAGCAAAGAGGAATACCATGCAGCGACATCTGCAAGCTATGCTCTTCGTCAGCAGAAACTGTAAAAACCATCTCTTCGTAACCTGTAGCTAGGGACAACAAGTTTGGTCTCAGTCATTCACCAAGTTCGGTTTGAGGTGGCTGTTGTGTCATGAGGAAAACTTATTGGCGCGCTAGATCATGCTCACTGATGAGATGAGCGCTAAAGGGTGTGAAAACCATTTTAACCCTGATTCTGTGGATGATCTAGAAGGAAAGAAATACGCGTACTGTGTTTGAAGACTCACAATCAACTGCGGGGCAAGTGGTCCACTGGGCGTTGCAAGAGCTCGTTTGGTGGAGTTCATGAGCAGGGCCGCCAATGTTGTCATCCCCTTTGCGAGTTTTTCAGACCGGGGAGAATTAATCACCCGTTGTACAAATTTTTCCTCTCCCTATAATGAAATGACATGCAAGGTTTTTACATGTTCCAAAAAAACGATGATTAGCGATTAGCAAAACGAATCATAACTTTGTTGAACTATGTGTGTTCAATCCAGTCGAATCAGCTATATTTAACTGAAGTCCTTCGAGGTGTAGTATTGAATCATGGGTTAATTAATTCTATGTCATTGTAACTTTGTTGATTTAGAAAAATGTCATTACTATTCACTAAATCGGGTAGATGCCGCTACTATTTTAGAATTGAATCCATGCCATCGCAATTACCTTTTCCATCCAATGTCTGTTTTAAAAGATCTACTGAAGTGGCCACCGGTCGAATTAATCCAGTGGCAGATCACATGATCAGTCCGACTCAAAATGCTTTCATATGAGGACGTAACATCCTTGAGCGTGGCGTTATCTTACAAGAAACTATTTACAAAGTGCATCGGAAAAACCTGAATGGAGTAAAATTTAAAATTGATCTTGAGAAAGCACACTACATAGTGAGATGGCCCTTTTTTCTTGGACTAACAGATGAATTATCAACAAGCTCAGTCAGATCATTCACAACCAAAAAGAAATAAACTCCAACCAAATAGGAAAGGAAAAAACAATGTTTTTCCACTCCGAATCAATCGCATTTTCCAATCACTAAACAATCCCACTGTGAAGTTACCATACAGCCTAAGATCAAAAAGTTAATAATACAAAGCCAGACAACAATATGTTATTCCTTCTTGGAAGCAACCTTGCCTGCAAACTTCACTGACGATGATGAGAAGAGTGGAGTGGACCTGTGGTGGTTGATCACCATGAGCATGACAAAGATGTTTGCAGCCAGGAACATGAGACCTGCAGCCCAGAGTTGTATGAAGACGTTTTGGCCCTTGAATTCAAGCATGTACGCCCACATCAGCCAGTGCAGTTGGGACCCCATCCACACCAGTATACAGGCCAGACCCTTCCAATTCAGTTTCATGGTAGTCCATGGGAGGATGAGGGGCAGCAGGCAAAAGAACCACACAAAATATTGTGCTGTCATGACCTGTTTGATAGTAAATTTAGCAATCAATAACAAAGAACGAGGTTATAAAAACAAGATATGTCTGTGACTGAGACATCTTACCTTGTTAAACGCAACAAATGCAACTGTTTGGAGAAACAAACAAAATGGAAGATCCCTAGAAAAGCGTACAATGAGTGCCAGTTGCACGATGAGCTGTGGCAGAAAAGAAGCGAGCTTCTGTATACTTGAGAACCCCTGCTGATGATGCAGATATATGTGGTAAAAATATATCGAGAAGTTATGCCTTGGGTCAGTCCGAGAAAGATGGTACAGTAGTGCTTCATTTAAGAATTCCCATCCATAAAGGTAGAAGAAAACACCAGTCCAGAGAAAGAACATAGATCCCGAGAGTAATCCAAACATGATCGTATTTCTTGTTACAAGACTTCGCAGAAAACTCCATAAATTAGTGAACGATGATGTTGCACCTTCCACACTTGGACTGGATTTATCACTTTGTAAATGTTGCTTAGAAGTCCACTGTGTAAGAATAGGCTTTCCAGCAGGACCAGCATAACTCTTGCCCAGAACTATAACGAAAGGAATTGCATATATGATTGGGTATATTCTGAAATGCACAATCAGACCATACCAGAATGCTGCCTGCAATACTCTACCTACAGTAGACAATCAAACTGTCAGACATCCGTGCAACTAATCTGCAAAAAAGAACTTGTTCTATACAAACTTTATTTCTATTCTTGACAGTAATATAAATAATTTCCTCATAGGGTGTGATCATTTCGCTTTTTCAAATAAGCCGTAGCAATATGAACAAAGCAAAAAAAAAAGTTTATAGGTAAAACTTTTACGTTCGTGTTATTCACGATTTCAAATCCAAGGCTGAAAAAATATCACAATGAAAAAACCTCAATTCAACTTTAAAGTTTCAAAATTATAATTTTCACTGCGGCTTATAAGCCAACAGTGAAACGATGGGAGCCATAGTATTATCCAAGTTCAATGCAGAGGAAAATTGTTTATAAATTTCTGTACAAAGTGGCTAATAAAGTAGTACCTTATTTTTTTCTGGCTTTATTAAGACAAGATCTGCTAGTATAGACTTTTTAAACTACTATGCATCAGGGACATCAAACCAGATTACCAGAATACATAAATAACATTTTATTTTCTTTTGGAATAATTATGTTCCTATGCTTGTAATGGAAAGACTAACTACAAGATGCACACAACACACTAGTCCATTACTAAAGCATGTAATGATTATTACACACAGCAATACAAAGATGGAAAAACTGAATAGATGCTTATCAAAGAGTGTGGAGCGACAGAAATGAGCACTAGAATTGTATAATTGTATCATCTTTTAGAGGGTCGGCCTATCCATCTTGTACTTGGGAAGTAGCTATTTATTGTAAAAACAACCGTTGTAATCCTTTATTCAATTTGTTTCTACCTTAGTTAAATATCTAAGTTCCTGCCCTGTTCTACCAACAAAAACAAAAGAACATGTAGAAGTAACAGGCTCAGAGCTTACACCATTCATCAAACATATCAGAATCCAGAGTATGACAGCGCAGACTATAGGTTCACAGTTTCCTCTTGTGCCAATTGTAAACGTGAAGGGGTTGAACAACCATGCTACAACGGACCAGATCCGAGTTCTATCAGGGATACCACGTAGTTTAAGAATGATGTCGATGAACATCCCAACAAGCAAATCTGCAAAACATAAGATGTATGATCGTCTCGAAAATACCATCAAAGTAATTACGAACAATGTAAATAGGTCATATCCTCCTTAGATCATGAAATCGAGAACTTAAGGATTCATTATTTCTCTCTCTAAGTGTCCTTTCTCACCAACAACGCCAAATGTGGTGGCATCACATGTTGCCACTATAACCATTGATAACTAACTGAGTAACTGATTCAGTGACTGAAATGAGCACAAATGATCCAGGCACTTCAAACTTTCTGGCCTTCAGCTAGCTATGGGCAATTAAATGGCAGGACAAAGAAAAAATGTGGTCACCCCACCAAGCTCTCAATATTACCTAATTCAAAAATCTAACAGAAGAGCAAAATATTGTTCATCATTGATACGGCAGCGTGTGAACAGTGTCGTTCGTTACCTGCGGCGGAGAAGAGGACCTTTCCCCAGGCGGGGTGGACGAGAGTGTTTGGGAGGAGCAAGTAGGCGAGGAGCGGGGAGTATCGGTAGGTGGCGCGGGCGAAGGGGGACCCGCCGGCGGCGACGGACGCCGCGGCGTCGGAGAAGACGAGGTAGTCGACGTCGGTGTACCGCACCTCGAGGTGCGCGTCCTGCCACTCCCCGAACACCAGCAGCGCCACCCGCAGCGCCGCCGACGCCAGCATCACCCGCGGGAGCGTCACGGCGGCGGACGCCATCTCGCCGCCGGTCAGATCGCCGCCGCCGGAGAGAATGGGGGAAGATTCGCGGAGGGGAGGGGTAGTTGAGTAATTATCCCCGCCGGACGCAGCCGAGATGCACGTGGCCCCTTGGATTAGGATCCGACGGCTCAGATCTCTCCGTTCGCGTGTGCGGATCCGGGGCCCCACATGTCAGGAATTACCTTCTCTTCGTCGTGTTACTCGTGTCACGTTGCCATCGGGGAGGAGGATTCCATCCGGTTTCCTCTTCTTTCGCTTCTCTTTTTTTCCTCCGACCAACCGCGTGTCGCCGCCGAGTTCGGGTCCGGCCATGGCGTCGCCGTCCATCCCGACGGCTCTCCGCTATCCGCACCACGCCGCCGCCGCAGCCTGCCTGGGCCTCCTGCGCTCCTCGGGAGGAGGAGACCCATGCCCCCCGCCATGTACCCTTTCGTTTCGGTAAAAGCTATCATGGCCTGAATGAATCTTCCCCCCTTTTTATTTTCTGTTGATGTCTCGTTTAGTTGCAATTCTGTAGGGTATTCGATTGTGTTAGTAGATCACGAGCTATTGATTTGCTCTTTGATGTGCGAATAGATTCCTTGCTTCATCAACCCTTCCAAGGAGAAGGGGATAAAGCGATTTTAGGCTATATTAAATGTTCCTTTTCCTTCATTGATAGCTATCTCTTCCGGTCATGTCATTGATGCATTCAGATTAAGCTAAAAAATTGCTAGGTATGGTTAGTATGGCAGCTGGTTAAATTGCTGATCTGGAAGGGTGGAGAATGTGGTTGTTAGTTGTATTGAGTTGTGCTGTGCTTGTGTAGTATGTTGCTTCATCCTGTGTCATGTTCATATTGATGTATATTTATCTGCAGTGGTGCTTCAAATGGCATTGGTTTTAATCAAATGAGACATTGTATTCATATTCTACATATGTTCTTGCTTAGGCAGGTTAGGTGGAATATCATTAAGAAAGGGCCATCAATGCGCTGGTGCTGTATCAGCTACGAGAAGTCCTGGTTTGGGCAATGCAGAGAATCTGCGTGAGGTGTGCTCCTGCAACGATGCCATGATCTTGATGTACCTTGGCCGAATTGCCATGTTCTGGAGTTTGAGTTGATAAACTGTATTTTTGTTTTGTCCATGCTATAGAGTCCAAACTTGTCAAGGAGCTGGGGTGTGAACGGGCAGATTGATGGTGATCGTGATGTTCTTATAGAATGTAGGGATGTGCACAAATCCTTTGGTGACAAGAAGGTATTGAATGGCGTTAGCTTCAAGGTGAGTTCTTTTGCAAGCAACGCCTTCCAGTTTCCACTTTGCATGGGTTGTCTGGTTTTCTACATCTTGCACATTATTCAGGGTCTACTACTTCAGGTGCTTACATGCTCTATTTTAACTGCATATTCTTATGCAATTATGCTCCCAGAGTTGTACGTACTTTACAGTAAATATTTGGAAGTACAAATTGAATTGTTGTGATAACTGTACTTCTGCTTCCTTGCTCATATCCCAACAAAGCAATCACTAGTTCTCTTGCATCGCTCAAACTCTCCATTGACTGATCACCATGTTATCGTCAGTCAGTTGATTTGTATTACTTTACAATCTTTTAGTTTGATGAGTTTTTACCCTGTGGTTTCAGTTATGGTTCAAATTATTATTAATTTTTTATGTAGATTAGACATGGAGAAGCTGTTGGGATAATTGGTCCCTCGGGAACAGGAAAATCAACTGTTTTGAAGGTTATGGCTGGGCTACTGGCTCCAGATAAGGTTGTCGCATTTTCTTGATTATCTTTATTAAAATAATAGGCTCTTAGGAGGTACCCATTTGATGTGCTGATGGCTGTCAATCTTTGTATTTTTTTTATTTTAAATCTGCAACAATGAGAAGGGCGACGTTATTATTTGCGGAAGAAAACGACATGGGTTAGTTAGCGATGAAGACATGTCTGGTGTCCGAATTGGCTTGGTATACTCTCAAATTACTTCAAATGTGCTGAATGAATACCATGATAATTTTCTTATCCAACTGTTTAAAAAAAAAATCTGATGTGGACTTGGCCTATGCAGGTGTTTCAAAGTGCAGCTTTGTTTGATTCTCTCACAGTTCGTGAAAATGTTGGGTTCCTTTTGTAAGAACAATTACCTTCCATAAGTCCATTTAGAGTAGTCAATTTACATGTTTTTCCTAATCTCTGTTTGCTCTGTCCTTTACCTTTAGATATGAAAATTCCAGCCTGCCTGAGGAGAGAATAGCTGCACTAGTGACAGAAACATTGGGCGCCGTAGGCCTAAAAGTAAGTAAAGCTTTTGTTCTGCTCCAGTGAAAACTAAGGATAGAATAGTCCCAGATTAGTGGTAAGCCAATCGCAGGCATTGCTTTTATGTGATTGTCCGAAGTTTCTGTAGGAGGTAATTAAAGAGGCAAAGTTATAGCTTGGATTGTTGAGGTACTCTAGATTTCTATATTAGCTTAGATAGGACAAATGGAGTGTCAATACTTTCTTCTCGTACTTGTGATTGTACAAGAGACTCGGAGATTTATCACCATCTATCTGTACAGGGCGTTGAAGATCGAATGCCATCTGAACTGTCTGGTGGCATGAAAAAGCGTGTAGCTCTAGCTCGTTCAATAATATATGATGATACGAAGGAAACAATAGAGCCAGAGGTAAACTCTGATTAATCTCTTCACTCATTACGACTAAATTGCTGGAATAATTCATGCAAAAAGGAAATCAACCAGCTTAGCTTGCTATTGATCTGTCTTCTCAATCTTATACACTCTTTCTTCATGATAGGTTATTTTATACGATGAGCCTACTGCCGGACTTGACCCTATTGCATCCACTGTTGTTGAAGACCTTATACGTTCCGTGCATGTGACGGGGAAAGATGCTCTTGGTAAGCCTGGAAATATAGCATCTTATGTGGTTGTCACTCATCAGCATAGCACAATAAAAAGAGCTGTTGACAGGTAATAGCAGGCATTGTTTTACTGATGGCCTCCCTCTTTCTGTTGCCAATTGCTAAACTGAGGCTCTTGTATTCTCCATTTCAGGTTGTTATTTCTCCACCAGGGAAAGGTTGTGTGGGAAGGAATGACACATGAATTCACAACATCAACAAATCCTATTGTACAACAGGTAATGCAGTATGCCTTACATCTTTGCCTCACAAGAACATAGTAACCTAGTACTACTCGATTTTGTGCCTCACTCCGTTGCTATTTGAAATTTCTAGTTTGCATCTGGTAGCTTGGATGGACCCATAAGATACTTCTGAGGATTATAATCCTATTGTTCTGTCGATTACTGAATGCTCCCTGCTATACCAACCTGCACATTATGCCACGTCTAAAAGAGGCATAAGCAACAAGAGAGCATGTGATTAGTGACCTTGGGCAGGTCTGGAGATAAAGCATTTGCTTTGGCATTATTGGCCAGCTAATATTTGTGTTTGAGCACACAAATGTAACCTTTGCGATTTGTTGGAACTTCTTGAGTAGAATAAGCAAGAAGGCAAGATGTGTCTGTAAAATTGAACGGTTTGTTGGTGTAAATGTAATCCCGATTGCCGTGGTTAGCTGTAGCAGCAATTCGAGTGTACGTGTCATAGATAGATCATCTATATTACATTATTGATAAAGAGCTCATATTTGTTGCCAACCAGCCAAAGCTGATTGGTTGTATCAGCTGGCCTGATTGCCATTTCCATAACATGGAATGAATAGATGAGAACTTGAATTTCTGAATGTTCTGCATTGTCAGGACCCAGCCACCCAGGGACGAACATGTATAGCGTTATGAGGATGGCAAATTGCATGTTACACGGTTACTATCACACAGTTCACACACTGACAGACATGCAACTAGAAACTGATTAGATTCTTGCACGGCCTGAAAATGATCAGATACCGATGGTGCTTACATGAACAAATCAGCTCAATGGGTTTGGTTTAACCCACCTTTTAGAAAGAAGTTATGATTCCTATGTCAGCACAGAATTAATTTTTACATCATAGAGCAATTTGCACGCAACATAAGATTTCCAAGAAACTAGCCAAGAAATACCACTTATATACTGTTCTCACATTCAGAATGCACATGTGAGAAGAATAAACCAAGGTTCACATCATACCTTCTAAAATGGTTTGCAAGTTAAGTACGATTCACAAAACTGGAACTAACAGGCAGAAACTGCTCGTTTAGTTGGAGCAGGAAGATTGAATGGCTCTCAACCAATTGATGAATGCTTTCACGATCTGACTTAATATATATATGGGTTATAGACCAGTTAAGGAAAACAACAAAACATAGGGGAAAATACAGCCAGATCTAATTCTTTATTGGCCAGAAATTCATGTCTAAACCACTGCATCTGGGGCTCATTTTCAGCTAGTCTTGACAGAGTTTGTAGATACACCCAGTACCAACTTTCACAGGCTGGTATTGAACCAGTCCAACCCATAATCAAATAAAAACTGCTAGAAACAATCAGCCTGTAACCAGTGAGGGAGCAGTGTCGAGTGCTAGCTTGCAAGTACAATCCATGGGCCTATTAAAAAACCGAAACTGTGAATTAGTTCTCCGAACAATGTAAGAGCAATCACAATGTTATGTAGTGCAAGAGTTAGTACTATTAATGCATGATAACTTCTGGCATGATGATGGTAGTAAACAGGTGGGTAGATCCAAAGGCATGACAAGGTTTACACTTACAGCAATCTATGCAATTACATATTGCATAACGAAAATGCGAAAATTTGACCATACCCAACATCAAAGGGACTTTCTATCTACAGTAAGACAGAAAACACCACTTGAATCATTCGAGTTTTGGACCATCGGATTGCTTTATATTCGTGCAATAACCCTAACCTCATCCCTCCTCTCCTCCCTCATGCCGCCAGCCCACCACGACGAGAGAGCGACCGACCCCCCCCC
>CM002481.1:21000764-21027652 GCA_000325765.3 Leersia perrieri
TGAAAAGAAATAAAGGCCACAAGCTGCAACAGTGCAACTCCTCCCTATCTGTCTCCACGTCGTAGAGCATGGTTTATGGTTTATGGAGCAGTACTAGTACCTTTTGCTCCTCACTCTTGCGTTTTGTCTACTGTCGTACGGACTCACCCATAAAGTGAGTTGTCCGTTAGAGTCTAACCTGTAGCGCTTCGACACTTAACAACGCCAAAGCGACGCCTTGATAACCATGGAAACCGGGCAGCCCACCCAGCCTACATTATCTATTAATTGGACCACCGCTAAATATACAAGAATATAGAGGCATCCATGGCTTTGACAATAACTAGGGAGACGTGAAAAAACCTTTGCACCAGTTAAAATAAATAAATAAATAAATGACTCATCTCATATCTTATGTCTAACAATTTTATTTTTATTCTTTTCTTTCTTAGTAACACTAGTAGATAGCAAAATTAAGTACTCCCTCCGTATTTTAATATATGACTTTTTAACATTAAAATTAGTGTTAAAAACGTCGTATATTAATGACCGGAATGACCGGAGGGAGCAGATCGTTTCCTGTCATCAGTTCAGTTTTTCTTTTTGTAACCGCCATAATTTGAAGTTAACGCCTAAGACGATGATGTTTACACAATAAAATGGCCAAGATAGAATGGAAGAGGAACAGCTAAAGGCACTTCAGTCAAAGGCCACTATAAACACTTATTCCATAAATTTCGAGATATCTTCTCTGGCTAAGAAAAAGGATTATTCTTTTAACTAGCTGAAAAGATTTAATCCGAATACAGCTCAATACTGGACGTGGCTTGCTACGTGCTGAGCATGGACGTGCCTACGTTTACAACACTAACAGCAAAACTTTTTTAGCAAGATATAGCAACCAAAAAAACATTTTCTTCTGACAATCTGAATTTCTTAGGACAAAAAATGATACGAGTTCTCTTCTAGAGTTGCCATGAAGAATTTTCTCTGTATAGGCAAAAGAAATGCTTTTAAAAAGCCTGGCGATGCCAATGTTATCTGGATTAGCATCACACAGCGGTATATATTCAAGAACTGTAGGTAGACATGTAGCTTGTGCACAACAAAATTTTCAAAACAATGTCAGCTGGACCGAAAACAGGAAATGATCAATAAATGCACTCATTCTAATCCAAAAACAGACTTAGAGTACAAGTAACTAGGGTGGATATGGCTTACAGATTCTACTTGAGTATCAAAACAATCAGCGTTCAGTTACAAAAGTGTGATGCCCAAGGCAAACACGTCTCACCCTGCAAGCATAGATTAAACCCAAAAAGAAAAGATTGTAGCAGAAACACATGGTACTATACCCAACAGTCATTGGAGATTATATACTTGCACAACATTGAGCTCAAAAAATGATGATATATCTTCTAGCAACTTTAGTAGAGACTAAAGAATGAGATGTCGTATATTTGAGGCAGAGTAACAAGGATGAAAGTTGTGAGCTAAGCAAGCCAAGAATGTGGATTCTATATGGCTAAGAACAACCAGAAAATCAGGTAACCAACGAACACCCTTACATCGAGAGAGGCAACAATAATCTTCTCTCTCTTTTCTTAGCAAGCTTTCTCTGCCTCAAAATGTAAAGGCCAGCAGGAAGAAGAATACCAAGTGAGATAATAACAGCGGACAGCCAGAAGTGCCTGAAGTACAGTGTCATGTATGAGGATATTATCAGAAAGCAACACAGCAAGCCCCATGAGACTGCTCCAATAATGTCGCGCCTGCAGAACATAGAAGCAGAGCCATGTTCAGATCATTGAGGTGGTAGCACAGTTGTATTAGAGACTCACAGGGAAGAAATCATTTTGGATGGATACGACAGAAATATTGCATTGTACAGTTTCATTACACATCAAGAGCACTAATAGTCTCTGGATTTATATATGAATCAAGTATAACAAGATTAAAAAGTTGTCTGCTGTAGTAGCAATTTTGGGGTTCCTAGTCAAGCAACAGCAAGAAAATTTAGCAGAGCACACAACACATTCTCAAAAGCTTACTACTGGTGAGTGTGACCACCACTCATCAGAAACCAAGTAAAGCAACAAATTCGGCAATGGAAAGGCCTGATTGAGCCTAAATAAATTAGCACGAGGTCCTTCAAAAACTACCAAAATTTGGTATATCTGTGGTGCCAAACATTAGCACCTCACAACTTTGCAAGTTATAGTTATCGATACCCCTGGTACCTTGAACAAGGATGGTATCTGAAGTACACGAACCAATCATTTTCGCTCCCACAACCACAAACCTATCCAGGGAACGAGCACCTGAATATCTTAAGAAAGAGCCACTAGAGTAGACATTCCGCTTTAGCAACTGGTGCAAACATCCCTATGTTAGTACTAATGCTGAATCCAAATTTACAAAACAGCAATGCCTGCCCGCACAAAAACAGGCAGCCATATTATCCACCGGGTTACAGCTACGGAATAAATCGCATTACCAGTCAAGAACACTACTTAGCACAGTGCAACATCGAACCAAACCCTAGCTGGAGGCAAGCCTGCGGGGGAGCCCGAGATCTGATTGCCACAAACAAACTAAGGCCGTAATTGCGGGTTGAGTTCGAAGAGAATGGAGATCTTACTTGTGCTGGGATCGGATCTGGTAGTCGCGCAGCTGCTCCACCAGCTTCGACCGGGTTATCATCGCAGATACCCTAGCCGCCGCGGCCGCCGCCGACGACGACGCCTTCGCCACGGCCCCCGCCGCAGCAGCAGCCGCCGACAGCTGCTCCCCCTCTTTGCGCCGGTAAACTCTGCTTCTTCTGGTTGCTTCCGGATCTCCGGCTGATCGGCGCGCCGGGGATTTGGATCGATTTGGGTTTGGAATTGGAATCTGCCACCCCGCGGTGGGTCGGGGGGTAGACGGGGGAAAAGTCGTTCAGGCCTCAAGGGGACGAAGACGCCGCGACCACGAGGGAGACTGCGAAAAGAAAAGGAAAAAGGAAGGTTGTGCCCCTGATTAAAATCGAGAAAAAGAAAAGAAAAACTCCCTCAAACCCTTCCAAAAAGGACATATACGCTTAAAAAAATCATCGATCTTATTCTCAACTACAATGATATTGTCCTTATGACAATGTTTTATTAATGATCATTCCTGTTTGACTTGGTCAATAGACATGTTTCGGAGTACGTTGCTATCTTAGTTCTTTTCTAGTTAATATTAGATTCAGACACACCAACTTATTTTAAATAACGTATTCAATAATAATTTTAGTTGTTCCAATATTCATTCTTCCATTTCACTTTATCCTTGCCGATGTAATTGTGCCGAAACCCAACGTCTTGCATATTCCGTCAACTCTAACCAGTCATACGCCGTCTCATATGAAAACGGACTGAGAGTAGGCGCCATCCTAACCGGCAAGAGCCTTGCTAAAAACTTGATAAAACTGAAAATATTTTGAAGGGTTTTTTTTTTGGAACGGATGAATTTCAAATGATAGTTAGAGCATGCTCGATAGCTGCTAGATGTTGGCTAAACGAACACTGCTTTTTTTACTCTACATTCTTCCTAACAGTTGTATGGTGTGTGTTTTTTGAAAAAAAAATACATGAAATTTGTTTAATAAATGAAATTAATTAACTTTTTAAGTTTAAAATAGCTAATACTCAAATAATAATATTATAATACATGCACATTTAGCTAATTAGTCAACATATACTGACGAACATACCCTTAAAGAACGAAACTAAATCTTAGGAATACCATGCACTTAAATATTTTAATCTAGAGGAGCCCCAAAGTGATTGTACATATTTTTATGCAACCTCTATTTTAAAATATACGGCGTTCAACATCATATATAAATAGGCTTGGCGATTCCACTAGTGTGGCTAAGGACCCACCCCTATGGGGACATAACCGGGAAAGATTTGGCCCCGCGGGTCTGTTGTAGTCGGGCCCTAGAGGCCGGTTCTACTTTTGACCCATAGGGGAAAATGAGAGACGGAATTTACATATGCTGCGTAATAGTCCATAACAAACTGGCATAAATTATCCAATAGCAAGGATGTGAAGCAATCGAAACAAACCCTACTCCTCTCGTCCCCGGTGGCCGGCGCCACACGGGTCAAGTTTGATGGACGCGTCGAGTGCCACCAACGAACCAACCTCGCCTTCCGCGTCTGTTGCACGCCCAAGCCCCATTGGAGTTTGGGATCGGGGGGTTGTTCTGCTCCAACACAGCCCCACTCCGTCCCACTTCTCTTGGAAAATGAACATTTGCATACACAAACAGAAGTGTTTTATTAGAGATGAGTATGCTAACGGTCTCTTGCTCTGCAGTTAGCCAAGCAGAGTATATGTTCCCCCATCCATCCAACATAATTTCCCTAGAGTACTCAACAAACTAATCAAGCAACAAAATGCCACAGTAAACGCCGGCGCCGCATGGGCTCACGGTCACGGCGGCGACGACCTAAGGGTAGGCGGCGGAGATCATCTTAGCCGCCGTCGTGGACCGTGTCCGAGGGTGGATGCATCCGTCGGTGACGTCGGCGCCTACGGCGCGGAGGCCACCGCAGGCAGTGTACATGGCGAGGAGGCCAGTGGCATTCATCGCGGCCCCCGCGACAACAAGCCGCGGCTCGGCCAGCTCGCGGCAAAGGCAGCTCGGTTCCCCGCCGCCGGCGAGATCGACGGTCGCCACCACCGGCTCGCAGCACTGCGCAGTGGGCGGCGCGTCGGGCGACCGGCCGCAGTAGCGCGTGACCTGGTCCGCCAGGTTCGCCGGGTCGCACGCCTCGGCCGACACGTCCCCCGACCGCGCCATCGCGGCGCAGGCGGCGGCGAGGCGGGAGTCGACGGGTCGGCGGCCGCCGCAGGAGGCGTAGAGGGCGAGGAGGCGCGCGGAGCTGAGGCCGCCGATGACGAGCTGCTGCTGCGCCGCGGCGGCGCAGAGGCAGCGGAAGCCCGAGTCGAGGTGGACGGCGTAGGACACCGTACTGCAGCACTGCGCGTCGACGGGGGCAGCGGGTGTCGCGTCGGTGTCGGCGTCGGCGGCCGGCAGGCAGTGGAGCGCCAGCTGTGTGGCGACGGCGTACAGCTCGCACCGCGCGTCCACTACCGCCGCGGTTTCCCGCGGCTGCTGCTGCGGCGCCGCCTGCGCCTCGGCGATTCCCTCGGCGGCGCCCGCGGCGAGGAGGAGAACCCCAAGGAGGAGGTGGTGGTGGTGGCACCGCTCCATGGCGTGATGAGGTGTGTCGATTGCAGCGGTGGTTCGCGCTCATAAGATGGATTAACGAATCGCGCTCTGTTACGTTGGGCGGCGCGGGCGCGGGCGCGCGCGTGACACGCCTGCAACCTACTGAAGGGTCGTCATTAGCTCACAGGTTTTTCACTCGGAATGGCAACTTCGGCGCTTCTCTGAGTTGGGAAGCACTTCCCTGGGCTATGTTTGTTAAGCGTTCTCAGCAGACAGGCCAAGCCCAGCCCAACTGCGCAGGATAGCTTGTCAGGCCGGTTGCAACGAGGGTGGAGTCCCGCCCGGCCCAACAGGGAGCAGCAACTCATTTTGCAGGAACTTCCGGAAATCAACAGAACAACATCGTGTTTAATTTTGTACTTGCTCTATGTATGATAACAATGTCCTATCCTGTCAGCGTACGTAAGGACACATTCTTGAGGTGAAATTAGCATTTGCCTGACTAAAGTTTCACTCCAAAGCAAGGGACCTTATTCCGTGGGCTTTGAAAAAGTTGCAGCTCGCCTGGTGCCTTTAGCCAAACGGGTGAGTTCTTAATAGAAACAGCTGATCATCTTTCGACCTTCGTCGCATTATTTTTATTAAACTTGTTGACAAGAGGATATGCATGCCTTCTAGTTCTACTGTCCTTCGTTGCTCATTTTTTAAGCTGTGGGTTTCCAGTTCCAGTAAAGAAAGCTATTGCGGGAAGAACCCGATTTTACTGTTTCTTCTAAAAAAATAGTAATGCCAATGTATTGTGCTACGCCTGGTAGAGCACGCAGTTTGATGCAAAAGTGATAGTATACAGGTGCTAAAATCTAACTCTCCAAATGTTTGGCTAGTCATCCATAAATTTGACACTATCCATTTGCACTCTCTAAAATAACAACGGGACCCATATATAAGTCTCTTTCATATGGTCCATCTCGTGGAAGCCGTAGATGGCTATCCAGTTAGGAGAAGAAAGACTGGCCGGATTTAGCTATCAGGAGAGTAAGTTTGGCTACTGAGATGGCATCAAGTTAAATAGTTAGTATTTGAAACTAGTTTTCTTAACATAATAGCTAAATTTTAGCATGAAAAACCATTTAGCTAGGGCAGAGCTTAGGAGAGACTGGGTTCTGGCCCCCTCCAGCTTTTCAAGAATTACACTATAGTCTTTCTGCTTCAACACTTTAATATTTTAAAAATAGCAAAATAATCCATATTTTGTGAATAATTTTACTTTGCCCTCCCCAAACTTTAGGCCAAGCTCCGCCACTGCATAGATCAATTTTATTAGAGATGCTCTTAATTACTCCATTTGTTCCAATGGTTGTATAGGAGTAATTTTTTTCAGGATTAATTCAAGTTGTTTTTAACCACTTATGTTGGTCGTGTCTTTTCACATGATTGCTAACAAGAGAAATATTTTGAAACTTGAGTCTCTTAGTTTGGATTTTCGAAACTTAAAATCTTGAGTCGCTTAATTTGTATTACTGTAATTTGCAGCACAACATTCGCACCATCCTCGTGGCATTTCGTAAACTTGTTTCATGTCATTCCGTAGACTTGTTTCGTTATGCCATCAGATGGTGTGTGTGTGGAGAGAGGTGACTTTTGAGCTGAGGATAGCCGTAGCCCGTATTCACACTGCGCACCTGAAAATTTTACTGTTTGGCCCCTTTAGAAAACTTATTTTACAAATGAACTCCTAAAAAAATACATAAAAAATGAACCGTTTGGTCAACGCCATACCCAAGGGCGCTGAGAGTGAACATTTCAGCGTCAGAGCAAGTGGCGCTGAGGGTCGAGGAGGACGTAGAGATGTTGGCGCTGAGGTCAGGTCGTACAACAGCAACACTATCTCTACCGTCCTCTTTGCTTGAAAAGAGCAATACTGGCCCCACGTGGACAAAAATTGGAGTGGGAGTATCTCTGTACTTTCGTATACACGTGGGGCTAGTATTGCTCATTCTAAGCAAAGAGGACGGCAGAGATAGTGCTACTGTTGCACAACCTGACCTCAGCTTAGAAAGTTCAGCGCCAATGTCTCTAGAGCTGACCCCTTGACGTCGTCTCCGTCCACAAACACCATCCTCGACCCTCACCGTCACTTCTCTGGCGCTGAAATGTTCACCCTCGACGCCCTAGGGTATGGCGTTGACCTAAGGGTCTATTTTTTGCTATAGGGTTTAGGGTTTAAGCAAAGAGGACGGCAGAGATAGTGCTACTGTTGCACAACCTGACCTCAGCTTAGAAAGTTCAGTGCCAATGTCTCTAGCGCTGACCCCTTAACGTCGTCTCCGTCCACAAACACCATCCTCGACCCTCACCGTCACTTCTCTGGCACTGAAATGTTCACCCTCGGCGCCCTAGGGTATGGCGTTGACCTAAGGGTCTATTTTTTGCTATAATTTTTTTAGGGGTCTATTTGTAAAATAAGTTTTCTAAATGAATGCTCTTTCTAAGCAAAGAGGACGGCAGAGATAGTGCGCTACTGCACGACTTGACCTCAGCTTAGGAAGCTCAGCGCCAACGTCTCTAGCGCTGACCCCTTGATGTTGTCTCTATCCACAAATGCCCTCCTCGACCCTCAGCGTCACTGGCTCTGGCGCTGAAATGTTCACCCTCAGCGCCCTAGGGTATGGCGCTGACCTAAGGGTCCATTTTTTGCTATAGTTTTTTTAGGTCCATTTATAAAATAAGTTTTCTAAAGGAGCCAAACAAGCCAAACAGTCTGCAACACAAATTATCACGTGCCACTAGAACGGTTGCCAGCAGTACAGAAGCAGCGTCATCATCAGGCCTTGTTTAGTTCGTGAAAAATTTTCGCGAAAAGGTCATATCAGATGTTTGACCAGATATCGGGAGGTGTTTTTAGACACAAATAAAAAAACTAATTTCACGACTAGCCTGAAAACTACGAGATGAATTTTTTTGAGCGTAATTAATCCGTCATTAACACATGTGTGTTACTGTAGCACTTATGGCTAACCATGGCATAATTAGGCTCAAAAGATTCGTCTCGTCGTTTACGGCCTGACGGTATAATTAGTTTTATATTTTATCTATATTTAATGATTTATGTATGTGTCCAAAGATTCGATGTGATGTTTTTAGATGTAAATTTTTGGAACTAAACAGGGTCTCAATCTATCCTCCCGCATCCCCGCATCTCCACCCTCACACACGCGCTTCCCAAAAGTCACTTCACTGCCAGATCTACCAAACATACAGTACCGTACAGTAAAAGTTAAAAATATTTGTTCCCAAATGTTGTCACTCGAGCACTGTCTGCTCCATCGCCGCACGGTGGCCCGCCTCCCGCGCTTGCTTAACGGCTCTCTCCCACACCTACGGCGGCCGCATCCGGCCGTCCACTGCTCACCGTCCTCCCACCAATCCAACGGCCGTCACGCCTCCAGAGCGCGCCCCAACTCTCCCCCCGGCCACCGCACGTGGCCACAGCTCAGCACACGTACGTACTCGAGTATACCCAAGCGAGCACACACCAGTGACCAGTTGTACACCCAATACCTTACCCCCACCAGCCACGAATCCGCGGCTGGCCGGCGGGCGCACGCAACGCAACGCAACGGCGGGCGCCACCGGGTAGCGGCGTAGGGGTAGGCTCGTGTCGCGTAGGCATATGATTCTTGGATGATTTGGTCGGTTTCCTGGCTCGTTGCCGTCGTCGTCATCGTCATCGTCATCACGGCTGATCCACGCCTAACGTTGTCATCGTTTCCTGGCTCCGTTGTGTCACACTTGTCCGCCTCGCTTCTTCCTCTGCCGCTCTTTATCTTCCCTTTTCTTCTGGACTCTCTGACGACGCAGCTCGAATCCATGGAGGCCGAGTCGAGAAAGCTCCTTTTGGCTCTGGCGGTGGCCGTCTCGCTCTGCTGCTTCGTCGGCGTATCGAGTAAGTTGACCACAGGCTCAATCGATCGATCGCGTGTGTCCCGAGAAAATTGCCGGATCGAGAAGCCGTGGGCTTTTCGAGCTGGAAAAGCTCGGGGGGTTTTTCATGGCTTTTTGGTTGATTAATTGAGGCATGTGGGTTTGATTGGGTGTGCAGATGCGCAATCGTACATCGGGGTGAACTATGGCGAGGTGGCGGACAACCTGCCGGCGCCGGAGGAGACGGCGAAGCTGCTCAAGTCGACGACCATCTCCAAGGTGAGGCTGTACGGCGTCGACGCGGGGATGATACGCGCGCTCGCCGGCACGGGAATCTCCATCGTGGTGGGCGTGGCCAACGGCGACATCCCCTCGCTCGCCGCCGACCCCGCCGCCGCGTCCCGGTGGCTCGCCGCCAACGTGCTCCCGTTCGTCCCGGCCTCGACCATCTCCGTCGTGGCCGTCGGCAACGAGGTCCTCGAGTCCGGCGACGCGTCCCTCGCCGCCGCGCTCCTCCCGGCGATGCAAAACCTCCGCGCCGCCGCCGCCTCCGCCGGCGACGGCGCTGCGGGGATCAAGTTCTCGACGGTGAACACCATGGCCGTGCTCGCCCAATCCGACCCGCCCTCCACCGGCGCGTTCCACCCTGACATCACGCCGCAGCTGGCCCAAATCCTGGGTTTCCTGAGCAAGACCAGCGCGCCGTTCATGATCAACCCATACCCCTACTTCGCCTACCAATCCGACCCGCGGCCGGAGACGCTGGCGTTCTGCCTGTTCCAACCCAATGCCGGCCGCGTCGACGGCGGGTCCAAGATCAAGTACACCAACATGTTCGACGCGCAGCTCGACGCCGTCAAGTCGGCGCTGGGGCGAGCCGGGTACGGCGGCGTGGAGATCGTGGTGGCGGAGACCGGGTGGCCGACGAAAGGGGACTCCAGCGAGGCAGGCGCCACGCCGGAGAACGCGAGGGCGTACGTGTCAAACCTCGTGGCGCACCTCCGTTCCGGCGCGGGAACGCCGCTGATGCCGGGCAAGTCCGTGGACACGTACCTGTTCGCGCTCTACGACGAGGACCTCAAGCCCGGGCCAGCCTCGGAGCGGTCGTTCGGGCTGTACCACACCGACCTCACCATGGCGTACGACGCGGGGCTCACGTCGACGTCGAGCCCGAGCGGCAGCGGCGCGGCGCAGCAGCCGAGGGGATCGGGTGGGTGGTGCGTGGCGAGCGGCGGCGCGACGGAGGCGGAGCTGCAGGCGGACCTGGACTACGCGTGCGCGCAGGTGGGCGTGGACTGCGGCGCCATCCAGCCCGGGGGCGCGTGCTTCGAGCCCAACACGGTGCGCGCACACGCCGCGTACGCCATGAACCAGCTCTACCAGGCCGCCGGACGCAACCCGTGGAACTGTGACTTCCGCTCCTCCGCCACGCTCACATCCGACAACCCCAGTACGTGCCCCATCATCTTCTCCACTGAGAAGTTGTTTCTCTGCTTACATTTGTTAATTCATCCATTATAACTGTTTCAAGCTTTTTTTAGCATTGCTCACATTATAATTCATCCATTCACCAATGCTCATCATTATCTAAAATATTCACCAAAGCTCTGATGCTCATGTGCTGAGGGTTGCAAGTGTGCACGTGCAGTGTGGTTTCTGCACTGTCGAAACAGCCCCCTTTTCTGATATGTTTCGCTTTTTTGCTGCAAAAGCTTGCATTAGTAGGTAACATATGCAAATTAGAGGACCAGTGATTCCTATTGGTAGTGTCAGGGAATGAATTCTGTAGGAAAGCGGTAGTGCACGACTCGTTCCATGATTTTTTTTGCCTGCTGTTGCTTCTTGTTTATAAGTTTGGGACTTTTGTGGATAAGTTCCACATGTTCTTTTTTCCACCAATTATTGCTTGTTTTGAATCAATGTAAACATTCTTATCCACTTAAAATGCGTGCTAATCTGAAATCTCCTCTGATTTTCTGCAGGCTATGGCTCCTGTGTGTACACCGGAGGCCAATGATGAATGCCAATATGTCATCAAGGACCCAATTATCTAAATGACCTCCTCCACAGCATTCGAGTCTATGGCCCATAATTCTTTTTTCTGCAGTCACCGTGATGATCTACACAGAATTTCTGGCCCTACAAAACGCTTGTGCGAATCGAATAAAGCCACGAACAATAATGTTATAGTGGCGGTGGTTGGCTGTAAGGATGCATGCCATGGCATCGTCCTGTCTCCGTCTTCTTCTTAGCAGATGCTTTCATTTTCTCACCTCTTTTCGGTTGTCTTTGTGTGTGTGACTAACTGTAGACATGGCGTCTCTTCCACTACCTAGCGCTTTGGGCAGTTTGGTTTTGTGATGACTGTGTGTGTAAAGGCGTGTGAGTCGTTGTCAAGAGTGACACAAAATTGTTTGGTGTGTAACTACCTATGCCTTGTATGTATGCCTATATTTAGTCAATTCGGTTCCTCTGATTATTCGTACATTTTATCGTGTGGAATGTGGTGATTTTACAAGTTTTTCTTTGGAGTAATTTTACATGAGGTGGTTTTAAATTCCTAAAGAAACATACAATTCTCTTCCGTGTCCTGGATCAAAGTTAATACTACCAACTCTTTTTATGCCCACCTGCAAGGAAAGAGATTTGAGGACTTAAAAAGACAACATCAGGGTCGTAATCTGAATTGAGGGGTGTTCTTATCCGTCAAATGGAAAAAAATTGTGAACATGTAGCGTCACTTTCGATGTTGTGGAATAAATTTGTGGGATAGCGGTTGTTAGGGTGGATATTGGTCATTTTTTCTTTGTCAGGTTTCCTTGCCATGTGGCAACATGATTGGACCCTTCTTTCAACATCGTTGTTTTGCAACATCGGAGTTGTTGAATCAAGTTTGCAATGGGTCCACACAAATTGAGTAAATCTCATGGTAATTTAGAAGGAAAAGCAAACATGATCAGAGGGAGGGAGGATCTGTAGCCCACATCATCGAATCATGGCTAAAATCTAAAGATTTTTCTCCATGTGAACGTTTGGATAATTTCCTGATGGAACATGTGTCCTGAAATGAGTTTGTAATTGAAAAGTCATCCCAAAACGAAACAACAGTTATTCTATCGTGCACAACCAATGAACCAAGGAATTTTTGAGACATAATATTATTTTAATGAAAAATTACAAAAATAGAAGTCGATCGGGACAAATTACAGAAATAGGTGCCTACCGCCACGCGGTCTGGTGGCAGGGCGCCTACCGCCGCGGGGTCTGGCGGCAGGGCGCCTACCACCGGGCGGAGGAACGGCAGGGCACCTACCGCCGGGCGGCGTGGCGGTAGGGTGACTACCGCCAGGGGGCTTGGCGGAAGGGCTTCCCGTCCAGCCCCTTGGCTGTACAAAAGGCCTACCGCCGAACCCCCTAGCTGTAGGCCCTCCAAAATACCGCAGCTCCATTGTCTTGTTGTGCTTTCGGCACGCTGTCTGCTGCGCTCAACTGATTTCATGGCACTCGAAGGCCTATATAAACACATCGATCGCTCGTATATTTTGCATCAGTTGAGTTTCACGTTGTAAGCTTCCTGTAGCTTCTCTAATGCACATTCTACCATGTTGCTGAAGGAAAATTTCTAAGGTGATGCAGTACTGTGCGCATTAGGGAGGCTACGGGATGTTTCCATCGTGTCTATAATTCTCGTTAAATTCTCGTGTTTTAAATTTGATGCATGTTGAAAGCGTCTCTGAGCCTTCCTGTTGTGCATTGAACTGGAATATATATTCAGGTGAGGAAGCCAGGTTCATGCGGCAAGAGTTCTGTAAAACAGACATGCGTCACAGAACTCCTGCCGCATGAATCTGAGTTGTGATTATGCAAGCTTGGATACAGATATGAAATTTATTCTCTCGCGGTTCGTGTTAGGCGAAACACGAGAGAACAATCCATGGCTGGTAGTGATAGCAACTTATCATGGATGATGCCACGATGGTGCGATTGACCGGTGTGTCTGTGCGGGGAACGCTGCCAGCTCATGACGTCTATGAAACGCAATACGCGAGGGAGGTGATATTTCAAATGCCCGAACTATTGCCGTAAGGTGAAGATTACATTTAATTGTGTTTTTTTTATCCTCCGATGCAATGTTTGTAATATTTTTTTTGTGTGAGATTTTTGGAAGTAACTGTTCACATCTCAAATTGGTTGTGAGAAAGGGCGTCGAGTTAGAAGGAGAAAGGCGCACTCGGCCGACAGGCGCAGACGGCGGGCCCTACCGCCATACCGCTGGGCGGTACCCTCCTACCGCCAAACTCCGTGATGGTAGGCTCGCATGCAGCTGGGTGGCGGGCCCTGCCGCCAGACCTCGCGGCGGTAGGTGCCCTGCCGCCAGACCTCGCGGCGGCAGGCACCTATTTCTACAATTTACCCTGATCGAGTTTTATTTTTGTAATTTTTCATTTAAAAAATATTATTTCTCAAAAAAAATTTGAACCAAGCTCATCTTGCACACTACAGTTCTGCTCACAACCTTCAAGAGTCTATGTATTACGGAGAAAGACTTTTCGATCAATTTACAAAATCATGACAAAGTTTTTACTTCACTTGGCAAAGCCAGATGATTTCCACATAGATGCAAATGTAAAATAGATGATTGAAAAACACATGGGAAGTACATGAATGACTATTTGTTTAGAAAAAAAACACACACAATTTCATGTGAGAGATAGGCTAAAAAAGAAAACTTTCCATGATGTTAGTCCTCATATTAAAATTCCTCCAAGATTTTTAAGGAATGGGCATTCCAGAATTTTATAGCTGTCCATAGTCTCCATTTATTCCTTTCAAATGTTTTTTTAGGAAAAATTCATATAAAACACTTATAAAAAAATCTTATAATTTTCGTTCAAATCAATGGAGCTAAAATTTTTTTGCAAGTATCAACATGAATATGTCCAATGTAATTTGAGTATAGTGGGCACCTGCATAGTTTAAGTCAAGGCAATTGAACAACCTACAATTAATCACATGTTGGGGACTGGCGAGGGCTTGTTTTGTTAGGATTTTTTTAATTGGATGTCACATCGAATATTTGACATATCTGAATGTTATTTCGACGACTAATTAAAAAACCAATTACGTAGGGTGACATGAAACCGTGAGATGGATTTATTAAGTCAAACTAATTTGTAATTAGTATATATGGGTTACTGTAGCTTTGTAGCTTTTATGGTTATTCATAAAAGATTTGTCTCGCGACAGTGCACTTAGGCTGTGTTCGTTTGTGCCTAAAAGGGCAAATTGTTTAGTGGCTACATTGTTTTTTTCTCGACACGTTTTTCGAACTGCTAAACGGTATATTTTTTAAAATTTTTTCTACACGAAAGTTGTTTATAAAAGTCAGAGTAATCCATTTTTCAAGTTTAAAATAACTAATACTTAATTAATCATATGCTAATGATGTTTTTCATTTTTGCGTGTAACACTATTTTTTTGCCACTATTTCCAATAGTCACAGACGAAAGCAGCCTTAGTTTTTATCCATTTATATTTAACGCTTCATTTATGTGTCCAGTATTCAATACTATTATTTTTTTTGAAAATTTTTTGCAACTAAAAACTAAAAAGACCTCAGTAAACCCATGTGTTCACAGTCACACAACGGTCACTCCCCGGTGGTCCCGCCCACATCCCCATCAACCTACCCCCCAGTCCGCCATAAAACCAACCATACGCCACACGGCCCCCACGTCCACGTGGGCCCCACCTGTCATCCAAAGAACATCAAGCGACATCCCAACTCGGACACTCCTCTTCTTCCTCCTCCTAAACCCAACGCGTCCCCCAACAACTCACCCCCACCACGCACCATCCATCTTCCCCCATTTCGCGTCAGTTTCTAGCCGCCGCCGCCGCCGCCGCCACCGCCGCCGAATCCTCCTCGCGAGCTCCGTGAACCCTAGCCGAAGCCATTTTCTTCCTCGCATCTATGCTCGGATCCCAGTAGACCCTTCCCACCAGCGCTCGAATCCCGACGGCGGCCTTCTGGGCGGGTGGGCGGGCGGCGGGCGGCGTGCAGCATGGCGTCCGTGGTGGAGCTCAAGGAGAAGCACGCGGTGGCGACTGCGTCGGTGAACTCCCTGCGGGAGCGGCTCCGGCAGAGGCGGCAGATGCTGCTCGACACCGACGGTGAGGTCTCTCGATCGAGGTCTCGGGGGAATTTAGCGGGTCTTTTTGCTGATTGTTTTTTTTTGTGCGTGCGTTTGTGCAGTGGAGAGGTACTCGAAGGCGCAGGGGCGGACGCCGGTGAGCTTTAACTCGACGGATCTGGTGTGCTGCCGCACGCTGCAGGGCCACAGCGGAAAGGTGTGCTGATCAGTTGACCTTTTCTTTGCCTCTTATCTCAATTTCGGTACAGATACTGCGAATTTTGGTTCAGTCGTACGTTTTTGGAGGTTGAATTGAGGAGAAGTGATGGGTGAGGTAGTAAAACTTGCCGTGATTAGAAATTGTGGAAACTTTTTTCAGAAAAAAAAAGGAAATCGTGGAAACTGAAGATAACGTGGTGGTCTTGTGAGTCCGATTTGTAACTACAATTTCGAGTTAGTAAGATTCAGTTACAGCGGTGATACCTGTAGTTATGAACCTTGACATTGAGTTGAATGCATTCTTTTTTTAGGCAAATGTTGATGAATTGGTCTAATTTATTTGTGGATGTAGCATTGTTTTAATATTTGTCAAGGTGCATTAATGTAGATTATAGTGAGGTTACCTTTTGTTTGGGAATGTTGATAGGAAGAACTTGCATTTGATATGCCATTCAAGAAGAAGAAAGTTAATGTAGCACTTCACCATTTAAGCTGTTTTGCATGCTTCTGTTGCTTTATTTACCTTATGTTATAAATGGTAATACAATTAGTTGAACTGTGTGGTATAGATGCTCTGATTTTGAGGAAGTTTAGTACTCCTTTTTTTTTTTTAAAAAAAACAAGGCCATCATTTGCCTCGAGGGCAAACTTTGTGAACCTTTATTGGTCCAAGAATGTCTTGGCTTGCTTATCCTTCATTGGGAGGCAGGGGAAGCCTTTGTTAGGGAGGTTGCACTTGTGATAAAGGATTAGGCTCAAGACTGTCAGGGATGGTAGCTTTTCTGGTGACAATTGCTATGACCAGCTACAGTGCTGCAAACAAGACAGCACACAAGAGGTTGAGAAGGGAAGGCCCATCAGAGCTAAGAAGCCCAACATACGAGTTACTAGGCCAGGGCCAACATCCTGGAGTCATGCGCATATGCGTGAAGCGTAGCGTGTGTCTGCTGTATGACATCTGTAATAGCTGGTAGGATATGAACCCCGTGAGAGGGATGGACTCGTCATCCATTAAGTAATTGGAGTCGGACGGCGGCGGCGCGCTCTTCCCTGGCTTGGGTCGAGTGACGAGATTCCTATCGAGTTCTTGAGTTTGTGTTCGAATTTGTTAGGTAGCTAACAAACCTGAACCAATGCTTGGAAATTTATCTCAGTTGTTTTGTACATGCTATGCCCTCCAAATGGTATTCTTGGCTATATCTTGCAGAATATTGGTATAATTCCTCTTATTGTTCCACCATGAACAAGACACCATTTGAGGTACTTTATGGCTATCCACCCTCCCGTTTTGGTATTAGAGAGGGCAAGCCAATTTTAAAGAACATGGGCTTGTCAGGGATGGTAGCTGTGCTGGTAACGATGGCGATGACCAGCTACAGGGCGGCCAACAGGACAACACACAATAGGTTGAGAAGGAAAGGCCTATCAGAGCTAAGAAGCCCAAGTACGAGTTACTGGGCCAGAATGGGGCAACATCCTGGAGTCATGCTCGTATGCATGAAGCGTGGCGTGTGTGTGCTGTATGACAGCTGTAATAGCTGGTAGGATATGAACCCCGTGAGAGGGACGGACTTGTTATCCATTAAGTAATTGGAGGTGGATGGCGGCGGCATGCTCTTCCCTGTCTTGGGTCGAGTGACGCGATTCCCCTATCGTGTTCTTGAGTTTGTGTTCTAATTCGTTTGGTAGCTAACAAAGACCTTTGGCGCACAACAATCATGAAGTAGAGCAACAATGTTAAAAGCCATCTTTTGTGTGCAGTGATCTAAAACCCTACGTGATGAAGGTGTACTTTTGGTTGTTCCTCTGTATTAGTGTATTTCCTTTTTAATAAAGACACGGGGTAATCCACTTCCTTCTAGAAAAATCTAGAGAGTGAATATTACTATCGGCACTTACAATATTTAGGCATGAGGCGGCTAATAATTTCTAATAGATGGCATTGCATCCTACTTAGATAATACTGACTTTAGACTAGGATTAGATTGCAACCAGTGGTCAGGATTTTGTTTCTACCTCTTACCACCCAACAGGTAAGATGGACCACCCTAATAGACCTCGTAATATATATGTTAAAACTACAAAATGTTGAACATATGAATGCAGTTGAATACAAATGTATTGATACCACTTTTACATCATTGAACATACATATAGTCCAATTAAATATAAAAAATTTCATTGCATAGTACCTATGCTTCTGGTTTATAAGAATGAACAGAATTAGTAATATTTAGTGATTCATCCATTGGTTGTGCTGGACGACATTTTAGTTGGGTCTTTTGATAGCCCATTTGGTTGAGGCTTGCTACAATATTTTATTAGATTATAAGGAGTTGATGTGAACAATGATAGTGTTTTCGAATCCATGTTATATCTTTTTTGTTTTGCAAAAGCAGACTCTGCACCCTTGTATCTAAATACTTTCTTGCAAATTAGGTACGGGCCTATGTTACCGATGTTCCTGGATCAACGGGACGAGTAACGGGATCTAGGAACACAAGATGCTAGATTTTTTAGGTTTTAACAAGGGAGGAACGGAAATGTTCCCGTGTTCCCGGTACGGGAACGACGTTCCTGGGACGAGGAACGTGGCATAGTTTCATGTTCCCAGTTACTTAGGTACGGGCCATGGGTTTTTTTAGCATAATAGACACCAACTAGCAAGGTATATTTGGTAACTGCACCAGTTACTTTTTTTGTTGGTTTGTTATTTACAAAAATGCATATTTGAGCATGCAAATGCTTTTTCAGGTACAAGTACAACTGTACAATTACTAATTGGGCTCAGATCCTCTGCAGCACTGGATACTCCTTCCGTTCTAATTTTATAACCCAGTACAGTCAAACCTGGAGATAGACCTGTTAGAGTGCAGAAAATTCAGCGAGACTAAAATTTGATTAGTCACACCTTAGCGAACTCTGCTCGGCTAGGAACAGCGTCGGGTATATGGCATGGTCATGGGACTTCGTCTGTAACGGAGTTGGTCTTGTTTGAATGTACTCTTTCTGGTGTTGATTTATAAATTTCCCTTTCCCCGCAAAAAAAAACCTGGACATTAATAATAAGAGGTGTCATGTGAAATTGATTGCTAGAGATGTCATGGAAAATAGTCCATTGTATTTTTAATGGTTTTTATGGATGTATGATTAGAAAAAGTAATGGCCAGACATTTGTATTGGAGCCGTGCCAATTAACTAAACAGAAGTAAAAATTTATGATGGAAGTTCTGTTATTGTTATGAAGTACCTGTTACAAACATACAATGATTATTGTGTTTGGTATGATCCCTTGGTTACGAGTCATGACTACAAACAAGAACAGTGTATCCTTTTTCCTCAATTTGTGCTTCCACAGTTTCTACTGCAGTGGATCTATGTTACTATTGACACATTCTTCAGTCTTCAGTTCTCAGGATTTTATGACATGTTCTAGCTTGTTGACAGACATGTTTGGTAAAAAAATGTCCACTTTTTATAATCTTTAATATTTATTCTCAAGTCAAGATACTGTTCATCAATTTGTAAAAAGCTGATGTTCTAATGGGTCTACTAGGCTGTTTAAGTTAGTGCCTGTACATTGATATATGATCCCAGGTTACTGTTACATAATCAGGTCAAATAGGCAATGTGATCCCTAGGTTGTCAACCAAATGAACACAAATTACTGATGTTTGTAAAGTTGCAAATAACAGAAATTGTTGATACGAAGAATTTATGATCTGCTGTTGGTTCCAAATTCCAACTGTTCTAAGATGCCCCCCCCCCCCGCCCCTTGTTTTTTGCTAATTTGCTTTGGTTTTATGACTAGCATTAACTCACTCGTCATTACAGGTATATTCTCTGGATTGGACCCCTGAAAAGAATTGGATAGTCAGTGCCTCACAAGATGGTAGGCTAATTGTATGGAATGCACTAACAAGTCAGAAAACACATGCCATAAAGCTACATTGTCCATGGGTGATGACATGTGCATTTGCGCCCAATGGCCAATCTGTTGCCTGTGGTGGCCTTGACAGTGCATGCTCTATCTTCAATCTTAATTCACAAGCAGACAGAGATGGGAATATACCAGTATCAAGAATACTTACTGGACACAAAGGCTATGTTTCATCTTGTCAGTATGTCCCAGATCAGGAAACTCGCCTAATTACTAGCTCAGGTGATCAAACATGTGTCCTATGGGATGTTACTACTGGCCAGAGGATATCAATATTTGGTGGTGAATTTCCATCAGGGCACACAGCGGATGTTTTGAGGTATTCTCTTTCTTTCTTGACTTCGTATAGTTGGGCATCATGGTTACTATTGCTCTGCATTTAACTCTTCTCCATGTAATGAACCGAAATTGTATTCTCATATGTTACAGTTTCAACTTAAGCTACTGAGTGCTAGGTTGCTTTCTTCAGTAATATGTGAACATATCGTGTTTTGCTCTTGTTCCATGAAGAAGAAATGATGTGTCTTAGCTTTGTTACTGCATCAATAAAGCGATATTTTGCTTTGCTGGCAAGAACTGGCTATAACTAACTAGTATGCAAATATGCAATGCTGTCACATACTCACATGGCTGCACATGAAGCACTGGGTCCACTATCCCCTAAAGTTTGGTGAAACAACTGCACGGACCGCGTTGATGCATTCTTTTGTACTTGGTCATCAATAGGCTTATGCACATGTGGCAACAAAACATATTAGTAGCATCATGCCTTTGTTTTATTTCAAATGTACTGCTGAAAGTAAATAAATTTAATCTGGCCATTATTTTGATATATATAAGCTGCTATACTTATTTTTTTTAGTGCTCTGATATATCTGCTTTTCCCCTTCAGCGTGTCCATCAACTCGTCGAATACAAATATGTTTGTCTCAGGTTCATGTGATGCAACTGTAAGGCTGTGGGATATTAGAATTGCAAGCCGGGCAGTTCGAACATATCATGGTCACGAGGGTGATATTAACAGTGTCAAGTTTTTCCCTGATGGCCAGAGGTTCGGTACTGGTTCAGATGATGGAACATGTAGATTGTTTGACATGAGAACAGGGCATCAACTTCAAGTATACAGTCGGGAGCCTGATAGAAATGATAATGAACTCCCAACTGTTACATCTATTGCATTTTCAATATCAGGAAGGCTTCTTTTTGCTGGATACTCAAATGGTGACTGTTATGTGTGGGACACGCTTCTTGCTGAGGTTTGTACCATTGACCATTTTTCATCTATTTTACTGCAGCGTAGATAGTGTGGAAACAGACAATGAAAACAATATTGACCAAATTACTGTGGTTCATGAATTTTACTACAGCCTAGATAGTGTGAAAACAGATGCTGAAAACAATACTGGCCAAATTACTGTGGATACTTAAATGTATGGCGAAAGTCACACTTTCCGTTTTTCTGAAATATTTGAAGCATTTTATTTGTTCATGTTATGTACCATGTGAAAGTTGGAACATAAAATGATGACAAAGTGAGGTTAGTGACTAATAGTGTGCTGTTTCGGATACACAATCTTAACTCTGCTAACAATGTTGACTTGATTGTATGATAGCGTGCTGTAACTTCTCTGGTTTCAAGATAATTAGATTTCTTGGATGCTCCTTTTCAACTTGTTTTAATACTTCTGATTTTTTATAGGTGGTACTTAATTTGGGAAACCTCCAAAACTCCCATGAGGGGCGTATAAGCTGCCTAGGTCTGTCATCCGATGGGAGTGCATTGTGTACAGGAAGCTGGGACAAGAATTTGAAGGTATGGCAGGTTTTTTTTTTTGATATGATGATTATTGTCAAGTAGTTGATCCCATGTCCCATGATCTGATCACCTTTAAATTATAACCAGTTGTTGGGCCTGTTATCCTTCTTTCAAATTAATAGCTTGTTAGCTGCCTTTTATAAACAATAACTTCTGCATTTTCTACTAATTTGACATCCGAATTAGTAACTCATAAGGCTTTTATATCATAAAAACAACACTGATACTGTGATACAAAGGATATTTTGGGTCGGTAATATTTGCTTCTTGTGCTGTACGGGAACTCAGGAAGCCTTGATGTGTTGATTTTGACCATGATAAATGTGGTAGTACAATATCTATAAATATCCTAAGGAAACTTACTGAGCTTTGTGTTTACTATCTGCCTTGTATACTCTGAAAGTTTAAGCAAAGGAAAATAATTTGGGTGTGAACTCCAGCGTGTTGACGTTTGAGTTGCTGCTTGTTGATCATTTTCAGATTTGGGCCTTCAGTGGACACAGGAAAATAGTTTGAAGGACACATTTCTTCCAGTGTTGTTGTGTGTTCCCCGTGCTAAAAATTGCGACCCAACTCAATTTGGGCCCTGGAGATCAGTTTGTTGTAGTATAGAATCAGGCAATCAGATGTGTATGATATCGTAATGTCGAGTGGAAAATGCAATTTGTTGCCAAGACAGTGTGCTCTGACGACGAACCGTGTTACGTTAGTGAACTGTTTATATTACCAGAAAGTATCATCCATGGGATCTTGTTGTAGTATAACTTTTCTTTCTTTTTGCAGTAGAAAGCTACTACCAGTCCTGGGATATGTATTTCACTTACTGATTATCAATTTGTCCATTTCCATCTCAAGCTTATCAGTTGTTCTTCGTGTTCCTGTTTAGTGCATTTTCTATGTTGCTTACCACCAGGTTGGACAGGTGCTTGCCTGCCATTGTGATTAGGCCAATTGTGATTACGAAATTAACATGTCTGAAGCCTTAACGTTCTACTAGTAAAAAGTTCTAGTAGATTTTTTTTTCTTTAGCGGGAAAAAAGTTTTAGATTCAGATACTCTAGTAGTACGTGGTACTAAAAGGTTCTATATTCAGATGCTCGATAACGAATGTAAAGTTCAGGATAATGGGCTTTGGACATGGGCCTCTGTAGGGCAACCCTCAATGTGTGAGGTGTGAGATGGATATAATCTGGGACCAATGGCGGGTTTAGAAATTTTGTGGAGCCTGGGCATGCAAATTTAACAACTGACAATAACTACGTACAAATCCATATAACTATATAAAATATTTTTTTTTGATATTTTAAGTTTTGCTTAGAGAAATGAAGAACTAAAGATCGTTGGCGTGAGATTATATGATGAGATTACGGTTATGTATTGTCGAATGTCGATAGGTTATATTAGAGCAGATACATTTGGATGATTAGACAGGTTCCAAAATAGTCATATAATCACAATTCTTATCTTGAGGAGAGAGAAGTAAGCTCCTAATTCATAGGCAGAATGCACACTAGTAACAAGTCATATTGTGGTGCCAACATATCAACCAACCATTCATTATATCTAATATATTAAAGACATGTAGAGATAAATATGCATATTATTGTACTTATTAGTAGCTGTTAGACTGTTGGTGCTAATTTTAATGGGCAATTGAAGGTGTTATTTTTGGAACCAACAACTAGCTCTATTGTTAACCTTGCACTTACGAGGCTTGTATTGTCTTGAAAAGATAAAAAAAGTTGATGGGTCCAAGCGAAATGCACTTTGTCTTCATGGCCTAGTCCGGATGGTGTGAGCATTTGTTCACATAACTACCGTTCTAGCAGTCTAGCACCACGCAAGCAAGGAAGGAGGCCAAACTAATGACTAAGCACGGCAATTAACTGATAATCCACCGGTGCATGCTGCTGAGCCGTAGACTAAGCACTGTAATTAGTTGCTAATTAACAAATGCATGTCGCGGAGCCCGGGCACCTGCCCATAGTCGCCGGGCGGTGGCTCCGCCACTGTCTCGGACTCACTTAATTTATAACTGTTGTCTAATGCTAGCTGCATAATGTTAAAAACTAAAAATAATCATAAGGTGGGTCCTACTAATAAATTAAAGATTCTTCCCTCTATTTTTTTTCTCTTCTATCACAGAATCGTACAAAGAAGGTTGACCATTTTTTTATTCCTTACAGCTAGCCATATGCTTATAGTGCATCTCTAGCTAAATGTCATTTTTTTGACATCCACAATATATAAGATCATCATTGAAAACTTATGACCTTTCTTATGACCCATCGTGGTTGCTCTACCAATTCCGTAGCTTCACGAAAAAAGGGTATCGATGAAAAAAAAACATCCTGCAAAAAACAAACCACATTAAATCCGGCGTGATTTCCCAAAACTTCTTCGCACGCGCACGCATCCATCCAACGCATTTAAAACGGGCAGGCGAGCCAGCGACCGCGTGGGAGACCAAACCGTCCCCTGAAGATTTTCTCTCGGGGGCGGGGAGACGAGAAATGGCGGGAAAACTTGGCGCCATCTGTTCCCGCCTCGTCGCCCCTCTATTTAACCACGATTGCCGACTCCGCCTCTTCAATCCAATCTCATCCCCTCCTCCATTCCTCCCAATCTTCCTCCACCACCATCTGCGACCTAGACCCCTCTCAGCCGTCGCCATGGCCACCAACGGCAACGCCACCGCAGCCGCTGACTCCGCCGCCGTCCACGAGCCCCCGCACAAGATCGCCAAGGTCTCGCCCCTGCTCAAGGTGAAGAAACTCTCCGAGAACGCCGTCCTGCCGTCCCGCGGCTCTGCCCACGCCGCCGGCTACGACCTGTCGAGGTACGCACACCTGTCAAGAAATCTCCGTGAAAAATAATCATCACCGTCGGCTGCTGATTTACCGGATTTGTGGTTTCTGATCTCAGCGCGGCGGAGGCGGTCGTGCCGGCGAGGGGGAAGGCGATGGTGCCGACCGACCTCAGCATCGCCATCCCGGACGGAACCTACGCGCGCATCGGTGAGATTCCTCGCTCTCCAGTCTTTCCCCATCTACGTTTCTTGCATGCGCGTCAGGTGTTTGACTAAATGCTTTGTCCGGTTTTATGCCGCTGCAGCGCCGAGGTCGGGGCTGGCGCTGAAGCACTCGATCGACGTGGGCGCCGGAGTGATCGACGCCGACTACCGCGGCCCGGTGGGGGTCATACTGTTCAACCACTCCGACGTCGACTTCGTGGTGAAGCCCGGCGACAGGATCGCGCAGATGATCATCGAGGTGATCGTGACGCCGGAGGTCGCCGAGGTGGAGGACCTCGACGCCACCGTCAGGGGTGAGGGAGGGTTCGGATCCACCGGCGTCTGAAGCGTCGTGATTGTCGTCGTTAGATCCAGGGAGTTGTGTGGGACGTTTAGTTATCTGTGACTGTTGGGGGATGGATGATGATGGGTGATGTCTCGTGATGAAACACTTGTATCCTCGTATGGTTCGGATGCGTTTGTGGTGTTGAATTGAATCATCTAGCGAATCTGCAATGCGTCTGTGGTGTCTGATTTGTCTCGTGACATTCATATTTCTCTATTCCTGTGGTTGGTAACTTTCGCATTTGCACTGTTTAGTTCCCTGTACAATTTCAAGATGTTGAAAGCGACCACGCTCTTCCTGAAAATGCCACTTTACATTTGTGTGGCACCGTGTAAGCTGCGACATACTCGCTGAGTGCCGACTGGCATGCAAAAATGGGAATAAACCCAATGCCACATTTTTGGTTGTTTAGCAATTATCAGTTGGGAGAGTAATAAACGAACTTTAAAATAGAGCAAATGAGTTCTCAAATGCTTATGGTATGGCTAGATTCTGATTCAAATTATTCTATATAGTCCTAGGCTGCGTTCATTTGTATCATAGTTAAAGAAAACAGTGCCGTCGGTAACTTCAGTGTTTTTTTTTCTCTTTTTTCGTGTGTTTTTTAAATAATTTTCTACATAAAAGTTGTTTAAAAAAATTAAATTAGTCCATTTTTAAAGTTTAAAATAACTAATAGTCAATTAATCGCGTACTAATAACTTTTTCGTTTTGCGTGTGCTACTATTCTTTTTCTTCCCTTTTTGCCCAACCAGCACATTAGAACACAGCCATAGTATCTTAAACTGATTTTAATATAAAATAAAGGTCAATCAATTTATAACCGAAGGGACTAATAAAAACTATTGAGAGAAGATCGCCATGTGGATGACTTGTTGCCCTTGGCCCTAGTTGTGAATTCATCTTCATTTGCAAGGTCAATTCATCTTGAGCAGTACAAACAAAACTGAGTAGAGCCGCAGCGCAGGCCGCACGGCACGGAACGGCAAGGGGCTGGGAGTGCTGGGCCGTCGAAGAATTCACCCCGAGGTATATATGGGCTCATCCAAAAAGGCCCAACTTCTTTGGCCCATAGGAATCTCCATCGAGGGTTCCCATCCTCCATAATCTCCAGTTCATGCCTTCCTTCCCCTTTATAATAATCCTCCGACCTCCGTCGCCGCCATTAGCCGAGCTGCAGTTTAGTCACGAAGCTTCCTCCGCCGCCGAAGCCACCGCCTCGCTCCCGCTCGAGCGCTCCCGTCTCCCATAGCCATGGCGAAGAAGAAGGAGCTAGAAGTGAAGCAGCTGGAGGATGAGGAGGTGACGGAATTGGAGGAGGAGGAGGTGGAAGCTGCCGAGGGCGGTGAGGCGCAGGAGGCCGTGGAGCCCGAGCCGCCGGTGCGCCGGGCGTCGACGTTCGTGGAGCTGGGAATCTGCCCGGAGCTGGTGTCGGCGTGCGACGCCATGGGATGGAAGGAGCCCACCGGCATCCAGGCCGAAGCCATCCCCCACGCCCTCGAAGGTACGCGTCACCCACCCAGCGCGTTCTACCGCGGCGGTGGCCATGGCGAGAGCAAATTGATGGTGGGGTGAGCCGTTTGTGTGGTTTTTGTGCAGGTAGGGACCTGATTGGGCTGGGGCAGACGGGCTCCGGCAAGACGGGCGCCTTCGCGCTGCCGATCATCCAGGCGCTGCTCAAGCAGGACAAGCCCCAGGCATTGTTCGCCTGCGTGCTGTCGCCCACGAGGTTGCGTTTTTGTTATTTTTTTTTGTGGTTGGTTAGGGATTACTATAACCATGATGTTTTGCTGGTTCAGGGAGCTGGCTATTCAGATTGGGCAGCAGTTTGAGGCGCTCGGGTCCGCGATCAGTTTGAGATGCTCAGTGGTGAGTGATGCTGTTACAACTTATTAACTGACAGTGCAAATATGCAATCTGTATTTTCCATCCTAGATCGTATTATGTGTAGGATCGAAAACAAGAAGACAAACCAACTAGAGGGGGTGAATAGTTGGAACACATAAAACCAGTAACTTTTCGCGGAATAAAAATTACCTTCCCTCTGTTGCAAGCCGATCTGACCGTATTGTCTAGGCCGGTCTGACCACGTAGCCGGTCTGATCGTGCCTACACCTCCGGTCCGACCGCACCGCCGGTCTGACCGCGCCGACGCCGGCGGTTTGACCGTCGGGGCCCTGTAACCGCAGCCAAAAACACGATATTGAAGAACTTGTAGATATAGATCAACTTTATTGCTTCAATATGTGTTTACAAAGTGCAACCACAACACTCCTCTCCAAAAACTCGAACTAAATCGAATCCTAGGCTCAAA
>CM002481.1:21027752-21044021 GCA_000325765.3 Leersia perrieri
CAATTAGAAAACCTACTTGTACAAGAAACCAACTCTATTCTTCCTTTCCAAACTTGGACTCCTTCCAAATTTGACTCCAATCTCCATACGTACACAATCCCTCTTGTATACCATATGGATTCTCCAACCACATGCATTATCCTCTAGCCTTTTAGTATCCCGTGTGATCTCTTGATCCCTGGATATCAACTTCTCCAAGTCGACTCCGATCCATCACCGGCAATACTCTATCGAGGCTTCAAGTGATACCTACACATGAATCAACCAAGAAACTATAACCGAGCACAAGTTTTCACCAACTTGACTCATTGTCAGCACACAACAGTATTATCCACAAATAGAAACCATCAAGAAGTCGTATCCATCAAGCAAACTTGAAATCCAAGAAATCAATCCGAAATCAACTCAAATCGGACACAGTCGGTGAGACTGCCACCTCAACATCGGTCAGACCGGTCCGATAAAAATCTCCTGATTTGCGTACTGTATCCAGCCGGTTAGACCGCCGGTACAACTCCAGTCTGACCGGGACTATCCCGAAAAACACTTCTCAACCAAAACTCCAAATATCTATTAAACCAAATTAATAACCAATTATTCATCGCAAATTATATAATCAAAACCATTGATTTTACAATATGGACACCGTGTATGCTTTGTCATCTCATTATATGCTGTACAGTGTTTACCATGTACCGAACATTTGATTGCTAGTATTTGTGAATGTTGTGAGACTGCGCATCGCGTAGAGCCGCAGGTGGCAAAGAGTAGTCACCGTGTTGCTCGCAACCTGCATTCGATTCTGACACACACTGACACACTTCTTAAATAGTTCGTACTTAGTGTCCAGCATTTTTACTTTGTTTGTGAATGTTGTAAACACGCCATAGAGTAGGCTATCTAGCTGGGTAATGCTCAAAAACATAGGTTTCATATTCGTTAGTTGATATGCTGGCTACTAGTCTTTGTACTGGATTTTTCTACCTAATTTTGGTCAATTGGTAATTGGGTCGAAGCTGCTCTGCAAATCTCTGTTGGCTTCTTCCATCTACTGGATGGGAGTCCATTGCAAATTGAGTCTATATTCTAGTGTTAGATTTTTTTTTCTTCTCACTATAATTGAAACATGCATTTTTATAGTGAGATTAGCTTCATAGAGACGTTCCTTGGTTATCATTCCTTAGTCTTCATAATATCATTCATTGCAACCTGTAGATGCTTTATTAAATATTTTTAATTGAAATTTCCCCTTTCCCCAGCTTGTTGGAGGAGTTGATCGGGTGCAACAAGCCGTATCCCTTGCAAAACGCCCACACATTGTGGTAAGTATATTTTGGTAAACGGCTTCCTCTACCTCATATCATGCTAAAGACAATGTGGCAGTGGGTTTGTCTATTAACAATCTCGATGAGAACTTTGTTAAATAATCCTGTTACATTAACCTGCACCAAATGCTTGCCTTCATCTGGACTCACAATATTTACTGTATCATTCCCTTAAAATTTAGGTTGGAACTCCTGGACGTCTTTTGGATCATTTGACAGATACAAAAGGTTTTAGCCTTAATAAATTGAAATACTTGGTATGTATCCCATGTTCTTTATTTTTCATGTTTCCTGTTCTTAGCATGCATACTCTGTTAATTAATTTGATGGCTTTCTTTGATCTTGTGGCTTCGATATTTCAATGTATTCTAGTTCACTATGCCAATGTATTATTATTGTTCATGTCAAATCCAATTGTTATGATACCACGGTTCCACCATCCTCAAAAGTTATGCTCCTTTTCCACTGTGTAAACTTTTTCTGCATCATTCATATTTTTACCAATATCAGCATCTTGAGTATAGTCTTTTAGTTTATTGAGGCTCTGTGAATCTCTTCAGTTTTAGCACGACCAGTTTTTGTAGTCCGGATTTGATTTTTTTTAACCCACAATACCATCTTTGATTGCTGAAAGTACAACTCCTTGGGATGAAAGGCTTTAGAAATTCCTTTTTTCACCTGTTGCAATATCCATGAAACAGTCTATGGGTGCCAATTCCAACAGTTCAATGTGAATTGATATAGAGTAAATTTCACAAAACTACACATTTTATGGTTCGACTTGTAGAAAACTATATATTTTGACACTTGTCACTTAACTACACATATCATGATATTAATGTTTCATAAAACTACACTAAATTTCACAAAACTACACTATTCGGTATTTTTTAGTAGTGTAGTTTTGCCTAGTTACCTAAAGATTATTCAAAATGAATAGATACATTCTTGCGGAATAGTTTAAAACTTATGTTTGATCACCCCCCCACCCCGCCCAAACCCCACATTCTGAGCAGCAAGACTATACTGTTCTAATACATTTTTTTGAACTCCCCCCTCCCAGGCCACACGCAGTTTACGTAATATAATGCATTATTTACGTATTGCAATTTTATGATTTTTTCTAGAGCAAAATCTAATATGGGTCAATGGTATTAGTTTTTTTTTTTTTTTAAAAAAAAGTTGAAATGATTTTGTTTCTATGGTCCTAATCCTTTTTTTTTTAAAACGTTTGCTAGGTATTGGATGAAGCTGATAAGTTGCTTAATGTGGAGTTCCAGAAAGCCATTGATGATATCTTGAATGTTATTCCTAAAGAACGGAGAACTTACCTCTTTTCAGCCACAATGACCAATAAGGTTGGTGAATTGGTAGTGAGAAAAGATTTATGATTTCTCTGAATTAAAGAAACATTACAGGTCTCGCTTCACTAGATTGTTTACTTTATCAGATTCATGGGGCCATGTTCACAGCTTATAGGTTAATAATTACAATTGTATGATACTGGTTTGCAAATTCTTGAGGAAGTGAAATGTTATATGTCAACACCCTCTTATCTCTAAATACATGACGTTGGTTAATTCAAAAATGAACTATCCAATGTCCTACACTTATGGGTGAAGGATTTGTTCGACTTGAAGACATACTACTGCTACCATTTACTGTCTTTTTGTATTTCTAGGACTCGTAAAATATTTCCTTCCTACTATGAGTATTGATATGATCATGGCCTGTTTTCTAAAAGGCACCTGATGGCTATGCCATCTATTTGTTTATATTTAGATGAACGGTTTTATATGCAATAACATCTTTTTTTTTTCCAGGTTTCTAAGCTACAGCGTGCTTGTCTCAGAAACCCTGTTAAGGTAACATTCTTTCTTCATCTTTCAAGCAATAATAACCAAGAGTTTAATGATAGGGGACCTTTCCAGATATCTTATTCTTCACTAATAATCTCAACTTCTTGTTTCTGGGATCAGGTTGAGGTAGCCTCCAAATATTCTACAGTGGACACACTTAGGCAGGAATTTTATTTTGTTCCTGCTGATTATAAGGTTAAGTTTTACCCCTTTTATCTGGTCTTTATTGAATTTTAAGTGGTTTGATCTTATTAAACTGGCTGCATACACGACTGAAGGTTCTATACTTCATGCCATTATCGAAAGTCATGTGAAGCACTATCACTGATTGTATGCATTTACCACTTTGAATCTTCTCACATGCATTTAATAGGCAATCCTGAAAAATGTTGGCCATAATGACACCCTTGTATATGCTCATCAAGCTATGTTTTTTGCCATCACGATATAGTGCCATTTTGCTTCAATGTTTTCTGAATTTTCTTGTGTGTGATTCCAGGATTGTTACCTCGTTCATGTTCTGAATGAGTTGCCAGGGAGCATGATCATGATCTTTGTGAGGACCTGTGAGTCAACAAGGCTCCTTGCTCTCACACTAAGGAATCTTCGTTTTAAAGCTATCTCAATTAGTGGCCAAATGAGTCAGGTTAGTTTCTGAGAGCTTTTCTGTCAAACAGAAATTGTTCGTTTTTATTCAGTTATTTGTTGATATAGGAAGCAGAAGTAAATGCAAAGTAAATTCAATTATTTTCATTCAGTTACTTTCTGAGTTTGTCTATTTATTTATTTATTTATTTCTAATTTTCAGGACAAGAGGCTAGGTGCTTTGAACAGGTTCAAAACGAAAGACTGCAATATCCTTATTTGTACAGATGTGGCAAGTCGTGGTCTTGACATTCAAGGAGTTAATGTGGTTATCAATTATGATATTCCAATTAATTCTAAGGTTTCTTTTTACTACTTAAATTCTCTTTGTCCATTTACATTTTGAAGATACCTTTTGTGTGTGTGTGATTTAACCTACTGAACCAATGCAGGATTATGTTCATCGGGTGGGTAGGACTGCACGTGCTGGGAATACAGGATATGCTGTATCTTTGGTGAATCAATATGAGGCTATGTGGTTTAAGATGATAGAGAAGCTCCTTGGTAATAGAACTTGTTATTTCTCCATTTTGTTTCATTTGTAACTGGAGAGGGTGTCGTACTGAAATCTGAATCTGTTTATCAACTTTTCCTTTTTGTAGAAAAAGAAATTCCTGATCGTAAAGTGGACAATGCAGAAATCATGATACTTCGTGAGCGTATATCTGACGCAAAGAGGATTGCGCTGACGGTATGTGCTCATTCTTTAGCTGTACTATTGATTCGAAGGTGTCTTGCTCTTGCGTTACCTGGTGGTGACTTCTCTATATTCTGCAGAAAGGATATTCATTTGACTCCGACAACCTGAACATAGATAGTTCGCGTTGTTCATGTTGCGGTAGAACCTTGTGTCTTTAAGCGGCATGATAGATTTGTCCATGCATTAATTTTTAACTCGTGATTTGTGCTGTGAATAGACAATGAAGGAGAGCGGCGGCCACAAGAAGAAGCGGAGGAAGACCGATGATGATGATGACGATGAAGAGGAGCGTAATGCTCCTGTTTCCAGAAAATCAAAGTACAAGAAATCAGGAAGACGGTGAAACGTTGCAGTCCCAAGTGATTGTGAAGGATGCCTTTAGCATGGGATGTGTTTGATTCGCGAGTTTGAATTAGTATATACCGGCATACCTTGCCCCAATTTTAGGTCATCCAGGGGGGCAAAAATCTTTATGTAGTTCCATTTTGACAAATCAGCTAATGATCTGCATTCGGAAATATGACCATTTAGATTAATAACTATTTGTGAAACGATATTGGAATGTTTGCTCGCCTGTTGCCACTAAAGCAAATTGCGCAGCTTGTGACCCGATCTAGCAAAAATTGTACTACGTCTTCGAAACTCGACCATTTTCTTCAGATATGCCCCTTTATACGAACCATATTCTTCCCCAGAACAAGACATATGTCTCAAAATACGATGTTTCGTCGATTCTCAACTGTATCACTGCTGGTCTTAAAATACGATTCTCATCTGCTGTCAAAGGTCACAGCTATCCTAGCAAATACCCAACACTTCGCAGTAGATGCGATCTAATACAACTTGCAGATTGCGACGATGGAGATGCATCCAGTAAACGCTTTGGCTATCAAAGTTCACCATAAAAAATGAATCTTACATTTCAACCATGATATGCCCGTACAACATCCGCATAATCACAACCAAACCAGTATTTCAGTTAGCAGCATGGAGAAGTCACAGGAACGGGCAGGAGTACATCAAAGAACGGTATGTCAAGTCCTGAATTAAAATCAGGAAACCTTTGACAACTGGCATCTAAAAAAACAGTTAAACCTTGTACATGAACCGAAGCAAGCCCTTCAAAGAACATTGGAGGGAAAGCTTCCAAAGAGCAACCAGAACCATTTCTAGACCCAAATTAGTTGTCTCCATTAGCATCATCTTCATTGTCCCTCTTCCTTTTGTTTGACTGAGCTGATCCTGAAGATCCTTTGCTTCCATTGGCCACTTTGCTTTTGTCTTCTGCATCAACATCAGGTTTATCGGCAGCTTCATCCTCTTCATCTTCAGCCTGACAAGATGAAGTCAGCTGATTAAATCTGGAATCATAAGAGAACGTTGCAACAAACTGCAGCAATGTAGACTGTCAGAAACCCATCAACACTACGTTTCACTTCTGTCCAGTTGGCTACCACATCAGATAAGCCATAGACACTAAATCTAAGTTAATTTGAAATGATCAAGCATGCCGTATTAAATGATACAGTAGCTTTTCAACTACATATAAAAGGGTATATACTACTACATAGGAGTATTATGTTGTCAATTTCCTCAGCTGACAAATACTTTGAAAAGCACATTCACGGGAAAACAGACAACAATTGTGAGAAGAGAGGAAAGGGGTGTGGGGATTGGAAAAAACAAACAAGCACATGAAAGTGGTCCTCATACTGCAATCACAACATAGTATCTGTTGAAGCATTTATAAAAGTTAAAGGATAAACAAGGTGGTGGTAAAAAGCATAAAAGAGATAAGCAACAAATGACAAAGACATGGTATAACAGGCCAAAATCTGTTGAGAAGAAAATAAAAAAATATGAGGACAAATCATCCATCTGGAAGAACAGTTGGATTTGTTTCACAAACCTGATTAGGCACCATTGCTTATCACTCCCTTATGCTAAACATTCCAGATTTTCAAAACCTAATACACTAAAAAGAGTGCTATCTAGGACAACAATGTAACTGGAGTAAAAAGCAATGTTTCGTCAGTCCTAGGATTTCACTGCCGATTGGTGAAAAATGGATCAATCAAAACACAATTAGTTCACTACCAAGCAACAAATCATTGATTAATTAAGTGAATCAAAAGCACAAAGTGTACTAATGTATAATAAAGCCCATTTATCAATTTGCACTTAACAGCTTGTCAACTATTGAAGACCTACATATATATTCTTATCTTAATCACAACAAGAAGTAGAACAAAAATTCTCACCTCGTCGTCACCGTCTTCTTCCTCATCCTCTTCTTCGTCTCCTTCCACTTCATCATCCTCTTCACCTTCCTCCTCCTCCTCTCCACCCTCCTCTTCTTCTTCATCACCTTCCCCTTCACCCTCTGCCCCCTCCTCATCTTCCTCTTCATCCTCCTCGTCGTCCTCCTCTTCGTCGGAATCCAAACGGTCGTTGCCCTCGGCGTCCATTCCATCCAAATACTTGAGGCTGGGAATCAGGGCGAACACCTTCCCCCTGTAGCCCTTGACCTTGGTGACGGGGCACTGGTACAAATCGAGCGACTCGATCCCGTGCGGCGCGAGCGGGGCCAGCTCGTCGACGTCGGCGAAGCGGTTGTTGCCGAGGTCGAGGTGGCGGAGCGTGGCGCCGCAGGACTCGGCGACGGCGGCGAGGGAGGCGGCGCCGGAGAGGCGGTTGTCGGGGAGGGAGAGGCGGCGGAGGGCCGGGAGGCGCGGGAGGCCCCCCTCGGCGAGGGAGGAGAGGCGGGCGCCCGCGACGGAGAGCTCCTCGAGTGAAGGGTAGCGGGCGAGGAGCGACGGCGAGGGGAGGCGGCCGGTGGTGGACTTGACGGCGCCGTCGAGGGTTAGGGTCTTGGGGGCAGAGAAGGGGGCGTTCTTCACCGCCGCCGCGATGGCGCGCTCCCACGCGGCGTCGTCCTCTCCGGAGGAGGCGGCGGCGGCCATGGCGGTCGTCGGCGGCGGCGATGAGGGGAATGGCAGAACCCTAGCTAAACCCTGGAGGATGGAGGCTGCGGCGGCGTGGATCCGTACGGAAATTGGGCGATGGACAGGCGGAGCGAGTGGAGAGGTGTGGTGTGGGTGTGCAGTGTGCTTTGCAATGGTGGACCTAACTTTAGTGGGCCTTGTGTTGGCCCAGTCTATGATAGAGCCCAACTTGTATTTGGTTTTGACAAAGGAGCAAGTTCACTTTGGGTCCATCTAAGTTGACGCTGAGGTTCAAATCCGTCCCTGAACCCGAATAACAGAAATGTTAGACCTTGAAGTATCCATAACATTTAAAACAGATTCCAGGGCAGTATCTATTGGTGGTTTTGTGATGTGGCAACACAGTCAGCAAAATAAATATTTAAAAATTATGGGACCAGCCTGTTAGTCTTGGAAAAATAAAAAGCAACTCTTTCTCCTATCACCTCTCTCCTCCCTCTCCCCCTTCCTATACGTCGACAAGGAGGCGCGGGGAGGAGCTCCGATGCGGTGGCCTCCTCAAGCTCCCAAGCAACCGGTGCCCATGGTGAGCTCCTGCAGTGCCACGACACCATAGTCGTGCGCGACAAGAAAGGGGGAAAGAGATGCCACAACCCAGGTGAATCGGGCATTGGGACCGTGGTGGTGAATTGGCCGGAGGCGTGGTGGCGGTGTGGCTTGGGATTTGGGATGACAACTTTGACTTGGGCAGATGAAGCTCCTCGTTGGCGAGCTACACTCGGATGGCCCCGCCGCCGCTAGCCCCACGAGCAGTCGCGTCAATTTGACAAATGCCGCTGCACCCTAGGACTTCCTACGACATTAGACGAGACGTGGCACCGGCAAGGGACACGACTACACGAGGTTAGCCTGGACACCGGGCTCTTTCTACTACTCACAAAGGGGAATGAGGGAGACACTATGAGAGAGGTGCGAGGTTGTCGAGGAAAGAAGGGGGAGGAAGAGGCTAGACGCGGTGGCATGGAATTCACTTCTTCCCATTATCAAATCTGCTCCCATGCAAGATCAATTCACTCCCTCGATGAACGGGCGAGCTCGAGCTCGAGTTTGCGGAAAATCACCAAACCCTTGTCCCCCATCGCTGCCATCGCCGTCGACAGATATGCGGCCATGGACGACAACGACAATGCATTGTCCCCTTTGTCCTCCCTTTGCTTCTCGTCCCCGGTGCCCATTGCCAACCCCTTCACCTTCACCGTGTCACTTGTTCTAGAATCTGCTGTCGGTGGAGATGAGGGGAAAAGACAGATGAGAGACAAGGAATAGAGAGAGAGACAAGAGGAGAGGGGATTAGATTTCTTTTATATTTCTTTTTTCTATTTGACTGACATGTGGGTCTTATTCTAACTAGGATGCTACATCAGCGAAATCACCCCTCCATATTGTCTTGGGATCTATTTTGACCAGTTTTGTAAATTCGAGGTTCAATATTTTTAGTATTGGGGTTGACAGATGATTGAGACTCAACGTCAACTTAAGGGACCTAAAGTGAACCTATTCCTTTAAACAACTACGACGGGGCTGCGAGCGATGATGATGGGTGGCGACACTACCGCCGGCCGGCAGCCAGCCGGCTCTTTTCGATTTTTTTATTTTGTTTTTTTTTGCAGGCGGGTGGATTGTGGGCGGGCGCCGGCACCACATGGAGAAATCCCCTGTTCATGTCTCCATGGAGAAACAGGGCCAAAAAAACGTTTTGCGGACGGGCCAAAACCCTTGGTATTGCGTCCCGTCGATTCATTTGATTAGTACGGAAACGACCCAGACGGTTTTATTACCAAGGGTGCGTTTAGTTGCCCAAAAATTTTTGGCCAAAAATATCAAATTAATGTTTGGACACACATTTGAAGTATTAAACGTAGACTAATAACAAAACAAATTACATATTTCGACTGTACACTGCGAGACGAATCTTTTGAGCCTAATTACGTCATGATTAGCCATAAGTGCTACAGTAACCAACTTGTGCTAATGACGGCTTAATTAGACTCAAAGGATTAGTCTCGCAGTATACAATCCGAATATGTAATTTATTTTATTATTAGTCTACGTTTAATACTTTAAATATATATCCAAACATTGATGTGACATTGATACGATATTTTTAAATTCCAAAATTTGGAACTAAACGCGGCCCAAATCGATTTGGTGAGTGAGAATGTGATCCATCAGATCGACGAGACATGAACAGTCGATCAGTCAGTCCCCGTCCGTCGGTCCGTCACTGCAGGGTGCACCCACCGAGTATATGTCTATGTCTGCCCTCACGCATGCATGCACGCGCGCTGCATGCACACCCATCCAAAACTCACAATCAGATTACTAGCTACAGGCTTGGCCGTCCGACGACCATTCCTATCAAGCGCCGGCCCGGGCGCGCGACCGGCCGGTACGTGCGGTGCGTGTCGATCGCATGAGACGACGAGCGCGCGCGCTCGCATGGGGAAAACGCGATCGATACATATATTCCGTTTAATCGGGACACTACTTTGGCCAGAATCGAACGGCCAAATTAAATTAAATTAAACGGTAGCAAGCGGCACCCGGTCCACACAAATGCGGCGCAGCCGCGCGCGCGACCGATCGATGCACACGTATGCAATATGCATGAGTAACCAAATGCCAATATGGATGAGCAAATTTGGATGGGCTCGGTATCGTCTCGTTCTCATCCGCACTCGCTCGCATGCAGGGGCGGAGGCACAAATCTCTCATGCGTAGGGATCAACCCTTACAGTATTAAAGGTTTTGAGGAAATATTCACCAAAATTTGTATTGCTCCTTTCTGATTTTCTTGCCATGTGTGGGGTCCAAGTCAAAAAAAAGAAGAAGATATGTATGCGCCCCACACGTTTATAAAGCCCAAGTTGCCCTACACGTGGCTCCGCCCCTGCTCGCATGCGACACGTACGTACAGTATCGATCGATCTCGCTCTCTCGCTCTCAGATATGCATGTTTAGATAGACTCCTTGCTAGTCGTCAACAAAGCATGTACCATGGTACTCTTTTAATTTAAAAATATATGACACCATTGATTTTTAATTACATGTTTAATTATTTATTTTATTTAAAAAATTATGTAAATATTATTTATTTTGTTATGAGTTGGTTTATCGTTGAAGATATTTTAAACATGCTTATATTTTTTAATATTTAGATAATTTTTTTAATAAGACGAATGGTTAAACATGTGGTTAAAAGTCAACCGTGTTATATATTAAAAAACAAAGGGAGTATAATGTGATACATTACACGCACGCACGTGTACGTGCGTCCAATTATGTGTATGTGTGAATGTGATGCGTGTGTGTACGTTACGTTTGTACACTGCGATCTAGCTGTACTGTACAGGACACTAGGTAGGACCAAACTAGGAGTAGCAATATTGTTAGTAGTAATATACTAAGCCCATGCCATGCATGTCATATGCATGCACCTACTAGGAACCCACCGGACGTCGTCGTACGTGCACCGGGCGTGACACTCTGTAGTGGTCACCATATGCATGACCCTTCATGCCAATAGAAGATACCAGCAAACAGCAACATCTCGATTTCGATCTGATCAATCGCCGTAGCAAGTTACAAGAATATGTTAGACGTCCTTCAGAATTAATGGAGGTGTTTTTCTGTGTGAAAATTGAACGGTTTTTCTTGAAAATTAATTCTGCAGAATTCACGCGTTCCAAAGGAGTTCAGACTTCAGAGCCCGAATTTTTTTCACGCCCAGCTGTCGGGTCGCCGGGATTTGCCCTCTCCAAACGATTCACAATTTCAGATTTCAGACTCAACTGCATAACATCACAAGTCTGAATAAGGATTTTTAGAACTTAGGGATATATACACCTATCTTTTGCATGTGGCTTAGATAGTTATATAAAAATTTAAAAAAATTTGGTTAGATGTGTAATAATAATATAAGTTAGCTCACAAACATGCAACTTTAAATATGACTTACATTTGGACATAAAAATAACAAAATTTGATACTACACAGTACACAGTGTAGATATAATTTGTTATTTTAGTTTCTCCAAATATATGTCAAATTTGAAGTTGCATGTTTGTGAGCTAACTTATATTATCATAACACATCTAACCAAATTTTTTCAAATTTTTATATAATTATTTGAGCCGCATGCAAAACATAGATGTATATACCTCTAAGTTCTAAAAATGACTTTTTCCGTAAGTCTGACCAAAATCAAACCTGAGGCTCCACTAATCCAGTGACAGCCGGTCAGTGTATCGAGGATTGTACATATATTTGCACTGCTGTGTATGTAGAAGTAGATCGATCTGAATCTGATTGTGTGTATGTTGTCCTGTCTGTTATCTGCTTCGTCGCTGCTGCTGCTGCTGCTGCTGTTTTTTCGGATAAGCTGCATGCTGGTCTGTTGTATGTTGATCAAGCACTTATCTGCATCACCAGCTGGTATACAGGGCCACTGTCAGCCAGGCTCTATCTAGCTTAATTTGGCAGATTGATCAGATCACCAAGTATAACGTATACGTACGTATTCGCGCCCATGCATCACTGCTAGCTTCTGGCCCTTCGTCTTCATCTGTCGTGCGTGTCGATCGGCGACTTCTATACATATATATCTCCAGTGGCCGAGAAGATTAATTAATTTCTCTTCCTTCTGTACGGCTATCAAAACAAGAATATCTGTACATTATACATATGAATACAACATACGCGTCACGTGAAATTGACGCTACAGTATATCGGATCATCTCATTTAATTTCTTTATTTCTTGATTGCTTGCCCCTTGCATGATTTGATCGTGATCTTGTACATCACATATAGTACGCATGATATTTAAGTGTCTTACCAGCTGGTTTGCGGTAGTAAACGAGAAAATCATAGCAAAAAACCAGAAATATCTGAACTCTAAAGGCAATCAAGCTAGTACAGACGTAGATCGAGTTACAAATGTGGAGTTTGCAGGTAGATATGGTTGCATTACGTACAGAAGAAAACAAACTTCATCAGACCAGGCATATGAAAAAAGATAGGCACATAAAGAAGCCTACCCTGTCAGACTATCTTTTTTGAAACACGTGGACTCCACGTAAAAGGTAAAACTATAAATGGCAATGATATATTTTTTCGCGCACGTTAGCTAACCCAGGGCATTGAATTTTCATCGAGGAGTTTGTTTACGGATCAAACTTTTTTTTTTTTTACTGAAAGGAGCAGGACTATATATGAAAAATACCGTAAACAAACAAGTATCCCAGCTCAGTAATTTGCAACCATATAAAAACAGGTAATTAAACTCAGACCAGAATTCACAAATCAATGGAATATGGTATGGAAGCAACAGCTATTCGACTAGCTTGAAAGTTACCAAATTTCTATGTTTCTGTTTCCTTGTTGATCAATTGATTCATCAACAGGAAAAAGGGAAAAACTCCTCCGCTCATATCCACATCACTAGACCATATCGCCCGCCCCCTATTATCCCCATCCATCATCTCATCTCACTAACCAAAAAGAAGCGGAGGAGAGAAAAGAAAAAACAAAAAAAAGAGCAGACAAAAAATCTACTCCTAATACTAGCTTCCTTTCCTTCGCCCGCATGCATCGACCGACCGATCGATCCAACCACCCATCCGTCACGAGAAGTTGACGCAGACGCTGCCATTCTTGGCGCAGCCGCACGCCGGGCACGCGCTCGCGGCCGCCGCGCACGCCTCGCACGCGCTCAGGTGCCTGCACGGCAGCATCAGCACCGCCGCCGCCGCCTCCCCGCACCCCCTGCACGCCGACGTCGACGCCGCCTCGTCGTCGGCGGTGACGTCGTTGTCGCCGTAGCAGCAGGACGCGGCGTCGGAGTGGGAGTTGGCGGCGACGGCGTGGCGGGTTTGGGAGTTGAGGAGGTGGTCGAGGTCGGCGCGGAGGGCGTTGGCGGCGGCCTCGTTGGATTGGGCGAGGTCGCGCCACACCTGGGCCTCGACGTACATGCCCTTGAGCCGCTCCTCGAGCGCCCAGTTGAGCCGCCCGATCCTCTCGATCTCCTCGTCTTTCGCCCTCAGCCTCCTCGCCGCCGCCGCCTCCACCGCCGCCACCATCTGCCTCGCGTGCCTCCTCCTCTGCTCCGCCAACTCCGCCCACATCTTCGCCGCCTAATCACATATATACATAGATGACGCCCGATGATCAGCACACAATTTGTAATTAACTAAAATCGACGGCGAGAATTAAGATGATCGATGAGCTAGCTTACATGGTGGAGGACGAGGCGATCGACGTCGACGACCTGCTGGCGAGCCTGCGCCGCGACAGACATGTCAAGCGTCGTCGGCTGCTGCTCGGCGATCTTCCGCTTTCTTGACGGCGCCGGCGCGCCGCCGCCGGCGCCGCCGAACGTGATGCCGCTCTCCGCCGCCGCGCACATCTGCGAGTACTGCCTCATCACCTCCACCGCCCCCGGCGCCGCCGCAGCGTACGGCGCCTGCATCACCTGCTGCTGCTCCTGGCAAATTCCCCCCATCACCGCGCCGGGAACAACCTCGCCGGCGCCGACGAAACAAGCCTGCCTCGGCGAGAACATGGACTCGCCGGCCACGACGGCGGCAGAAGGCTGGATCGGCGGCAGGTGATGCGCGTTGACGGCCATGGCGATCGATCGATCGAACACGCCCAAGGAGTGTGCGCGAGGAGGGAAGATAGCCAACAAACAAACGAGGTGCTTGGAAAAGAAGAGGGGAGTATTTATGGTGTTCGGGTTGGCTGCCTGCCTGCCTGTGGCCAACGGAGTGAGAAAAGCAGCCACAAATAAATAAAAAAAGAAAACGCCAGGGGGGTGAGTATTAAATTAAAATCATTAATTCCTTCTCCCTTTCAAGGAGATCCCCAAATTTTCTATTTCTTTCTTAATTAGCGGCCGCGGTTTCCCTGAATTAGGGAGAGAGACCCCAGATAGGCAACGTAGGGAAGGGAATTGATTTCTTCTAATTTTCCTTAAGGGTAAAAATAGAATTCTTAATTTACCACTCCTTCTGGCAACGAAACGTATTGTGTGTGTCTTGGATATCAATATAGTAACTTCAGTTACTTCACAACTAATTTATGTTGGAAAATGTGTCTTGGATATCAATATAGAATTGAAAAAATGTGTAAAGCACACCAAAACAATAATATTATGAAATCGGTATACAAGGCAATATGCAAATATGATTAATTTGTACATCAACTCTAACTATTTGAAAAGATATGGGCGCTTAAAGTTTTGATTCAAACATGTCCAAAAATAACATGTTTCGTATCGGAGAGATCGAGTAATTTGCTTTAACGCGACAAGCTTTTTTTTTTTTTTTGTTGATCTGGGCTAGTTGTACAGGATGGAGGATCCTTTGGTTGTATCTTGCATTAAAACACTGTAGCGGACTCATGTGAATGCTAACATGGAGAATCCTTAAATAACTAAAATTTCATAACACGGAGAGCTAGATTCTAATTGTATGTCTAGACATGGTTGGCGCAACGAATAAACCATAAAAAAGTAAGAAAATGGAAGATAGTTATCTAAAAGTAAGGAAGTATTCGCGGAAATATGTAAATACCATTATTTTGTACATCAATTCTAGATATTTGAAAATATATGAACGTTTAAAGTTTTACTTTAAAATTTTTCCAAAGCAACATATTTCGTATCGAAGGGGATTAATTTGCTTTAATGTGACATGCATTTTTATTAATCTGGACAAGCTGTACAGGATGAGGTGTTCTCTAGACGCGGTATATCTTGCATTAAAATACTGTAGTAGACTCGCGTTAATGTCACAACGGAGAATATAATCCTTTGCCAGCTAAAATTTCGTAATATTGAGAATTAGGTGCTAGGAAAGTAAGGAAGTGAAAGGCAGGTATCTAAAAGTTACACAACTATTTGCTGAAATATGTAAATACCATTAATTTATACATCAATTCAAAATAATTCGAAAAGATATGGACTCTTAAAGTGTTACCTTGAAACATGTCCAAAAGTGACATGCTTCGTATCGGAGGGAGCAATTTGCTTTAAAGCGACATGCATTTTGTTAATCTGGCCTAGCTGTGAGGGTGAGATGCTGTATCGACTCATGATAATATTACAACGGAGAATTCTTAGCCAACTACAGTTCATAATATAGAGAATTAGGTTGGAATGGCGAAAAAACCATCGAAAGTAAGGAAGTGAAAGATAATTATCTAAAATAAGGTACTATTCAAGAAAATATGTAAATACAGCTTATTTGTACATCGATACCAAACTATTTAGAAGATATATACGCCTAAAGTTTTCTAAATTTGGCTTGAATGTCCAAAATTGACATGTTCCATATCAGAGGGAGTAATTTGCAACAAGACAAGGATCCTTTGGACGCGGTATGGTGCATTGGTAGTAACTGTATCAAATTTATATTGGTGTTAATTACCATGGAGAATCGATCGTACGTAGGACAACTAAAATTTTATAATACGTGCAATTAGGTTCCAGCTGTAGGTATGCCTAGAATGACTAAAAACATTGAAACATATCTGAGTGAAAGATAATTATTCAAAATTGGCGTACAGTTTTGATTCACAAAAATTTTTGTTACTTGTGAACATCTATACGTTCTTGGGAATAATTAACCACCTATTATGTTAAAAAATATTTTTAAAATGATAGAATTGTAATATTCTGAAAGTTTTAGACCATGACATCATATATATATATACATATATATATATATATACATAC
>CM002481.1:21044121-21095617 GCA_000325765.3 Leersia perrieri
TATATATATATATATAACCTCATACGTCCAAGATAAAATATAAAAAAAATATACGTGTGAATATAGTTTGAAAGTTTGACTAAACATGCATAAAACGACAATATTTATGATCAGATAGAGTAACAGACATGACTCAAAATTAGTAGAAAGGAAAAATGAGAAATAACAGGCTCATGATTTTTGGTGAGGAATCATTTTTGTTCATGTCTTGCCTAAAGTCCTTGTGGAATATATTGATGATCCTTATATATAACGCTAGTTTGGTGCAACAACTTAATGAGCAAATCCTCGTCCTGCATGTTTTCTTCCTTATGAAGTTTCAAGTGCGCCCTTAATTTAAACGGGAGATTCAGACAATAATAATTAAGCTACTTGGTGAAATTCACGCCAAAAATACAGAATCGTATCGATCACCTGTAGAGCCAGAAAAAAAACATCAATCCCCATATCGTCTCATATACTAGATTAACTCATTTTGGACAATATAAAAAATGAAACGAAATTAAGATAATATGTGTAAGATGCATTGTTAGAGTTTGGGTACCAATACATAATAGAAAGGCTATAAAACTCAAGGTAAAACAAAACTGAAGTGTAGTTAGAAAGAACTATGAAGTAATTCTTCAAATACAATATTAACTAAATAAAATTAATTTTAGGGGCTGAGCGGTGCGAGGGTGTCTGTTATGTTTTCATCCACCATGCATGAATTCAATGTACCAACGACTTGTTTGGTTTAGCACCCGTACATGGAAAAGCAGGGTGGATGTTACGTTGGTTGGGTTTATCACTTCATGTGTGATGACCATGAGCAAATACATGCATTCGTACGTGTCGAAAGAAAACTATAAAGCAAAAACAAAAAGGCAAGAACATGACAAAACTAAAACAAACAAACGATCTTTTCTGTCCGGCCGGCTAGCTCAGCTCTCTCACCCTGTAGCAAAGAAAAACTAAATTGTTGACACGGATACACATACGTACATGCATTGCTAGAAACTAGAGACCAGCATCATATCTGTAGAGATCGATCAGAGAAAAGAGTGAGAAGAAAACAAGGCAGCTTTTCGAGAAGCAATAACGTACGTGTGGTGCTAAGAGTGAGAACCATGCACGCACGGGGAGGGGATGCTCGGTCATCCATCGGACGGACGTGCGGGCTCGTGGGACGCGGTGCGTTACGTGTCGCCCGCACGAGCGGTCGTGTGTACGCGCAGGCAGGCTGGCAGCCGGGTAGCGTTAGGCTTCAGGCTGGGGGTGTCATGCATTCTCCATTCTCTGTTGTTTCTTTGGTTGTTATTATGGTCATGAACTTTTTTTTTTCTCTTTTTGTTTTTGTTTTTTTGGTTTTGCTATGCGCAAGGGGATAGAGATATTGGATGTCAGACTAATGGTAGGGGGTGCTGTTTTCTATCTTGAGCCGGCCATGTGGACAAACAAAGTGAGGGAGGGGTGACGGATTCTTCATAAATGAGGAGGTGCGAAAGCGGTGGGGGCGACTATAAACACCGTTAGGTCATCCGAGTGTGATGTTGGTGTGTGCAGGAAGGGCAAGAAGGGAGGTTACGCGAACGGAGGAGAGGATGAGGTAGTAGTGAAAACATAATAGTAGACGTCAGAGGGTAATAAAACCATTGTCGTCATGCTAGAAGAGTAGGTGGGACGACAGGAGCATTTTTATAAGGCATGCAATTGATGAGGGATGAAGACCGAAGGTTTGACGAAGGGGGAAAAGATGAAGATCTTTGCTGATGAAGCAGGGTATGACGACAATGGTGCTGATGGCATTATAGATTAGCATGAAAAATTGTTATACGAGTCTTAAAGCAATCGCACTGGGATAACCAAATATTGTATCAGATAATGAAAAACAAGATAGATTTTAAATCATTATTTTTAAATTTTGGTTTAAAGTAGAAACTATCTACCCAACCAAAAGCACTAGAAAGTTTACAGGTAGAGTTTCAAGGGATATTTCAAACCAAACATTAATATATGAATACAATTTCTGGTGCACTATTTCTACGCTCACAAGAAGCAAAGGAATATACTACATGCTATAAATATAAACAATTCACTTAGAATAGTTAATATAAAGTAATTGCTGCGAGGTTCAAACATGTCACCTCATAATACCAGAATGATACATGGATTATGGCGTGACTAACATTAAACTCTCTAGTTGAAGCATCTGGCTTCTAAAATATTCTTCTTCAATCGTATATTTCAAATGATAAACTGTGGAACATAGATCGGATTCACATGACACTACTAATTAAAAGAACGTACGATTTGTTCAGGCTGCAGGCAAACTTTACACATGCGGCGCATATATGCTTCCTCATGTCCAAACATTTTCTGTACCAATGTGATCATCATTCACAATATGTTCCATCACTAATGAAGTGGCAAATAATTAAGCTTTGCTCCTCCCTACAAATATGTCAACATATTGTACCATACCCAATAGGTAGATGAAGCCATAGCCCAATTGGTGAGGCATCGTAATCATGTCACAATCTGTCCATTCATAGCCATTTACCATATATTTTTGGTATGTGTCTTTGTCCTCTTGGTTCCTCTTGTAAATTTAAATTCAACCATTTTCATTATGTTGCATGTACACTAAGAATGATAAAGGGAAAAGATCAATCATATAATGCATATACTTAAAGAGGCACTTGTAAAACAGAAGTTTTTACTAGGCGATATACAGTTATATATGGTAGAAACCAACGCAAAGCATATAAACACCAATTAATGCTCATACTAGCTTGTATATAGAAGTCGGAAAAACGGTGTGCACATAGAGATTGGTACATATATGAAGGATTGATGGTGTATGAATATGGCTCTACTAATTAACATAAACAGAAATATGTTTACTTTATGCACGATACATAACATGTCAACATAAATGAGATCACATAATACCAGGCTTTATTCGGATGCCAAATTAATAAATGTAATTTTATGTATTGTGCATCGGGAGCACACGCAGAGAAGACAACAAGGTAGAGGTCAGGAAGCGGCTTCAAGCGGAGGTTTGGTGAAGCCTATTAGAGCATATATACTTTGGTTAAAAATGTAACGCGGCTGCTTTATATATCAAATTTCACATCTAATATGTCAACATTATTTGAAAAGATATATATCAATTAATTTGATTGGCTTCGTCAAAATAATTAATTTGATTGGATGCAGTGAGCTGAGACCAAAAAAAAAAAAGTTGTCAGGAGGAGAGAATGCCAACACATATTAATTGTCCTCTCATTAATTTTCCACTCCTTTGATTCTTTCCTGTCGTGTGTTCACAAGAGTGGTTAGCACACCTGGTGTCATATTGGTTGGCTTCCATTCTCTCAAGAAAATACTTATATATATATTAAAAAAGTGCTTTTATTTAGCTTCCTTTGCAGGATGGGAAATATTCTTGGCCAAACTTAATTATCAATCCATATCGTTAATTAATCAGTACCTCTATAAAACTAAAGATCGATTTGACACCGTCACAACGGATACGATAGATGTGCTACAGCCACACGGGATACAGTACGTGGATAGGACGCCGTCCTTTTCTGTGTCACCTTCATGCAGGCTCATCTAGGTTCCATCCAGTCATTGTCCAGTGTCCTTGAGTCCAAGTACATTTGTCCTGATTAGCATGGATCCTTGTGATTAGTAAGCTCCTTTAATTAATTGGTTACTAGTATTAATTAATTGAGCTAGAAGAGATTATTGGGATGTAGTTAACTGTCAGGCATCACCCATGTGTAAGATAAGTAGATATATATTCATTTCATGGTCGTGCTCACACATTGCACACAAATGTCTCTTGTGTCCCCTTCACTCCAGTCAACTAATTAAAGGAGTAAAAAGGTGATTCCTCCATTTATCTAACAAGATTAATTAGTAAAGCAAAGGAAGGCAAAAAGGTGATCTAGCTAGCCACCACACCATCAGTGCTGTTTAAAATCTCTATTTTGTTCCTAAATAAATTCACTGGTTCACGTGTGGTCGATTGGGACAAGGGAGATTTGGCCATTATATACGCCACTATATATGTAGAATATTTGATGCTTTTGATCGCCTCAAAAATGGAATAAAGAAAAAGGAAGATCAGATATACCCCAAGCATGCAGTACCAATATTCTTTAACGCTAGCTACTATTATACTAATTAGCTAGTTTTCGTGTACTATTTAACACAGATTAATATGATGTATACCTTGATGTATTTTTGGATGTTAAGATCATGTATGTAATTTCACGTCCTCACTTCTATATGTAACCTTTTTATTCTCATTTTTGTTTCGGTGTATCATGGCTTGTAAACTACTTAACTGTGTGAAATAAACGTTTTTCTATATAAGCATGGAAGCAAATTTAGGAAAAATGCATACATGAAAAAGCTAATGGTTACACCATTATTGAATCATAGGAATTATTCATGCATGCATGTTATTTCTAGGTGGGTGACTTTTTACAAAGCTAATTCAATTAACCCAATGCTAATGGCAACAATGATTTTTCTAATAAGGGTGTCATATCTACAACCTAATGCAATTAGAAGTGACAGTTTCTATATTAGCTAGCTCAAAGGTGAATATGGGTGAAAGGAAAGAGATGGAACATCGTTTGACAAAAGAAAAAAGTTTGATGGGGGAATTTTCATCCACAAAAGAAAAGAAAGAAATATCTTTTGTTCCCAGGTCCTACACATAGTACTACAGCTCATGCTGCCACTTGATCCTTTAGTACTAGCTTCTACATCACTACACATGGGACTTAAATTATTCCTCCTTGGAAGCCAGAACAGAAACAATACCCAACAAGGATGGCACATATTTGTTCTCATGTCCATATGCTATGATTAGCCTTTTGGATCTACCAAGCATGCATGCATTATGCATGGTCCTACTAATTGAAACCAAAGGATTATCCCATTATTTTATACCAAGCAATGTGTGCCAAATGGAGAGCCATGGCTGCTTTAATTGTGAGCAAGATCATGGACAACACCACCTATCCTATCCACTTTTCATGGTTGCAGATGGTGGCCTGCTAGTAGTAACCAACATTGCTCCCCACACTAGCTAATCTGCTGATCTCTTTCTTCCTTAATGCCTTGTGACTCTGAAGGAACCTGAGAAAAAGTTAAATTAATCCTTGTGCTTTAAGATACTCCTATCAATTAGTCATTTCTATGCAAAAGACCGTACGGTCACACGACAACATCTATGTGGGTGGGACCTACAGAAAGAGATGCAAGTAAGAAATTTGCTTCCATTAATTGGTGCCAATGGAATCGCTTCTGCTTTCAGCCTATATATTCAATGGGATAGGGAATTGGGATGATGAATAGTCGAATAGATAGGTGAAAGGGATAAAAAGTGGTAGAAATAAACAGAATGTGAAACTATGCCAGAATGTGTAGTACTGTAGGTAGCTAAAAGCATGGTGGTGAGGTTCCATTCCCTCTAAATTTGCAAAATCCTATGACTCCATTATTGCTCCCATGAACCCCAACAACGCATTTGACCCTCCACTTTGTTTATGTACTAAAAAATGTCATCACGGTAGCCTAATGGAGGATGCAAGAAAGTTAATAAAACTAGAAAATGTTGGAGAAAAGAGAGGCTATAAGCTAAAGAAGCTCAAAGAGCAGGCCCACCGTACCTGTTTAGGCAAATCATACACGTTTACAAAGTGGTTATGAAGATCACCCGATTCCCGCACCTAAGCGGATGGAAAGTGCCGAAAAATATATAGCATTATTTATGCTCATGTGCTCGCCACAACCAACGGCAATTTGACATCGAACTACACATATTCTTGTACTTCCTGATCGCACCTCAAATATATAAAAGAAGGAAAAAATTTACATCCAACTTGTGAGTTGGATGATCCCTTTTGACACAAATGATGACTACTCCATCTCTTCCACCCCCTATCTTGGTGAGAATCTAACTCAACCCAACCTCACCCTCCATTGTCCACCATGTTTATTTCCCCCACCATTTTCTCCCCTTTTTCTTGCAAGATAAGATGCCTAGCTACCCCTCTCTTGAAATAAAACAACAACAACAACACATACTCCCTTGTATATAAAAAGAAAGCAATGCATGTGCAAGTTGGGGCCATATATGATCCCTTGTACCAGGGGCACATGATTTGTTCAAAGCCAAATGTTGCATTCTAGTATTATATATAGGCCGCGTTTAGTTCCGCATCAATGTCACATCAATGTTTGGACACATATTTAAAGTATTAAACGTAGACTAATAACAAAACAAATTACATATTCGGATTGTATACTGCGAGACGAATCTTTTGAACCTAATTAAGCCGTCATTAGCATAAGTTGGTTACTGACGTAATTAGACTCAAAATATTCGTCTCGCAGTATACAGTTGGAATATATAATTTGTTTTGTTATTAGTCTACGTTTAATACTTCAAATATGTGTCTAAATATTGATTTGATATTTTTGGCCATAAATTTTCTGGGCACCTAAACGCACCCATATATTCATATTGTGGGGGATGAGCTGACCTGACCTCCATGGCCTGCAACAGAATGGGATCCAATCAAATCACTGTGTGGAGGTCGTACGCGCACTTGTACGCTGTACTGTTGCCTCGCGCACAACTGATTCCGACCGTGACCGCCACGTGTTCATGTTTCTGTCGGTTTGTTGGTCCACGCATGCACAAGGCCGGCATGATATATCATTGCTATCGTTGAATAACCAGTGGCCTATTCGCTGATTCGGAGTAGAGACGATGATCTCATACACACAATAACATAATAGATGAACACGAATATAGGGAGGTGCATCAAAGTTTTATTACTTTTCTCATATGTGGATACATCTCTATTATTCTCTCAAGCCCTCTCTCTCAGTATATATACCCATAATAGGGAGAGTCCTATTAGGATACGTTTTCATATATTTGGTATGAGCCCACATCTATCTCTGGCAGGAGATAATAGTTTCACAACATTCCCCCTTGGGCGAATACCGCGCTATACACGTCTCATTAAAAACTCCATCCAAAAACCCAGTGGGAGAAAAGGATTGGAGAAAAGAGTACATCGTACACGCTCGTTATATTGCACTTGTTGTCTCGTTAAAAACCTTACGTGAGAAATATTCAAGTAAAAACTCACTAAGGAAAAAAGAGTACAACATACGATCTTCTTGATCGTATAATCTTCAAGATTCACTAGTCTTCATAAATAGCTTATGATTGGCATAATCTTTATTATGTTAGTTAACTTGGATTAACAAAACAATATAGTGGTAGTAATCTTCAAGGTAAATTCTCAAAATAATTATTAATTTTGATTACTTCTCGGTAAATCAAAAATAAGACTTCCATGTCTTAGATATGATAATCAATGTTTAGCATATATGCTCCCCCTCAAGACGACATCCGTTGAAACTTCCATATTTCAATGTCGTAGCCACATTTTCATTAATGTGTAAAAACAATGATAACAAAATTATCACAATGCTTAATCTTTTGTTTACTTATTTTATAAATTCTACCATGAATGTGAGAAATAAATTAACGTACAGGAGCAATATGTATAACCACTTATTCAAATGTGCAATACAATCAAATAATTATCCTTTCGGAGGATTATGGGGAAATAAGTTGCAACGATACACATATACAGTATGTATAATATAATTAGCCTCAATGCGGGAGGTGAAAACTATGCAACTTTCTCTTAGTGGATTTATCAATCATTACCAATTTGATTGTTTCACTAATCTTCAATAATTAGCTTAAACCACTTAGAGTGATATAAACCGATCTATATTTTGGCATTAGGGGAATTAATAAGATTGACAAATACCACCAATAAGTATATCTTCATGATATATAAATTCTTATACCTTCATGGTATGTAGAAAACCACCATTCCACTTGCATGCTAGTGGATGTGATTCTCCAATTCATTTTTTTGAACGGGTCTATCCACTTCATGGGATCACGAGTTATTAGTGTTACGTAGAGATTGACCGGTAATTCATACATTAATGTAGTCCTTCGGGGGATCAACTTATTCTTCCTGAATATAATTTTTGTTCTGGAAGTCATTTTCTCTCCTATAAGAAATATTCTCATTACTTGGAGAAGAACTCTTCATGAGTTATCATAAACTCTTCTATGAGTCTTGCAATTTTCTTCATGAGAATATAGTGCTCTTCATGACACTAATTAGTATGAGATTTACATGTTATGTTGCGAATTTGCTTTCTTTTCAGTGAAAACTTCATATGGATTTTCATAACCCATAAACTGCATATTATTTATTCATTCATACCTTTTGCCAGCGATATATATAGTGGAATTTAATACATTCATAGTAGAAGAATATCGGTCTTTTCCATGACCAAAAGAACCATCGCTTTTCACCACTTCATTTTCTACTAAGTCTGAACTTCTATATTCACATCGACTTATTTAGCGAGTTTGGTTCAACCTCATTGCTTTCTTCAATAGACCCGATATGAGTGCTTCTATGCAACTCCGCCATGGACTTTGGTTCCGGATCCGGATTCTCATTAGAGAAACATAAGCAATTATAGAGGCGATGTTGTCGACAACTATTGTTTTCTGCACATCCTTATTCTATGAGGTTAATTCATTATAAATCACATCCTCGTTATTTTCCAAAACGAATGATGTATGGTTATTCCGCATCCCAGAACAAGTTAGATGTCCGCACTATAGTTACTGGGTTTTCATCTTCATGATGAACCTCTTCATGAGGCAATTCACCTTCATGGTGATTACTCTACGAGAGTTATAATGAGTTATTAATGAGTACATTGACAATAGTCGTTAGATCCTAGAACCCACAGGCGTCCCCGTAGATTTTAGAACATTGACTAACTTGTCATTCTGCATCTGTGAATATACTATTTAAAACCCGGGGTATACCACTGTTAGCAGAAAGTTTACTACAAGTAAACATAACTTCAGGTTACTCCTTTAATTCAAAATTATCTGGCAAGCTCCCGCTACTAGCTTACATGAGAATAAACTAAACCTTCTAGTTTAGTTTGACTTGTGCGTTATTCTTACTGATAAAGATCTTTTTTCTTCTCGAAAATATAAGGCATCTTCAGCACATGGGCTTATCTCCCCCTGATGCCGATATTCAATCTTTATATAATAGCATACCACAAAAATCCTCTATCATAGACACTGGATTAATGGAATTCGGTCCATTTATATCCCCAACTTCATGTGAAGGCCATATATGTATGCTATGGTGGTGATATGAGGGAAATATTCAATCAATACGCACTTATTCAAAACAAGGAAGTGAATATATTATATGCAGTAAGCTAGACATAAAAATTAATGCAATGGCATGATAAATTGCACATCCCTAATACTGTAGATTACCCATGTAATTCCTAGTGGGTTATTATTCTGCGACAATAAGGCCCAAACAAATATACAGTTGTCGACAGAATTATTCTAGTTTCTAGCTTCTTTTATTTGCCCAAGACATGATCCAATTACTCATACTATATTCAATTTTTAAATGAACTGGATCAATAAACTTTATGTTTATATTTATGCAACATAGATATGATCATAAGATGGATGTGTTAGTATTATATAACTTCATGATGTCTTCCAGAACATAACTATAACACTAAAACATTAATCTATGAACATAATTTAACCATCATGAAATTTCAAAATCATCCAAAAATTATTCTACGAGAATATTTATTCTTCTTGAATATGCCAATAAATTAATTGGATGGTATGTCTAACTTTAATTTATTACGCCAAAATAAATGTGGTGTCATTTGATTATTCGGAATCATTCAAATGCAATAGGTCATAAATTATTTGGGATATTGTTTACTACTAGTAAACAAATAGCTTTTAAATAGCTATGCAATTTCATACTTTCTTGATGAATATGCAATATTTAATGGCCAATAAATAACACACTTCATGGTGTGACAATAATACATACTCATCCCAAATAAGATTCATTAATAGGCTACTTTTGCTTCTAGCATTTGACCTATAACACACCATTTTGCCTGCCACATATCCACAATTTCTTATGCCTCTTTATTGCAAATATTCTGAAATTAATTTGCAAAATACACATATTCCTCCCTCTTTTCACGCCAATCATAAGAAAACTTATAAAATAGTCGGCGTGAAACCCACATATGTGTTGTAACTTCATGGTACAACTTTTCTAAAGAAATAATGTGGTAAGGGGTGGATATATTTAAGCTCCAATGCTTAGACATAAATATTCTATTTGTTCATGTGCATAAGTAAACAACGTTACCTATATGCCAATAAGGCATTAATGCACTTAGAACTATCAACCTACATGGTTGACTGAGGCTGTGAATAATAAGAATACATTCGCCAGAATTATTTCAAATAATAGGCAAGACAATTATTTACATTAAATGTCAGACATACAATTCATAATTTTATTCCATGAAAGATTAAATAATTACTACAGGTAAAAATTGCTACAAGCAAATAGATAATATAGGTAAGGTGAGATGACCTATATAGGAAAAAATTCGGTAATCTAATGCATAAGCTTCTATGCCTAAAGTAAAAGATAAAAGATGCTCTACAAGAGCTTAACCATGTTCTTCATATTGAACTTAATCTAAACTAAAATGTAACTCGTGTATTATAAAATACTATGTCAAAAGGAAGAATGTAAGATTACTGTCATTACTATTCATCTCCCCCTGAGTTGAACATCAATTTCAAATGCACCAAATTCTTTTCCTTCCACAAATTTTAAGTATACATGTTCTTCATGAACAAATCAATAGATTATATCATATATGTGCTTGCAAATGCACATGTTAACAGTAATACAACTTCTTGTGTATCAATTGAAACAACTAAACAAGTTGCTACTAGGTCAAAACTGCTTCAAATGCAAATGACCAATTTACTCAAAATAATTAGTGTACATCCATAAAAACAATACTTCATTTGTAAAGTCATTATTATGTGGAAGGTGGACATAGCTTTATCAATCAAATTAACTATGGTAACTGCTTAAGTACATAGTCTTTTGACAGATAATTTTAGTGCAGTGTATATGGACATATAGACTTCTCATCTATAAATTCACAAATCCGATAACATTGCATCTATTTAGACACAATTAGTATAATTAGTTGTAGCTTATTCTATGATAGCTACGTACTAATAAATATCTCTAAGTCGATATACTCTCTTCACGATGAGTGTATACATTTATTCTATACGGAGAATATATAATTGTGCCTTCTATGAATGGGGCCACAATTAAACAAAGAGAAATATATGAATAATTTCATTACTCATTTGCCCAATAAACGTAATTGCTACATGCAACTACTTACACGATGTTCTTTAATGCAACTTTCTACAAGTTTACTTCTAGTAAATAAAGTGCACAAAAACGAGTACAAAATAGTAAAGAATGGTTTTCTATACACACCTTTTATTACAATCCTAGCAATTAATATGATTTTTTGCTATTCAAAGGTATATAAGTAATTTACGGAACTACTAACCCACAGAACAATCAATTATCCCAAACAAACAATTGCTAGGAAATAAACCATAAAAATATGATGCTTTCAAAAGGGGTACTAACACAAAGGTTTCACAAGTTTATGGAAGCTCATTACCTAAAAACATTGTTTATAGGATTAATTATGGTTATTCAAGAAACAATTGAAATCGTTAAAGTGAATACTTAGAAATACAGGGTTAAGGTATAAATCCTTAATTCTTCTCTGTTTGGCGTAAACCCAATTCAGGAGGGTTCAAAGTATAAATGGCGAATGTATATTCCCCGTAGTTTCTAATATCCCGTAGGACTTTTCCGCATAATTTCCGAGTTCCGCATTATGCCTTGGAAATCCAAGGACTTTTGTAGTAAAATACTGTTTTCGGGCCAAAATCACGGTTTGTGCCCGACTCCTTTTAACATGCCAATTTCTACTTGGCACACCTCCTTAAACTGGCTAGATTAAAAATCAGCCAGCCCATCTCATATGTTACCCAATGGGCTATTACAACCTTGTCCCACGAAAAATGGGTGAGGTATGGTCCAGTTGCCTTCTTCGATGGAGACAGTGGATGAAACCAACGGCAAGCTTACTAGCAAGCCCTCGGTGGAGATGGACGACAATGGCATGTTGCCATGGTCAGAGGCGGAGCGGTGGTGCAACAACTGGCAGCATCGACGCTAGCATTCGTTGGCATCAGGCCGTGACTGGCGTCCGACAATCATAGCTCCGTGCTACGTGTCGACGAAACTCGGCTCGGCATACGGACCGGCGTGGCGGACGGCTATCGGCGATGGGTGCTCACGGTGGCTTCGACCCTTGTCCCGGCCGCGTGCGGTAGCGCGGGAGGCATGCCGTGCGTACCGGCGGCAAGGGGAGGCAGGCGTGAACTCCTCGGCGTCACTACGGGCGGCGGCCGTCGATTGCGTGTGCGGGTGGCCTCGAAGGGCCGTCGAGTTGGCGTTTCAGATGGCGGATCGACAAGAAAAAGTCTATGCATTGATTCGGCAACCATTGACAAAGGGGAAGACGTCATGTGGCGGCGTCAAGGTGTCGCTGCGTGCAAGTGGCAGCGGCGGCGCATGCTGGTGCCAACGCCTCGATCTGATTAATCTATTCGTAGATCAACGACTGTGTTAGACAGATATACGATAACTTCTGGGTGGTGTCATGTATTACTGAGTGTGCGGCATCGTCGTTCAGAACGAAGCTCTGTTGGCAAACAGCGCGTTCGGGTGCGTAATTCCAAACTTCGTGGTCGGCAATAAACGAGAGAAGAGCCGGCGTGAAAGCCGGACAAAAACATCTATTCATGCGAGAAAATAAAACGACTAGAGGCATGATCTAGTATGTTAATCTCGCTACTGCAAAGTAATATGCAAAGTAATAGAATAGATGAAACCAAATACTTATCTTGTTTTCCGATGTAAAGTTAGCCAATCCGCGTATGCACGTTCGCATAACGTATTGGCAGCCGGTCGGTGCAGTTGTTGACGAAGTCCAGTCCATCCACGCATGCACGTTCGTATGTATGTTGGCTCGATGTAGTACATGCTGTGTGTACCCTTGTGTGTGCGCTGGTGAAGATCGATCTATGCTTCATGCATATATACGTGTATGAACAACCAGCTAGCTTGGTGATTGCCTGCATGTTGGCTTGATGCATGCATATATATGCATGCACCTCCGCGTGCCTGCACAGTGCCAGACATCTGGCTGGCGACCGGTGCAGGCGCATGCGGAGCACTGTGCAGGCACGCGGATCGGTAGGCCGCGGATGCGTGCCGTGTCCATGCGCCGCGTGCGGGCGTGCGCGCAGTACGCTCCGGCTGTTCGTGATCGATCGGAATCCTCGGCCGTCGGCGATACATATAAAAACATCGCAGATCAATCTGGTTAGTAGAAAGCAAATTGATCTGATAGAACACTTACCCAGATCAACGAACGAGCGAACTCGTGCTGATAACGTGTTGAATAACTAGTGGCCTATTCGCTGATCCGGAATAGAGACGACGATCTCATGCACACAATCACATAATAGATGAACACGGATATAGGGAGGTGTATCACAGCTTTATTATTTTTCTCATATGTGGATACATCTCTATTATTCTCTCAAGCCCTCTCTCTCAGTATATATACCCATAATAGGGAAAGTCCTATTAGGATACGTTTCCATATATTTGGTATGAGCCCACATCTATCTCTGGCAGGAAATAATTGTTTCACAACATCTATATCGTTTTCTGGCCAATTGATGGGGTGCTTGCTAGTTGCTACGCACGGGCAGGGTTAACAAATTTTGGAAATATTTTTTCGAAATTCATCCTATTCTATGTTCAGGTTGGGCGGGGCGTGAACTCTGATTCGACATGGAATTTCAGGTTTATTGGTGGTAGGTGTTCTACTTCTACGGGCCGAATTTTATTTAGCAAATTTCCTTTCACTTTAGCAAAATTTATCAAGATTTTGAAGATTTTTGTCTAAAAATTATTCCTTTTTTTAAAAAAATTTCAGACACACATGGTATAACTATGTGAATCCGAAACAGTATACATGCACACGCGTTTTTTTAATTTCGAACACACATGGTATAACTATGGAGCTAGCTAATTTTAGAGATTTCAGATTTATTCTTGAGTCATGGTGAATTGTCTTATGGCTGAATTTTACAATTTCAAATTAAGCATAAAAATGTCCATCTTCAGCAATAGTTTGTTCAAACTTCCAAGTTTTCCGTGAAAGTTCAGTCTCCCGAAATATATGTGCATTTCGAAATTAATAGTGAATACTAGTGCTATGGTAATATCCCCCGTCCTTTAATATAAGACGTCCTTGTTTTCTGCAAAATTAATATTTAAATGTTTCGACTAATAGTTAAAAACCAAATCGGTATTTAGTATTATGCATATGACATCATTAAATTTATATTTGAATGTACATTAAATATAAATTTTATAGTTTTTATATGATGTAAGTTTTATAGTTTTTGATAATTTCTTATGGAATGAATTAATGATCAAAATAAAGTATTGTAGACCGTGTACAATTGAATACGTCTTATATTTAAGGATGGAGGGAGTACTAGCTGAACTGTGCTAAGAACCTAGCTAACCGACGAGAGGAGATCAGGAAATATATACATGTAGAATTGTAGATAGGTCAAGTTTCCAATGCAGTGCGGTGCAGAAGTGCAGATGCAATGCATGTTTGTTGCTTGCTAGCTATAGGGCTTAACTCGAAGCAACAGATTCAAGTGCACCCCACGCCGTGGGAGGTAGTAGTTGTGTGGCGACTTCCCCGTGTATATTATACTTGCCATTCGGTGCTCGTGATCAGTTTGTTTTTTTTTCGTCCCGTGAAATATGATGTTGATTCGTGTGGAATTCATGTGTTCTATTTAAATATAGATTGCTCGAGTTTCACGACTAGCATTTGCCTTGACACCATTTGATTCCAATCAGATGACTTATCCTTGATAAAAAGTAAAGGAACATATTTCTCCTCCATAGCATTAATTACATACACATGTCATAGCTGTTACTCTATTTTCTATCAGATATACAACGTTTCAAATATGTCAAGTGTTATTTTTTTAAAAAAGTAATTAATACTCCCCTGTTCCTTTTTATACAACGATCATTAGCTCATTTTGAAAGTAACCAATGTCACATATTTGAGCCAATTGCTCTGGTGCGATTGCTAAGGAAAGTCATCCATGTAATGCCATTAGTAAGCAAGCCATCCCTCCAATACCACTCACGAAGGAGACATCTTCCATCCCTATTACTCTATTTTTTTTGTTTTTTTCTCAAAAATAATGAGTGAATGGATATTTTTGTCCCTACCAAGAAAAAAAAGTCGTCTTTTCCTCCCTGTACTCAACGAAATCGACGGCATGCATCGCCGACGTCCAGAGCAAGCGGCGGTGGTGCCACCGCCGCAGCTCCGCCTCCTCAACCCGCCGTCCGCCGCCACCACTCCGCCCTCGGCCTCCTCGACTTCACCCGCCTCGATTTCCCCTCCTCCGGCGGCGCCCCACGTCCGCGGCGGCGCCATCGCTGTCTCCCACGTCGTCTTTGCGGACGCGCTCTCCCTCCCATGGACGGCTGCCGCAGCCTTCCCCAATCGCCCGCCCGCTGATGGCCTTGACCCCGCCGCCGTGGCCTTCCCCAGCCGCCCGCCCGTCGACGGCCTGGACCCCGCCGCGAGCGGCGAGCGGTTGGGGACGGTGCGCAGGCTGCTCGTGGGTGGTGAGCTGAGGGCGGCGCGCGAGCTGAGGGTGGGGGAGCACGTGAGTTGCGTGCATGGGCGGCGCTGGCAGCAGTGTCGGCAGCAAGCTCGGGGATGCGACGCGTGTGTTTGGAGAGGCGGGGACAAAAATGTACATTCACTTATTATTTTTGGGCAAAAAAGTTAAAAAAAATGAAGTAATAGGCCAGAGTGGTAGCGGGATGGAAGATGTCTCCTTCGTGAGTAGTATTGAAGGTATGACTTGCTTACTAATGGCATTACATGGATGCCCTTCCTTTAGCAGTGGCACCAAAGCAATTGGCCCCACATATTTAGGTAAAGAGGAGTATATATATGTGAACAGTATGACTTGGAATATCAATATGATATCAATACACCTTCTCATTGGCATGTTAATCGTTGCTTATTTATATAAGCACATAATTAGAAAAGTAAATGACCAAAATAGATACATCAGAGACGTGTCAATGTCCTAAAAGGCAAAGTAGAGAGGTAGAGGTAGTAGTATAGTGTCCACCCATACGAAATTGAGCACTCAAAGATAGTTTCCTCTAACCGTTTCTCACTTTCTTCAAAAGGGGGGCCGGTTTAGGTATGGATTGTTGAGCTCACAATCCACACAGTGCATGTATGCATATAGGAGGCCGGTGCTGGAAGAAAAAGAAAGATGATGACATGCATTTCCCAGCAGCTTCATGAGCTTGTTGTTGCTTCTCCTATGGAGGAATAGTAGCTCACCCGTTTCACTCGCCGAGATGAGATGAGAAAGCTGAGTCGTTGGCCACCCACGGCGTCCGCACGCACGAGTGCACGCCACACCGCACCGCCCCACGCACGCACGCACGCCGTTGGCGTGAGACGACGAGGTTTCCTCCATCTAACCCCATCCCCCACACTGTTAGTTACACAACCAACAGTTACTTATGTACCACTAGCGGTCGCTGCCAAGCAGGCCCAAGCGAATGTATGCTTTCCAAAGGGAGGGCCTACATGTCAGCGACAATTAATACGTATTTGTATGTTTATGGTTATTATTCTTTCCGACCATTGATATAAGGCGTTGGGAGTATTTTTTGGGCTGAGAAATCGTCATTTTTCAAGAATAAAATTAGGTCCTTGTTCCTATTGAGATATTAAAGGTATCAACTTTTACACCGAATTATTTGACACCGAATTTTACGCTTAAAGAGGTGGTACTTATCAAAAGGACCATAAATCGTGTTGTTTGAGTGGACAGAATATGATGATTCTGTAGCTCCAATATTAGACACACATTTTATTTAGAATAAATTATGCCAGAGGATAGCTACATAGCATTAGCAGCCAATTCTTTTTACACAAGAGAAAAGGAGAAGGCAGTGGTGAAAAATTCATATATAGGGTGATGATTCGTTTTCTGAGGTGTGCATCCAATTGTACTCTTTAATAAAAGGAAATGGTAGTAGAAGAGGGGGGGGTGAACATGTGAGGTGGATTGATGCTGAAGGGAGAAAAAGAAACAGGGACCAAAACGGATGGCACCAAAGGAAATTTTGTTGGCCGAAAGAGTGAAAGATGCAGCAGCTAGCAGCAGCAGGTGGCTTCCATCAACCGGCAGCAGAGCAGACAAAGAGTACAAGGCCTGCAGTCCCCCACAGGATCATACCACGAGCAGCCTGCCCTGCCTGCCTTGGTGCCTGCACAAGTCATTTTGCCCATTGGGTTTCTTTCTTCAGTGTTAACAGCTAGTAAAAGGCATAGGTAGATTAGTAGATAGGTTGGCAAATGGCAATTAGAGCAACACCTTAGGGCGGCCATCATGATCATCATAATAATCTTGTTCAACGAGCCGTGACGATACTGACAAGAGAAGTTTAGCTTTAACAAAGGCTCATCATTACTGTACAGTAACTTGATTTGTGCATTCAGCCGGGACAAGTAATACCTCCACCAGAATTTAGCTTATCTCTTCGATTGCACTCAATTATTAAATATGATGCCGTTTTCTACTTTATTTTTTACCCCAACAAAAACGGTCTGGATAAATTTACCACTCTATCTCAGAAGGCCCCATCCCTACAATCAAAAGAGGATTTTGTGGGTACTTTGCTAGAAGGAATCAAGCAAATAACTTTCACACTTCCTGATGAATGCAAAAGGAGGATATTATTCCAGAAAAGAACTTATGTCAAATGCTTACCTAAATTGATGACCGGTTTTGTGGGTTTGGTGGTGGGGTAAAGCTAGAATGATTCAGTTCCTTGAGGTGTTCACTCTGATTGACTTGGAATAAAATCGTTTCTTGAGTATTCAGCTGGAGTTATCTCCTTCCCTTTATTCTTGAAGCGTAGAATAATCTACCTTTGATATGTCTTCACTTGGCAACATGTCATAGAGAAAAAGAAAGATCAGGAAAATTCGGAAACACTACAAGAACAAGGAACTGGATGCAGATGGACAGGCATCCTCATTACATGCCAAGATTGTGAAATCTGAACCAACCACACCACCCACGGCTACACCAAGATGGACCCCTGCACTGGATATATCAAATGCACACATTACTTTCTTCAGATGAGACAAGTATAAAAATGACTTGCTACTAGAGGCTATGCAGGAGTAGGAAGAAATGAGACTCAAACATGATGCTGATACATAGTCCAAATATTTGTCCAGAACCAGGGATGGCGATGGCCAAGCAGGCTGTGATGTTCAAATAAGGATTCTTTGCTTGCTAGGCGCCAGTCTGCTCACTGAAGCAAGGAAAAAAAAGAAATTGTTACATAACACAAATGAGGTGCTTTGTTCTCCTAATGGATAGACATCAGGCAGATGATGACAGAAACAGGGGGTGGTCTGGACCTGCCACCCTAATTGCGACGTTCAACCATCAAAGAGGCGTTGAACAATGCAACTCACGGGGCGGCCTTTCTCATTACCAACTTTCCCTGGAGTTTGAAAAACACAGAGAGTAGAAAGGTGGCGCACATTTTAAAAGCTAAAAACCAATGGAGAAGACATTCATCACAGATGAAGATGTTAATGATGCATTGATCAATAATAAGCTACAAGAAACCGGAAATGTATCTAACTAAAATGATAAAATTATATTTAGGTCTAAATCTAGTGGTAAGTATGAAAATCAAGTGAAAGACAAGTAAAGATAATGGCAGCTTCCTAAAGTCAAGGCAGGGTCCAGAGAAAGGGACAGAAAAACCAAGCGGTTCCGAAGCAGTGATAACTCTTGTGATTTTGTGGAAGTTGCCAACTTAAAAAGGCAGGGCCCAGCCACACACAAAAGTTGTTTATGGAACAGGTAATGCTACTCAAGGACAGGGACAGGGAGGCAAAGACTGGTGTACAAGAAAGACACATCAATTGGAAATCCAGACGGGTCGCTAGAGACTGAAGGTGACTGGAGGGCAAAGAAAAGCATGTGCTCTTGGTGGCCAATAATAGAGCCAAAAATATTTAAGAGAGGCCAAAGCAATGTTCACACAATAAGTTATAGAAGTAACATCAGATGGAAAGGTACTGCAGAGGGAGGCATAAATGCTTACCAGAAAAATAAACAGAGATCAGAAAAGGGCCTCTAGTCGCTATCCACTGTATTTGTATGACTTGAGGATAGGCCTGCCTAAACTAACAGCCACTAACACCCATCCAAATCTAGCTTTTAGTGCATCTGACCAGGCTCATGACCACCATCATTTATAGGTGCTCTCTTAGTGTCTGCAGAATCTGGTCCCAATCACTGCTCCCGAGTATGCTCCTCACTTTCATGGGCTATAATTGAGGAGCAGCCAGTTGGCCTCATTTCACTTCAATGTGTGCAGTCCACCCATAATTTTGTCGGTCGATCTATACTTAGCATATGTTCATCTGATTATCTCAATGGATCCCACCTATAGGGTGATTTGGTGTTGCAAGCAACTATGGAAAACATCCTTAATGCATTTCCCACCAAGAATTCTATGTGGATAAGCACTTTGATGTGCAAATACCAGAACATACTCAAGATAGTGTTGATGTGTGACAGGGATGCAAACGTGTGCCTGTTATTAGCCTGTTGCAGGAAATTCCATAGCCATTAATAAAGCTTTCCATGTTTAGGGTATGGTCCCAGATAAACAGTAATGAGTGTCCACCAATTTCATTGCTTATTATTTATTCATTGCCAAGCAACTATTTAATCTAAAAGCTTTCGGACAAAGTCATTATTCACCCATTGTAATTGCGACATTATTCAGTTCTCAACTACAAATATATTTGTATTTGACTACTGAATAATGTCGCAATTCTGACACGAATAGTAGTTACTAATTACCCAAAAACAATATTGCCACGACAAACTAGCCACAAATTAATCTGACATATTCATGTTATTCCTACATGACTGATCTAAACTGATAAATAGCTAACTTCTAAATTACAAATTATTTCATAGGTACCATCAGCTTGGTGACATTTCACTTGCAAAGATTTAGTTGTTGAATTTAACTGACACATTAAGAAGAAAAAAAAGTGTTCCTGTTGGCTTGAGTCATACCTTATCCTGCTGGATAAACATTACACTATAATTGAGAGGCCATTTTTCTCTTGTAGTTAACAGTTACTGGAGTTTACTCCACTCAACATTTACCTGTCTAGATTATTGAGATGTCAATTACAATCCCATGAGCACAAGAACACAAATATTTATTGTTAACAGAAATCAGAAATCTGCAGGAAAAATTTGGCCATTGTAAAGAATGTACAAGCCATGCAGCAAAATTTTGAGTTAGCACAGAACAAACCCTACCAGGCCTTTCGTAGAGAAAATACATGAAAGCGTATCCTCAGCCATGTGTTATGCACCAAGGTACTGAAAATTATAACAACAATTTATATTGGTTTAGCATGTATGCAGTATGCTGTGCCTTGCCTCATAAAGAATACCCAGTATAGTAATAGAAACTGGACTAAATACAGTGAAATATGGACAACTACAGTACAGACAAGTCTACCACTAGATGCAATTCTAATTCAGGATCACATAGCATGAAACAGGTCACCATACTGGACCAGATGAAATGTTGGTCTATACTGGTAGGATTAATGAAATTATGAACAAGTTAAATGCTATAAGACCATTAATGTGCCACATAAGTTAGGGAAGGAAAGACATATAATTCCGATATTTCTCATTATCGATGTGTCATAGGGCATATAATGAATCATGAATTCGGAAATGCAAAGCAGAAAGTAGAAAATAAAAGCTAAATCTATGTAGTCAAGTTGCAGCTATTTAAGATGGTTTACAATTGCTACAAATAAGAATCAGCATGTGAACCAAGATAGGTTCCATTAGTTCTCATGCTTGGGCCTCCTCACTGAATATCTTTCTGACCTTCTCAGTGAGCGTAACTGAAATCGGCTCTCGGGAGACACTATCACCTGAGACACAGAAGATGCTTGGGTGCCGCTCAATAACTGAAAGGAAGTTCCATTTTTGGACAAATCCAGCCTCCTTTTCAAGATCATGTACAAGGATATAAATTTTCTTTTGGGACAAGATGGGATCTTGAAGATGAGGAAGGAGGGCAAGCCTCTTTTGGAGGTCCATGGCCATGTCAAGGCCAGGTTCATGATGATAAAGCTTTTTCTTGGGCCTGTGGCCACGACCAGCTGAATATGTGTTATGTGCGGACACGTCTATTGTCGTCGCGCCAAAAGCAAAGCCGTGTCATCGAGCGCGGCACGCGAGGAGTAGGTGCGGAACGCGCGGCGGTGGTGTCAGGGGATCACACTCACCGTTTTTGGAAATTGTTAGCGATTGTTTCTCCATTGGTTTAGTTAAGTGGTTAGCATTTGTAAGCCTATATAAGGCAGAGTTTTATCAGGAATAAAGCAAGCAAATTAGCCCCCTAAACTTAGCATCTCTAGTTCATCACGGCTCCGGGGAGGCGAGGTGACGAACCTCGCCCTCCCGTCGAGCACGGCTACGCCCAACGCAGCTTGGGGCCCCCTCCAAGCCATAACAATATGAGGACATAACCTTTCCCTGAATGAAAGGAAGAGTTCTGGAAATCGGAGATATATGTTTTGCCACTTTTATTTCCATCATTTGGCATCAATGACAGTCTATGTGTGCATCATAGGTACAAGCATCCAGGAATGCAAATAATGAAGCACATAGCCTACTATCCCAACTTCTGAAGAAAAGAAAATAGTCAGAATTATATCCTAAATAAGGGGCATCAAGTCGTCAGGCAACTAAAAACAAGAAGAAAAATCCAGTGACACCCTCCGTATCACCTAGAAACCTATGCCAGACTTACCCAATACCCATACCAAGTCATACACAAAAGATATAACAAAAGTGCAGAACAAATGACATGATTAAAATGGCAATTGAAGTCCATCTTAACGATGCAGACACGTTCTTTGCTCGTCATAGCGCTCATCTCAAGTTCCCAACCGCACTTTATATCAGTAAACTTTTAGGCCGTTTTTAAAAAAGAAATTTGGTAGTAGATCACACTACTTTAGCCTGGTAGTTTGTTCCTAGCATGCAACCATACGCACAAATTCAGTGTTCCATTTTTACCTTTCCTAATAAACCCTAAAAATCTGTCCTGTTCTTCCTCTTCATCTTGTAATCTATTACTTAATTTACTCTAAAAGGTATGAAATCGATAAAATTCCTAGTCGCAATAGCCAGACATCAAACGAATGCTGCATCATATAACTAACTAGCATGCCTGTATTGGACAAATTAACATGAACTCGATAAGAAATACTGAACCTGGAGGTTGGACTGCTGCTTGACCAAGCCGCCGGAGCCCGGAAGACGGCATCCTGTCGTCAGGTGGCGACGACAAGAGACGAGGAAGAACCCAGTAAGCGAAAGGAAATGCGAGGTAGGAGAGATAGGAGGCAAGTCGCCAGGTACCGGCGCTCCCGCCGCCGGCGCCGCCGAGCAGCCGAGGCAGCGCGGCGATGCATCGTGGCACTTTTCCTTCACCTTGGATCCTAGGCTAACATTCTCGTAACGGGCTAATTGGGCCTAGACCAATGGGCTCAAAATTCCTAGACAAACTGCAATGATATGTGAGCAAGACTGCAGTCTCACTCATTTCTGCGATTTGTTGCCTACTTGCCCCTTCCTTGCGAGTCGATGTGCGCGCCACTCCTCAACCACGACTCGCCCCCCGCTTATCCTCCCCGCTTGGTCATCACAGCGCCACTGCTCAACCGCGATTCATCCCCACGCTGCTTTCTCTCCCACGTGGTTCGTCGCTCGTCCCCCTTATTGCTCCTCTGCAACTCGTCGTTGGCGCCGTCACGAGCATAGGTACTGGGCCTTGGCCTTGGTACCTAGGTACCAGACCTGGTACCTAAGGGGTAACAGCCTGGTACCTTACCGGAGTTGTCGCCGCCGTCAACTCTTTGAAGCCATTGTCGCCCTCACCAATTGACCACCTCGCTGATGATAAGGTAGCAAGTCTGGTATCTGGATACCAGATCTGATACCCGGGGTTCCATCCCTTAGTACCTGAGCCACCACATCTATACTGTGCCATGGTCTTTATCGTTCCTCCATAAAAAATTAGACCATAGAGGGCTTCATTGGTAATGCCATGTACCAAGAAAACACACGTTTTTTAGTGTATGTATCTTCCATAACAGTAAAAATGATATATAGGTTAAAGATATTTATGATACTTTCATCTAAAAAAAGTATGAGAAGGAACTTTGTTTTAAAAAGAAGAAGAAAATGAACTGAACAATGCCTCTAAGAGGAGCAAATCCACATAGGCAGTATACACTAACAAAAATGACCTGCATACATAATGAGTATGGCCATTTGCTTCGACATTTAAACTTGTCTTTTTCATTCTGCTGGAAGCCCTTACATCAAGCAAGGTGTGTATGGAAAAGATGCGGTTATCGACTGGTTGTTACATGTTTCTAAGTTGTATGTGCTTGGATATAAGTAACCTATACTTTCAGCCTTCGAGCTGCTTAAATGATATGCTAGTGCTCTCTCTAATGATTCTCCTAAAAATATAATCTCTTTGTATGGATGAAACCCAATAATATTATGGTATCCACCTGTAACTCTATCTTCATTGTCAGGAACACTTTCATCGTCTGATGTCCATTCAAACTTCTCCAATGCTGCTTCCTCGCTGGGATCCCATTTAACCTTATTTTGGTCTAGTTTGTCCATTATATCATCCTCATATATCTCAGGATACGTGTGAAAGTTAATATCCTGTAAAATCCATGGGCCTAGACCTTGTCGATTATTCCTTCCACGTAGAACATGTTTGACTTTATTGCTATATTTCAACTCCCACCTTATTTCACTGTATGTTTCGTCAATAGTCCAAACTTTAAGACAACCATCTCCGGATGATGCGAGGTACACACCCTTTTCCGACCTTCCAAGATAAAAGTAGGCGAGGTACCGGCCGTCAGAGTTCTCCGGTGGTTTAATTACTCTGTACTTATCATCATTTAATGATATTCTGTAAAACCATGCCATTCGTCAAATATAATCTTGTACCATATGAAAATTTAATATCAAATGACAACACTCAAAGAATGAGCAAATAAATACCTGATAAAAAAGTTAGTTTGACAATGAACATAGATCGCTCCTCGCCAATAGACACCATTCCTACGGTCAAACGGCCAATCGGACCGCATGTCAGCGATCGTGCAAGCAGCTTCTCCTTCGCGAACAAAACTCCTATCTTGCCACACCCCTTCCCTCGACGAGAAGGTCGGCACGGCATATGATGCAGGTGGCCATTCCCAAGCCTCCATCGGGTCTTGTCCGTTGTGAAAAAAATGCGGCCGACATTTATGGTGAAACAATGGCATTAGAAACACCTCGTAGTGTGAAGACACGACAGGATCGAAGACAAGATAGGCAATATGGAAGTAATCCATCTCCTTGCGTGGTGGTGGATACGGAGGCAAGCGAGTCCACCATCGTGTGGCGGGGTTAACCACGTAACCCGTGTGGCGGATTAAGAGAAGCACGTTGCAGTGATCCTCAACTTGATGGCGATGGTATTTGTCCGGGATGAACTCGTCGAGGTGGCCAGAGATGGCGGTGCTGCCCGTCGTCGTCGAGGGACGGGCGAAGAATTCCGAGCAGGGTAAGTCATAGTAGTTGATGAAGATGCCGGCGAGCGAACGCGGGAGGAGGTCCGCGCGAAGAAGGCGGCGGGAGTCGACGAGGTCGCGCCAGGGCTTGCAGACGCAGCGGGACGCGGCGAGGCAGCGCGGGACGAGGCGGCGGAAGACCGCCGCGAGCACATCGTCCGGCAGCGATGCCACCGTCCGCTGATCAGGTCGCTCCATCCTATCCCCTCGATCTACTCCCCCAATTTTCGATCGATCGATCTCTTGCCTCGTGCCTGCTCCGCAGCAGCAGATTGGGCTGCGGGATCGATCGAGGATTCGCGAGTCAGAGATGATCAGGATTCAGGAGACGGTTTGCGTGGTGAATCGATGGGGGAAGCGAGAGCTGGCTGGCGTGTGATTTGGGCGTGGATTTGTGATTTGTCGTCTCCGATCGGTGGTGGAGAGGAAAGGCGGTTCGTCGCGCGAGGCAATGGGGACTTGGGGAGTTTTTTTAAGAGAAAAGGCTTACAGCCCTGCTTTTTATAAAGCATACGGAACAAGGTTCAGTTTTTGCTGGGGATCACCAGCTTACAATGCAGTTCACAACATCTGTTGGTTTCTAGATAAACTTCAGCCTACAGCTACTGTCAGCTCAGCAGCATCTAAACTTCAGCCTACGCCATCTCTATTGGCTTCCACTCCCTTGATTGATGCCGTGACTTGATCGATTTGGGTATCCATCAGTCCTTTCTTCCTCCTTTAGTAGCGTTCTCCAAGACCTGAGTAAGAAGATAGCACGGTGCAGAGGTGTTAAGGGGGACAGGACAATCTTATCTCTAAAAACCAAATCATTCCTAGTCAACCAGAGAGCCCAGCTCACAACCGCTAGGACATAAATCCCAGTTCTGCTTTTCCTAGAACCTGGTGATCCAATCACCCTCAAAACTAGTAGGAGTATATCTTAAATGAAGAGCATCTCTTAGAAGGCACCAGACAAAAAAAGATGGACAGGTAAAGATAATGTGGTTAGCATCCTCTAGTTTACCACAGAATTTACAAAATTCAGAACCCTCCCAGTTTTTCTTTTTCAATTCAGAGGCAGACTGGATCCTATTTCTAGAAGCTAGCCAAATGAAATGTTTAACTTTAAGAGGTATGGGGGCTTTCCAGATTTCCTGACCTCTCATATCATACTTACCTCTGAAAGTGATAGATCTATACATTGCCTTAGAAGAAAATTTGCCCTTATTATCCAAAGCCCAGTACAATTCATCAGCTTTGTCAACAAGGACCACTCTGTCCACCTCTGATCTCAAAGTATTCCACTCTTCTAACTCTACTACACCAAAATTCCTCCTGAAGGTCAGGGTTGTAAAGCCTCTATCAATAACCTCACGCAGCATTATCTCTCTATGATTGCAGATCTCATAAATCTTTGGGAAGCTGATTCTCAGGGGGCATTCACCTAGCCAAACATCCTCTCAGAAAAGGATATGTTTCCCATTACCAACTCTCCATTTGGTCCCTCTTCTAACCCAATCTCTTATTTGTATCACCCCTTTCCAAAACTGGGACCCCCCATGTGGGTCTGCTTGAAAAACACTCTTTTTTTGAAGGTATTTACTTCTTAGAAGTTCTAAACAGGGACTTGTTTTGTTAGACTCCAGATCCATAATCCATTTAGATAGGAAGGCAATGTTCACGCTCCTGGACTTTATGAACCCATTCCCCCCCAAAGTCTTTGAGGATTGCTAGATCTCTCCATTTCATCATGTGGAATTTCCTCTTACTGCTTAATCCTGTCCAAAAGAATCTACCTCTAATGGAATCCATTTTCGGGTGGATTCCCTCAGGGAGCAGGTATAAACCCATGGCATAAGTTGGTATAGAAGATAGATAGGAATTGATTAGGATATCTCTACCCCCAAAAGAAAGAGAGCCACATTGCCAAGTGTCCAATTTCTTTTCCATCTTCCCAGGAATAAACATGAGATCACTGTTCAGAAGTTTTTCAGGGCTAATTGGCATCCCTAAGTATTTTATTGGGAACTCTCCTATGGGGCAATTGAGCATGTTAGCAACTCTTTCCAACTCCACTTCCTCTAAGCCGATCCCAAAGACCTCACTCTTGTGATAATTTACTTTCATTCCAGCCATATCCTCAAAACATTATAAAAGAAACTTAACAATAGTAATGTCATGATCATCATCAGGAATAAAGAAAATAGTATCAACAGCATATTGTAGAATTGACACCCCATTTGGCACTAAATGATTACCAAGCCTTGACAACACCCCTGCTTTCCTGACTTTATCTATCATGGTTGCTAGAGCATCACTTACTAAGTTAAACAAAAGGGGGGACAGGGGGTCACCCTGCCTTAAGCCCCTATGGGTTTTGAAAAAATTTGTTCTCTCTCCATTTATGTTTATACAGACATCACCTCCCATTATGCAACTTCTAATCCAGTTTTTCCATTTTTCAGAGAACCCTTTCCTATCTAGGACCTCAAACAGAAATTCCCATCTAACTCTATTGTAAGCTTTTTCAAAATCAATTTTCCAAAACACCCCTTTTTGTTTCTTAACTCTTAGTTCATGGGCAATCTCAATGGTCATTACACAGCCATCCAGGATCTGCCTTCCTGTAATAAAGGCAGTTTGTGAAGGGCTAATGATTTTGTTACCATCCTCTGTTAATCTATTTGTTACTAATTTACTAAGGAGTTTAAAGCATTCATTGAGCACACAAATTGGTCTATATTGTTTAATGGTTGTTGCCTCCTGGGTCTTAGGAATGAGAGTTATAACTCCATAATTCAGCCTTTTTAGGTCCAGCTCTTCTTTGTGTAACATAATAGCCATCTCCAGGAAATCTTCTCTTAAATGATCCCAGAAGTCCTTGTAAAACTGGATTGGGAAACCATCTGGCCCTGGAGCAGTATTGGATTTAGCTTCTTTGATCACATTATCTAACTCCTCTCTACTGAAAACTCTAGTGATCCAGTTAGCTTCATCTGCTGATAGTTTTGATTCTGCCTAGAACCCCTCATTCAAATGTATGGAGGCAGGGGGTCCTCACTAAACAACTCTTTGTAATATCCTACTATGTGATTCTTTAGCTCTTCAGCATCTTGGATGGTTTCCTCCCCCTTTTGTAGGAAGGCAATGTGGCACTTCCTATTTCTACCATTAGCTATTCTCTGGAAGTATGTGGTGTTTCTATCACCCTTAAGCAGCCATTGTTCACCACACCTCTTATGCCATATTTTCTCCTCCATATCATAAATCATTTCTAATTGTTCCTCTACCTCATACCTCTCTTGCCACATGTCAAGGTTTTCCTCATTCACCTCTAATCGGGAATCTAGAGTAATCAAAGTCTCTTTCAAGGTTTGTTTGGCTACATTCTGCTCCCTCCTATTATTTAGACTCCATCCTTTCAGATACCTTCTCATGCTAGTTAACTTATTGTTCCAGTAGGCCAAAATCTAGGAGTTATCTCTAGGGATAAATTTGTTAATGACCATGTCTTCGAAACCAGGGACCAATAACCAAGCTGCCTCAAATCTGAAATACTTGTGTATTATTCTCTCCTCTCCCATAATCCAAGACCATAGGTGAATGATCAGATCCAACTCTTGTTAGGGAATTTAAAGTTGCCAAGGGAAATAACTCTTCCCATCTATTATTCATAAGAACTCCCCTCACTGGGTTTGCCTGTTTGTTTGTCCAAGTAAACCGGCCACCACCTCTATCTTAGCTCATTGCAAGCTATGAAATCATTGAGCATTGCCATCTCTCTGAAGTTGTGGTTAGAGTTTGATTTTTCCTCTTGGAATATGTAGAAATTGAAATCACCTCCAATGATAAAAGGTCTGTCCTCATTCTTAATTAAATATTCCATCTCTTCTATGAAGGCAGGTTTCAGGGCATCAAGAATAGGGCCATAAACATTCACCACCTCCCAAGTGTTCCCACTTTTTTTGCATTTCATAACTCTGCTAATAAAGAATCTCCCCATATGAATCTCTTTCCCTTCAAAACAATTTGTATTAATCCCAATTATGAGGCCACCTGAAGCACCCAAAGAAGATTTCCAGCACCAGTCAAAGTTGCTTGAATAATTTAGAGAATCAAGTTCTCTATTACTAAAGTTTTCCTTTTTGGTTTCCTGAAGGCAAACAATGTCGATATTATTGGTTCTACTCAACTCTTTTAAATGCTGTCTTCTCCCCTCATTCCCCAGTCCTCTAACATTCCAGAATAAGACTTTCATTTGATTTTAGACTTTAAGTTATGTAACTTCTTTATAGGCTCACCCTCAGAGGATTTATCTCTTATATCCTCTTTGGGGGTCAAGCTATCATTTTTGGTTTGAGCTGTCTTTTTCTCCTGTTTACCTTTCCAGGCAAGCTCAACAATCTTATCCTGTGCTATCTCTTTAGCTCTAATGGTTTCTAGGTTCTTATCTATTTTTTCCTGGGACTCACCTAGACTGATATTAGCAACATTAGCAATTTGACATAACTCCTCATTACTAATAAGCTGGAAGATATCGAAAGGGTTTGAGGTAATACCTGTTAGCTCCAGATTCTTCTTTTGGGTGAGAATCTCAGCTCTCACAGGGACAGGGACTGTCTTGCCAGCCAGCATCATCTGTCTCTTGCTCTGTCTGGTAGCAACAGTGGGACCTCTTCCTCTTGCTATCTTTTTGTGGGACACTTGCTTGAAATGCTCCATTTCTTCCTTCTCTTCTTCAGCTCTTTCTCTTTCTATATCTGAATCTGTAGGAATGTCACATTTCTCTTCCTCTTTATCTTTTATCAGTTCAAAAGACTCACTCTCATTCTCTGTTTGCTTTATTTCAGATCTGGCTTGGTCAATCTCTTCAATTTTCTCCATATATATGTCCATCATACCTAGCAGATCAGATATGTGGGCACTCAAGGGCAAATCTTCATCCTGTGATTCCTGCTCACATTGATTTAGTACCTCAGAGTTGATTGTGTAACTGTCATGCTTTCTGGCTTTGGGGCAGTGATCATCTCAACATTGAGGTTAGTGGGTTTGTCCCACACCACCAACTCGTTAGACTGCTTGGCTATTATCTCAGCATATGTTGGTTTGGTTTTGGCTGGTGGAGCAGATTTGGAGCCCTTGTATTCTTTCAAGGAGTTGGCTAAATCTCTCATTTCCTGACTGCCTTGAGAATAAGGTAATTCTTCATCACCTCCCAGGTCATCCCCACCTAAATCATCCCCATTGAACTCATCTTCTCCCCCCAAATCATCTCCATCAAAGTCATCTTTCCCATCATCATCATCTCCTCCCCCATCATCTGGTGGAGGTTTAGACTCACTTCTCTTTTGGGGGTAATTCTCAGCTTCCCACCTCAGATCATATCCCACCTTGTTGATATAAATGTGCAACACAAAATGCAGTAAGGAGGGATCCTTGTAGGAATTTTTTGCTCTGACAGGTCCAGTTGCCTTTAAGCTCTCTTCATCTACTTCCTCAAACTCCCCCATTAATTCCACAATGTCCATCACACCTTCTGTAATTCTAGCAACCTTGGGGATTCCATAAATCTTCACCCAGTCTAAGAGGAGCTCATCTACAGCTTCCTCATTCATATTTGACCCCACCACACTTGCTTTGATGCCATGTTTCTTAAAATCAAAGCCACTAAAAGTAGTCAGGTGGTCTCTAGCCTCTTCAGATGGAAAATTGATCAAATAGCTCTTATCAGTTATCTGTTTAACAGTCCAAACCCACACCAGCTTGGGGAAAAGCGATTTCAACTCTTCAATCACTCTTTCCACCGAGCCTACTCCTTTCTTAATGGTCAGGATACCTTTCACTGGGCGTTTTGCTAGTTCTACCTCTGGAATTGGGACATGTAGACTATAGAACCCCTGTCCAGGTATCCCAAAACAACACAATTTCACACCTCTCTTCTCATTCAAACCAGCTTTCAATGGGCAGTTAGTAGCAAAATGACCTGTGCTATGGCAAGAGTAGCAGAGAGGAGGGTTTGAACAAATTGCCTAGTGATGGCCCTCCTGGCCGCAGCAAAAGCACTTCTGGGGTCTAGGTCGAAACTCCCCTTCTCTTCTCCCTCCGGCTTGTTGATTCTGCAGCGGACGACTTCTGCTCCGTCTGCGCTCTGGATTGATCGCGAATTTGCTGTTGAGGTGGGTGTTGCTCTTGAATCGACTGGTTCAGGCGCTGTTGGCCCCAATTCTCCTGTCTTCCTCCTGCATCACGGCGCGCCGCACCACCCCCTTGCTGCATCAGCTTCCTCCGCAGTTCCTCCTCCCCGAGCTCAGGATTGGGGATGCGATTTCCCCATCCCGAACTCTCGCCTTGATCCGTAGCACACCGCTTGTTGGCGTTCCACGGTTGTTGTTGTGGGCGTCGTTCCATCACCACCTCCGCGAACAACCGGTGGTCGATCCGCCTCTCCTTGGCCTTCCAGATCCGTCTCGCTCCCGCTCCAAATCTAGCTATGTCTCTCTCGCTTGCAGGAAACCCTAGCTATGGGTTGGGGAATTGGCTCCTCCTAATCCATAGCCAGCAATGAGGAAGGGGGTTGTTGACTTTGGGGAAGAGATCCTCGAGGTGGAAGCCATACGGAGCAGCTACAGTGTTGGATCGGCCCACCTCCCGCGTGGGCTGCTTTCCCAGGATCCCCCGCTTTCGGTCCATGGATCGTGTGCAATTCCCGCCCAAAATGGGGGGATCGCGGCTGCTCGCCATGGTCCCTCTGCCCCGAGCCATGGTTGTCGGTGAGGACTCCGCTGATCTCGTCGGCGAGGATTGGACGAGGGGAACCTCCTTGGGGATCACGAGAGCTCCTCATCCCGCTCCTGTCGCGACCAAACTCGATGTGTGGGACGCAGTCGTTGTGGCGAGCGGCGATGCGCACTCAGAAGTCGAGGACGGGGACGCCGCCGGCGAGCTCGCCGTCGCTTTTGTCGCCCTTGTCTCTCTCGCACTCATGTTTTGTGCACCCGTCCCGCCCGGAGCCAATTAAATGTTTTGTCGGGGACTTGGGGAGTCGGTTGATGGAAGTGGAACACATCAGGATTCTCCTATCTTAATGGGCTCCTATGCGAATGGGCTGATTGGCTGGGCATGGGCCATTGTTGGCTCGAAATTCCTTCTCAAACCCGGTTTGTCAACCTAATAATTTTGCGTAAAGAAAGGCGAAGGGGAAGCTCTTGTCAGCGTCTAATCCTCTATAGCATTCGCAGTTATTCCGTTCTTAAGAAATCTGTAGATGCTTCCTCTGTAGTTGCAGTCTTTCCTTAGGGTACAACGGTATAATATGTGAGTTATCTATGTCAGCAGTGCTAAGTAAAGTATAGACAAAATTTGCTCTAGGACATCTTAAGTTTGTGGTATTTGCTCTAGGACATCCTTAAAATGTGTTTTTTGCTATATGACATTTAAGAAAATAATGGACACTAGATGACGTATTTTATCATTTTTAGGCTGTTCGCTGTGTCTGCTCCGGTAGTCACGTGGGGCCGTGGGGGAGAAGGCTTGACCTGCTGGTGATTGGTGGTTTTGGTCCATACAATGGTGTGATGTGTGGTGAGTGGTGACGGGTGAGTTGGGCCTAGGAGGATGAGCTCTTTTTGTCTGGCTCCAAGTCTGCAACCGTACTGTTGCTGTATTTTTTTCTTCTCTCGGTTAGTCCATACCGGGTTTTGCGTCGTCCATAGTCTTATCGACATCTCCGTGTGCTTTTATATCGACATTGGCATCGACTCCTCATCGTCACCGTCTCGTCTCGTGTATGGTCGGGTTGATCACTCGACGAAGTGTACGACTACGACACGCTTCTCTACGATGGTCATCTTCAAGCACGTCTACTATGCCATCAAGCTTTAGGTTGCCGCTGTGTCGCCTCCTCGGGCCGCAGCGTCACCGCTCGTGGTAACTCGCCGTTGCATCAACATGGAGCTGCCGTTGTGTCGTCCACTCGGGTCACAACGTCGTCGCTCTCATCGTCTTCACCGCCGTTCGCGCATCGACACCCTCATCGTCCGCACTGGTTGTCATCTGCCGTCAAGTTCTTCGTCGTCTACTTCGAGCACTGCCTTAGCGTCTTCTTAAAGCTGCCCCTATCGTTGCTTTAGGCTGGTGGTCCAGCTACCCCTACATTGACTACCGACGTTGCCTTCGCACCGTTGGTCCTAGTGCTTCACCTTCGTCTTCAACCGCTATATCTCGTCGCCTACGTCGGCTCTTCCTCGACTACACTTCGCTCTTCTCCAGCAACTGCGTGCTGCTCCGGCATCTCTCCCTCTACGCCGTTCTCGCGCTGCGACTATCTCAGAGGCCTTCTCTGCTAGTCTCTTCCGACATGGCGCAAGGTTCAAGTTGGTCGACTACCTCACCATAACCCACATGGTATTGGCAACACCGTTGTGCGCATTCGTCCCAAGTCGTCCATGGGTCTGGCACACCTGGTATGATTACTCGTCCTCCACGGTTTGAATGCATTGGCTGTTCGGCGCCATCTTCCTCAACGACTGTTGCGATCGCGTCATCGTCTTCATCTACTATGTGTCCTCGCGCACTCTAGTCCTCGGAGCCCTCCTATGCGCCCACAACCACTCCATGGCGCCCCTTGCGCGCCTCGTGGCTTGGCTGGCTAGCTCATCACCGGCACCAACTTCAGCTACATCAACCACGACTACTCTACGCGCGGCTACCACAATCACGACTTTCTCGCCTCCCTCGCTTTGGCTACCTCGACAACGGCATAAGGGCTATCATGTGTATTGTGTACTCTCGTCAGTTTTTTCTTCAGTCCAAGCGTCCGTGTTGCTCACGCTTGAACTACGGGGGATGTTAGAGTATAGAGATAGGATCGTATTGTATCAGGTTATTATCGTAGATATGATTAGTTTCCATCTATGACTCTAGCCTTACTTGAGATCCAAGTCTTGTACTCCAATAAATACCAGTCCCCGACGCTCAATACAACATGTCCAATATTCCCCAATCTATTCCTCTCCCTATTATTCTACAACCATCCAAATGAATGCATGACCTTGTGATGAATATATATGCTTAGATGGTCGTTGGAACCATAACATCCAACTGAGCGTGTACGGAAAAGACTCATTTATCATCTACCTATTGAATAGTACAAAGTACAAATTCACAATCTACAAAGTCACCAAGGTCTTCAACATTTGAGCTATATGTACTACTAATTGATCGGCTAGCACTCTTGTCAATGATTCACCGAAGAATATAATCTCTATGAATGTATAGAATCAGATGATACCAATATGTTTATTGTATCTCCTATAATATTTTCATTATAAGGAATATTATCATCATCCAGTTCCATTCAAACTTTTCCAATGTAGCTCGACCGTTGGGTCCATATTTGACCTTCTCTAGCAGTGATGCATACGAGAAGCAAACTTACTTCATCATAATCTTTGCCATAAGTTCAAGGCGCTTCAATTTTTTTTCCTAATAAACCCGATGAAGCTATCTTGTTCTTTCACTTCATTTTACAATCTATTACCTTTTTTTTTAATTTAGAGAAGGAACAAAATCGATAAAAATCCTACTTGTAAATGGCTATACATTAATCGAATGCTGCACCATACGACTTGCATGCTTGTATTGGAATATTTTTTTTTAAATTACACACCATGCACAAACACTCATCCCTATGAATGCTCACACGTAAACCCTACTCTATAAGCATCTCCAAAGACCGGCCGACAAATTTTTGAGGTTGACGAAGTCACCACAGACGCCTCGCTGTCGACGGATACGTTGTTTACCACTGAAAGCACGAAGCCGTTAAATCCCAGAAAATTCGTTCCCACGGGAAATTGAACCCAGAACCTCAGATGCTACTAAGGCTTTTGTAACCACTAGGATGTAGGCCCATTTGCTGTATTGGAATAATTGACATGCATGGAATTAATAATAATATTAAACCTAGAGTTTCAGCTGATGCGTGACCAAACCGCCAGCACCATGAAGAAGAACCTAGTAATCGATCTGAGGAAGAGGGGCTAAAAGGAGGGCAATCGCTAGTAGAGGAGATGGTTGCCGCCACACGAGGCATGCGTAGTGTGGCGAGATGGTAAGGTTGGGGCAGCAGCGACCCGCGTGTCACGCTAGCGGTGTATCTTGTCAGTTTCCCTTTACTTAGGCTAATATGGACAAAAGTGGAGAAGTTATAGAGCTTGGGTTATCACTAGACCAAAATTCATTTTTCCGGGTGGCGTCACATCATTTTTGCAGGTGGCACAGCAATAGAGCTGCCTGCAAAAATGGTGTACGGGCTGGTGCCGTTGTCACCCGCCCGGAAAATGATTTTTGTTGGCGGGCCACTGAGTGACCTGCTTGAAAAATACCTCTATTTTTCCGCGAGGGGGAACTAGATGATCCGCCTGCAAAAATCCTATTTTTGGGTGGACCATCTAGTGGTCCGCCTGGAGAAATAAAAAAAATTGAAATGAAAGGAGGGAAGGCAAGGAGAAAAGAAAGTAACTCTTATTAACTCTCACGCACTCCTCTCCCTGCGCACTCTCTCTCACACACACTTCTCTCCCTCTACTCTCTCTCTCAGTCCTCTCCCCCCTCTCTCTCGGCACCCTCCGGCGATAGCGGCAGATCCGGCCTAGCTAGGGCGGCCGGATCTGCCGTCGGCAAGCCTCAACCATCCCCTCCAGATCCAGATCTGGAGGGGGCAGCGGCGCCCGGCCCAGCTCAAGGTGGGCGCGTGACGACGACTACACGGCGGCAGCGAGGGCGCGGTGATGCGGGGGTGGCGTGGGCGGTTGGCGACGACAGTGGGCCGCGGCACGGAGCGGGGGCGAGGGCAGTGACGGCGGCCGGCATCGGCCGTTTTATTTATTTGTTTTCGTTTTTCCAGGCGGGCCACTAAATGGGCCGCCTGGAAAAATATATTTCGGGTGGTACTCACCCCTCATGGAAAAAGAAGCTGACGCCTGGAAAAAATCTTTTTGTAGGTGGGTTCCGGCCCGCCTACAAAAATGGATGATTTCTCCTGGCAATTGCAATCGGGCGATGCCCATACCCGCCCGCAAAATCCACTTTAGTCCGCCTGCAAAAACGTTTTTTTTTCCTAGTGTATCATGGGTTAAAAATTGAATTGACAAATTCGCACTTGTGAATATATGCAATTCTGCATCAGATCAGTTGCACTCCTGCGCCGTGCAGAGTATGATGAGGGAAACCTGCCGTCTTCAGCTTCTAATCCTTGACAAAACAATAAGCAGTAATGACGACTATTCTTCTTACCTGCTTCACAAATCAGAAGAGACATAATTCTCCTTGGTTGGAGATTTCGTGGGAATTTAATTGTCTTTTTTTTAAAAAAAAATCTTGTAAAATTCTGGGTTCCAAAGGCGGCTTTATAGTGCAATAGTACTGATGTAAAATTGTAACTTAAACATGTCGGTGTTATGATAGATACGCAATATGATATTAGTTGGTAATGCCATGTATCATTTCCTTACAAGTAAGATAGGAGAGGGGCCAAGCAGGTGTACAAATTACCAGGTACCCATATAACAATGCAGCCGACAGGATGAAAACTAGAGTACCCAGTCAAAAATTTATTATACTTGTAATAACAAATACAAAAACAAACATGAATAGGAACTGCATAGGAGACATATATACTAATAACAATGACTGCATAGACGAGTATGCACATTTGTATCAATGTTTAAACCTATCATTCCCCCCTAAAAGCCCTCACATCAAGCAGGGTGTATACGGAAAAGATGCGGTTATGAATTGTTCATTAATTAATTCTAAGTCACAGTAGGGTGGATATAAGTCACCTATATCTTCAATCTTTGAGCTATTTAAATGATACGCTAGTCCTGTCTTTAACGATTCACCTAAAAATAGAATTTCCTTGTATGGATGAAACCCAATTATATCAATGTGTCCATGGGATCCCCTCATAACTCTATCATCATTGTCGAGAGCATTTTCATCATCTGAGATCCATTCAAACTTCTCTAACGCTGCTTCCTTGTCGGGATCACATTTAACCTTGTTTTGTTCTAGCATTTCCATGATGTCATCTTCATATATATCCTGTAAAATCCATGGGCCTAGACCTTGCCGATTATTCCTTCCAAGTAGGATATGTTTGATGTCCTTGTTATGTTTCAACTCCCACCTTATCTTGCTACATGTTTCATCAAGAATCCAAACTTGAAGACAACCACCTTCATATAATGCAAGGTATACACCGTTTTGTGACCTTCCAAGATAAAAATCGTAGTAGCTGCCAGAGTACTCTGGTGTTTTAATAACTTGGTAGCTATCATCATTCAAGGATATTCTGTAAAACCGTACAATTGATCAAACATAATTATCTAGTATATGAAACTTAAACTTAAATCATGATATTTAAAAAATCAACAAAATAATATACCTGATTAAAAAATCAGTCTGACAATGGATATAGAGTGCTCCTCGCCAATAGACGGCATTCCTCTTTTGATCTCTGTTCCTACCTAACCGCATATCAGTGATAGTGCAAGCAGCTTCTCCTTCACGGTGAAAACTTCTCTCTTGCCACAACCCTTCTTTCGACGAGAAGACGGGCAGGGCGTATGATGTCGGTGGCCATTCGGAAGTCTCCACTGCAAGGTCCGGTACGTGATCTCTTCTCTTGCTGTAGCGAGGATCACATGGCAAGTGAAAGGTTTGGATTAGAAACACCTCATAGTGTGGAGACACAGCGGGATCGAAGACAAGATAGGGATCATGGGAGTAGTCCATCTTCTTGCACGGAGGCGGGCGTGGAGGCAAGCGAGCCCACCATCCCATGGCAGGGTTAACCACGCAGTCGGACAACCAAAATAGGAGGAGCCCGTTGCAGTGATCCTCGACTAGGCTGCTACTGAATTCCTCGGTATCGGGCAGGAAACTGAAGATACCAGAGGCGGCGGTGCCAGTTATGGATGGACGGGCGAAGAATTCCGAGTCAAAAAGGTTGTGGAAGTTGACGAAGAAGCCGGCGAGCGAGTGCGGGAGGAGATCGGCCACGCGCAGCAGGCGGCGCTCGTCAACGAGGTCGCGCCATGGCTTGCAGACGCAGCGGGACACGGCGAGGCAGCGCGGCGCGAGACGGCGGAGGTGTCCCTTGTTGGAGTGTACATGCTTCACAAATTGGCACATCTCCTTTATTAAAAATATTTAATTTTTTTATGGCAAGCTTATGGTCCAAAAACATGTTGCCATGCCAATTTGTAGAATTTTTCGATTAAATATATATATTATTATAATTATTATCTGATACCTTGTATACAAAACTATTTATTATCCTTAGAAGATAATTGTTTTTTCATCTATCTATAAGACATGGGCTACGGTGGAGCATACGATCCTACATATATTTTTTCTGGAATTTTTAGAATCTTATCCGATGCACACGTAGTTCAATTTTGAATTAACTTCGATAATCATGTAGAAATTTAATTAATATAGAAAAAATAGTAATTTAGCTCAAAAGTTCTCAAAAATTTTACACGACAACTTATATGTATTTCTTTACGTATCATAAATACTTTCGTGTATATAAGATAATTTATTTTGTGAGTATCTTCATAATGGTATAATAAAATTAAAAAGATAAAGCCATAACTTTGCAAGCGGACCGTGTAAAGGTGCGCTTGTAAAGATAATTTTTACAAGCGGACTACATAAAGACCAGCTTGCAAAGATCTTGGAAAGACCATTATGTCCACTTGCATAAATTTGCATAGAAATTTAAATAAAACTTACTTTCCAATATTACACCTAAACAAAAATTTATATAGGACATATTGGTTAATAAAATAAAATATGTGATCATTGTATTCCATTTTTAATAAATTAGAAAGCAACATTTCCCATCCAAAAAATACATATAAATAATCAATAACTACTAGAAAGAAAACAACAATTCATATTATTTTATATAATCTCTCTTATCTCTCCAACTACATCTAGTGTTAAAAAAATGCTATTTTAGGAAGAAGGCCACCAAAATACTTGTACTGTTAATTGTAGACGGGCCGTATAGCAGCCCGCATGCAAAGATTGCATCTTTGCATGCGACCCTTTAAACCGCTTGGCTGCAAAGATCATGCTATCTTTGCAGGCGGACCTTAAAGAAGCACGTATGCAAAGATACATTTTTGCATGCGGGTCTTGAGGGTTCCCATAATTGCAGACGGACGACATAGCGGTCCGTCTGCAATGGCCTTTAGTGGTCATATGCAAAGATCGATTTTGGCGTAGTGAGATGCGCACGACGGCCGATCAACGCGAGCCGCGCAAACTCATGTTTTAGCCATTTCCCACCAAGCCACCGACACTTATCCTTATCCCCTCCCTCATTCTCTCTCCATCTTATCTTCTGCCCACTTCACACATCTCAGACAGCCAGCTTTCTCACCAATGCTTCCGGTCGATGGCAGACACGACAGCCGATCGGAGCGGCAGGTGGATGGCCAGAGCAGTTGCAGTGGTCGGGCCACTGGCAGGGCCCGAGCAGTGGGCGTGCTGCTACAGGGCGCTGAGCAGCGGCGACTCTTCAAAGCGACAAGCGGCGACGATGGCTTCCTAGGTCCTGAGCGGCTGGCGAGCAATGGCGGCTGGCCAGAGCTGCAGGAGGGTGGTCTCTGCGACCGGAGCGGTGACCGAGAGGTGGCGCCACGGCGGCCATCCATTGAAGCGGGCAGGCCTCTATAGGGGGCCGGGCAGTGGGCAGACCACTACCGTGGGCCGAGCAGCGGGTGGGCGATAGTGATAGACCGTGACGAGCGGCAGCTAAAGATGGCAATGGAGATCTATCATCCAAAACCCGGTGTGTATTATTTACTCCATTAGGGTGGATAGATAGGTTGAGTTTTATATCTATGGGTATAATGATGGAAATTTTTTTTTGTCTCCAATAGGTTATTGGGTGTGGATATGATTATATAGTATCCATACCCATGACCCAATGAATACCTATCAAAATTAAATAAATATAAAAATCTAGTCATAGCCCATATAAATTGAGCCCAAAGTGCTAAATTATCTGGTCCAAACATTATCATATAAAAGAGAAAACCCTAGCTCTCTCCAATCTGCATCCACACCATTCACTACTCCTAAATACCTCACTCACCGTCCAGGTCGCCGGCCGCCGTTGTTCCCCACTACCGCCGCCTCCATGCCAATCTTGTGGATATTGGGTGTGGGTTACACATGGGTATATTTAACCCACGTAGGTGTGGATATGAGAAAAAATTATACCCATAAATGATAATGGATACTTCAACGGGTGTGTTTTAATTTCGTGGAGGTGGGTTTGGACTAGTGATACCCAGCGGGTATAGACCCATTGCCATCTTTAGCGGCAGCCGTGGCTTCCTGGATCCGGAGTGGCTGGCGAGTGATCGCGGCCGGTCGGAGCTGCGCGGGCAGGCACTCGCCGAAGGCCAAGCAATAGCCGGCAGTGTTGAGCGGCCAGCGCCCGGATCTGGTGCGCGAGCAGCGGGTCGGCTTGATTTCGAGCCGTCTCCATCCCCTTTCTTTTGAAATCTCCTATCCCTACTTGTGCCGGGTCTATTCTTCCGAAACAAATTTATTTGTTATCCAAACCCGGCACAAATGAGACTAATAACCCGACATAAATAAGGGTATTTGTGGTAGTGGTGCAATCAAATACAATCTTTTTTGCCCTCGCATCGCCCCTCCAACACGGGCTGGAACCGAGCATTGCAAGAGCCGCCAACTCCCCCCTTCCCTATCTCTCGCCTTGCCGGTTGACTATGATGACGGCAGTGGCAGGGCTATCTCCCTTCCTCTTCAGCGCAGCGGCCAGGGCACCACTAAGACGAGGTAACAATGAGAAGGGGGCGACCGAAAGCTTCCGGCGCTGCTCCAACAAGATCCCAGGTGCCCCTCGCAGTCAGATCTGGCCACCGCCCGGGCGCATGGAGGCAACACACTGGGAGTGTGTGGGCAGGCCCCGCAGTCAAGGCTTGTGGCCGACGGCGTGCGAGCTAACTGCATGGTGGAGGCGCTAGCAGCCAGCGGCAAGGGGTCGCGGTCCCAACGTAGTCTCCAAGGTGGGCACAACGGTGCAACAACATCGGTCTGGGCATGGATGGCGGGGTATGGTGCTGCCGGTTTTGACTGATGGCAGCAACACCAAGGATGGATGATCCGGCCATCCACGGCCAGCAAGGTCATTTTGGGCAGTGGTTTTCTGTGACAGTGAGGCAGAAGAGTTGTCGCGGCGCTACGACGGATCCACGATGGCGGAGATTGCTCCCCCCGTACAAAGCGATGTGCAAGCATGACGATTGTGTTTACAACGATGTTCTTTATCTCCTCTATCGAAGGCGGTCGGCCTGATTGTTGGTACTTCTTACGTCCATAGATAAAATTCACAAGCGCATGGAATATCGCTATAACACTTCACCCGCAAGTATATCCAAGGTATCAAATACACAAGAAACGTGTGTGTCAACTCCTCCTCCGGATCATCCAAGTACACGAAGCTAAAGTCGGCTAAGGGTACTGAGGGTTTACAGTAAGAGAAAGTGTCTACAAGAAGCTTATGTTTAATCCTAATGAGATACTTCAGGCACTGGCCAGCTCGTTGCTCCCAGATAACGTTGTACTACACACCCAGACATGTGTCAACGTCTGATATCCACGACATGGTTTTTGTATAATATAGGGGAACGTCGGCACCAGGGTTAGTGCGAGAACGGGGTAAGGACAATCACAGAAAGAGAGAAGCAAAGATTTTTATACAGGTTCGGGCCCCATCTAACAGGTAATAGCCCTACTCCTGTTGGCCGAAGCCGATCTTGATCTATATTCATCATCATCATACAAGTACAAATATGAGCTAACCTATCCAGTAGTTGTCGACTTGGCGGCCTAGAGTAGCATCACGTAGTCGACAACAGGGTGGTCTTCAGTTTTAGATCTTATGTTGGCTTATGTTCTCCTCTCTCCCTAGGGGGTCTTTTATTTATACCCATAGAAGTCTCCTTGTCTAAATAGGACTAGGAAAACCAATATGGATACTATCCGAGTAGTCCTTGTAGTCTCCATATAACTAATATGGATACTATCCGAGTATCTTTGTAGTCTCCATATAGAACTCTTCTTCTCCTTCCTTATTCAGGACTCCTTCTATATATGAGGTATGATTCCGTATAAGGCATGGTAGATGGTGGGTCCAACCGAGCCTTAGTCGAGTACTATTGGGTATGTACTATCCATAACACTGACAACATGGATGAACTAAGTGATCTCAAGGGCTGTCAGCACCTCTACACCTATCTCAAGCTAACTATGAGATGTGAAGCAACTACTGGAAATTAGTTACCTAGACACCTTGTCTACGCAATTAATAACTATTTAAGTGTTTATAAGGCACCCAAACAATCACTATAAGTTTATAAGTTTATAGTGAATAGTAATCCAGTATTCTACTTAGAAACTAACTGAGAGATAAATCTTACTACAATAAACTTAATTACTCATAATAATATTTGAATTCGAGATCCTTTCTTATGTTATTTAATTACTTAGTGTAAGTGTGATATATTTCCATCTTTACGGGTTAAATGTTTAGTATTCGTACTAAGTGCTCTAGTATTAGGACTCTGGATAAAGAAGGAAGTTTCTCCGAGAGTACTAGAGTAGTAATTAATAACTTAGACATGGTGTCTAGGTTAGAGATTACCTTTGTTTGTTGTGTATCCCACGGATTTGTTAGAGGTAGACGACAGGTGGTGACAACCCTGAATTCCGTCCTAGTAATCCTCCACTTTTGGGTACATCATAGAGCTATAGCCGGAACCACGCTGGCTGACCAGCGGGGGTCGGTGCCCGAAGCAACAGTTAGAAAATTACCTTTAACTTAGCTTGGGTAACTAAAACATACAGAAAGTCCTCTCTATCCTAGTCTAGCCTACCTGTTGTTATTGTCCTTGATAGTCTTAGCCTTAGATAAATTACACCTGTCCCCTGAGTTCAATATCCTTTTGGGGTCACCCAAATGTGAAGTGCTACAGTGGTATTCCGTGCGCTTGCGGATGTATTCTGCAATCGTAAGAAATACCAACACCCCTAATCTCCTTTCCTCACTAAGAGAACCAGGATGAGAGACACACTGCAAAACCAACCAGGATGAGCTCCTATTGACCTGGTATCATGAGAACGAGCTCCCCATTGCTGTTTGCATTCATTCATTCAAGCTCCTAATAGTGCACAAGTCATGCTGTAGCCTGTAGCTTCGAGCCGCCTATCGCGGCTGGCAGATGGCCTTTAAATCAATCTCATCTACTAGTCTCACAAAATACGGCTGCTAGCCCTTTGAACTTTGTCATTCAGGAACATCAACTTAATGGAAATGGAGGAAGCATTTTCTGTGTATGACAAACTGTATGGTGCAAACTACAAACATTGTTGAACTGTATGGAGTATTCTAATATTCTTTTAAGAGTTTAATATTTAAACATATTATTTGTTCATAGTAGTAACTCACATGGCTTCATTATAAATATATCATGTGTCTGACCCACCTAAAATTTTGTGCGTCCTCTGCCACTTGTTGTATCCTTGTGTAAGGGGTTCGATATATACCTGTGAACCAAACTGAGACACGCATGCTATTATTAAGGAAATTGGCCGCGAACGGCGGCAGCGGCGTGGTGGATTCGGTTGAATCACCGATGAGCTCCATTCGATCTGAGTTCCTGTATGATTGCATCGTTAGGTAGCTAACACATCCACCGTCTACTGTTCGCCCTGCTGCCATCGGAAAAATCTCTTACTGTGAACCTTTACTCCTCCCAACTACCACCTCGTCTACCACAATCCAGCCTCCTTCCCACCCTCGCTTATCAATGTTTGGCCAATGCTTTCGCTGCCTTTCACTGTCCCACTCTGTCAAGGATTGTCGTGACCCCTTTGTTGTTTTTTGTTTGTCGGCACGCTGGTCACCGGCAATTGGTTTGTCCCTCGCTCCTCCTCTCTTCCACCGCCTCCAACACCACTCCGCCCTCGCTTCCTTCCTCCGCATCCGCCTCTGCTTCGCCACCACCTCGACTACCCCCCATCCATACTCCGCCACCGCTGACAAAACGCCCTCCTTCTTTCCAAGCTAGGTGGGTTCGGAAGCCTCCTCCTCCCCCATCATCGAAGAAGCCTGCTCCTTCTCTTTTCCTGTCAGCGCATCGCAAGATGGCTCGGTCTGCCAACATTGCCGATCTGACAGATTTGGTTTGTGTTGTTCCCCCGGCCCCTGTGGATGCTGTTGGGTTGCTTTCTGCTGGTGTTTCCGTTGAGTTCGGGGATGCATGCATGGATCAGATTCTCCCGATTGGTCAGCTTGACTCCCCCATGCGGGGACCAGGTACCACTTCTCTGTCCGGATCTGTGGATTCTGCCCCTGTTTCGTCTGCTTTAGTTGGTGAAATGGCACCACCTGTCGATGTTGTTGCATGTGCTGTTCCTTCTGCGGATAGCACCTTTGTCTCTAGGGTTGGTGCCGAATCTAGGACTGTGCATACCTCTACTGTGCCTGTTGAAACCCTGGAATAGGCGTCTGAATCGGATGCTCTGCCATTTTTTTTCCCAATCCACCCTCTGACTCACCAACAGGATCTTGCCAACCACCTTCACCCCCCTAGGGCGGGGCACCACACTGCTGCTGGTTCAAGCAGGGGGAAATCTGTCGTTGCGGTTTTTGGGGCCAACTTTCTGTCCAGACAGTCATCCAGGAAAAAATCATCCGTATGCTTGGCGACACTTGGACGCACCGGCGCTACATACTGATGCTGAGTCTTCCTCTTCTGCGGCGGCGTCAGCTGAGTCTCGCTCGCCACCACCAATCTTCCTTGACTCGATCTCTGATCTCATTCTGCTCCTCCAGCACACGCTCAGCTAGGGATGGGAGGTTAAGTGCCGCTTCCGATGAGGAAAGTCTTGGTCTGGCAGACCTGCTTGGTTCTGTTGGCAGTGAGGACAATGAGAAAAATAAGCAACCACAGCAACCAATGCCTGGAGTGCCTACAAGATATGCCGGTTACATTGATGCTTTTGTTCCTTTTGCTGACAAGCGTGTGGCTGGTCACTACGCACATGCTTATTTGTTCCCAGCTGATGAGGACATCACTCACATCACTCCCTTCGAATACACACAACACACCTCCGTTGGATATTCAAAGTCCAATCACTGGAGCTCGTGCACGACAATTAAATTTGGAGGAGAGCCCGTTCCTATGTTCTTCTTTATATGATTTGGAGAATAGATTGCTACCTAATGATCGTGTTATGATTAGGAATCATGGAGAGTACATGAAGACATTTAGAGAGAGACTTGGAGGTGTGGAGGATCATCAAAGACGTCCAAGTCAAGGTGGAGGCCCAAACCAATTCGACTTCGACTACGGTTCGAAGTCCAGGACTAATCTGCACTAAAACGGACGCCCAGGTCGCATACGTGCTCGGATTGAGGCGTTCTTTATACGGATGGAAAGATAAGAAGATAACCTTTACCATGGAACTGATCCCACGTCCAAATTCGTTGCGAATCAACGGGAATCGACTAAACAATTTGACGTTCAGAATGTGTTCTGGTGCTGCGTCACCATCTTTGGGCCTTTTGGGCCATGTATCGAGTCCAAGTCCATTGTTGATGGCTATTAATGCAACATTTTATGAGGATGCCAAGAACGCCAGGAGGATGTTCACTGAGAACATTTTCCACACTTTGGCACCCCAAGGATGATCATCTGTGATGGAGGATCCCACTTCATCGACAGGACATTTCGGGAGCTCCTTTATGAGATGGGCGCCAAGCATGACATAGCTACACCCTACCATCCTCAAACCAGCGGCCAAGCAGAGACGTCCAATAAGCAAATCAAGAACATTCTGCTCAAGACCGTCAATAAGATGGGGACAGGATGGAAGGACAAACTCCCTGATGCTCTGTGGGCATATTAGACGGCATACAAGACACCCATTGGTATGTCTCCATACCAGATATTCTACGGGAAGCCATGCCGACTTCCCGTAGAGCTTGAGCATCGAGCCTACTAGGCCATCAAGGAGTGGAATATGCATTTTGAAGGAGCTGGAGAATGGAGGAAGATGCAGCTGCCCGAGTTGGAAGAATGGAGGGACAATGCGTATCACAGTGCCAAACTATACAAGGAAAGGACACAAAGGTGGCATGACAGGACGATCAAAATAAGACATTTTAGCCAGGGGACAAAGTTCTGCTATTCAACTCTAGAGTTAAACTTTTGGCCATGGGAAACTGCGAAGCAAATGGGAAGGACCATTCGTCGTCATCGACACCTCGTCACATGGAGCCATCACACTCCGCGACGACTCAGGTACGATGTTCGAGGTAAATGGTCAACATCTTAAGCTTTTCCTTGAGCTAAATAAAATTTTAGATGAAGAAATAGATGTGATAGAGTTAATCAACTTCACACCCTAGTCCCTAAACTAAAATTTTGCTTAATTTCTGTAGTATCATAATCCCCTAGGTGTCTTTAGGTCCTGTGAGCCTGTAGGGTGTCAATGGCTGGTATCCGTAGACGGGGTATGTATAAGACAGGGGAACGTTGGTGTAAGGACTATAATAATACGACATGATGCTACTCTAAGGCAATGATTTTTATACTGGTTCAGGCCCTCGAAAGGTAACACCCTACTCCAGTTTATATGGGATTGCTGAGGTGAGATTCCCCGAGTACAGAGTACAATATGCGGAAGGCTAGATGTCAACGGGATCGTACTCGGAAGGCCCAAAAGACGATCTCGGCGACTTTGGTGGCTAAAACTACTGGAACTGCTTCGGCTTCTCGTCTGGCTTGATTGTTCTCTCGTGCCCATGGGGGTGCCGTGGGTTCCCTGCAGTCCCCGAACAGGACTCCGATTAAGAATCACGCACGATTAGTGTGGAGAATATGGGTACCGGGTATCCACTCGGACCATTGTTAGCCCACGAAGAACGGGTGTTCTAGAAGGTTGATAGAAGGAAAGCAAAGAGGCCTGGCCCATCAATGCCTTGATTCTCATGGTGCAATCCTAGAGATAAGGCATATCCCGAGTCGTATGTAACTCGGAGTTCATATATATAAAGAGATAAATCACCCGGTTGGGCCTTGCCTAACAGATAGGAAAATCCTAAGCCGTTTAGGGTTAGGATTCCTAGATGACTCGGTCCCTTCTCCCTATATAAGAAGGGGTCGGGGGAGCCCCTAGGGGTACGAGATCCATGGATCACACAACAATTATTCATATAGAGAATTATACAAACTCAGCGGAATACTTTCTCCGGACTGGATTACAGTTATTACTCCACTGGACGGCCTGAACCAGTATAAATCCTCGTGTTCCATCACCATCTAGCTTTTGAGTTCGTGCGTAGCCCCATATAGTATATTGCCGGTCCAAAACACCGATAGTTGGTGCGCCAGGTAGGGGAAGTTGCCGAATTTCTCGATGAAAAGCTAGATGGCATCTTCGTCAACACCCACGTTTGCCGGATCGATCGTCCCACCAGGGACAGAGCTCCGATTCGGCTCCTTCAGCTTCATCGCCGACTCCAATGGGGAACTCAGGACTCGGGCAGAGGAGATCAACCCAGCTGATGCCTTCACCTTTCTGATGGGTCTTCCCAACATCGCTGAGCAAACGACTCACCTCTTGAGTCGTGTGATTTCTCAAGTCGACGATGGCACCATGCACGGGAGAACGATTCCCCCTAGCCGGACCTCAAGGGGACAGAGACGATGGTGATGGCGAAGCCCTGCGGCATTCCGAGGTCGGAGGCGTCAGGGACGGCGAACAGAGCAGCGGCGGCGCTGCCGGGAGGGCGGCGACGATGCCGGTGGCGTCGCCACGTGCTCGATCTGCGCCAAATGGGACAAAAAGGCATAGGTGAGGTCGGCATGAGTAGAAGAGCATGTTCCAGAGGAAAGCGAGAGGAGTGGATCACAGGAGAAGAAATGCGATGGTGGGGAAGTCGCCGATGGTGAAAAAGGAAGGGGTTGTGCTAGGAGATCTAGAGAGTTTATGTCTTGGGAAGCAGTTGGAACGCGATGGGGGAGGAATGCCGTGCTCACTGGTGCTTGTCTTGGTCAAGAAGGGAAGAGTGGAGTGGGAGAGGGAGAGAGAGGGGTGGCTGGGTACTCATTGCATTCCTTGGCCATCCAAGGGGCAAAATGGGCGGTGGAGGTCAGAGGGGGTGTCCTGGACATGTTCCATGGGCTTGGGGCGTGTGGGGCCCACTTTTCACCTCATGTGATTTCCCAAGTGCTTCCTTGTAGGATCCTTCTTCAATTGTCTTGCAAAGAGGCGGTGGAGGGCTCCATCTTTAAGAATAAATAATTGGGACGCTGAATAATTTATGAGCGGATCAGATAGCCGAATGACTGTATGCATACACAGCCGGGTGATTATTGGTAGCTTCAACTTGAAGTAATCCACCACGCATATACTTGCTCCCGATTTATTGGCCTTGGCGTCTAATAATTTATTGATCATCTAATCCAATTAATAGACTGCTGAACCATGTCCATGTTGGCTTTTTGCTTACACGGTACCAATTATACTGGTTCATGATTCTAACATGCATCTGTTCCTTGTACACATATATATGTGTGGCTATTGTCTCTGAATTGATCCCTCCGCGAGTCCGACTTAGAAAGTGCAGATCGAACCCGACCGACTCTTAGTAACTTGCTTAATCCAACGACTTGTACGTCAATTCTTTGATAACAAAGTCTGGGCTTCCCAAGTGAAGAATTTGAATGAAGTTAAACAGAATGTTGGCGACGCGACATAGATAAATTAAGTCAGCCATGAAACCCTAGTTTTCAGATCCTGGGTTGGATAAAGGCGACGATAAGCCGACAACAGCGTCTTGCAGGTTATAACGATGAATCCGAGTGCCGCCACACAAGCAAAAAGTGATGCTAAAGATGCCGAAAAATAAATCCGACTACCCTCGATTCCCAATTAATCTGATGGAGTCGTCGGCGGCGGAATCCAATGCTTCGAAACAAAACACCTTGAAAAGTGGCAAGGTAACGCCACCAGATAAGATGACACTCAATTTTGACGAAACGCCTACCTCTCGATGAATGAACGCCGGCGACGTTATTGGCGATAGTGATTTCTGCTGGTGGTGTCATCATGCCAATGAAGAAGCAAATACGTGTCGGAACAACCTTGATCGTTGATGCATGTACTCTTGAATTCATCGTACTCTTGTATTTGTCGTTGTAGTTCTGTAGACGTGAATGAATCTTCTGGATATCACACATATGAATACATATGCACTGTATACTTCCATGGCTGAGTGATTATCTCTGAACAGATCCATAGCCTCGTTCTCTGAGTGATTATCTTCAACCAATGTTGAGTACTTCTCTTCATCATATAATAAATCCCGAGTACTTGAAATCTTCTCCCAATATCTTGCAGTGAAGGGCTCTAATTGAAGAAAATCCAGAAATCCAATAAATAAGGGCGTCAAATAGGTGCACCTATTAGGTGTAGCCCCCGACTCTATGATTAGTTGAAAAACAACTAAACTTTGAGTCTATTTGGACCATGACATAACTCCAAAATAAATTTCCAAGGGGCGCTGAGTAGCGCACCTAATAGGTGTAGCCCTCGACTCTATACTTAGTTGGAAAACAACTAAGCGTATAGTCAGATTAAAACCAACCCTGTCCGAGTCAATCAACCACACCATCCTTTGAGCTTAATATCAACCATCCGAGTGAATCACCCAGACAGTAGGCCAGAAGCTTTGAATAATCAGCACAGTAGGGCGAATTCGGACATATACTCGTCCACATCTTGACTTCACTCATGTCAAGGAAAAAGAGTAGTTTAGCATCGATCACCCAGATAATTCTGGATAATAGGCCGGAGGCATAATATTTGATGCACAACAGGGCAAATGATCGAACATATAGTCATCCTCATCTTGACTAATGTCATGGAAAAGAATAGCTTAGCATCGATTACCCAGATAATTCTGGACAATAGGCCAGAGGCATAAAAATTGTCGCACAGTAGGGCGAATACCTTGACTCATGTCAAGGAAAAGAGCTGCTTAGCATCGATCACCCAGATAATTCTGGGTAATAGGCCAGAGGCATAAAAAATTATCGCACAGTAGGACGAATACCTTGACTCATGTGAAGGAAAAGAGCTGCTTAGCATCGATCGCCCAGATAATTCTGGATAATAGGCCAGAGGCATGATGATTTGCACTCCGAGAAAACCACGTGTGATTTTCCATCACCATATGGCACAAAATTAACGAATCTGTCATTTCTTGATAATTAACGAATCTTAATAGAAAATTTCCTGGTGTTGGATTATTGAGTCATCATAGAGCGTGAGGTTCTTATTTCTTCTTAATTGAGAAAATATAAGGAACCTTAATAGGGAATTTCCCGGTGTTGGATTATCAAGTCATCACAGGGTGAGAGGTGCAAATTGTGTCGCGGTTGGTTTGTTCGGGGCTGTGATTACACGGAATTGTCCAAAACACCCACGCACAACTTGCACCTCATACGCTGTCATTTCTTGATAATTATGGAACCTTAATAGGAAATGTAGTATTTCTGTATGAAATGTAATTTATTTGTTTTATTCATTTTAACACTAGTGTAATGCAGATGAGCCGGCAATGGATGTATGCTGATCGCCGCTTGCAATAGTTCATTGACGGCGTGTATGATTTTATATATGTGGCGAAGGCAAACAAACAGAATGGATTCATGTGTTGCCCATGTGCTAACTGTAAAAACCTAAGAGAGTTTTCTTCTTGCACACCTGTTTAGGTCGGGTTTTATGCCTGGTTATATATGTTAGACAAAGCACGGAGAGAGGGGGGTTATGAAGGAATGGGTTATACGTCACCACATAGAAACTTTTGATGGTTGGCTGCGTAAACTTCTTAGGAGTAACGATACAATTGATCCCCAGCTATACATGTTGGCTAGAGAACCATCGTGGCATATCCTGACATTCCAAGGGTACGAGATAAATGGAAATACTTTTTACACGATAGCTCAAGATAACAAGAGCACAAACCAAAACAGTGGTGTCCGCATAGATGCAACAGGTCCAGATGGCAATAAGGAAACATATTATGGTCGCATAGAGGAGATATGAGAACTTGACTACGGACCTTCCTTTTAAGGTTCCATTGTTTTGGTGCCAATGGCTGAAAATGACCGGAGGTGGGGTTGCAGTTGTTCCGCTATACGGAATGACCATAGCCGACCTAAAGAACCTTGCATACAGGGATGAACCGTTCGTCCTAGCCAAGGATGTCACTCAGGTTTTCTATGTTAAGGACATCTCTACAAGACCAAAGAGAGGAAGAAACGACAAGTCAGTAGGTGAACCAAAACGACACATAATTCTCTCAGAAAAAGAAGCATTGTTGGAATCGATGACA